>CM074120.1:674964-1915797 GCA_037177725.1 Cyamopsis tetragonoloba | reverse complement strand
AGAGTAATGTATTATTAATTTTGAAGTTTCGAGCTCAATTTATGTAACACCCTAATAAAATGGCCCTAACATATCATGTGAAACATACATGCTATTCACATAATTAAGTGACCTTGTCAATGATTCTATGAAAATTTACCTTGTTTGAAATTCTAAATACATAAATACGTAACCATAATAGTGAGAGGTCAACATAAACTACTTGGCTAGAGTCTCAAAATACAAGTCCAATTGAATTCCAAAGAGGAACTCTATCATAATCACTTAATTACAATTTAGCTTTATATATATATATATATATATATATATATAACAAAACATCTATCGTAAGTCTTCATTTTCAAGATCAATTCAGGTAATTTTAGTTATTTAAAATTGCAATAATTTTTTAAGAGACCGTGTACTATAAACTTGAAGAATACAATGTTTTTTGAAAAAATAAAAATGTATTATTTAAATTACTTAAATTGTTTGAATTTTTTTGGAGAAATGTATTATTAACTCTGAAGTTTCAAACTCAATCTACATACTTTTTAATATTTTTGAAGTCTAGGTATTTTCAAAACAAAAAAAAGTAAAACGTATATTTTAAATTACATATATTATTCAAAGTTTTTTGAAGAGCAATGTATCATTAGCTTTGAAGTTTCGACATCAATTCACATAATTTTTAATTTTTCTAAATTGCAATAAGTTTTTTAAGAAAGCGTGTACTATTCCCTTAAAGAATATGATGTATTTAAAAAAATAAATAAAACTCTTTTTTAAAATAACTTAAATTATTAGAAGTTTTTTTATAGAATGAATTTTTAACTTTGAAGTTTTTAGCTCAATTTACATGATTTTTAATATTTTTAAAATCGAGAACAATTTTTTGTGAGATCATGTGATATACACTTGAAGAATTGAGTGTTTTATGAAAATAAATTAAAACATGTTTTTAAATCACTTAAATTACACAGTTTTTTTAGAGCAATGCATTATTAGCTTTGATGTTTCAAGCTCATTTTACATAATTTTAATATTTTAAAAATTGCTACAACGTTTTAAGGGCTTGTTTGAAACGGTTATGATTTTTAGTTTTTTAAAACTGTAATATAAAATAGTTTTTAGAAACAATTTTAAAAAAAAAAGTTAGAGGAGTTTTCAATACAAATTTGTATGTAAATTCAGAAAAGTGAAAATTGAAAATAAAAACAAGTTTTAGATGTTTTCAAATTTTAATTTTTAAATACTGAACAACAAAAACAGTTCTCAAAAACTGTTTTTGAAAACTTTTCTGTCAAATAATTTTTTTAGTTTTTTGTTTTTAAAAACACAAAAATGTTTTTAAAATCAGGAAACAAACAAGCCCTAAGAGATCGTATACAATAATACTCTTGAAGAATATGATATTTTTCAAGAAAAAAATTAAATCATGATTTTTAGATTACTTAAATTATTTAAAGTTTTTTTAGAGCAATGTACTTTTAACTTTCAAGTTTAGAGCTCAATCGACATAATTTTTAATATTTTAACAGTTGAGCTCAATTTTTATGAGATCGTGTAGCACACACTTGAAAAATACGATGTTCCTCGAAAAAATTAAAATGTGTTTTCTAATTACTTAAATTATTCAAAAAAATTTGAGAGCAACGTATTATTAAATTTTAAGTTTTGGGCTTAATTTACATAAATTTTAATATTTTTAAAATTGCAATATTTTTTTAAGAGATCATGTATAATATAAACTAGAAGAATAGAGTGTTTTTTGAAAATAAAAATGAAAATGTATTTTTCAAATTACTTAAATTATTCAAATATTTTTGAGATAAATGTATTAATAACTTTGAATTTTTTAGCTCAATTTACATAACTTTTAATATTTTTAAAATTGTAAAAAAAATTAGAAGACACTACTATATACACTTGAAGAATAAATTGGTTTTAAAAAAATGAAAACGCATTTTTTTAAATTACTTAAGTTATAAGAAATTTTTTGAGAGAAAAGTGTTATTAAATTTGAAGTTTAGAGTTCAATTTACATAATATTTTTAAGATCGAGGTCAATATTTTAAGAGAGCGTATACACTTGAATTATTAGGTATTTTAAGAAGAAAAAAACTAAAATGTATATTTTAAATTACTTATATTATTCGAAGTTTTTTAAGAGTAATGAATTGTTAGCTTTGAAGTTTCAAGATCAATTCACATAATTTTAAATTTTTCGAATTTTCAACAATTTTTTAAGAGATTATGTACTATACACTCGAAGAATATGATGTTTTTTTGAAAAAAAATGAAAATGCGCTTTCCAAATTACTTAAATTGTTTGAACTTTTTTTCACAGAAATGTTTTATTAACTTTGAACTTTCGAGCTCAATTTACATAATTTTTAATATTTCTAAAATCAAGCTCAGTTTTTTTGTGAGAAGGTGTGATATACACTTGGATAATAGTGTGTTTCTTGAGAAAAAAAATAAAAAAACGTGTTTTTAAATCGCTGGTATCATTCGAAGTTTTTTTACAGCAATGTATTATTAACTTTACTCTTCAAGCACTATTTTTATAATTTTAACATTTTACAAATTCCAACAATGTTTTAAGAGATCGTGTACTTATACCCTTAAAGAATATGGTGTTTTTGAAGAAAAAAAAATGAAATCACGATTTTTAGATTACTTAAAGTATTCAAAGTTTTTTTTTGAGAGAAATATATTATTGACTTTGAATTTTGGAGCTAAATCTACATAATTTTTAATATTTTAAAAATCAAACTCAATTTTTTATGAGATCTTGTAGTATACACTTGAAAAATAGGAAATTTTTTGAAAAAAAATTAAAATGTTTTTTTAAATTACTTAAATTATTCTAATTTTTTTATTATTAACTTTGAAGTTTTGAGCTCAATTTACATCATTTTTAATATTTTTAAAATTATGACAATTTTTTAAGAGATCATGTAATAGCGATGTATTATTAACTTTGAAGTTTAGAGCTCAATCAACATAATTTTTAATATTTTAACAATCGAGCTCAATTTTTATGAGATTGTGTACTGTTGACTTGAAAGATTAGGTGTTCCTCGAAAAAAAAATGTATTTTCTAAATACTTAAATTATTTTAAAAAAATTGAGAGCAATGTATTATTGACTTTTAAGTTTTGAGCTTAATTTACATAATTTTTAATATTTTTAAAATTGTAACAAATTTTTTAAGAGATCATGTAATATATAGTAGAAGAATAGAGTATTTTTTTAAAAAAAATAAAAACTTGTTTTTTAAATTACTTAAATTATTCTAAGTTTTTTTGAGATAAATGCATTAATTAATAACTTTGAATTTTTTAGCTCAATTTACATAATATTTAATATTTTAAAATTGTAAAAGAAATGGAGAGATGTGTACTATATACACTTGAAGAATAGGGTGGTTTACAGAAAAGAATAAAAACATGTTTTTTAAATTACTTAAATTATTCAAAGTTTTTTGAGAGCAAAGTGTTGTTAAATTTGATGTTTCGAGCTTAATTTACATAATTTTTAATTTTTTTAAAATCGAGGTCAATTTTTTAAGAGTTCCTATACTATACACTTGAAAAATTAGGTATTTTCGGAAGAAAAAAATTATACCGCATATTTTAAATTACTTATATTATTCAAAGTTTTTTTAAGAGTTATGTATTAATAGCTTTGAAGTTTCAAGATGAATTCACATAATTTTTAATTTTTTAAAATTGCAATAGTTTTTAAGAGATCGTGCACTATACACTATATGGTGTTTTTTTAAAAAAAATTGAAAATGTGTTTTTCAAATTACTTAAATTATTTGAAGTTTTTTTTATAGAAATGTATTATTAACTTTGAAATCAAGCTCAATTCACATAATTTTTAATATTTTTAAAATCGAGCTCAATTTTTTGTGAGATCGTATGATATACACTTGAAGAATAGGGAGTTTTTTGAAAAAAAAATGACAACGCATTTTTAAATCACTGACATTATTCGAAGTTCTCCTAGAGCAATGTATTATTAAATTTTACATTTCAAGCTCAATTTAAATAATTTAATATTTTAAAGACTACAACAATGTTTTAAGAGATCGTGTACTATACCCTTGAAAAATAGTGTTATTCAAGAAGAAAAAAATGAAATCGCGATTTTTAGATTACATAAATTGTTCAAAGTTTTTTTGAGAGCAATATATTATTGAATTTGAAGTTTGGATTTCAATCAACATATTTTTTAATAGTTTAAAATCGAGCTCGATTTTTTATGAGATCATGTAATATACACTTAAAAAATAAGGAGTTTTTCGAAAAAAGAAATTAAAATGTGTTTTCTAAATTACTTAAATTATTCCAGATTTTTTAGAGCAATGTATTATTAACTTTGAAGTTTTGAGCATAATTTACATAATTTTTAATATGTTTAAAATTGCAAAATTTTTTTAAGAGATCATGTAATATATACACTTGTAGAATAGAGTGCTTTCCGAAAAAAAAATGAGTGTTTTAAATTACTTAAAGTATTCAAAGTTTTTTGAGAGAAATGTATCAATAAATTTCAAGTTTAGAGCTCAATTTATATAATTTTTAATATTTTTAAAAAGCTTTTAATAGACGTCAACTATATACACTTGAAGAATATGGTGGTTTACGAAAAAAATGTTCTTTAAATTACTTAAATTATTCAAAGTTTTTTTATGCAAAATATTAGAAATTTTGAAGTTTCGAGCTCAATTTATATAATTTTTAATATTTTTAAAATTCAACTCAATTTGTTAAGAGATTATATACTATACACTTGAAGAATTGAGTATTTTCAGAAGAAGAAAAAAAATCAAAACATATATTTTAAATTACTTATATTATTCAAAGTTTTTTAAGAGAAATGTATTATTAGCTTTGAAGTTTCCATATCAATTCACATAATTTTAAAATTTTCAAAATTGAAATAATATTTAAGTGATCATGTACTATCACTTGAAGAATACGGTGTTTTTCCAAAAAAAAAATGAAAACGCGTTTATTAAATTACTTAAATTATACAAAGCTTTTTTTTGAGAGACTTATTATTAACTTTGAAGTTTTGAGCTCAATTTACATAATTTTTAATATTTTTAAAATTGAGCTTTATTTTTTAAGAGTTCGTGTACTATACATTTGAAGAATAAAATGTTCTTTAAAAAAGAAAAAAACATGAAAACACATTTGTTAAATTACTTAAATTGTGATAAGTTTTATACGAACAATGCATTATTAACTTTGGAGTTGTGAGAACAATTTACATGATTTTTCATATTTTTAAAATTGAGCTGAATTTTTTAAGAGATCGTATACTATAAATTTGGGAATAGCCCAGCACTTTGATCCCATTCATTGGGAATGTTCTTTCTTTCGAGCCATCTTCTCGATCACTAAACAACCCTACTAGTTCACGTCATCTTACCCCGTTCATTGGGAGACCCAATATTCGCAATCTTTTCATGTTTGTCCGCTTACCCGATGTGTAACCGGTGGAACTCAACCCACTTACTCAACATTCGTTGAAGGGGGAAAGCTTGTCATATCATTTAATTTTGTTTCACAAGTTTTCATGTATTTTCATTCAACATTCATTAATACATTTTCATGATCCCTTTTATGGTTTTTCAAGATATTATAACCTATTTTGATCATTATTACCCTAGAAATAAGTCACTTGAAGGATATATTGCATTTTGAAAGTGAAAACAAAGGGTCCTGTTCTGGGTCATTTTCGCCGCCGCTAAAAATTTCGCTGCCACGAAATTGACACATAAAGTTCAGCTAAAAATTCGCTGCAGTGAAAATTTTCGCTGCCGCAAATTCAACACAGAACCATTTTCCTCAACAACGCACCATGTTAGTATTTTGGCCATAACTTGAGTTGTAGACTTCCAAATTGAGTGAAACCAAAATAATTTGAAAGATTATCTACAACTCTTATGAAGATCAAAAATCCCAATTCTAACAATTTAATTGTCAAAAACAGCAATCTTTAATAAGGATGTACACTTAACAAAACAGATATTTCAATACAAACCATGTCTCAGTAATTTGGCCATAAATAGAGTTGTAGACCTCCAAATTGAGCGAAACAAAAATCATTTCAAAGATAAGAGGATTATCTATAACTCTTGTGAAGACAAAAATGGCAAAATATTATGAAAATTTGTTCAAAATTCACACCCAATTCAAAATATTATTGTAGAAAACTCATATTTTCATTAAAATTTCAAATCAATTACATCCCAATTCAAGACCATATTTCAACACAATTTGAAACAACTTAACATGCACACATCATCATACCTGTTCCAAGATTCCAAATTACAAGAGACAAGGCATCCATGATTCTCATACACATCTCAACCAAACCACCCAAGTTCATTTCCAAACAAGGATTCAATATGCATTCACATCATACCACACAAGCAAGGCACACCATTTATTAGATTTTCAAACATACTAACATTCACATTCAACCCCTTATCATAAAATCTAAAAAATCAAGTTGCAATATCCTAGCCACATGTATAATCTACTCTCTAAGGGTCTAATTTGGGGTTTTGAATGGGTTACCTTAACTTGAAATTCCATGCCTTTAATCCTGCTTCATCAACTCGCGATATCTGGAGTTTCACATACAATATGTTGGTGAAAATAATTGGAGGTAAAACCTAAAACATTTATTTACAATTCATATGAAGAAGTCATGCTCCAAATCCAACATGTAGAGGGTGGATTTCGGGTTGTAAGTTGACTACACGACAGAAGCTGAATTTGTGAACCTACTTCATTCTTTTGACCATAAATTGGGCTGTAATTACTAGATTGACATGAAACTAATTCCATTTCAAAGATAATAAAATTCTATATAATGTTTAAGAAGGGCTCGAAAGCAGAATCAAAAGTTTAGGAGGTTAAAATTTCAGATAAAGATGAACTACAAATTATGGACCTGAAGCTATTCTACCTTGGTTACTACTACAGTAATCAGGGTATATCTTGAGCTATGGACCATGGATTGATATGAAATCAGAGGCATATTGAAGATAAAAGGATGTCCTACAACATTGATGAAGACATCAGAACCTAGTTCTAAAATTTTAATTGTATAAATGGTTCCTCGAACAGAAAGGTATATTTAGACAAACCTAGCCCATAAACATTGACATTGTCTCCGCGTTTGGACCATAACTTGAGTTTTAGGTACCCAAATGGATTGAAACCAAAGGCATTTGAAAGCTAACAAGATTTCCTACAACTTATATAAAGAGTTTGAAGGCTAATTCTGTCATCTATGAACCCTAATTTTACATGAAAATTCGCGGATTTGGATAGATCAGAACAGAACCAAAGGTTTCTTTCACTAATTTTGTTTTTCTAGATTTTGTCTAGCTTGAATCAGAATTTTTACCTTTCTTTAACCTTAGAGAATCACCAAATTTTGAGGAGAGTTAGAGTGCTGGATTTTTTTCCCTAAGCGTGAGAATCTCCAACAACTTCAATATGGAACTTGATCTTGCATGTGAAAATAGTGAGGATTAGAGAGGCATTGGACATTTCCATGAAAGGGAAGTAGTGACCAGAACATGAAGAATGAAGAAGGTGACTTGCATGTACCTTTGGGATGTTACAGATATCGTGTACTATACACTTAAAGAATACAATGTTTTTTGATTTAAAATCCCAACTTGTTTTTTTCATTACTTAAACTATTTGAATCTTTTTTGTGAAAATGATGTATTATTTACTTTGAAGTTTCTAGCTCACTTTGCATAACTTTTTATATGTTTAAAAATCAAATAATTTAATAAATTTAAAATATGCGTTTTCATTTTTTTTGTAAAAAATACCTTATTTTTCAAGTGTATAGTACACGATTTCTAGAAACAAATGTTGATATTTTAAAAATATAAAAAATAGGGAAAGTTAAGCTAGAAACGTCTTGGTGAACAATACATTGTTGTCAAAAAAATCAAATAATTTAATAAATTTAAAATATGCGTTTTGATTTTTAAAGTAAAAAACATCCTATTTTTCAAGTGTATAGAACACAATTTCTAGAAACAAATGTTTCAATTTTTAAAATATAAATCAAATACTGTAAATTAAGCTAGAAACTTTATTGTGAACAACACATGGTTGTAAAAAAAATCAAATAATTTAATAAATTTAAAATATGTGTTTTCATTTTTTAGTAAAAAACACCCTATTTTTCAAGTGCATAGTACACGATTTCTAAAAACAATTGTTGATATTTTAAAGATATTAAATATAGTGTAAATTAAGCTAGCAACTTCATGGTGAAAATAAATTGCTTTAAAAAAAATTAATAATTTTAAAATATGCATTTTCATTTTTTTAAGTAAAAAACACCCTATTTTTCAAGTGTATAGTACACGATATCTAAAAAACAAATGTTGATATTTTAAAAATATAAAAAAATAGTGTAAATTAAGCAAGAAACTTCATGTTGAACAATAAATTATTGTCAAAAAATCAAATAATTTAATAAATTTAAAATATGCATTTTCATCTTTATTGTAAGAAAGACCCTATTTATCAAATGTATAGTACAAGATTTCAAGAAACAAATATTGATATTTTAAAAATGTAAAAATAGTGTAAATTAAGTTAGAAACTTCATGGTGAACAATACATTGTTGTAAAAAAATCAAATATTTTAATAAATTTAAAATATGCCTTTTAATTTTTAAAGTAAAAAACACTCTATTTTTTAAGTGTATAGTAAGCGATTTCTAGAAACGAATGTTTCTATTTTTAAAATATAAAAAATTGTAAAAATTAAGCTAGAAACTTTATGGGGAAAAATAGATTGTTTTCAAAAATATCAAATAATTAAATAAGATTAAAATATGAATTTTCATTTTTAAAGTAAAAAACATCCTATTTTTCAAGTGTATAGAACACGATTTATAGAAACAAATGTTGCAATTTTAAAAATATAAATCAAATAGTGTAAATTAAGCTAGAAACTTTATTGTGAACAATACATGGTTGTCAAAAAAAACTAAAATAATATAATAAATTTAAAATATGCGTTTTCATTTTTTAGTAAAAAACACCCTATTTTTCAAGTGTACACGATTTCTAGAAACAAATGTTGATATTTTAAAAATATTTAAAAATAGTGTAAATTAAGCTAGAAAATTCATGGTAAAAAGTACATTGTTTTCAAAAAAATAAAAAAATTATTAAATTTAAAATATGCATTTTCATTTTTTTCGTTAAAAACACCCTATTTTTCAAGTGTATACTACACGATTTCTAGAAACAAGTGTTGATATTTTAAAAAATTAAAAAATAATGTAAATTAAGCTAGAAACTTTATGGGGAAAAATAGATTGTTTTAAAAAAAATCAAAAAAATTAATAAATTTAAAATATGCATTTTCATTTTTAAAGTAAAAAACAACATATTTTTCAAGTAGAACACGATTTCTAGAAACAAATGTTGCAATTATAAAAATATAAACAATTGTGTAAATTAAGCTAGAAACTTTGTAGGGAATAATAGATTGTTTTCAAAAAAATCAAATAATTAAATAAATAGAAAATATGCATTTTCATTTTTAAAGTAAAAAACACCCCATTTTTCAAGTGTATGTACACGATTTCTAGAAACAAATGTTGATATTTTAAAAATATAAAAAATAGGGAAAATTAAGCTAGAAACTTCTTGGTGAAATATACATTGTTGTAAAAAAAAATCAAATAATTTAATAAATTTAAAATATGCATTTTTCATTTTTAAAGTAAAAAACATCCTATTTTTCAAGTGTATAGAACACGATTTCTAGAAACAAATGTTTTAATTATTAAAATATAAATCAAATAGTTAAATTAAGCTAGAAACTTTATTGTGCACAACACATGGTTGTAAAAAAAATCAAATAATTTAATAAATTTAAAATATGTGTTTTCATTTTTTAGTAAAAAACACCCAATTTTTCAAGTGCATAGTACATGATTTCTAGAAACAAATGTTGATATTTTAAAAATATTAAATATAGTGTAAATTAAGCTAGGAACTTCATGGTGAAAATACATTGTTTTAAAAGAAAATCATAATTTTAAAATATGCATTTTTATTTTTTTAGTAAAAGACACCCTATTTTTCAAGTGTATAGTAAACGATTTCTAGAAACAAATGTTGATATTTTAAAAATATAAAAAAATAGTGTAAATTAAGCTAGAAACTTCATGTTGAACAATAAATTATTGTCAAAAAATTCAAATAATTTAATAAATTTAAAATATGCGTTTTCATCTTTATAGTAAGAAACACCCTGTTTTTCAAGTGTATAATACATGATTTCAAGAAACAAATACTGATATTTTAAAAATATAAAAATAGTGTAAATTAAGCTAGGAACTTCATGGTGAACAATACATTGTTTTAAAAAAAATCAATTATTTTAATAAATTTAAAATATGCGGTTTAATTTTTAAAGTAAAAAACACCCTATTTTTCAAGTGTATAGTAAGCGATTTCTAGAAACGAATGTTTCGATTTTTAAAAGATAAATAATTGTAAAATTTAAGCTAGAAAATTTATGGGGAACATTGTTTTCAAAAATATCAAATAATTAAATAAGATTAAAATATGAATTTTCATTTTTAAAGTAAAAAACACCCTATTTTTCAAGTGTATAGAACACGATTTATAGAAACAAATGTTGCAATTTTAAAAATATAAATCAAATAGTGTAAATTAAGCTAGAAACTTAAACTTTATTGTGAACAACACATGGTTGTCAAAAAGCCTAAAATAATTTAATAAATTTAAAATATGCGTTTTCATTTTTTTTTTTTGTAAAAAACACCCTATTTTTCAAGTGTACACGATTTCTAGAAACAAATGTTGATATATTAAAAATATTAAAAAATATTGTAAATTAAGCTAGAAATGTCATGGTGAACAATACATTGTTGTCAAAAAAATCAAAAAATTTAATAAATTTAAAATATGCGTTTTCATTTTTTTAGTAAAAAATACCCTATTTTTCAAATGTATAGTACACGATTTCTAGAAACAAATGTTGATATTTTAAAAATATAAAAAATAATGTAAATTAAGCTAGAAACTTCTTGGTGAACAATACATTTCTGTCAAAAAATAAAATAAATTAATATATTTAAAATATGCGTTTTCATTTTTTTTAGTAAAAATAAGGGTGTGGCTTAAAATATTGCTAAAATTTGAGGGAACTGAATGCTAAGACTTTTGCAATTAACTTAATGAAAGAGAGACTTATCTCTAGAGTCATCACGCGTAAAACGATACTATGTGAATCCCATAATAAGGTTTAGACCGAGATTACATGAACATTGGAATAGAGTGTCTCAAAAGAATTGATTCCAAAGTTAATGATAGAGTAAGATGTGTGACTTGAATCTTTTTAAGATTAGGTTTACAAAACTAACTTAATACAATCCTCAAGCGGAAAGAATTTCTAAATCTTGAACCTAAAGGCAGCTTGGATTTTATCTACAGGAAAACTCTTAATTATTACAATTTTCAAGATACAATGTTACGCCACATCTATAAAAAGGAAATAGGGTTACTATAAGATGTAGCTACATGAAGAGACATCAATGGAATCGATATAGGCAAATAAGTCCTTGAACTTCTCTAAAGATACGTGACCGTCAAATTAAAATTTATGATGAATTCATCAAGAAAGAAAGCACATAATGGTATGGAATAAGCAATAAAAGTTATTCAATCACAACATTGATTCGAATTTAGGCATGGTGAATTTCCCGAATAAGATAGAGAATTTGATTTTTAGGATTTACGTGGATAGTTCGTCAATCACAATTATAAAGGGAAGAGGATTTAAGGAATTCGAATCCTAATTTCGGAAAATCTTCACACCCATTTTCCACTATCTATTCTAGAAGGCTAACTAAATTTATCCTTAAAACATATCCTACTTGATACTCCTTCTAGGCTAGTGACTTGAATCCATTGGTTATAAATGCATCAATACTGTGACTAAGGTACTGAACTGGCCAAGTCCAATATCTTACAATCACAACACCGGTACACCTATATCCCAATGTCTCGTCCTATTTTCCATGAAAGTTACTAAAAGAAGAACAATCACTTTAAAGATCATTCTTGTTCATTAGTGGTCATAACTTCTACTCTCATGCACCAATGTTTAATTGATCAGACTAACTATTAGCTACACGTTCCTTCGAAGCTTACGACACACCTAATAGATATGTTCAGAGTATTAATCGTTCAGCTGACTATCGTCTCATTATCATTACAGTCCGAAGGATCAAACTGCTCTGATACCATAAATATAACACCTTATTTTTGAGCCCTTTTATTTTTATTGAAACACTAACGGAGGCTAAATTATACTTTACAATAATTAATAATAATAATTATAACTCTTTTAACTTATATAGATTCCTATACAGCTGAACAAATTAACATATGAACTTGAGACTTAGGTTCACCATGTGTGGCTATACCTAAGAAAAGCCCACAATCCGTCCTATCTGTGGCTTTCGCTTCATAATCTTCTGATACCTGCGATATGGTAACCGTCAATTATATGAAACATATAACTGAGTAACCCCCGACACTTTTAAAAACAATTATACCATATCGCAACCAGTCTAACTGAAAAACACCCCATTTAATTCCTATCACACAATCAATCCAATGCAACATATTCAAACATAATGCATGCAATGACAATTATAAATGTATGCATGCCTGATAAGTGCAAATTAGTGTGTTTATTTAATAAAGGATTTGCACTTATCTTCTCTAGAAATTACATGTTTTATACATAATTTCACCCTTTTTCCTTACTTTGTGAGTTTAAGAGTAAATAACTGGTAATAATAAGTTTTCTAACTTTAGAAATGTATTTTCAGGTGTTTTTGGAAGCAAAATAAGAAAGTCAAGTTTCTGGAGCATATAAAAGGCTAGCGCTCGAGCACCATACCAAGGCTCGAGCGCTGGAAGCTGAGGAACATAGGATCCTTTTTGCCAGTGTAAATGCTCTAGCGCTCGAGCGCCACACCAGGGCTCGAGCGCCAGTAACCGTTGAGCATTGGATCCTCTCTGCTAGAGTTATGAGCCTGGCATTCGAGCGCCACAGTAGGGCTCAAGCGCCAGACGCATTAACCAGGCAATTAAGCTCATTAACTAGCACGTGTCAGGCCAGCGCTCAAGCGCCAGGAGGGTGCTCGAGCACCAGACCCCTGCCCAAAACACCTATAAATACAGCCTTTCAGAAGTTAGGAGAGATGATATTGAATTGTATAGAAAAAAACCACAAAGTATAGGCTTTAGTCAGAGTTCTAATACTCTTAGGTTTAGTTCTTGAAGTTCATGGCCTTGCTAGGCTAAGCTTTCCGCCGGCATTGAATGTAATCACTTCGTCTCTTGTTTCTTTCAATTGTTATTTTATTTTATATATGAATTGGAGTTCTTCTTCTGTGCTTCTTTTCTTGGTTTAAGCTTGATCACCTTTTCCATGTGTTAGTTTATCTGCGCAGTTGAGAAACTGGTTTATAAGTGGATTTGGGGAAAAACTCTCATAAAACCTTCGAATCTAGAGATAGATGGAAGTGCTTATGATTGCTTTTGTGCTCTGCTTAAGGCAAGACTTGGTAGCTAGAGTGCCAAGAGATTGGGCTCTAGAGGCTAGTGTCTTAGAATCAAGTGATCAAAGAGATTTGCACTTGTGACATTGAGTAAGCATCTTTTCTTATAATATTTAACTAAAATAGAAAGAAACAAGGTGAAGTAATGAAGCTCAATCCCATGTGAATTGTTATCTTATTTGTTTATTTCTTTATCTAGTGTTTATTTTATTTTATTTTCCATTCACAATCTATCATGTTTTTGAACAATTCGTCAACTTAATTCTTAATTGAATTAATCCAAGTGCTCTCTGTGGACGATACACGTATAGTCACTATACTGAAACGAGTTAACCATTTCCAGCACCATTAAAAGGTTAACAAAATTTCTGGCGCCGTTGCCGGGGAGCACAGTTGTTTATTTCTTTTAAGTTTTAAGTTGATTTGTAAAAACTGTGAATAGTTTTCTTTTTGTAAGTATTTGTATATTTGTACCTAACTCTCACCATTGTTCCAGTATTGTTGTATGCTTACTCACAGCAAAAGCCAAAGAGAAAAATTAGTATATATTAACGAAATCAAGGCATTTGCGTGACGACAGTCTGCAATTAAGTACCGTAACTCTACACATTCTGTTACTTTTGATATGGCTGCGGAAGGTCCTAATCCAACGAGGGTTGTAGTCCTTGGTGACTATGTGATTCCGTAAAGTCCAAGAAATCGGTCCGCAATTGTCTTGTCCCCTACTGCTCAACAAATGGAGATTAAGCCATATTGGTATAATCTCATTTTGACTAATCAGTTCACAGGGAAAGATCATGAGGATCCGCATAATTTCTTGGAGACCTTTTATGATCTTGTAGCGACTATGGGCTTGGATGAAGCAAGTGCTGAAGATGCCTATATGAAATTATTTCATTTAGCACTTATTGAGATGCTAACGAATGGTTCAAGACTCTTTCGAGTCAAAGTTTGAACACATGAAGTGAGGTTGAAGAAGCCTTCTTAACAACATTCTTTCCTCCTTCTAAAATGATCCAAGTGCAATCTGAAATATCTGCTTTTAAGCAGGGGCAAGATGTAGCATTTCATGAGGCTTGGGAAAGGTATCAACGGTTGTTGAGAAAATGCCCAAATCATAGGTTGGCCGATGTTGCGAAGCTTAATATATTTTGTCCAGGATTGAACCATCAATGGACAATCCATTTCACTGCAACTGCTGGACGGTCATTAAAAACCATTGATGTACCTACTGCAATGGAAATTATCACTTCTATGGCAGCAAGTGATAGAGCTGGGCATCAACCCAAAAGCCAAGTCTCAAAGCCCAAGGGTGTCCTGGAGTTAAATTCTTCTGATGCTATTTTGGCACAGAATAAGCTTATGACTCAGCAAATTGAGCTCTTGAGTCAAGCTATTACACAATTGGTGCCAAAGCCGCAGCAAGTACAAGTAGTGAACCAACAAGCTCAAATAGGATCATGTGAATTGTGTGGTTAAGCTCATTCATACACTCAAGAAGATGAGGAGTTGAATTTTGTAAATAATCAGTCAAGAGGAAATTTCTTTTCTTCACCCTTTAAGTCTAATGTTTCCAATTCCGGAATGCAAGGGTGGAAGAATCCTCAAGGACAAGGTCAAATGAATTGGAAAAATTCAACTAATTCATCTAATAGGCCGCCAATTGTTCCATTGTTAGAGAGGACCATCAAATTGGAAGACACCTTGGATAAATTTATCCAAGCTTCATTGGCTAACCACCAAAGTAATGAAGCTTTCCAGAAAAACACCGAGGCGTCTATCTAGAATCTTGAAATGAAAGTGGGTCAAATCTCTAAACAATTGGCAGAGCTTACCACTACTCCATTCTCCATTAATACCACCACGAACCCTAAAGAGCAATGCAAGTCCATTTTAACAAGGAGTGGTAAGGAGATTGGTAAAGGAATAGGGGATCATTTGCATGAACCCGAGGAGGTGGAAGGAAGAATTGAAGAGATAGCCATAGAGGAAGTAGAGAAGGAAAGTGGAAGTGAAAGAAGTGAGGAGAAGAATAATGTAAATATTGAAAAAGAAAAAAATAAAAAAATCAAAAAGAATGTTGAGGTCAAGGAAAAGATGGATGGAGTACCTCAGGTAAAGGAAGTTCCTTATCCTGTTCATCCATCAAAGAAGACAAATGAGAGGCAATATGCTAGGTTTCTAGATATTTTCAAACGGCTTCAAATAAATGTACCATTTATCGAAGCTATGGAGGAAATGCCCACATATGCCAAGTTCATGAAAGACATGTTGACGAAAACGAGAAAGTTCAAAGATGAAACTATGGAACTAGAAGCCGGGTGTAGTGCCATAATTCAAAAGTCCTTGACTCACAAGACCAAATATCCGGCTAGTTTTACTATCCCTGTTACTATTAGTACTCTTCCCGTAGGGAAGACATTACTGGATCTTGTTGTAAAAAAAATCAAATAACATTAATAAATTAAAAATATTCATTTTTATTTTTTTAGTAAAAAACACACTATTTTTCAAGTGTATAGTACACGATTTCTACAAACAAATGTTTCGATTTTAAAAATATAAAAAATTGTATAAATTACGCTATAAACTTCATGGTAAACTATACATTGTTGTCAAAAAGAAAATTAAATAAATTTAAAATATGCGTTTTCATTTTTTTAGTAATGAACACACTATTTTTCAAGTGTAAAGTACACAATTTCTAGAAACAAATGTTGATATTTTAAAAATATAAAAAATAAGTGCAAATTAAGCTAGAAACTTCATGGTGAACAATACATTGTTGTCAAAAAAATCAAATAATTTAATAAATTTAAAATATGTGTTTTCATTTTTAAAGTAAAACACACCCTATATTTCAAGTTACAATTTCTACAAACATTTTTTGCGATTTTAAAAATATAAAATATTGTGTAAATTAAGCTAGAAACCTCATGGTAAACAAGACTTTGATTTAAAAAAATTAATTTAATAAATTTAAAATATGCATTTTCATTTTTTTAGTAAAAAACACCTTATTTTTCAATTGTATAGTACTCGATTTCTAGAAGTAAATGTTGATATTTTAAAAATATAAAAAAATAGTGTAAATTAAGCTAGAAACTTCATGCTGAACAATACATTGTTGTCAAAAAAATAAAATAAATTAATAAATTTAAAATATGCGTTTTTATTTTTTTAGTAAAAAAGACCATATTTTTCAAGTGTATAGTACATGATTTCTAGAAAGAAATGTTGATATTTTAAAAATATAAAAAATAGTGTAAATTAAGGTAGAAACGTCTTGATGAACAATACATTGTTGTGAAAAAAATCAAATAATTTAATAAATTTAAAATACGCGTTTTCATTTTTAAACTAAAAAACACCATATTTTTCAAGTGTATAGTATGTGATTTCTAGAAATAATTGTTTCAATTTTAAAAATATAAAAAATTGTAAAAATTAAGGTAGAAAATTTATGTAACATCCCACATTTCTAATTTCCTATAGTAAATTATTTAGATTCACAAACTCACTCTTAAGGGGCTATTTGAGAAAAGATAAGGAATTTGGGAAACTAGAATAGATTAGAAAGCAAATTGGATTAGGGGGAAAGAACTAGATTATAATAAAAATAAATATTTAATGGGTAACAAAATGGGAATTTAGGATTTGGTTGCAACCTTAAGAAATTAGAGGGAAGGACTAGGTTGAAATTTTATAAAGTGCCACGAGGGACTACTTAGCAAGATTTAGAAACTAGTTAAGTGAGGCAAAACCCTCACTTCCCCTTCTCCCCTTCTCATTTTAGCCCACACAAAGACCATACTCTTTCTCTCTAGTTCTTCATCCCCTCCTCAAACCCTCTCCTAATTCCTTGATCAATCTCATCATAGAAGCTCAATTCCATGTTGTTTCCTTAAGAAATCATCATCACCAAGCCACAAGGAAGGTAATTCTTCTCTTTAATTGAACATGCAAGCCCCTTACTTCCTCCCTCATTCTCGCCCCTTTCTCCCTTCCCCACTCTCTTCACTTATCATTTTCACACTTGCTCTCATAGGGTTTCCCAAGCCCAAGAGAGATGAAGCTTCTCCTTCTTTGATTCTTCACCATTGGAGCTTGAAGAAGGAATTTGGGAGCTTTGAGAAGCCATTGAAGTGCCTAGGTAAGCCATGCACCCTCATCTCCCATTCTTTGATAAAGCTCCATTTTGGGGCAAATGGGCTTTTGATCCTCTTCTCTAACATGAAAACCCTAAAATGAGTTCCTAAGGGTGCTAATGACTCTTATTTGGGGGTATTTAGGGATTCCTAATTCTAGTAGTGGAGATTGAAGGATTTGGTGGAGCTTGAGAACAAGAAGTGCTTAGGGACTCAGTTTGAAGGTAACCCCACTAAACCCCAAATAGACTAGTGAGGAAATAGAAAATGGTATGAGGTTAGGTTTGAAATTGTGAAACTATAGGATTAAGTTTAAATGCATGTGGCTTGATATTGGACCATTGTGAATAAGTATAATAAATTGTGATTTTGGCTTGTTTGTGTGTGTATGAGTGCTAATGTGAATTTTGGTTGTATGAAATTATGTTGCTTGTAGACCATGTGAGGAAATGAAATTGAAATGGGAGAGTTCTCTTTGTTGGAATAATGTTATGTGATAGTGTGAATTGAGAAGTAATGGGTGAGTGTGTTGAAAGTGTGTTTTGTGGTCTTAATGTGGGATTCACTCAACATACAAGGCTAAAAAGGCTTTAACCTTGAAAATAATTTTTCACAACTCCCAATGCACAAAAATCATCTCGTGATCGGTTGAGTTTCAAATCAGTATTTTTTCACAATTCCTCTTTTTTTTTTTCAAACCATGGAATATCATAAGAATTTCCATTTTTTACACCACTAGAAACTACATTCTTTTATTCATAAATAAAAAAAAACAACAAAAGAACAAAACAAAACAAATTCAAACATGAGAAACCAACAGAAACTACCGAAACTTCCCTATCAAATAATGGGATCATCCTCCTCCAAGTAATCATTGATGTCTATATCTCCATCACCATTTCCCCCATCATCCTCACCACCACCACTTCCTTCACCATCATTTCCACCTGCCTCCCCCGGTGAAGCTGGCCGGTCCCCTAGCCAGTTCATATGAGCCGCATAGGCTTCCGGGTTCTGGAAAAATGTTTGACCCGGCATGTAATGCTGGGCCATGGAATATTGGGACAGGTGAAGGCTAGTCATTCCCCTATGAAGGGCAGCAAATTGTAGGTCCTGATGATCAAGCCTAGTGCTCATGTTGGCCCACAATTCCTCCATAGTCCTCCGTGGTGCTCTTGGTGGTGGCTGCACTGGTGCATTCGGGTTTGGATCAGCACAGTTGTTGCGGAGATACTTCAAATCAATAGGTTCCCTAATCTTTTGACTCTGCACAACCGGAATTCCTGCCTCCTCACATAAGCATGTGATAAGACTTGGGAATGCCAAACCTTGCTTCTTGCCTCCTTTTTGCACATTTACCCAAATCATATCAGAAATGATGCGGGCGGGGTCAACAGTGATCCCTTCAGTCATGATGCAGCTCAGCAGGTGGCACTCTTCCAAAGGCAAATCAGAGGGGTGCAACTTGGGTCGCAAATTGGCCAAAATAAATGTCATCTAGAGTTTTGAAATCCTAGTCATATTAACCCGAAGAACCTTATGGGGAACCCCGGTATGACTAGTTTCCGCAATTCTACAGTTTTCATAACAGATTTTGGCCAATGTAGACTCCAAGTCAAATTCTCCTTGGCTCCTCATACGAGCATAATCGTCCATAACACCCTCACTTATTTGAAAGGAAGAGATAGGGGAAATAACTGAGTTACCAATTTTCTCGTTGATCCAATCAGCAGTATATGGAACTCGGGTACCCCTCACCACCGAAACCTTCTCCCATGACTTGCTGTCTTTGCCTCCATAAGCGTTGGCATAGAACTCCTTCACGATATCCGGGTCAAACTTCTCCGGTAGAGATGCAAGTGGCCACCAGTTGCGGCGAGTTAACATCTGAGTAAACTCCGGGCACTCCCTGTCCCGCAACTCCACTCTCCGTTCAGAAATGAACCTCCAGTTGTCAATCACCCGGTACCGTTCAGCATGGTCACGGTCAATGAATTAGTCCCTGTCAAAGCCTCCACCAGAGGAAGAACCTCTGCTCCTCCGTGGAACCTCCTTACGCATCTCAACAGCAAGAGCTTTGCCTCGGTTACTGCATTGAAAACACAAAATTAGACCACATCATACTATCATCATCATGAGTATCACACATTGAATTAGTTTCTATATAGGACTTAGTTGAAACAAAAGATGATGCCTCCCAACCAGCGCTTGTTTAACGTCATTAGCTCGACGCCTGATTCATGTACATTCCTCAATTAAAGTTACTATGGTGGCTAGCCGCTCGACGTCACCACCAAGATACAGTTTTAATCTTTGGCCATTTACTACCCAGCTCTCCTTTCTAACTGGGTCTTCAATTTCAACTGCTCCATAGGGTCTAATATCTTTAACCCTAAAAGGTCCAGACCATTTGGACTTTAGTTTACCTAGAAACAATCTCAATCTCGAATTGAAGAGTAAAACATACTGTCTAGGTTGAAAATTCTTTTTGACCAGCTTCCGATCATGGTACAACTTCATTCTCTCTTTGTATAATCGAGAAGACTCATAAGCATGAAGTCTTAACTCGTCTAATTGATGAAGTTGTAATTTCCTTTATTCTCCCGAAGCTGTATGGTCAAAGTTGAAGAATTTTAAAGCCTAATACGCCTTATGTTCTAATTCTACCGGAAGATGACAAGACTTTCCCATAGACTAACTGAAAAGGAGTTAATCCAATAGGAGCTTTGTAAGCTGTCCGGTAAGCCCATAGAGCATCATCCAACTTAATGGACCAGTCTCTTCTTGAAACACTCACGGTCTTCTCTAATATTCTTTTAATTTCTCTGTTAGAAACTTCAGCCTGATCGTTTGTTTGTGAATGATAAGGACTTGCAATCTTGTGCCTTACTCCATAATGTTCCAAGACTTTCTTTAGTTGAGCATTGCAAAAATGTGAGCCCCCATCACTAATGAGTACCCTCGGAGTTCCAAATCTTGAAAAGATATTCTTTTTCAAGAAAGTTACCACCGTTTTCGCATCTGCTCTTGCACAGGGAATTGCTTCAACCCACTTTGAAACATAGTCCACTCCTACCATATATATTCATTGGTGAAAGAGGGTGGAAATGGACCAACAAAATCAATTCCTCAGCAGTCAAATACTTCTACCTCCTGCATAATTGTCAGAGGCATCTCATTCCTTCTTGTTACTCCTCCGGTTCTTTGGCACTTATCACACTGCTTCACATAGATGTGAGCATCTTTGAAGATTGTTGGCCAATAGAAACCGGACTGCAATACTTTGGCTGCAGTGCGTTCCCCATTAAAATGTCGCCCATAGGGTGAATTGTGACAATGCCACAATATGCTTTTGGATTCTCCACGGGAAACACACCGTCTCAAAAGACCATCTCTTCCAATTTTGAATAAATAAGGATCATCCCAAACGAAGTAAGAAGAGTCTTTTAAAAACTTCTTCTTTTGTTGCCAAGAAAATTTATCCGGAATGATTCCTGCTGCTTTAAAATTTGCCATATCAGCAAACCATGGCCTTTCTTGTATGAGCAGCAATCGTTCATCCGGGAATTCCTCGACAATCTCTTCTGTTTCTTTGGTCCCCTCTGTGTTATGAAGTCGAGAAAGATGATCAGCCACAAAATTTTCACATCCCTTTTTATCCTTGATGACTAGATTGAATTCTTGCAGCAAGAGAATCCAACGAAGCAATCTTGGCTTCGACTCTTTCTTAGTCACCAAGTATTTTATGGTTGCATGGTTAGTGTAAACAATCACTCTTGACCCTATAAGATAAGATATAAATTTTTCCAACCCATATACAATCGCTAGTAATTCTTTTTCTGTAGCTTCATAGTTCACCTGTGCATCATTAAGTACTTTACTAGCGTAATATATTGGGTGAAAAATTTTGTCTCTCCTTTGGCCTAGTATGGCACCCACAGCATAGTCACTCGCATCACAATTAAGCTCAAAGTCCAAAGACCAATTTGGAGCAACTATGATTGGGTCATAATCAGTTTTTCCTTCAGTCTCTCAAATGCCTCCAAGCACTTAGCATCAAAATTGAAGTCCACATCTTTTACCAAAAGATTACTAAGTGGCTTGGCAATCTTGGAGAAGTCCTTTATAAATCTCCGGTAAAAACCGGTATGTCCTAGGAAACTCCTGATTCCTTTAACATTCATGGGTGGTGGAAGTTTTTTGATGACTTCCACTTTTGCTTTGTCAACCTCGATCCCTCTAGAAGAGATCTTATGACCAAGCACCACCCCTTCTTCTACCATGAAATGACACTTCTCCCAGTTAAGTACTAGATTTGTTTGAACACATCTTCCTAGCACAATATTTAGGTTGTTCAAACATTCTTCAAAACTTTTTCCAAAGACAGAGAAGTCATCCATGAAAACTTCAATACATTTCTCCACCAAATCCGAAAAAATGGCGAGCATGCATCTTTGAAAGGTTGCAGGCGCGTTACACAGTCCAAACGACATACGGTTATAAGCAAAAACTCCAAATGGACATGTGAAGGCTGTCTTTTATTGATCTTCTGGGTTCACCAATATTTGGTTATACCCAGAATATCCATCCAAGAAACAGTAATATGCCTGGCCAGCTAGTCTCTCAAGCATTTGGTCCATAAAAGGCAAAGGGAAATGATCTTTCTTGGTCGCTTGATTTAACCTTCTATAACCAATGAACATTCGCCACCCGGTCACCGTCCTTGTAGGGATTAATTCATTTTTCTCATTCTCAATGACCGTAATCCCCCCTTTCTTCGGAACCACTTGAACTGGACTTACCCACTCGCTATCGGAGATGGGATAAATCATACCAGCTTCAAGTAACTTGAGTACTCCTTTTCTCACTACTTCTTTCATTGTCGGGTTTAATCGCCTTTGAGGCTGGGCAACAAGTTTAAAATCCTCTTCCATATGTATCTTGTGCATACAGAAAGAAGGACTTATGCCTTTTAGATCGGTCAATGCCCATCCGATTGCCCCTTCATTGGCTTTCAAAACCTCCAAGAGTTGTGCCTCTTGGTCAAAAGATAGTGAACTGTTGATTATCACTGGCTTGCCTCCCCCTTCATCTAAAAATGCATATTTTAGATGGGATGGCAACACTTTCAGTTCCAGCTTATTTTTTTCTGACTTCTCCTCCTTGGATAAGTCTTTCGGGACAAATGTTATCATGGGGTCCTCTTTCAGAGTATCTAGGTCCCTCAAACAATTTTTATTTCGACTTCTTCCAAGTCATATGAATTTGCACGAGACTGCACTAGAGCTTTTTCTAAAGGGCTAGAATTATACATTTCTTGCTTCCCTAATAGAAATGCCTCTTCCATGACATCCACCCTAAAGGCTGACTGTTTTTCCTTTGGGTGTTTCATGGCTTCCAACACATCAAATTTTTACCTCATCATCCTCAACTCGTGCCTTGAGTTGCCCATTATCCACGTCAATTATGATTCTTGCCGTTTTCATGAAAGGTCGCCCTAGAATTAAAGGCACCTCCAAGTCTTCCTCTATATCCATAATGACAAAGTCAACCAAAAAGACAAATTTATCAACCTTCACTAGAACATCCTCCGCTACTCCATAAGGAAATTTTAATGACCTATCTGCCAATTGGAGGGTCATTCTAGTGGGTTTCACTTCCAGATCACCAATCCGTTTTACCATGGACAATGGCATGAGGTTTATGCTTGCACCAAGATCCAGTAATGCCTTCCCCACGAGAAGAGCACTAATAGTAACAGGGATAGTAAAACTACCCGGATCTTTGGTCTTGTGAGGCAAGGATTTTTGAATGATGGCACTACACCCGACTTCTAGTTCCACAGTTTCATCTTTAAACTTCCTCTTTTTCGTCAACAAGTCCTTCATGAACTTGGCATATGTGGGCATTTCCTCCATAGCTTCCATAAATGGTACATTTATTTGAAGCCGTTTGAAAATGTCTAGAAACCTAGCATATTGCCTTTCCTTTGTCTTCTTTGATGAATGAACAGGATAAGGAACCTCCTTTACCTGAGGTACTCCATCCATCTTTTCTTTGACCTCACCTTCTTTTTAATTTTTTTATTTTTTTCTTTTTCACTATTTACATTATTTTTCTCCTCACTCCTTCTTTCACCTTCCTTCTCTACTTCCTCCATGGCTACCTTTTCAATTTCTCCTTCCACCTCCTTGGGTTCATGCAAATGATCCCCTATTCCTTTACCAATCTCCGTACCACTCCTTGTGACAATGGACTTGCATTGTTCTTTTGGATTTGTGGTGGTATTAGCGGAGAATGGAGTAGTGGTAAGCTCTGCCAATTGTTTAGAGATTTGACCCACTTGCGTTTCAAGATTCCGGATAGACGCCTCGGTGTTTTTCTGGAAAGCTTCATTACTTTGGTGGTTAGCCAATGAAGCTTGGATAAATTTATCCAAGGTGTCTTCCAATTTGATGGTCCTCTCTACCAATGGAACAAATGGTGGCCTATTAGATGAATTCGTTGAATTTTTCCAGTTCATTTGACCTTGTCCTTGAGGATTCTTCCACCCTTGTATTCCAGAATTGGAAACATTAGTTTTAAAGGGTGAAGAAAATAAATTTCCTCTTGACTGATTATTCACAAAATTCAACTCCTCCTCTTTTTGGCTAGAAGCATGCGGACATTGAGTGTATGAATGACCTTCACCACACAATTCACATACTCCTATTTGAGCTTGTTGGTTCATTACTTGAACTTGTTGCGGCTTTGGCACCAATTGTGTAATAGTCTGACTCAAGAGCTCAATTTGCTGAGTCATAAGCTTATTTTGTGCCAAAATAGCATCAGAAGAATTTAATTCCAGGACACCCTTGGGCTTTGAGACTTGGCTTCTGGGTTGATGCCCAACTCTATCACTTGCTGCCATAGAAGTAATAATTTCCATTGCAGTAGGTACATCAATGGTTTGCAATGACCGTCCAGCAGTTGCAGTGAGATGGATTGTCCATTGATGGTTTGGGCATTTTCTCAACAACCGTTGATACCTTTCCCAAGCCTCATGAAATGCTTCATCTTGCCCCTGCTTAAAAGCAGATATTTCAGATTGCACTTGGATCATTTTAGAAGGAGGAAAGAACCTTGTTAAAAAGTCCTTTTCAACCTCACTCCATGTGTTCAAACTTTGACTCGGAAGAGTCTTGAACCATTCTTTTGCATCTCCAATAAGTGCTAAATGAAATAATTTCATATAGGCATCTTTAGCACTTGCTTCATCCAAGCCCATAGTCGCTACAAGATCATAAAAGGTCTCCAAGAAATTATGCGGATCCTCATGATCTTTCCCTATTAGTCAAAATGAGATTATACCAATATGGCTTAATCTCCATTTGCTGAGCAGTGGGAGACAAGGCAATAGCGGACCGATTCCTTGGACCTTGCGGAATCACATAGTCTCCAAGAACTACAACCCTCGTCGGATTAGGAACTTCCGCAACCATATCAAAAGTAACAGAATGTGTAAAGTTACTAGAGAAATCTGAGGAACTCTCTCCTGCCTTTTGTTCACGGTATTTAATTGTAGACTGTCGTCTAACAAATGCCTCGATTTCGTCAATATATATTAACTTTTCTCTTTGGCTTTTGCTGCGAGTAAGCATACAACAATACTGGAACAATAGTGAGAGTTAGGTACAAATATACAAATACTTACAAAAAGAAAAATATTCACAGTTTTTACAAATCAACTCAAAACTTAAAAGAAATAAACAACCGTGCTCCCGGCAACGGCGCCAGAAATTTTGTTAACCTTTTTTATGGTGCTGGAAATGGTTAACTCGTTTCAGTATAGTGACTATACGTGTATCATCCACAGGGAGCACTTGGATTAATTCAATTAAGAATTAAGTTGATGAATTGTTCAAAAACATATTAAGACTGTGAATGGCAAATAAAATAAACAATAGATAAAGAGATAATCAAATAAAATAATGAGTCACCTGGGATTGAGTTTCATTACTTCACCTTGTTTCTTTCTATGTTAGTTAAATATTATAAGAAAAGATGCATACTCAATGTCAAAATTGCAAATCCCTTTGTCACTTGATTCTAAGACACTAGTTTCTAGAGCCCAATCCCTTGGCACTCTAGCTACCAAGTCTTACATTAAGCAGAGTATAAAGCAATCATAAAACACTTCCATCTATCCCTAGATCCGAAGGTTTTATGAGAGTTTTTCTCCATATCCGTTTATAAACCAATTTCCCAATTGCGCAAATAAACTAACACAAGGCAAAAGGTGATCAAGCTTAAACCAAGAAAAGAAGCACATAAGAAGAACTTCAATTCATAAATAATATAAACTAACAATTGAAAGAAGCAAGAGAGTAATTACATTCAATCCCGGCGGAAAGCTTAGCCTAGCAAGGCCATAACCTTCAAGAACAAAAACCTAAGAGTATTAGAACTCTGACTAAAAGCCTAAACTTTGTGGTTTATTTTTATACAACTCAATATGTCTCCTAACTTCTGAAATGCTGTATTTATAGGTGTTTTGGGCAGGGGTCTGGCGCTCGAGCGCCCTCCTGGCGCTTGAGCGCTGGCCTGACACGTGCTGGTTAATGAGCTTAATTGCCTGGTTAATGCGTCTGGCGCTCGAGCCCTGGTGTGGCACTCGAGCGCCAGGCTTATAATTCAGGCAAAGAGGATCCAATGTTTTGGCGCTCGAGCCTTGATATAGCGCTCGAGCGCCAGGCTCATAACTGTTGGCAGAGAGGATCCAATGCTCAACGTATTCTAGCGCTCGAGCCCTAGTGTGGCACTCGAGCGCCAGACTCATAACTCTGGCAGAAAAGGATCTAATGCTCAATGGTTACTGGCGCTCGAGCCCTGGTATGGCGCTCGAGCGCCAGAGCATTTGAACTGGCAGAAAGGATCCTATGTTCCTCAGCTTCCAGCGCTCGAGCCTTGGTATGGTGCTCGAGCGCTGGCCTCTTATATGCTCCAGCAACTTGATCTTCTTATTTTTGCCTCCAAAAACACTTGAAAATACATTTCTAAGTTAGAAAACCTCTTATTACCACTTATTTACTCTTAAACTCACAAAGTAAAGATAAAGGGTGAAATTATGTATAAAACATGTAATTTCTAGAGAAGATAAGTGCAAATCCTTTATTGAATAAACACACTAATTTGCACTTATCAGTATGATAATGAAAGATCATGGCATGCATACATCCATAATTGTCATAGCATGCATTATGTATGAGTTATTGCATTGATTGTGGATTGAAATGTGTGTTAGGGATTAAATGGGGTGTTTTCCAGTTAGACTGGCTGCGATATGGTGTAAAATTGTTTTCAAAAATGCCGGGGGTTACTCAGTTATATGTGACGGTTACCATATCGCAGGTATCGGAAGATTGTGAAGCAAAAGCCACAGATGGGATGAGTTGTGGGCTTTTCTTAGGTCTAGCCATGCATGGTGAACCTAAGTTTCAAGTCTCAAGTTCATATATATTAATTTTTTCAGTTGTATAGGAATTCGTATAAATTGAAAGAGTTGTAATTATTATTATTATTTTTAATTGTTGTAAATTAGAATTTAGTTCCACTAGTGTTTTGAAAAAAAAATTTACTTAGCCTTAAATTTTGTTAGGTGTTACATTTATGGTATTAGAGCAGTTTGATCCTTCGGACTGTAATGATAATGAGACACTAGTCAGCTGAACAATTAATATTCTGAACATATCTATTAGGCGTGTCATAAGCTTCTAAGGGACTTGTAGCTAATATTTAGTCTGATCAATTAAATGTTGGTGCATGAGAGTAGAAGTTATGACTACTAATGGATAGGAACGATCTTTAAAGGGATTGTTCTTCTTTAGTAACTTTCATGGAAAATAGGATGAGACATTGGGATATAGATGTACCAGTGTTGTGATTGTAAGATATTGGGCCTGGCCAGTTCAGTACCTTAGTCACAGCATTGATGCATTTATAACCAATGGATTTAAGTCACAAACCTAGAAGGAGTACCAAGTAGGATATGTTTTAAGGATAAATTTGGTTAGCCTTCTAGAATAGATAGTGGAAAATGGGTGTGAAGATTTTCCAAAATTAGGATTCGAATTCCTTAAATCCTTTTCCCTTTATAATTGTGATTGACGAACTATCCATGTAAATTCTAGAAATCAAATTCTCTATCTTATTCGGGAAATTCACCTAGCCTAAATTCGAATCAATGTTGTGATTGAATAAATTTTATTGCTTATTCCATACCATTATGTGCTTTCTTTCTTGATGAATCCATCATAAATTTTAATTTGACGGTCACGTATCCTTAGAGAAGTTCAAGGACTTATTTACCTATACCGATTCCATTGATGTCTCTTCATGCAGCTACATCTTATAATAACCCTATTTCCTTTTTATAGATGTGGCGTAAAATTGTATCTTGAAAATTGTTATAATTAAGAGTTTTCTTGTAGATAAAACCCAACCTGCCTTTAGGTTCAAGATTTAGAAATTATTTCCGCTTGAGGTTGTATTAAGTTAGTTTTGTAAACCTAATCTTAAAAAGATTCAAGTCACACATCTTACTCTATCATTAACTTTGGAATCAATTCTTTTGAGACACTCTATTCCAATGTTCATGTCATCTCGGTCTAAACCTTATTATGGGATTCACATAGTATTGTTTTACGCGTGATGACTCTAGAGATAAGTCTCTCTTTCCTTAAGTTAATCGCAAAAGTCTTAGCATTCAATTCCCTCAAATTTTAGCAATATTTTAATCCACACCCTTGGACACTTCTATACAAAGACCTAGAAAGGCCATAAGATAAGATGAGTTCAATTTCGGACATCATTTCAATTTAGTCGGATTATCCCCAATGATCTCCTAAAGTTCTATTTCTACTCTGGAACAACCACTAAGACCTCTCCACGTGAAGATTTCTAAATAGTCCATTCGACTCTTAACATGCCTTACAAGCGCACTATAGGAGCCATGAAATATTTTCTCTATTTCCAAGAATATACTTAACCCTTATTGGTTCTTTTGAACATGTCTCTAATGTGTAATTATTAAATTTCCACTCGAATTGTTTCATTTTCCTTAGCGTGAATCCTTTTTGATTCGAGAGACCAAACAGCTATTGGAATCTTTCTATGTAGATCATTACAGGAGACGACTACTGGTGAAACTCCAACTCTCGAAACCACGTTGTAGGACTTTCTAGCGTGCTCGGTAGACAAGAACCGTATAAGATTCAGGTCATAAGTAAATTAGAATTTCGCTACAGGAGTATAAACATATTCAATCTCATATCTCCATCAAATTCCGTGGAGCCCAAATTTTTCCAAGGTTAAACCACGCTTGCAACCTACCTAAGCATGCTACACCTATTGGTTCTTTAAGAACGTACGTTACCACGCCAACTTTAACACTAAGTTAAGCTTGTTACATTTTATCTATCTCGAATTCCACGGTTTAGAACTTTACTTTTCGTGATTTCAAATTCTATTTAATTTTGAAGTTCTAATCAGTATAGGAAATTCTTTCAAAACCCTAGTGCACTATCACAGTTAAAGATTTCCTTGGTGACCTAAACTCATGAAGCCATTTGGACAGTCACCAAAATACCCTTATTTATGTTCAAGTTCCTAATCTTAGATCCGAGTTTCCTTGAAAGACAACCCAATCAGAGTGGCACAACTAAAGCGTTAGAGGACTTCATAATAATCCTCCATTAGGATTTTGAAGATTTGGATCTTCTTAAAGTTTGAACCCATATAAGCTTCTATCTATGCGGTTTATCACTAATGAATTAGTATTGACCATTTAGAGAATTCCTTTTAACTCTCCATGTCAATTTGAACTTAGATTTCCAAAAATTTAAATCCTATGAGTCTAGACAAGTCCAATTACTCCTAGTAACCATTTGATTTCAAGCTTTAGATAATCTCCCTCAGAGATTCCTAGAGACCTAAACAACTCCGGTTGCTATATGATTTTGTATTCCGGCTAAGCACCGCGACTTCCTTGTAAATTCAGTTACTTATTCGAAGTATAAGCTAACGATAAGTTTAGCTTTACAGTAAATCTCTAACTCAAATCCTTATAGGGTTATAAGAATTTCCTTGACATGTTACACCATCATTATAGTCATAAAGTATAATGCTTCCACCAAAACAAATATGTTGGCACTCGAATTAGTTCCCAACTTTCAAAATCCTGAATTCTTAGTTAGGTAAGGAGACAACGAGCTCTTATCATGCTATTATCATTTCAACCATTCTCTTTATATCAAGGCAACAAGTTCATGGACGTCCGCCTTTAAAGACACGTGCAAAGACACATTCTGATCCACTCTAACTCACATCAACAACTTGAAATTATTTAATCATCCTAGAATTAAAGTGTTACCCCTAATAAGGAATAAGAATATGCTTTAATTCAAGTAGTCTTTCACCGCACGTTCAAGGAATCTATGCTTCTTACAATGAATTCTTTCCACTCTACAACCAAGACCTAACGGGTTACACGATCTTGAACTCAGAACCAAATTTCACTAGAAATATCAATGCTTGTAGAATCTTGACCTCTGCTTCAAAACTAGAGTCTTAATAATCTTTTAAACCTTCTTTTATAAATTCTAAATCTCAACGATGAATTAAGCTAAGTTAATTCATTAGTAGGTCTTGTAACTTTTGAAGCCTAATTCACAAATTAAGGGAACTTTAAGTTACTTCTTACCAATTCAAAATCCCCTCAATTTGAAGGATAGCTATAATAGCAACTTCTTCAGTGATGCCTATTTTATTCAACAAGCCTATGAAACTTCTATTAAGTACTTGATATTCGGTAACATCAAGTCTAAATTGAACAAGTCTTTTCAATAGTTCTCAAATAAATAAAGGTCGCATCTCAGGAGTAGATCCTTATTCCTTCAATGTACTTGTGATCTAAATGTCATCTTCAATTTGATCTCTTCCAAGTCCATGATTGTGGAAATCACAATTTTAAAACAAGGTCCTAAAGCCATTTTCCCCGAATAGGGTATTGTTCACTCTATCGAATTAGGGTCTTCCTACAATAATATAACATTCATGTTGAAATTCTAAGTAAGTCGTACTACACTTTGATAAAATTTGCTCCATCAAGTTCCCGACTTTAGTCGAAACTCTTGCTAGTTTAAAATGCGTTAGCTTTTGAACCTATAACTCTCTCAAGGTATCTCATTTATGAACGTTCCTTGAGCTAGGAATTAGAACGAATTGTGAAGACACAATTCTTTTAAGGGGTGTAGAATTGTAACATCCCAAATTTTTAATTTCCTAGAGCAAATTATTTAGATTCACAAACTCATTCTTAAGGGGCTATTTTAGAAGAAATAAGGAATTTAGGGAACTAAAAAAATTATAAAGCATATATGATTAAGGGAAAAGGACTAGGTTATGATATGAACTTTTATTAAATTTTATAAAAACAAGGACCTAGATGCAATTTTTAATAAATTAAAACTAAGGACTACACTCTTACCATGCACTCTCCCTCACCTAACCACTACACCCTCACCTATTTCACTCTCACTCACGTACACACATCACAAGACAATAAAAAAAGCTTAAAAGAAATGAAGAGAGAGGGTGGCAAAAGAGAAAGGAGGAGGTGGTGGTGGTCACCACTTTGAATGCTTGCATGGTGGCCTTCCGGCCACCGGTTGCTGTCGGAGCAGTTGAAGAAAATGATCTACATGTTGGGAACTCAAATTCTACCAGTTTAGAATCTTCCACAGTGAAATTTAGAAATTGAGTTTAGAGCTCCAATTCTAAGGTAACCCCACTAAACCCCAAACTTAAAACTCCAATTAGGGAAATTAGGAATTTGAGGTTTTATGATGCTAGGTTTTGGACTTGACTTGGTTAGATGACATGGATTTAGCTTGTATGCATATTGGTGTTAAATTAACATGACATGTCTCTTGTGTTCTTGAAGTGTGAGGTTGATCTTGGTTGAATTGGTTCTATATGTGTGGGGTTGATGCATTTACGTTGATTCTTTGTTTGGATATTGGATTGTGAATGTGAATGTATGAGAATGATCTTGATGATAATGTGAATTTGATGAAATTGGACTTTGGTCATCCTTGTGAATTGATCTTTGAGTGATTTATATTGAATTAGATGAAGTTAATATGATTTTTAGGAGTTGAGATGGAAGGGAGGATTGAAATTTGTGAAAAGTTGATCAAGACCATTTTCCCCTGTTTTGGAACAATTTGAACTGGATTTTTAAATTGGTTTTAATTGGAATTTGACTTCGTGGTCTTCATAAGAGTTGTAGAGCACCCTCTTAGCTTTCAAATTCTTTTAGTTTCACTCAATTTGGAGGTCTACAACTCTAGTTATCATTAAATTACTGAGGTTTTGTTGATTGCACATTCCTGTCAAAGATGACTGTTTTTGACAATTAAACTTTTAGAACTAGGTTTTGTAGTCTTCATAAATTTTCAAGTCTATAGTACACGATTTCTAAAAAACAAATATTTCAATTTTAAGAATATAAAAAATTGTGTAAATTAAGCTAGAAACCTAATGGTGAAAAATTCATTGTTGTCAAAAAAATCAAATAATTGAATAAATTTAAAATATGCATTTTAATTTTTAAATTAAAAAACACCTTATATTTCAAGTCTATAGTACACAATTTCTACAAAAAAATGTTTCAATTTTAAAAATATAAAAAATTGTGTAAATTAAGCTAGAAACGTCATGGCAACCTATACATTGTTGTCAAAAAAATCAAATAATTTAATAAATTTAAAATATGCGTTTTCATTTTTTAGTAAAAAACACATTATTTTTCGAGTGTATAGTACACAATTTCTAGAAATAAATGTTGATATTTTAAAAATATAAAAAATAAGTGTAAATTAAACTAGAAACTTCATGGTGAACAATACATTGTTGTCAAAAAAATCAAATAATTTAATAAATTTAAAATTTAGATTTTCATTTTTAAAGTAAAAAACACCCTATATTTCAAGTCAATAGTACACGATTTCTACAAACTAATGTTGCAGTTTTAAAAATATTAAAAATTGTGTAAATTAAGATAAAAACTTCCTGGTAATCAATACATTGATTTCCATAAAAATTAAATAATTTAATAAACTTAACATACGCCTTTTAATTTTTTTTAGTAATAAATAAGCTATTCTTCAAGAGTATAGTACACGATTTCTAGAAACAAATGTTGATATATTAAAAATATAAAAAATTGTATAAAATAAGCTAGAAACTTCATGGTAAACAATACATTGTTGTCAAAAAATCAAATAATTTAATAAATAAAAATTATGCATTTTCATTTTTTTAAAAAAAAACATCCTACTTTTCAAGTGTATAGTACACGATTTTTAGAAACAAATGTTGATATTTTAAAAATATAAAAAAATAGTGTAAATTAAGCTAGAAACTTCATGATACATTATTGTCAAAAAAATCAAATAATTTAATAAATTTAAAATATGCGTTTTCGATTTTAAAGTAAAAAATACCCTATATTTCAAGTCTATAGTACACGATTTCTACATACAAATGTTTCAATTTTAAAAATATAAAAAATTATGTAAATTAAACTAGAAATTTCATGGCAAACTATACATTGTTATCAAAAAAATCAAATAATTTAAGAAAATTTAAAATATATGTTTTCATTTTTTAAGTAAAATAACATTATTTTTCAAGTGTACAGTACACGATTTCTACAAATGAATGTTATTATTTTAAAAATATTAAAAATAAGTGTAAATTAAGCTAGAAACTTTATGGTGAAAAATACATTGTTGTCAAAAAAATCAAATAATTGAATAAATTTAAAATATGCGTTTACAATTTAAAGTAAAAAACACCCTATATTTCAAGTCTATAGTTCACGATTTCTATAAACCAATGCTTCAATTTTAAAAATATAAAAAATTGTGTAAACTATGCTAGAGGCTTCATGGTGACCAATACATTGATGTCAAAAAATCAAATAGTTTAATAAATTTAAAATATGCGTTTTCATTTTTAAAGTAAAAAACACCCTGTATTTCAAGTCTATTGTACACGATTTCTACAAACAAATGTTGCAATTTTAAAAATATAAAAAAATTGTAAATTAAGCTAGAATTCATGGTAAACAATACATTGATTTAAAAAAAATTAAATTAAAAATATTCCTTTTAATTTTTTTAGTAATAAACAACCTATTTTTCAAGTGTATACTACATGATTTCTAGAAACAAATGTTGATATTTTAAAAATATAAAAAAATACTGTAAATTAAGCTAGAAACTTCATGGTGAAAAATACAATGGTCAAAAAAAATCAAAAAATTGAATAAATTTAAAATGTGCATTTTCATTTTTAAAGTCAAAAACACCCTATATTTCAAATCTATAGTACACGATTTCTAAAAAACAAATGTTGCAATTTTAAGAATATAAAAAATTGTGTAAATGAAGCTAGAAACTTCATGGTAAACCATACATTGTTGTCAAAAAAATAAAATAATTTAATAAATTAAAAATATGCATTTTTATTTTTTTAGTAAAAAACACACTATTTTTAAAGTATATAGTACACGATTTCTAGAAAACACCTGTTGATATTTTAAAAATATAAAAATTAAGCTAGAAACTAAGATAGAAACTTCATGGTAAACAATACATTGTTGTCAAAAAATCAAATAATTTAATAAATTAAAAATATGCATTTTCATTTTTTTAGTAAAAAACACCCTAGTATTCAAGTGTATAGTACACGATTTCTAGAAACAAATGTTAATATTTTAAAAATAAAAAAAAGTAGTGTAAATTAAGCTAGAAACTTCATGATACATTATTGTCAAAAAAATCAAATAATTTAATAAATTTAAAATATGCGTTTTCATTTATAAAGTAAAAAACACCCTATATTTCAAGTCTATAGTACACGATTTCTACATACAAATGTTTCAATTTTAAAAATATAAAAAATTGTGTAAATTAAACTAGAACATTCATGGCAAACTATACATTGTTATAAAAAAATCAAATAATTTTAATAAATTTAAAATATGCGTTTTTATTTTTTTTGTAAAAAAACATATTATTTTTCAAGTGTATAGTACACGATTTCTAGAAATAAATGTTGATATTTTAAAAATATTAAAAATAAGTGTAAATTAAGTTAGAAACTTCATGGTGAAAAATACATTGTTGTCAAAAAATAAAATAATTGAATAAATTTAAAATATGTGTTTACATTTTTGAAGTAAAAAACACCCTGTATTTCAAGTCTATAGTTCACGATTTCTACAAACCAAAGTTTAAATTTTAAAATATAAACAATTGTGTAAATTAAGCTAGAAACTTCATGGTAAACAATACATTATTGTAAAAAAAATCAAATAATTTAAAAAATATAAAATATGTGTTTTCATTTTTAAAGTAAAAAACACCCTATATTTCAAGTTTATAGTACATGATTTCTACAAATAAATGTTTCAATTTTAAAAATATTAAATATTGTTTAAATTAAGCTAGAAACTTCATGGTAAAAAATACATTGTTGTAAAAAAAATCAAATAATTTAATAAATGAAAAATATGCGTTTTTATTTTTTTAGTAAAAAACACATTATTTTTCAAGTGTATATAATACACGATTTCTAGAAACAAATATTGATATTTGAAAAATATATAAAATAATGTAAATTAGGCTAGAAACTTCATGGTGAAAAATACATTGTTGTCAAATAAATCAAATAATTGAATAAATTTAAATAAGCATTTTCATTTTTAAAGTAAAAAACACCCTATATTTCAAGTCTATAGTACACGATTTCTACAAACAAATGTTGCAATTTTAAAATATAAAAAATTCTGTAAATTAAGCTAGAAACTTCATGGTAAAGAATACATTTATTTCAAAAAAAATTAAATAAATTACTAAGTTTAAAATATGTGTTTTATTATTTTTAGTAAAACACACCCTACTTTTCAAGTGTATAGTACACGATTTCTAGAAACAAATGATGATATTTTAAAAATATAAAAAAATAGTGTAAATTAAGCTAGAAACTCAGGATGAAAAATAAATTGTTGTCAAAAAAATAAAATAATTTAATAAATTTAAAATATGCGTTTTCATGTTTAAAGTAAAAAACACCTTATATTTCAAGTCTATAGTACATGATTTCTACAAACAAATGTTGCAATTCTAATAATATTAAAAATTGTGTAAATTAAGCTAGAAACTTCATAGTAAACAATACATTGTTGTCAAAAATAAAATAAAATAATTTAAAAAATTTAAAATATGTGTTTTCATTTTTAAAGTAAAAAACATTCTATATTTCAAGTCTATAGGTCATGATTTTTACAAACAAATGTCGCAATTTTGAAAATATAAAAAATTGTGAAAATTAAGCTCGAAACTTCATGGTAAACAATACATTTTTGTTAAAAAAGTCAAATAATTTAACAAATTTAAAATATGCATTTTCATTTTTAAAGTATAAAACACCCTATATTTCAAGTTTATAGTATACAATTTCTACAAACCAATGTTTCAATTTTAAAAATATAAACAATTGTGTAAATTTAACTAGAAACTTCATGGTAAACAATACATTGTTGTAAAAAAAATCAAATAATTTAAAAATTTTAAAATATGTGTTTTCATTTTGAAAGTAAAAAACACCCTATATTTCAAGTCTATAGTACAAGATTTCTACAAACAAATGTTGCAATTTTAAAAATATAAAAAATTGTGAAACTTAAGCTAGAAACTTCATGGTAAATAATACATTTTTGTTAAAAAAAATCACACAATTTAATAAATTTAAAATATGCGTTTTCATTTTTAAAGTAAAAAACACCCTATATTTCAAGTTTATAGTACATGATTTCTACAAACAAATGATTCAATTTTAAAAATATGAAATATTGTTTAAATTAAGCTAGAAACTTCATGGTAATAATTACATTGTTGTCAAAAAAAATCAACTAATTTAATAAATTAAAAATATACGTTTTCATTTTTTTAGTAAAAAACACCCTATTTTTCAAGTGTATATAGTACACGATTTCTAGAAACAAATAATGATATTAGAAAAATATAAAAAATAATGTAAATTAGGCTAGAAACTTCATGGTGAAAAATGCATTGTTGTCAAAAAAATTAAATAATTGAATAAATTTAAAATAAGTATTTTCGTTTTTAAAGTAAAAAACACCCTATATTTCAAGTCTATAGTCCACAATTTCTACAAACAAATGTTGCAATTTTAAAAATATAAAAATTGTGTAAATTAAGGTAGAAACATCCTGACAAAAAATAAATTGTTGTCAAAAAAATCAAATAATTTAATAAATTTAAAATATGCGTTTTCATTTTTAAAGTAAAAAATACCCTATATTTCAAGTCTATAGTACATGATTTCTACAAACAAATGTTGCAATTCTAATAATATAAAAAATTGTGTAAATTCAGCAAGAAAAGTTCATGGTAAACAATACATTGTTGTAAAAAATAATCAAATAATTTAAAAAATTTAAAATACGTGTTTTAATTTTTAAAGTAAAAAATATCATATATTTCAAGTTTATAGTACACGATTTCTACAAAAAAATGTTTCAATTTTAAAAATATAAAATATTTTATAAATTAAGCAAGAAACTTCATGGTAAACAATACATTGTTGTGAAAAAAATCAACGAATTTAATAATTTAAAAATATGCATTTTCATTTTTTGGTAAAAAACACACTATTTTTCAAGTGTATAGTACACGATTACTAGAAACAAATGTTGATATTTTAAAAATATAAAAAATAAGTATAAATTAAGCTAGAAACTTCATGGTGAACAATACATTGATGTCAGAAAATCAAATAATTATATAAATTTAAAATATATGTTATTATTTTTAAAGTAAAAAAACCCTATATTTCATGTCTATAACACACGTTTTCTACAAACAAATGTTGCATTTTTAAAAATATAAAAAATTGTGTAAATTAAGTTAGAAACTTCAGGGTAAACAATACATTGTTGTGAAAAAAATCAAATAATTTAAAAAATTTAAAATATGTGTTTTCATTTTTCAATTAAAAAACACGCTATATTTCAAGTCTATAGTACACGATTTCAACAAACAAATGTTGCAATTTTAAAAATATAAAAATTGTGTAAATTAAGCTTAAAACTTCATGGTAAACAATACATTGCTGTCAAAAAAAATCAAATAATTTAATTAATTTAAATTATGTATTTTAATTTTTAAAGAAAAAAACACCCAATATTTCAAGTCTATAGTACACGATTTCTACAAACAAATGTTGAATTTTAAAAATATAAAAAATTGTACAAATTAAGCAAGAAACTTCATGGTAAAAAATACATTGTTCTCAAAAAAATAAAGAAATTTAATAAATTTAAAATATGCGTTTTCATTTTTAAAGTAAAAAACACCCTGTATTTCAAGTCTATAGTACACGATTTCTACAAATAAATGTTGCAATTTTAAATATTTAAAAATTGTGTAAATTACGCTAGAAATTTCATGGTAAACAAAACATTGCTGTCAAAAAAATCAAATAATTTAATAAATTTAAAATATGCGTTTTCATTTTTAAAGTAAAAAACACCCTATATTTCAAGTCTATAGTACATTATTTCTACAAAAAAATGTTGCAATTTTAAAAATATAAAAAATTGTACAAATTAAGCTAGAAACTTCATGGTAAAAAATACATTGTAGTTAAAAAACCAAATAATTTAATAAATTTAAAGTATGCGTTTTCATTTTTAAAGTAAAAAACACCCTATATTTCAAGTATATAGTATACGATTTCTACAAACAAATCTTGCAATTTTAAAAATATAAAACATTGTACAAATTAAGCTGGAAACTTCATGGTAAAGAATACATTGTGGTTAAAAAAAAGCAAATAATTTAAAAAATTTAAAATATGCATTTTCATTTTTAAAGTAAAAAACACGCTATATTTCAAGTCTATAGTGCACGATTTCAACAAATAAATGTTGCAATTTTAAAAATATAAAAAATTGTGTAAATTAAGCTTGAAACTTCATGGTAAACCATACATTGCTATCAAAAAAATCAAATAATTTAATAAATTTAAAATATGCATTTTAATTTTTAAAGAAAAAAATACCCAATATTTCAAGTATATAGTACACGATTTCTACAAATAAATGTTGCAATTTTAAAAATATAAAAAATTGTACAAATTAAGCTAGAAACTTCATGGTAAAAAATACATTGTTCTAAAAAAAGTAAAATAATTTAATAAATTTAAAATATGCGTTTTCGTTTTTAAAGTAAAAAACACCCTATATTTCAATTCTATAGTACACGATTTCTACAAACAAATGTTGCAATTTTAATATATAAAAATTGTGTAAATTAAGCTAGAAATTTCATGGTAAACAAAACATTTCTGTCAAAAAAATCAAATAATTTAATAAATTTAAAATATGCGTTTTAATTTTTAAAGTAAAAAACACCCTATATTTCAAGTCTATAGTACATTATTTCTACAAAAAAATGTTGAAATTTTAAAAATATAAAAAATTGTACAAATTAAGCTAGAAACTTCATGGTAAAGAATACATTGTTGTTAAAAAAACTCAAATAATTTAATAAATTTAAAATATGTGTTTTCATTTTTAAAGTAAAAAACACCCAATATTTCAAGTCTATAGTACAACATTTCTACAAACAAATGTTACAATTTTAAAAATATAAGAAATTGTGTAAATTAACCTAGCAACTTCATGCTAAACAATACATTGCTGTCAAATACTTAAAACAATTTAATAAATTTAAAATATGCATTATAATTTTTAAAGTAAAAAACATTCTATGTTTCAAGTCTATAGTACATGATTTCTACAAACTAATGTTGCAATTTTAAAAATATAAATAATTTATCAAATTAAGCTAGAATCTTCATGTTAGAAAATACATTGTTGTTAAAAAAACTCAAATAATTTAATAAATTTAAAATATGTGTTTTCATTTTTAAAGTAAAAAACACCCAATATTTCAAGTCTATAGTACAACATTTCTACAAACAAATGTTGCAATTTTAAAAATATAAAAAATTGTGTAAATTAAGCTAGAAACTTCACTGTGAACAATACATTGTTCTCAAAAAAATAAAATAATTTAACAAATTTAAAATATGGGTTTTCATTATTTAAGTAAGAAACACCCTATATTTCAAGTCTATAGTATACGATTTCTAAAACAAATGTTGCAATTTTAAATATATAAAAGATGTGTAAATTAAGCTAGAAATTTAATGGTAAACAAAACATTGCTGTCAAAAAAATCAAATAATTTAATAAATTTAAAATATTAATTTTAATTTTTAAAATAAAAAACACCAAATATTTGAAGTCTATAGTACACGATTTCTACTAACAAATGTTGCAATTTTAAAAATATAAAAAATTGTGTAAATTTAGATAGAAACTTCATGGTAAACAATACATTGATTTGAAAAAAAGTTAAATAATTTAATAAATTTAAAATATGCGTTATAGTTTTTAGAGTAAAAAACACCCCATATTTCAAGTCTATAGTACACGATTTCTACAAACAAATGTTGCAATTTAAAAATATACAAAATTGTGTAAATTTAGATAGAAACTTCATGGTAAACAATATATTGATTTGAAAAAAAGTTAAATAATTTAATAAGTTTAAAATATGCATTTTCATTTTTTAAGTAAAAAACACCTTACTTTTCAAGTGTATAGTACACGATTTCTACAAACTAATGTTGCAATTTTTAAAATATAAAAAATGTGTAAATTAAGCTAGAAACTTCATGACAAAATATACATTATTGTCAAAAAAAATCAAATAATTTCATAATTTTAAATTATGCATTTTCATTTTTAAAGTAAAAAATACCCTATATTCTTTGTCTATAGTACACTATTTTTACAAACAAATGTTGCAATTTTAAAAATATAAAAAATTGTACAAATTAAGCTAGAAACTTCATGGTAAAGAATACAGTGTGGTTAAAAAAAACAAATAATTTAATAAATTTAAAAGATGCGTTTTCATTTTTAAAGTGAAAAACACTCTATATTTCAAGTCTATAATACACGATTTCTACAAACAAATGTTGCAATTTTAAAAATATAAACAATTGTGTAAATTAAACTAGAAACTTCATGGTAAACAATACATAGCTGTCAGAAAAATAAAATAATTTTATAAATTTAAAATATGGGTTTTAGTTTTTCAAGTAAAAATGAAAACATATATTTGACAGGGATGTGCAATCAACAAAACCTCAGAAATATCAAAAAAATAAATCAAATAGTGTAAATTAAGCTAGAAACTTTATTGTGAAAAATACATGGTTGTCAAAAAAAATAAAATAAGTTAATAAATTTAAAATTTGCATTTTCATTTTTTAGTAAAAAACACCGTACATTTCAAGTTTATAGTATATATTTTTTAGAAACAAATGTTGCAATTTTAAAAATATAAAAAATTGTGTAAATTGAACTAAAAACTTTATGGTGAACAATAAATTGTTTTTTAAAAAAATCAAATAATTAATTAAATTTAAAATATCCGTTTTTATTTTTAAGGAAAAAACACCCTATTTTTCAAGTGTATAGTACACGATTTCTAGAAACAAATGTTGATTTTTTAAATATAAAATAATAGTCTAAATTAAGCAAGAAACTTCATGGTGAACAGTACATTGTTGTCAAAAAAATTAAATAATTTAATAAATTTAAAATATGTATTTTTATTTTTTTACTAAAAAACACCCTATTTTTCAAGTGTATAATACACAATTTCTAGAAATAAATGTTGATATATTAAAAATATAAAAAATAGTTTATATTAATCTAGAAACTTCATGGTGAACAATACATTGTTTTAAAAAAAATCAAATGTTTTAATGAATTTTAAATATGCGTTTTCATTTTTAAAGTAAAAACACACCCTATTTTTCAAGTGTATGGTACGTGATTTCTAGAAACAAATGTTTCAATTTTAAAAATATAAAAAAGTGAAAAAATTAAGCTAGAAACTTTATGGAGAACAATAGATTGTTTTCAAAAAAATCAAATACTTAAATAAATTTAAAATATGCATTTTAATTTCTAAAGTAAAAAACACCCTATTTTTCAAGTGTATAGTACACGATTTCTCGAAATAAATGTTGCAATTTTAAAAATATATACAATTGTGTAAATTAAGCTAGAAACTTTATGCGGAACAATACATTGTTTTCAAAATATAAAATAATTTAATAAATTTTAAATATGCATTTTTATTATTAAAGTAAAAAACACCCTATTTTTCAAGTGTATACACGATTTCTAGAAAGAAATGTTGCTATTTTAAAAATAGGAAAAATTTTATAAATTAACTGAGAAAATTTATTGGGAACAATATATTGTTTTCAAAAAATTTCAATATATTAATAAATTTAAATTATGCGTTTTAATTTTTAAAATGAAAAACACCCTATTTTTCAAGTGTATAGAACACGATTTCTTGAAACAATTGTTGCAATTATAAAAATATAAATTTTTTTGTAAATTAAACTAGAAACTTCATGGTGAACAATACATTGTTTTCAAAAAAATTAAATAATTTAATAAATTTAAAATATGCATTATCATTTTTTTAGTAAAAATCACTCTATTTTTCAAGTGTATAGTACACGATTTGTAGAAACAAATGTTGATAATTTAAGAATATAAAAAAATAGTGTAAATTATAAAAAAATATAATAAATTCCTACATGCCCATAAAAATATGAATTTTTGATATGATATAGTAGATATATTAACACACAACATATAAATTTTTCAAGAATTTTTGAGTAGTAATACAGTGCGAAATATTTTCTCAAAGTTACAACTTTTTTCCAGCAAAACAGAAAACTACAGTAACAGGATCTTCATCTTCAACGATTTTTATAAAATCACTCAGTTACTAAAAATTTATGAAACCAACCTAGAAATGATCCACTTTGAGTCTAGTTTTTCATAAAAATTTTCCTAAGTTAAATCTGTTTCCCAAATGGTGCAGAAAAACCAAAACGTTCTGACTGTTCCAGAAATGACCTTGTGTCACTCAAAAATCTATATAAAATCAAACACAAGATCAAAAATTACAAATGATACCAATCTGGAAAGCTAACACACAGATCTATGATCATACAAATTTTCGTACGCATCTAAACAGAATAAGAGCTTTAATGATACGCACAAAGTAACTCCAATAGCATGAACTCACCAGACAGAATAGAGCAATAATGTTTCAAGAATCAAAATAAGGTTTTAACATCATCCAAAAATTATGAAGCTTTACCAGTAGTTAAAACACATCTTAAAATGATTTTTAAGCATGGAGCTGAATTATCCAATGATCAATTCTCAAAATATGGGCTCTAAATCAACAGGCATAAGACATAACCAGCTTTGAAGGTTAATGAATGAAGAGGGTCTAGGGCCAACCCTCACCCAATTACCCAACTAAATTCTACACTAAGCTATTCTCACTTCCCCTTACCAAGGTTATCTTCAAGGATTAAAGGGGTTGATGAAGGGTAGAGCTTCCAAAGTTATCACTACAAGCAACACCAATTTTGGACTCAAGAAAATTTTAGAGAGAAAGGAGAAGAGAAGCTTGTGCTTTGGTGTGTTTGGAAGTGAAGTAGAGTCCCCTATTTATAGAGGAAGTGGGCCGAGTTTTTTGAGGGTCTTGGAGTGTTTGGAGAGCTTTGTTGAATAGTTGAGGGGTACATGAAGGCATGGTGTGAATAGTTGGAGTGGTTGAAGCAAATCAAGTTCCCTATGTCTAGGGTATGGTTTGACCACATGGAGAGTATGGAGTGTTAGAGGGATTTGTCTTTTATTGATTAATACTCTAGAATGTAGATATGTTTGGAATAACTGGTATATTTCGATCGTTATACGTGCACTATAAAATTAAAAACGCAACGAAAAATTCTAGAATTAAAATATATCGTTCTCCAATATTTTCTAATCATATAATCGGAATCGAAATATTTTTCTAGCGGAATAATTTCCTATTTAGTAATTAATTAGCAAAATTGAGAGTGTTACAAGGTGGGCTTAGGATATTAAAATATAAAATTAGAAAGTTATAATTATATCCTTGTGGTTTTATTTATTTAAAGTATGTTAATTTAGACTTTTATTAAATTTTATAAAGACAAGGATTTAGGTGCAATTTTTTAATAAATTAAAATTAAGGACTATGCTTTTACCACGCACCATGCCTCACCTAACCACACACCCTCACCTATATCTCACTTCTCACATCCACACACATAAAACACAATGAAAAAAAAATGGGGAGAAGGTGGCGAGGGAGAAGGAGAAATTGGTGGTAACCACCACTTTGGGTGGTTGCATGGGGGCCTTCCGGCCGCCGGTTGCCGCCGAAGCAGTTGAAGAAAATGATCTACGCGTCGGGAACTCCAATTCTACCGGTTTAGAATCTTCCACGGTGGAATTTAGAGATTGAGTTTAGAGCTCCAATTCTAAGGTAACCCCACTAAACCCCAAACTTAAAACTCTAATTAGGGAAATTAGGAATTTGAGGTTTATGATGTTAGGTTTGAAGTTGATCTCGGTTGAATTGGTTCCATATGTGTGGGGTTGATGCATATATGTTGATTCTTTGTTTGGATATTGGATTGTGAATGTGAATGTATGAGAATGATCTTGATGATAATGTGAATTGATCTTTGAGTGATTTATATTGAATTAGAAGAAGTTAATATGATTTTGACGAATTGAGATGGAAGGGAGGATGGAAATTTGAGAAAAGTTGATCAACACCATTTCCCCTATTTTGGAACAATTTAAACTGGGTTTTTGAATTGGTTTTAATTGGAAATTGATTTCGTGGTCTTCATAAGAGTTGTACAGAATCCTCTTAGTTTTCAAATGTTTTTGGTTTCACTCAATTTGGAGGTCTACAACTCTAGTTATGACCAAATTACTAAGACAATGTCTGTATGAAAGTAATTGTTTTGTTGTTTGCAAATCCCTGTCAAAGATGACTGTTTTTGACAATTAAACCTTTAGAACTAGGTTTTGTGGTCTTCATAAGAGTTGTAGAGAATCCTCTTAGCTTTTAAATGCTTTTGATTTCACTCAATTCGGAGGTCTATAACTCGAGTTATGGCAAAAATACAAACAGGGGTGCGCACACCTTCCTGGGCTGTGCGCACAAGATTGGGCAGCAGCTCCAGGGGTGAATTAAGGTGCGCACACCTTCCTGGGCTGTGCGCACAGGGTTGTGTTTGACAGCTTTTAAAGTGTTTTCTACATCTTCTTTTCAACTTTCTTCATCCTTTCCTTCATTAATCAAGTTCAATCCTCTAAAATCAACACTTCTCCATGCTTTATTCCTACATGAACATAATCAAACAAAATGCAATGTAAATATAATGAATCCATTTCTAGGATAGGAATGAATGAAATTTGGTTCATGTGACTTATAAACCTGCAATACGATCATGGAGATGTTGTGGTATGTGTTATGACATGTATGATGAATGATGAATGATGAATGTGAAATGCATGATAATATTTGATGTGAAATGAAAATGAAATTTAAAGACAAGTTTAAGCTTTCCCCCGTCAATGGATGTTGAGTAAGCGGGTTGATTCCCACCGGTTACACACCGGGTAAGCGGACAAGCATGAAAAGATTGATAATGTAGGGTCTCCCAATGAACGGGGTAAGATGGCCTGAACTAGTAGGGTTGTCCGGTGACCGGGAAGATGGCCCGAAAGAAAGGACTATCCCGATGAATGGGGTAAGATAGTCCTGGGCTATCCCAATGATTGGGGTAAGATAGCCCGGCAGTTGATCACGGTAGGGACGCTTGCCGTGATCCCATGATTGAGCTCAAGCACGCGTTACTGCCATGCGCCTAGGGAGGAGTCTTGTGCACGAGGCTTCCGTAAAAGACTAAAGAAAAAAAATGAAACAAGTATGATAATGAAAGATCATGGCATGTATACATTTATAATTGTCATAGCATGCATTATGTATGAGTGTGGCATTGATTGTGGATTGAATTGGGTGTTAAGGACTAAATGGGGTGTTTTCCAGTTAGACTGGCTGCGATATGGTATAAAATTGTTTTAAAAAATGCCGGGGCTTACTCAGTTATATGTTTTGCATATAACTGACAGTTACCATATTACAGGTATCAGGGCATTGTGGAGAATAAAATAAACAAGCGAGATGAGATTAGGATTTTCTTAGTAGTAACCACACTTGGTTAACCTAAGACTCAAGTTCATATATTAATTTGTTCAGTTGTATATGAATCCATATAAATTGAAAAGGTTGTAATTATTATTAATTGTTGTATTTGGAATTTAGCTTCCGTTAGTGTTAAAAAAAAAACGGACTCAAAAATTAGAGTGTTACATGATTTCTACAAACAAATGTTGCAATTTTAAAAATATACAAAATTGTGAAAATTTAGCTAGAAACTTCTTGGTAAACAATACATCGATTTGAAAAAAAAATTAAATAATTTAATAAGTTTAAAATATGTGTTTTCATTTTTTTAGTAAAAAACACCCTACTTTTCAAGTGTATAGTACATGATTTCTAGAAACAATTGATGATATTTTAAAAATATAAAAAACAGTGTAAATTAAGCTAGAAACTTCATGACAAAAACTAAATTGTTGTCAAAAAAATCAAATAATTTAATAAATTTAAAATATGCATTTTTATTTTTAAAGTAAAAAACACCATATATTTCAAGTCTATAGTACACGATTTCTACAAACAAATGTTGCAATTTAGAAAATATAAAAAATTGTGTAAATTAAGATAGAAACTTCATGGTAAACAATACATTGATTTCAAAAAAATTAAATAATTTAATAAGTTTCAAATATGCGTTTTCATTTTTTTAGTAAAAAACACCCTACTTTTCAAGTGTATAGTACACGATTTCTAGAAATAAATGTTGATATTTTAAAACAACAAAAAATGTGTAAAATAAGCTAGAAACTTCATGGTGAAAAATACATTGATGTCAAATAAATTAAATAATTGAATAATCTTAAAATATGTGTTTTCATTTTTAAAGTAAAAAAACACCTTATATTTAAATTCTATACTACACGATTTCTAGAAACAAATGTTGATATTTTAAAAATATAAAAAAATTGTGTAAATTAAGCTAGAAACTTCATGACGAAAAATACATTGTTTTCAAAAAAATCAAATAATTTAATAAATTTAAAATATGCGTTTTCATTTTTAAAGTAAAAAACACCATATATTTCAAGTCTATAGTACACAATTTTTAGAAACAATTTTTGAAATCTTAAAAAAATAAAAAATTGTGTAAATTAAGCTAGAAACTTTATTGGGAACAATACATTATTTTCAAAAAAATAAAATATTTAATAAATTTAAAATATGCATTTTAATTTTTAAAGTAAAAAACACCCTATATTTCAAGTCTATAGTACACGATTTCTAAAAACAAATGTTGCAATTATCAAAATATAACAAATTGTGTAAATTAAGCTAGAAACTTCATAGTAAACAATACATTGATTTTAAAAAAATTTAAATAATTTAATAAGTTTAAAATATGCATTTTCATTTTTTTTAGTAAAAAACACCCTACTTTTCAAGTGTATAGTACATTATTTCTAGAAACAAATGTTGATATTTTACAAATATAAAAAAAGATTGTAAATTAAGCTAGAAACTTCATGACAAAATATACATTTTTGTCAAAAAAAATCTAATAATTTAATAAATTTAAACTATGTTTTTTCATTTTTAAAGTAAAAAGCACACTATATTTTAAGTTTATAGTACATGATTTCTACAAACAAATGTGGCCATTTTAAAAATATAAAAAAATAGCGTAAATTAAGCTAGAAACTTCATGACAAAATATACATTGTTGTCAAAAAATCAAATAATTTAATAAATTTAAAATATGCGTTTTCATTTTTAAAGTAAAAAACACCCTATATTTCAAGTCTATAGTACAGGATTTCTACAAACTAATGTTGCTTTTTTTAAAATATAAAAAATTGTGTAAATTAAGCTAGAAACTCCATGATAAACAATACATTGATTTGAAAAATATTCAAATAATTTAATAAGTCTAAAATATGAATTTTCATTTTTTTAGTAAAAAACACCCTACTTTTCAAGTGTATAGTACACGATTTCTAGAAACAAATGTTGATATTTTAAAAATATAAAAATAAGTGTAAAATAAGTTAGAAACTTCATGACGAAAAATACATTGTTGTCAAACAAATCAAATAATTTAATAAATTTAAAATATGCATTTTAATTTTTTTAGTAAAAAACACACTATTTTTGAAGTGTTAGTACACGATTTCTAGAAAAAAATGTTGATATTTGAAAAATATAAAAAAAATAATGTAAATTAGGCAAGAAACTTCATGGTGAAAAATACATTGTTGTCAAAAGAATCAAATAATTGAATAAATTTTTTGCATTTTCATTTTTAAAGAAAAAAACACCGTATATTTCAAGTCTATAGTACACGATTTCTACAAACAAATGTTGCAACTTTAAGAATGTACAAAATTGTGTAAATTTAGCTAGAAACTTCATGGTAAACAATACATTGATTTGAAAAAAAAAATAATTTAATAAGTTTAAAGTATGCGTTTTTATTTTTTTAGTAAAAAACAACCTACTTTTCAAGTGTATAGTACACGATTTCTGGAAACAAATGTTGTTATTTTAAAAAATATAAAAAAAATGTGTAAAATAAGCTAGAAACTTCATGGTGAAAAATACATTGATGTCAAAAAAATAAAATAATTGAATAATCTTAAAATATGCATTTTCATTTTTAAAGTAAAAAACACCCTATATTTCAAGTCTATACTACAAGATTTCTACAAACAAATGTTGCAATTTTAAAAATATAAAAAATTGTGTAAATTAAGCTAGAAACTTCATGGTAAACAATATATTGATTTCAAAAAAAATTAATTAATTTAATAAGTTTAAAATATGCGTTTTCATTTTTTTAGTAAAAAATACTCTACTTTTCAAGTGTATAGTACACGATTTCTAGAAACAAATGTTGATATTTTAAAAATATAAAAAAAAAAAAGTTTAAACTAAGCTAGAAACTTCATGACGGAAAATAAATTGATGTAAAAAAATCATATAATTTAATAAATTTAAAATATGCGTTTTCATTTTTAAAGTAAAACATCCTATATTTCAAGTATATTGTACACAATTTCTACAAACAAATGTTGCAATTTTAAAAATATAAAATATTGTGTAAATTAAGCTAGAAACTTCATAGTAAACAATACATTGCTGTTAAAAAATATAAAATAATTTAATAAATTTACAATATGCGTTTTAGTTTTTAAAGTAAAAAACACCTTATATTTCAAGTCTATAGTACACGATTTCTACAAATAGATGTTGCAATTTTAAAACTATAAAATATAAGTGTAAATTAAGCTAGAAACTTTGTGGGGAACAATACATAGATGTCAAAAAATAAAATTATTTAATAAATTTAAAATATGCGTTTTAATTTTAAAGTAAAAAACACCCTATATTTCAAGTCTATAGTACACGATTTCTACAAACAGATGTTGCAATTTTAAAAATATAAAATATAAGTGTAAATTAAGGTAGAAACTTCATGGTGAACAATACATTGATGTCAAAAAATCAAATAATTTAATAAATTTAAAATATGCGTTTTCATATTTATAGTAAAAAACACACTATATTTTAAGTCTATGTACACGATTTCTACAAACAAATTTTACAATTTTAAAAATATAAGAAATTGTTTAAATTAAGCTAGAAACTTCATGCTAAACAAGACATTGATTTCAAAAAAAAATTAATAATTTAATAAATTTAAAATATGTGTTTTCATATTTTTAGTTAAAAACACCCTATTTTTTAAGTGTATATTATACGATTTCTACAAACAAATGTTGCAATTTTAAAAATATAAAAAATTGTGTAAATTAAGCTAGAAACTTCATGGTAAACAATACATTGTTGTCAAAAAAATTGATTAATTTAATAAATTTAAAATATGTGTTTTCATTTTTAAAGTAAAAATCACTCTATTTTTCAAGTCTATAGTACACGATTTCTATAAACAAATGTTGCGATTTACAAATTATAAAAAATTGTGTATGGTAAACAATAAATTGATGTCAAAAAATCAAATAATTTACCAAATTTAAAATATGCGTTTTCATTTTTAAAGTAAAAAACACCCTATAATTCAAGTCTATACACTTGAATAATAATGTGTTTTTCAATTCAAAAATTCAAACCCATTTTATAAATTACTTGAATTATTTGAAGCTTTTTTAAACAATGTATTATTCACTTTGAAGTTTCTAGCTCAATTTACATAATTTTTTATATTTTTAAAATTGCAAAACTTCACCTAGAGATCGTGTACTACACTTGATGAGCTTTTCGATTTAAAAATCAAAAGGTATTTTATTAAATCACTTAAATTATTTTAATTTTTTTTAAAACAAGTGTGTTATTCACTTTGGAGTTTCTAGCTCAATTTGCATAACTTTTTATATTTTTCAAATTGTAACAACTTTTTTAAGAGATATACACTTGAAGAATATGGTGTTATTCGATTTAAAATCAAAACTCGTAGAATAGGATTTTAAGAGATATACACTTTATGATTTTGTGTACTATACACCTGTAGAATAAATTTTTTTTTCAAAATTAAAATTAAAATGCATTTTTAAATTACCTAAATTATTTGAAGCTTTTTTAAAACAATGTATTTTTCATTTTGAAGTTTCTACCTAAATTTACATAATTTATTATATTTTTGAAATTTCAACAATTGTTTAACATATTATGTAAGAATGCAGTGTTTTTCGATTTTAAAAATAAAAAACGCGTTTTATAAATTATTTTAATTATTTAAAGTTTTTCTGAAAATAACGTATTATTCACATTAAAGTTTGTAGCTCAAGTTACATAACTTTTTATATTTTTAAAATTACAACAATTTTTTTGGAGACTGTGTACTATATACAGTTAAAGAATCTGGTGTTTTTTGAGTAAAAAACAAAACTCATTTTTGGAATTACATAAATTATTTTAAGTTTTTCTCATAATAATGTATTATTCACTTTGATATTTCTAGCTTAATTTACATAATTTTTTATATTATAAAAATTGCAACAAACACACTCGAAGAATATAGTGTTTTTCAATTTAAAAATCAAAATTCATTTTTTAAGTTTCTTATATTAAAATAATATATTATTCACTTTGAAGTTTCTAGCTCAATTTGAATAAATTTTTTATATTCTTAAATTTCAAACATTTTTTAAGAGATCAAGTATCATACACTTGAATAATACAATGTTTTTCGATTTGAAATCAAAACAAGTTTTCTAAATTTCTTAAATTATTTGAAGTTTTTCTTAAAAGAATTTATTATTCACTTTGAAGTTTCGGTCTCAATTTTCATAGTTTTTTTTTTATATATTTTGAACTTGCAACAATTTTTTTAAGATATCATGTATTATACACTTGAATAATACACTGTTTTTCGATTTAAAAATAAAAACGTGTTTTCTAAAAAACTTAAACTATATAAAGTTTTCTGAAAATAATGTATTATTCAATTCAAATTATCTAGCTAAACTTTCACATTTTTTTTTATTTTTGAAATTGGAACAATTTTTTAAGAGATAGTGTACTATATAATCTTGAAGAATACTATATTTTTCGATTTAAAATCAAAATGCATTTTTTAAATTGCTTTAATTATTGGAAGTTTTTCTGAAAATAATGTATGATTCAATTTAAATTTTCTAGCTCAATTTGCCTTATTTTTTTTTATATTTTTTAAATTGCAACAATTGATCATGTACTATGCACTTAAAAAAATAGTGTTTTTCAATTTAAAATCAAATATAGGTTTAAAATTAATTATACTATTTGATGTTTTTTAAAAATATGTATTATTCACTTTTTTCTAGCTGAATTTTCATAACTTTTTATATTTTTAAAATTCGCACAATTTGTTTAAAAGATCGTGTATTATATACACGAAGAATACAGTGATTTTCGATTTAAAAATCAAAACAAGTTTTTTAAATTATACTTAAATTTTTTTTTTATGAAATAATGTATTATTTACTTAGAAGTTTCTAGCGTGATTTTCATAATACTTTATATTTTTTAAATTATAATAATTTTTAAGAGATCGTGTACTGTACACCTAAAGAATGCGGTGTTTTTCAATTTAAAAAATCAAAATGTGTTTTATATATTACTTAATTATTTGAAGTTTTTTTGAAAACAACATATTATTCACATTGAATTTTCTAGCTTAAGTTACTTAACTTTTTATATTTTTAACATTGCAACAATTCTTTTAGATCGTGTACTATAAACTGGATAAAAACAATGTTTTTTATTTTAAATCAAAACTCATTTTCTGAATTACTTAAATTATTTGAAGTTATTTTGGAAATAATGTATTATTCATTTTGAAGTTTTTACCTAAATTTACATAATTTGTTATATTTTTGAAATTGCAACAATTGTTTAAGAGATCATATACTACACATTTGAAGAATATTGTGTTTTTCGATTTAAAAATCAAGATGTGTTTTTTAAATTACTTAAATTATTTGAAGCTTTTCTGAAAACAATGTATTATCCACTTTGATGTTTCCAACTGAGTTTTCATATTTTTTTATATTTTTTAAATTGCAACAATTTTTTTAGATATCATGTACTATACACTCGATCAACACAATATTTTTTTATTTAAAATTCAAAAAATGATTTTTAAATTACTTAAATTATTTGAATTTTTTCTAAAAACAGTGTATTATTCACTTTGGACTTTCTAGCTAAATTTGAATAATTTTTTTATATTTTTTAAATAGCAACAATTTTTAAAGAGATCGTGTACTATCACTTGAAAAAAAACGGTATTTTTTAATTTAAATTATTTGAAATTTTTTTAGAACAACTTATTTTCCACTTTGAAGTTTCAAGCTCAATTTATATATTTTATATATTTTTAATGTTGCAAACATTTTTTAAGAGATCACGTGCTATACACGAATACGATTGATTTTGATTTAAAAATCAAAATATATTTTTTTTAAATTGCTTAAATTATTTGAATTTTTTCTAAAAGCAATGTACTATTCACTTTGAAGTTTCTATCTCTGCATAATTTTTTTATATTCATGTATTTGTAACAACTTTTTAAAATAGGTCGTGTATTATACACTTGAAAAATATGATCCTTTTTTATTTAAAAATCAAGGTGTTATTTAAATTACTTAAATTATATAAAGTTTTTCTTAAAATAATATATTATCCACTTTGAAATTTCTAGGTCAATTTGCATTAAATTTTATATTTTTGAAATTGCAACGATTATTTAAGAGATTGTGTACTATACACTTAAGAATATGGTGTTTTGTAATTTAAAATCCAAACTCATTTTTTTAATTACTTAAAATACTTGAAGTTTTTCTAAAAATATTGAATGTATTATTCAATTGGAAGTTTGTAGCTCAATTTTCATAATTTTTTATTTTTTTAAAATTGAAATGAATTTTTAAGAGATTGTGTACTATACATTTAAAAATACGGTATTTTCAACTTTAAAATAAATGAGCATTTTAAAATTACTTAAATTATTTGAAGTTTTTCTAGAAATAATGATTTTAAAAAACTTAAAATCACTTTAAGTTTTCTAGCTTAATTTTCATAATTTTTTGTATTTTAAAATTTGCAACAATTTTTTTAGAAATCATGTACTATACACTTGAAGAATACGGTGTTTTTCGATTTAAAAATCAAAATGCATTTTTTAAATTACTTAAATTATTTGAAGTTTTTATGAAAATAATATATTATTCAATTGAAGTTTCTAACTCAATTTTTAAAAAATTTATATTTTAAAATTGTGACAATTTTTTAAAAGATAATGTACTATACATTTGAAAAATAATAGCATTTTTTATTTAAAAATAAAAAAATATTTTTTAAATTACTTAAATTATTTGAAGTTTTTTATGAAAATATTGCATTTTTCACTATAAAATTTCTAGTTTAATTTATATAAATATAATATTTTTAAAATTACATCAATTTTTTTAAAGATTGTGTTATATACAATATTTTTTATTTAAAAATTAAAACACATTTTATTAAATAACTTAACTTATTTAAATTTTTTCTAAAAATAATGTGTTATTCCCTTGGGAGTTTCCAATAAAACCCTTCGAAGGATGTGTCTCTTGCTGGAAGCGGTGAGAAACTAAAAAAGGTTAAATTACATGAACAGTTGAACACCACAAAGGCTTATCCTTTCAACCACCACACAAGAAAGGAACTCTTCCCTTTGAAACATGGCAACCCTTCAATTCACACCCTTCACTCTTTTCACCCAAAACCATCCCACCAACACCACCACCACCAAGATCTTCTCTTTATCCCATCTCAAAACTCTGCCACACCTTTCTCCACACCCATTATCACCATCATTCAAAGTGAGATCTTATAAAGTGTTGATAGAGCATCAAGGCCAATCCACAGAGCTAGAAGTTGAACCAGACGAGAGCATTCTGTCAAAGGCATTGGACTCTGGTTTGGATGTTCCTCATGACTGCAAGCTTGGAGTTTGTATGACTTGCCCTGCTCGCCTTATCAGTGGCTCTGTTGATCAGAGTGATGGAATGCTCAGTGATGATGTCGTTGAGCGCGGTTATGCTCTCTTGTGTTCCGCTTATCCGCGCTCCGATTGTCATATTAAGATTATACCAGAAGATGAGTTGCTGTCATTGCAGTTAGCCACAGCCAATGACTAATCTGATTCTGAGTTTTTCATTATTATTTTCTTTTTGGTATCCGCTCTGAGTTTTTTATGTAATTCGATGCTATCGTTGGTTTGGGTGAACAGAATTTAAGTTTTTTGTTTCTTATAACTGTTTCTGTGCGTCTGTTTTGTTGGTAACTCAACTTTAAAGTATTTTTATTAGAAGCAAGAATTTATTGTTTCATTGTGAGCAAATCATATCTGTTCATATATTATCTAACACATGTCATGAAACAGAATAGATAGCAATTGCCCGGTGAATGTTGTAATTTTCATTGGTTAACAGCATTTTAGTCTTCTTTTCATCTAATTGTTTCTCACGCGTGTCTGTTTTCTTGGTGGCTCAAGTTGAAACCACAACAATTCATGCTTTAATGTGGTTGAAATTTGTGTTCAAACAAATGATAACTATTTATATGTTATCAGGATATGCATGTCATGTTAGTCTAATGGCAAAACAAGCATGCACTATTTTGCTCCTGTCTATTATATGCTGCATTGCAAGTTTATTAACATAATGAACTAAATGTGGATTCAGATTGAGAGCCATCTTATGCAATTTTCATTAAATACTAAAACATTTTCACATATTACAAGGGTGCAATCCAAAATTCCAGAAGTTCATAATTGCCAAATGTTTTAACATCCTACCTAGGATAGCCTTACATTAGAGGACTCAATTCCCCTTCCATGCGTGTAAAGTAAATATAACAAGTCCTTGAAATTGTAGGGGATAGATACTTTAGTTTCTAGACTTTGCAAAACATCAGACATTCTAGTCAATTAGTAGCTAAAAGGACTAAAATGTCTATTTTACAAAGTTGTCGAGTAATTTAAGACTTTCAAATTTTTGGGACCAAAATACCCTACCCTTATGATCTTGGGGACACATTTGAGGGTTTACTCTAAAATTAACTATTGGCCAATGGATAATGCTAAGCTCCAACAGAACAAGCATGGCCCTAGTCAAACGTGGCTGAATGACTTCTTATTCTTTGGTCTTTGCTTAATCTTAACCTTTACATTAATGCCATTATCAATGATAGACTGAAGAACGATCTGAAGTTTCCCTTCCAACCTTTCTCCTTTCCTTGGGGTGTAAATCACATCATGAATATCATCAGCCACCGCTCTCTGTGCCAGAATTGCCCCCACAGCAGCACAAGTGGTTCTATTCTTGGTAGAAGCCAAATCAAACTTCATATCCTTAGAAATGGAATGTGCCACGGCCACAACCTTGCTAGTTACTCTATGAACAATGCAAGCGCGAACAGAGGCTTTTGATATGTAAATATCCAAGCAAAATGGTTCATGATAAGGACCTGTAAGCTGGTTAAATGTTGGAGTCCTCTGCCTCTTGTTCAAAGGAGACACATCTTTGACTTCATCGGAAAGGGGCATAACACTTTTACTTCTTGTCAAGTCATGAACTTTGGGAATATTGTGATCTTTGGAAGTCACATTTGGAGTTGTTTTTTCAGCTTTGTGTACCTCAGTCTTGACCTCTCTATTTTTGGGAGATTTCTTCCTGTGAAATTCTAAGTTATACTCTTCAAATTCCTTAGAACTGCGCTCAAGCTTGTAGAACAGGTTGCCACGAATTCTCATATTATCTAAGTCCTCAAAATCTATTTCACCTTCAACATGAGAGGAATGATCATCAAGGGCTTCATGATCATCAGTCACTTGCTGAACAAAAGAACTAGCTCCTGACGATGCAACTTGATCACGTGCTAGCCAAGCTTGTGCCACCCCAGATGAGACCCCCCAAGCATTGCGATCCACGAGCTCGATATCAAATCCACTTGAGGGGTGATTGAAGTCAGAGAAATTTGGTGAAATTTGAGGGATGCTACAATGTTCAGAGGGTTGCTTGGATAGAGAGCTCACAGAATCCTCATCATCCTTGTTGGGAATGGTGGTGAGGGACTTGAAGCACAAGAGATTGAATGTTCTTGAGAGAAAAAGTTTATCACACTTCCTTGTGAAGATGGACACCATGATCAGAGTTTTGAAAAAGACACGGTGCCTGTTTGGTTAAGATTCCCCAGCCCTTAGAATCAATTCCACTTATAAGATTTTCAATCCCAATGCAGATATGATGGAAGTCAAAAATTCTTCCTTCAAAATCAATTCAACTTATAGTGAAAGCTAAAACAAACGGGCCCATAATTGGGCTATCCAAAAAAGTGAAGAATAGTCACAGAAGCAAAACACAGAACAGTTGGCGTGCATTGTCAAAGGGATTGGCAAACCAAGTTCAAGGCACATTGAAGACCAAGTATCTGAAGTCCCACGTAATTAGAGACGCGAATGGTTGAATAGGAAGAGAATTACTAGATTTAAAACAATCTGAAGTGGATTTGGATGGAATTTGAACCTCGAACAAAAACGCACAATATCCTATGAAGGTGATGGAGGAAGAAAACAGAGCACAATGGCTTCCATTTATAAGCGGATGAAATGAACGATCAGGGCGCTTTGGCTTCTTATGCACAATATTTTTTTTGGAGATTTCTTATACTATCCTTCTACTTAGCCTCTTAGGGCCATGACCAAAATAAGGAGCTCATAACATATTATATCTTATTATTATTTATATTACTGGAAATAATTTGGTGAGTCAGCAAGATATGATAAGCTTATCCTGTTAGTTTATTCTATTTTACTCTCTAGTACAAAAGGTTATTTTAAGGAGGGAGTTGAGTTAGAGACCAGTAGGATAGGATAAGGATTTTTATTTTCTACTTTACCCTTGTTTATAATACATATTCTTAAATTAACATTTATTTTTATAATAAAAAATTAAAATAAAAAATTAAAATAAATAATAAAAATAAAAAATTAATAAAAAATAGTGATGGAAATCAATAATAATGAAAATAAATAAAAATAATAATAATATTAATATTAAAAAGAAATAATAATAATAATAATAATAATAATAATAATAGTAGTAGTAATAATAACAGTAGTGCAGTAGTATCTATTCTGATATCTTATAGACACACCAAACACCGAATATAATAAGAGTTGATCAAGGCTTATCCAACTCTTATCATATCATGTTGTTATTCAATCATCTTATCATATTATGTCTTATCCTATCATGTCCACCAAACGAGCCCTTATGTATTTTCTAATCTAAATATTAAATGAAAATATAAATATATTTTACACTTATAAAGTATAAAATATAATTAATATATTTTTTATTTAGTATGTAAGAAGATTTTAAAAAAAAAATTAAAACTACTCTAATTTTTGTGCATTTGTGGTTAAATTTATAATTATTTACATTAAAAAAAACTTATTAAAAAAGAAGATATGGAATGACTAATGAGATTGCAAAATAACCATACTTGAGAAAGTAAAAAATGCAATTAAACATTAAAAATTTGTATTATAATTACTCCCTTTTGTTTTATAATATATAAACACTTAGTATAAAATAATATTTTATATTATAAGTATCTGTTACTTAAAAAAAATATAGGATAATTTATTTATATTTTTAGTTTTAGTCGTATTTATTAAAGTAACTCATTATTAATAGTATTAGTTTTCAAGATAATGAATTTATATTTATTTAGGGAAAAATTATTAAAGAGAATTTATTTTGTTGTAAAATCAAAACTATTTTTTTTTAACTATAAAAAATATTTAGGTGCTTATATTATGAAACAAATAGAGTAAAAACATTATTATATCTCCTTATTTATCTTTCTAGATATCTTTCTAGGTATTCTTTTATTTTCTTACTCCCTCCTGTCCTTTTATTTTGTTGTAAAAGGTTTATACGGTTATTGCTTCTCAAAATAATCAATTACAATAAAAAAAAAGATTAAAAAAATAATTCTTCTCATTTTAGCCAAACATAAATAGCTCCTAATTTTCATCAATTTTTTTTAAAAAAATAATTAATTCTATACCTACATTTAAAATCAATTATTTTTAAACAATAATGAGATTCCATCAAGTCAATTTATCGGGCAAAAGGTTGAGATCATGAGCACATTTGAAAAATGTTTTTCTTTCAAAAACATTTTTTTTATTAGTCAAGCACACACACTCACACCCACACTATACTACTCCTAAATTTACTTTTAAATATTTCTTTCAAAAAATAATCAATTACTTTTAAATATTTCTCTAAAATAAATTGAATGAAACACTTTCATTTGCGTGAATCTAGATTGCATATAACACTTTCTCCAGTGATAAGTGTATGTATTGTTTTCAAGTTGATAGACAGTAAAATTAAACATGATTGAAGTTTGTATTCAAATAAATTATAACCGATAATACTCAAAGTTCAAAAATCGAATAGATAACAGATAAGGACTCGAGGGCAACAAATATTACCGAAAGTATAGATTACCGTTATAACAACATTAAATTAATTACAGGGAAGGGAAAACAAAATCGGCAGAACTCAGAAGTACGAATGTCATTTACACTTACACAGTAAGGCTCCCGGTCTATAACAAAGTCAAATTCAAATGCCTTCAAATCTTCAATCTTAATAAGCAGACAGACCCTTCGAGTTCTTCAAAAAAGAAAAAAAAGAAAACTCTTTCAGTTCTCCAGTAAAACAGAAGGGTCACCAAAAAAAAGAAAACATTCTGTACCGTGCAACTTAGACAGAAATGGACCATAAGCTGAGTAGAACAAACTCGAAATTGAATGAAAGAAACATAATTTGCCTTCCATCAATTGTTCCGTAAGTATAGACAAGCCAGATGAAACCAAAAAAAAAAAAAAATGCTCAAAGAGCAATTGCTGATGTGATGCCATCTGATGGATTATTCACATTGAATGGCACAACAGGATTGAGCAAAAACCCAAATCCAGTCTACCAGATTCAGATATATACCATAGGAACCGCGGAATCATACAATATAACTCACTCACTGTTGCAGTGTTGCATTTTACTTCCCAGTAAATTCTCGTATTTGGATACATCGGATACATGATTATAAGGCAGCAGATCCAGTACCAAATGCAATGGAATCTTTTAGTAGAAGAAACATTCACTTCAAATGAAGCTAATAACTTAGAAACTAAGCCAAACAATAGAACTCATTTATACAACAACCCCCATCAAAGCACGAAGCAGAAGCTCCAAAACGTTAAAATTGAATCGAAAACAAGGCATCAAAGCTCTGAAAGAAAGCCTTTTGAGAGTATCCCAGGCAGTCAAGCAACCAACATGTCAGCAGTACAAGACTCGGTCATTGTATCAGACTGGGTCAGTTTCAGAACTATCACCGGAAGCATTATGGCCACTTTCATCAAAATACATTTCATTTGAAGTAATTCCTGTGTTTAATTGTAAATTCCTCTCGCACTCGTGTCCTATTTCACCATTGGAATCAGATCTTATCAACAAATTGTCATCAGCATGATTGAGAACAGAACCAGAGACACCTACATTTTGACTGTTTGCCTTGGTAATGTTCTCTTCAGATAAACTCCCTGAGGGATCAGCTTCAAGAACCTTGAGAGCATCATTCGTATAAACCTCTCTAGCAGGCAGAGTATTGTCTGCCACTTGAGAATCCACTACTGGATTAATAGTGTCAATTGTAGCAGTTAATGAGTGACATTTCCTGCCAAGGTTTTCTTCTGAATGCAGATCAGAACAAGCAGTTTCATGAACTTCACGAGAATTGGAAACATCTAATGGATGACTACTCACAGAACTTTCATCCAGAAAAACTGATTGACATTTGGAAGAAGGATTCAATTTATCAAAGGGAGGATCCATCACTGATTCATTTTTCATTTCTGGGGCACCATGATATTGACTAGTACTAGAAGGAGAAGAACATCTATCTGAAACTGAATCAGATAACTTCTCCTCATAATGAGATTTTGAACACAGGGTCCTTTCAACCAAGGCTTGATTGTTTAGTCCTTGAGAAGCATCACTATATTCATCGTTCATCTCTTTAGCAGAATCTGAACTAGCATCATCACTTCCAAGAGGATCATGCAGAGTATTGGAACCCATTTTGGTCTTGATCAAAACATTGACTTCATTCTCCATTTTCTCAGAACCTATTGGAATAAAAAAAAATTAAAACTAATGTACAGGCAAAAGTAACTTGCTGAAATTCAAATAAATAAATAAACAGAATAAATAAATAGAAGCAACATCGATACCTGCGGTAGTTATATTGCCCTTGCGTTTTCCTTGCTCCACTAACAGCTTCTGTAACATATCTATACCAGGGAAGGCCAACATATTCAATGACCTCATTTCTTGCCTGAGTGATTCCTCAAGATGTGTGAAGCCAAAAACTTCTGACCAAGTATGCATGAGTTCAGCAATTGCAGGAATAACCAGTTTTTCAACCTTAAGCGAGCAAAGGGCCTTCCAACAAAGGAGGGAAAAATAAGATGAGAACACATCAACATGATGAAAACATGTGTGCAGAAAGGCCACCGCAAATATTTTAAATAGACATCAGATGCAAGGGAAATCACAAAGAACCATAGCTTCGAGGTTTACCGATTCAATGGCAGAAAAAAGCCGACGGCACATCCCCTGGCGCCTATATATATGGCGAGTTCCAATGAATGGCATCTCTGCTATCTTAGTTCCATGAAACCTAAGAAGGGATAACGAATCGCTTACATATATATTCACCTTAAAACACAAAGCAGTGTAGATATTGATTGATTATAAGAAAGGGATAGACGGAAATAATCATGAAATTTTACTATCCTTTTCAGCTAATTCGGTAAAACAGAATTTATGACCTTGAAGAAAGTAGCAAACCAGAACAAGTGGCTGCCCAATCCCCAATGTCACTTACACTTCCTAGTCAACAAGTAATATGGCATTTCTTAATAAGGGAGTGAAGGATTCAGACACTAGTAACCTCACAAAATCTTTTTCCTCCTTGCTGCCAATTCGGCAATTTCTTACTAAATCTAAAAAACAATTGTGAGCACAAACAGAAGGTCAAAGTGGATACTGTAGTGTATGACGGATACCAGAGCAAATTAAACAGACTAGTCATGTGAAACTGAGAAGCTCTCTAAAGCAAGGAAAAGATGGCTGTGAATATTTTACACAATTAAGAATTGCATTCCCTTCACATGATTAAAACAAATTCTCTCAATAACTACAACACTAGTTAATTTTTTTTACATTTCTTGTCAGTGTAAGTTACTCTTTTCAGTTTTTTTTTGTTAATTCCTAACTTATACAAGGTACTTCAGTAAGTGGTTGGACTTTCAATCTAATTGCAATTGCAACATAAAAACCTTTACCTTTCCCAACTTCTACATTTCTACTGCTTGTGCTTTTTTTTATTTTTTACTTCAAAGTGAAAGGACAGAGATCCAGCAAATGAGCTGTTAAGGCAACAGAAACTTCCCATTTTTTTTTCCTTAAAAAAAAAAGTCAAAGTCTGAGGCTTATTACCTGATAGATGCTGCAGAAATGATTTCATCCCCTCGCTCCAAAATAGCGGTGTAAAAGCCACTATAATTCAACCGACTAAAGTTTGATCTGAAAAATAAGAGAACACATGTTGAATTTTGAATTTAATGGGGCTGCAAGCACAATGCTGAAGTTCAAAAAAGACCATTCTAAAAGAAACTTCAAATTTTGAAGCAACTAAAAACCACACTTGATAAAATTATGTTTACAAACTAATTATTTCCTTCTCCACCTACTTAATTTATCAAACAGTCATCTTCATATACAAAGTCAGATAAAAAGGTGAAACAACAAAAAGGAAGATGGTTATCAATTTGCAGCTATATAAATGCTGAAAATTATAGCATACAGAATCGGACATAAGCATTCATTCATCATATTGAAAAATGAGAAGTCTCATGATTTAAAAATATGGTTCATTCATGATATCTGTATGGTGCTTACCCGCTATTATATAAAACATTATGAATTATATTGATCCCACTCCTCCGATCAACAACAGGTAAAAAGCATTCATCCATCACAATCTGTGCAATAGCTAGCTTAGAATTGCATTCCACCCTCTGAGTAATTCCTCTACTAGCTGCCTCTGAGTCTTCGTCTGTTCTATGAATGAGGGACCATGAAAAGCCTGATTCTAGTTCATGCTTAGTACCAAGGTACTTCTTCAAGTGCTCAAAAAGCTGTAAAAGTGTGAAGCATACAGCTCAGAAATGCAATTTTCCTTAAAATAAGACTTTTAAGAGCCCTAAGACATAAATTCTTAAAACTAGTGCACAAGCATACGTGGTACTCATGCATGCCAATTTGTAACAAACAAAGATAGATAACGGTAAATAATTAAATAAATACATAAGCATTTGTAAGGCTATACTAACAAACATCGAAAACCTAAAGTAACTAAGAGGTACCTCTTTGCACTCTTTCCCACAAAAAGAAAGGCCTGATGTATTGAAGTTATTAGGAAGGGCATCCATTTCCTTAGTGCAAGAATCATGATCTATGCAAAGAAAAAGTATTTATCGAACAAAGTCAAAGGGGAAGAATGAAGGAAGTAAGGGCGAAAACAATAACAACACTGAATAAACAACAAATATAAACAAGACGAAGTGTATACATTTTTTCTCACATAAGTTGCAAGTATGTAGGTCATAAGCAGTTGCATCATCTTTCTTAGAAGTTCCACTAGCAATGCCACAAAATTTACAGGAGCAATTTGGACAATGCCATTCACCAGGAGGAAGCATCTGCACAAAACAAATAACCTACTCATAAGGGAAACATCCTCCAATACCAAATCAAATCTGCTAGACTGCTACTATGACAAGGTACAGCATGCAATTGCAACAAGTGAATAACAGCATTATTGAAGTGTCAATAAATTACTCTAGTAACCTATTCAACTTACCACCTATATATCAAAGTAGTTAGCAAATCACAAGTTATCTTTCTGTTGGTATGCGTCAGTTTTTTTTTCGCGGGGGGGAGGGGGGGGTACTATTACACGCATAGGTAATTCTTTCTTTCAGTGCACTTTTCTTGACAACTGACATCCCCTACTACATCAGCCAGCACACAAATTCTGTCTCAGAATTCAGCATTCCCCTAAAGACATTTGACAAAAGCATAATAATATAAAATGTAGGGTTTTTATCAGTTCCCTTGACTTCATAACAACAAAACTCCTAATATTGAGATATTACTGTCCTCTTTCCTCACCAATAAACAAAAACTAGAAAAAACCAAACAACATCTGAAAGTGAAAAATAAATTTAATATGCTACTGTTCAACACGAGATGACAAAAAACAATACTTCGTACTAATAATATTCTGAGCAACGAGAACCGTAAGTCTGTAACAAGCCATATTGCGAATAAATTATCTCATACCTTTACACCCAAGCAGCTTTGATGAAACGTTGATGGGCAACCATCACAACAGATTAAATCCCCTCCATCTCCACATATACCACAAGTATCATCGTTTGGATCATCACCATCCATATCCACTGAATGGAAACAAATTTTCTCAGAATTGTCTTGTCTATTCCACGCATCTACCTGGCACTGTAGAAGAGAAACTCCAGATTCCAAAAATATATTTTGATATGGCTGTGGCAATTTGAACCCTGCATGAAGCTCAAACTTCGAAACTGTGAGGATCTTACTACAGCAACCACAATGAATGCCGTCCCTTGTGATCCATCCCTCCAGCAATACTTTCTTCCGCCTACGGTATTGAACCTTTTGACTCAACTCTACCGTCCCAGAGTCAATCAACCAGGAAAGCACAGTCCTTTTGCCCATATATGGGACAAAGCCATCAGACTCTGAATTCAATCCGTTTTTAGAACTACGCACTAACAAGGTACATCTTCCATGTTTTCCGCTCTTTCGTCCATGTATGTGTGGATCATTTCCAAGGAATGATTTTTCTACACCATCATTTGAGTGATTACTAGCAGCAGTGTGGTTTTTAGAGCTAGGACTGGCAATGGTATTTTCAAACATTTTATTTTTCATTGACTTACTTCCCTGCTTTAAGAAGGAGCTTAATTTCTCCTCATTGCTTTCACTATCCCTGTTCATATCACGTTTGTTGCTAGCAGATCTTCTTGCTTGAGGCTCTTTTCCACTATCACTTCCACTATCAAATTTATTTTGCTTCTTCTTTTTCAATTCTTTCTCCATTTTCTTCTTAGTTTTCCTTGTTAACTGACTGAGCACTTCATCAGCAATAGGAGCAAAGGAAGAACTATCCCCTTTTGGCTTGGCCTCATTAACACCATCATTTGATTGCTTTTGAAATGCTTCATAGGCCTTGATGATAGACCAATAGGCAGTACCTGCTTTATTAATGTAAACTGCATCCAGATAGTCTCTATTCCTTCGAGGTCGATAGTCTATGGTCCAACCTGCATTCAGCAGCATCTCCCTTATTCGTTCTCGCAGTTTTTGTTTCTCTGTGCCACTACCACGCTTGACTTTTCCATCTTTCAATGTTGTAGTTGGGAGCTTTTCATGCAGAGGAGTCTGTTCATCCTCAGAGATCATCCTCTTCACAGGCTTGTGAGCGTCAGCATTCCTCTTCACAGGCTTGTGGGCTTCCGTATTCCTCTTCACAGGCTTGCAAGCTTCAGTATTTCTTATTTCTCGATTCAATGATGTTTCACTGTTATCTGAGTCCACATCGTCACCCTTACTGTCCTTACTTGATAATGCTTTTCTAGATGCTATCTGTTTCTTCTCAGGCCTAACAAGTAATCCAGGTTTCTCAACAGGTTTTGCTTCCAAATATGACGAAGGGTGAATCACAACATCCCTCTTGTCAGTTCCTTCAGTTATCAACTTTTGACTGCTTTCCACTGATTTGCGATGATAATATTGTTCTATTGGACCATCCAACTTCTTCTTATTAACCATGACCTTCAAAACACCATTTTTCCCCTGAATCCTGATGGATTCGACTGAATTAAACTTCTCCCTTAACAAGGGTAGAGGCAGCTGAGCTCCATCCCTGTTCACCTTGAATCTAGCGCATTCAGCATTATCCCCTGGATACCTGCTACTTGGCCTGTCATAATAGGAGTTCTTTTTCTTATCAAGAATGCATCTGCTAGACCCAGTTTCAAATTCCCGATCAATGCCATTTCTATCAGCATGCACTGAACCCATTTCAAATTCCCTATCAATGCCACTTCTAGCAGCATGCACTGAACCCATAAACCTTCCTCCTCCAAGACCAACTCCATCGTTATCAAAATGTCTCCTCCTCACTCTTTCCACATCCATGCCCTCGTATCTGCCAAAATCAGACGCATCTAACTTGTTGCGTTTCCTTTCCCTCTTCTCCAAGCCATTTTCCGCAATAATACCTTCCCCATTACCCCTAATTTGTTCCATTCTATCCCTCTTCCTACTAACATCGCTCCCACCTACCATACCCCGCTCAAAGGCAGTCAAACCATTACAGACTCGCATAGTTTCAGGGCCGAGCCTTCTTGCAGGAGGCATCAGCAACTCATCGCTTGATCCCGAATCACTAAAAGGCACGCTGATTTTAGCCCTTTTCTTAGACTCATAGAGCTTCCGAGAAGCGGAAGAACCAACCCCAGAGGTAGCACCCACCCCATCCGCTTTCTTTCGTACAATCAAACAACCCGAGGAGTTCCTGTTCTTAACCACAATCTCGGAACCAGAAGGGCCACCTGATCTCATGCTAGACTCCATCTACCTAAATTCATCCCCCGCCACCAAAAGTTCTAAAACCAAACCCTAGATCCCAGATCTGAAGAAAAAAAATCCGAATGCCAAAAAGTTTCCCCCTCCCCCTCAAACCAAAGTAAGATTTCAACGGAACCTTACCTCGCCGGAAATTCACGGATTCCGTCACTTGAAATAAACAAAATCGATGTGAATGTGACGCAATTCGCAACCGAAAAACCTAAGTGATCCGAGAGCGAAGCAAGAACGATAGGAAAATTAAACAAAATCAATAGAGGAAATAGATAGATAGACAGAGCGTTAGCGAAAGCAAGAAGGGGAGAGAGAATTTTTGGGTTAGAATCTGCAAGTGCAGGCTAGTCGATATCAATAATCAGAAATCAATAAGAATAAGAAATAAGAAATAAATAAAATAACCGGTTAAAAACACAAAGTGCCCTTTCCCTTTTGTTTTGTTTATTTTATTTTCCCTCCAAAATTTCATCTTTTCTTGAATCCGACGCTTCTGATGTTGCCTCCTCACGTCTCGCTGACGTGGCCAAATCTGAACGGTTTCCATGACTGTTTATACAGTTTTTCTACTGCATATGTGACATACGAAGGAAACTTTGGAATTGAAAAATGAAAAGAATAAACGATATTCTTGCGAAGGGATTTATCTACAATGGTCACCCAGTAGCGGGTCATGGCTGGTCCTCTTGCATCACAGTCGTTGGATTGTGTTAAAAATAATTTGACGGTGTGTGTGAATATTGCCGCTGATCGCGGTTGGTGCCTGTACTGTCAATATCTGTAGTTGTAAGGGTTCAAACGACAAAATCACACATATAATGAAAGAGAAGAACAAGAATAAAAATCAACAAAAAGAAAAAAAAAATCATATTCATCCTTGCCTCAGAGCAAAACAGCACCCAAAACTATATGAAGATGTCAAAGTTGAAACTACACCAAAACCCACACTTAACAGAGCAAACACGAACAGAAAACTTTTTTTTGTAAGCCAAAAGAAAGAAAAAAAAAACATTAAACATCCTCCAAAACATCTAAACAAAACAGAACAAGTCCAAACAAAAATAAAGGACTGCATTAAACATGCAAAATAAGCATTTGCTTTCTATTATGGAAAAGGGTATATAAATTCAGAGCCACGATCTAATTAATATACACCAGCTTATTATGTTTGATATATCAGGTTATTGTCCAAATAAAGTATCTCCCGCATCAACTATTTCCTTTATGAGGTTATTGTCTAGTAAAGAACCCATCACGCTTTGATCATTATAAATATTACAAATATCTTTTCACCAACGTGATCTATTTCTAACCATGCTACTACACCCATGAATGCCATCAGCTCCATATTTTGAAATCAAAACACAACACCAAATAGCATTTTGCTCAGTTTTACACCTCCAAAAAGCTTTGAACCTCTTGTTTACTACTTGTGCTCTGTTTTTTATTTTTTCCTTCATTTACATTTAAAAATTTTGTTTTCGCATTCTGTTTCACATTTGAATTAGGGTTTTCATCTTGAACTACATTGTTTCCTTCTTCATCCCTTTGGTTTCTTATAGGTAATTAGATACTATCTTTTTGGGTTAAATGCACTAATACCCCCTCAAGTATGCCAAAAAAGCACTCCATCTCAAACTATTGAAAAAATTGCAACTCTCACCCTATGCCTAACAGCAAATTTAACCCAATCAAAACTTAACTTTACCATGGTTGTCTGATTGGTGTAGTTAACTTATGTGGGGTGAAGGGGGATAGATTGAAAATACATAGTTGAAGATTAGGGTTTTTCACATAACTGCTATGTGACTGTTTGTTTTAGTTTTGCATCGGGTAAAAAGTGATTTCGACCAAAACTAAAAATATTTATTTTTATTGGATCGCCTTAGTTTTTGTGCATCAAAAATCTCAATCATTGATTTTTGTCTCCATTTATGTGTTTTTCACTTCTCATTTTATTAAAATCTAAACCAAACGAACCCATGTTGTCCAAGATTGCGAGGTTAGCATATGAATGTAAGGTTTGCTCCCAACTGAAAAATAATGGTCATTGGCAATGATGTACAACCTTAATAACTTGAAGGGATCTCTAGCCCCAATTTTTTACTTTAATGTTACAATTGAAAATATGTGTGTGATTCTACAGCTTATGAATCAATTAATGGAACAAATTAAATCATAGCCCCAGTTGGTTTGCTGTTTTTAATGAATCGATAAGATTAGTCGAACAATTGGTTGTCCCAAAGTTTAAGTGTTATTTTGTATTATTGTGACCAATTCTCATATATTAAACCAATACAAGGGCTTTCAAAATGAGTTGCAGATTGTGGTTTTTATGCTAGATCTCTTTTTCAAGCTTTGTGTTTTAGCTAATGGGGTTGTGCAAAATTTGCCCCTTCTTTCTGTTTGGGTCGAAGATAAGTGTTCAATGGTAGTGCTTATCGCAACATTCAGTGGAAGGAGCTGTTGTAGATTTAGGAAGCGATGAAGAAGGCACAAATGGAGTCTCAAATCTTTAAATTTTGTTCCTCTTCCGATGAAAGACAAACACAAACAAAAAAATTAACTAGGAATGAAAATATCTATTGACAGTATATTCCTTTTCTGTTAACGTCTTCTTGTGTAAAAGGTGCGGGTTGCAATTTTTTCAAAAGTTTGGGGTGAAGCGCTTTTTAGATAAATATCAGGGGGTTTTAATGTATTTTTCCCTATATTTTTCTCTTTAAAGCTTGGTGATTTTCTAAATGACGACAGAGACATTCATGGCCAGAGCTGGTGCGGGGTTATAGAAGAAGAAGAAGTGGTGAACAATATTATTATTTTTAAATAGTGAACAATATCAATAAAAATATCAATAACATGTTATTGTGCATCAACAGGAATGACCATGGATGGTCCAAAACGTAAGGGGCAACCCTAAATGTACTTTAAGAAGAGAGAGAAACCATAAATATACTAAGTTACATGATTGAAAATAAAAAGAGAAATAAGAAGAAAGAAATATGCACATGATGATAGAAATAAAAGATAAATGGCATGTAACTTATCATTTTTTTTTGACAAAATTTAAAATAACTTTAATTAAGAGATCCTTAGTTTGTAAAAAAGATATACTACTTATGAAATCTAAAAAAGATAAAAGATAAAAATAAAATGAACATAAGAATTAGAAGATTAAAATATACATTTAGTGAAAAAAAAAAAATTGATTACTTTTTGATATCTATTTTATATGCAATTTTTATTTTTCCCATTTTTTTTTAGCTCCGTCCCTGGCAGAGGCAATAAGATTCATCGGAGAGATGGAAGAGGGGAAGCGAGGCACGATTCTGGTCACGAATGACGACGGAATCGATGCTCCTGGTTTAAGAGCTTTGGTTCAGACGCTGGTGAATACCAATCTTTTCAATGTTCAAGTTTGCGCTCCCGATAGGTACCTTCGCTGCACCTCCTTTCACGACGGCGTTTTCCGGTAACTACTATTTCTTCGCCGTCCTTGATTCAATTGGATTTGGATCCTTTGCAGTGAGAAATCAGCTGTTAGTCACAGCATCACATGGCTCCACCCTGTCGCTGCCAAGCAAGTACACATTGCCGGAACCACCGCATTTGCCGTTTCTGGTTTGTTAATTTCCTTTTATGTTTTTCCATTTCCACATGCACTACCGCTTGTAAATCACCGATTCCTTTTTTCTTCGTAGGGACTCCGGCTGATTGCACATCTTTGGGGATTTCTGAAGCGCTTTTTCCTACGATAGCCGATCTCGTAACTCTGCTTTGCCATTCCAATTTTATTCCTGCCTTATAAGTTATCAAATTACCGAGTGAACTCTTTTTCGTTTCTGTTCAGCAATCATTTATTTTATTTATTTAAATTACACTATGACTAGCTTTTTTTTAGTAATTTAGAAAAGCCTGAGAAGGAGTTTTAAAACATTAATTAGTTGATTTTGGCTTTGAAAGTCGTCTGCAAATAGGACCTTAGAGAAAAGTAAGATAAATTAAGAGTAGGTGTTGCAATGAGTATTCAAGAGAGCTTTATAATTATATTATATACAAAGGTAACGAAGAGGTATATCTAACTAACTAGTAATTAATTATGACTAATTATTATTATTATGTAAAACATGCTTGACTAATAAAATAATCTAGCTGGTTGCTGATGTGTGTTTATATAATTGTATCTACTTGCACAGGTAGTCAGTGGCATAAACATGGGCAGCAACTGTGGTTATCACATGTATGTGACATCTTTTTTCCCCTTGTTACTCACTGTTTATCATCCTAACAACTTTGCAACTTCTGAACTGGAAAATAAGGGGGAGGCAGGATCCAAAGCCCTCTTCCTTCATTGAACTATTAATCTTGTCAAAATTTACAGCGTCGATTTCAAAATGATCTTAATCAATCCTTTCATTCTTTTTTGAAATCTACTTGTACATGGAGTGATCTATATTTATTTGATTTCGAGATTGGTATATTTATTATTATCTTGCCATAAAGCTATTTCCATTCCTCAGAGAAATAGTTTTTTAAGCTGCTTAAAAATCTGTCTCATGATCAGTAAAGAATCCTGAATTTAATAGCAAATAATGTAATAGAAGAACTTTTAGTTGAAGTGTACCTGTTGAAAAATCTTTTCAATGACTCCAAGCGACAATGGACATTATCATTCTAAGCTGTGAAGAGATAACGATGATTACATTTCATTGAAATTAGAGATGCACCCATTTGTGATTTTCACAATAACAATATTTTTTTCCATTAAAGTTGCTTCAGTAGTTATTATTCCGTGAAGAAAGTTTTGCCATAGCTGTACTGATTAGGTCCCCTTCAGTGTTTACTCAGGCACTGTAGCTGGAGCTCGAGAGGCCTTCTTAAAAGATATACCTTCTATTTCCATTTCATATGACTGGTATGTATTGCTGCATCCTTCAGTGGCTATATTGCTGGATTTATCTTGAATATTTGTTACAAATGGAATTATGAAACCATTTTGTTAGCTTATAATTGTAACTGATAACTGAATGAATGTGTTGAGTTAGTAACATGCTTGTTGGAATTTTAAGCTGTTCCAATAATCGTTCATCTATATCAAGACTATATCCTACTGCAGCAACAGCTTTTCATTGTCCTGTTTGATCATTTGGAGGTTACTTTATATCCAGGGTCAAGGGAAAGAGTAACATAGATGACTTTACCCTTGCTGCACAAGCATGCATACCTATCATAAGTGCTGCACTGGTTGAGATAAAGAATAGAAGTTACCCTAGAAGATGTTTTTTGAATGTAGATGTGCCGACCAATGTTCCTAAGCATAAGGTATACTGTAATTTGTAATTTGCAGGTTCAGCTCTGATGAGAGTATAATCTTTCATTGAGCACAATGGTGTCGTATGTTCCATATTCCATATACCCAGGATAAGGCTTCTGTTGTCGTTGTTGCATGTTTGACTCTGGTATATGATTAATATGATATAGCCAGATAGCATTGTTTTGCTGGAATGATCGTCACATAAATTCATGTTATGATGAAACGAAGATGATACTGGATAAACTAGGTGTAAATTAAAATGATATTTTTTTTATATTGTTTTAATTTTGTAGGATCTATTTTACGTATTTTATTGTTATTTCAGGTAATTTTACAGTAATTATTGTAGAACTAGTCCTACTAGGATACAGTTTGGATTTGGAATATAGATTAGGCAAGTTGAAGATGATTGATTACTTTCTAGCGATGTTTTATTATGCCTATTATAAGGTCCTGCTGTGTTTAAGATGAAAACCATATATTTTTTTCATCAATATATTGTTGCAAGTATTTTCCTTGTTTCATAAAATGCTGGAATTTCAGAAATAAAATATATTTTTTTGGCTAAAATGATACTTGCCTCGAAGAAGCTGTTAAATTGTCTCCAATGAACTGTGCCTAGGAGTGGGAATAACCCACACAGCCTGTCAGAAGCCTTTGGATAGATCTAGGGTCTATTTACTAAAAAAGCTTATATATGAAGAGGCCAGAGACTGTGGACCATCCCAAAATCCTTTTAGGCGTGATAGGCTGGAATAGTAAATATGCATATACATAATAATAACAAGTTAACAACAATAACTTATACAACAACAACATAAACAACAAGTCTTATCCTATTAGGTGAGATTGGCTACATGGATTACACGTTGCCATTGTGCTCAATCAAAAACCGAATTTTCAATATGTATAATTTATAAATTATAATTCCTCCGTTTTCAAAATATAAGCAACATTTTGGAGAGTATCATGTTTTTAAACATAAGAAAATTTAATTACTTTTACTATTTTCAATGGAAATATGCCTAAAATCTAGTCAATTTAATTCACTTTTTATTTTCAAATTTAACTAATTACTTGGTTGTCTTCTGTGCCTCTGAAAAAAGGGTTACAAGATGACTAAGCAGGGTAGAAGTATTGTGAATATGGGGTGGAGGCAAGCAACCTCTGAGACTGAAGGACAAAAAATGTCATCTGATATGACCAATGTTGATACAGAAACATCTAAAAATTTTGGCACATCAAATGTATCACCAGAACATCTTTTATTTGTGAGAGAGGTCGGTTCATTTCCTTTTTCTTTCTTTTTATTTACTTGAAAGTATCTATATGTGTAGCTTATCATCCAATACCTTTAGATAAATTCCTGCTGTTATAATTTCTACACCGCGTAGTTATTGGACTTATTCTAAACAGTGGAGGGTGGATACTACAAGTATTTAATTTGACAACTTTTGAAGTAGATGTTAAGTTATATGGAAGTAATTGAACAGTGAACTCTAAACACTAAACATTCTTACTTTGATGGCATTTCCAAATCCTTCTCTCGTCTGAAAATGATGTAGTAATCTTTGAACTTTTGTAGGTAAGAGGTTCCCAACTTGATCAGGATGATACAGATCACAGATATTTGCTGGAAGGATATGTGAGTATATATATATAGTTATGAAAAGTAAATTAATTGAATACTCACATACTAAACCACTTATTTATTTATTTTAGATTACTGTTACTCCTCTCGCTGCTCTTTCTAATGCGGAGGTAGATTGTCAGGCCTATTTTAAGGATTGGCTACAAAGTGTCCCTGAACTCCCCACTTCATCGGCTTTATAATTCTGTAAGACCTACCATGTATTTGTAGTGTATATAATAGCCTAATCACAATATATTTCTGGCAATAGTTGCATTTACATTTTTAGCATCCTTGCTCATTAAAAACAAAGACTGTTCTTCTGAGCTGAACGGAAAATTTAGGCAAGCTTTCACATAATGTATTTAAATGAAAAAACTGCATGTGACATTTGGAACCAACTTTCGCTCATTCCATACAGGCCTATACTCATGAGGGGCAGTCAGGTTTTATGTCATTCTATGCCAAAACAATTACAAACCAAGAGTAGTTTGGTATCCCCCTAAAATTAGGAGTGAAGAAAATTTGGAATGAGTTTTCCCTAAATTATTCAAATTATTCAACCTCATTTTAAGGATAATGTACCTAAAGTTGCATCGTCGACAGCCACTTTTCTTGTCCTAAATTTCCTTGTTTGCCTATATTACAGCATATTATCTGAGTCCTGCTGCAGCTAATGTCAATGAGTGGAACCAAATTTGTTAAAGTTCTGATCATGCATATTATAATTGTTACTTTTCTTCAGTTCAGTAAAAAGAATGACAATTTTATTGATGACATGGATATGCAAATATAAATAAATGTGATTGGAGACGTGACAAGAAAATGTCAGTTAGTTTTCTTTTAACAAAATACGTTGAATATCAGAGTATTGATACATCAGTTTTATTTATTTATTTCTTTTGGGAAGGGGGTGGTGGCTTAAAATGTTTTATTTAAAGCTACAATTTGGCCATCCAACAGGGAGGAAAAATGTTCAAATACTTGGGAAAAATGTTCAAATATCTGTTGATTTTCTCATGAACTGTTAAGATTCCATACTTTTTCCTCTAAAGTATGACTCCCTTTAAAAAAGTCAAATCCAAATAATTATTATGCTCGTCTTAAAAGAGTATTCTACACAATACTCTAGTTTAGCTATTTCAGTTGCGTTTTGTGATGAGTTATACGCGTCACCTCGTCCCACTTCTTTTTCCAGAGTTGTGACTTGTAAATACTTTTTATCTGCAGATTACTCTGGTTCACTGGAAGTGATCTCAATTTGTTGCTAATTATTTAGATCCTAAGCAATTTGGTTGCTCCGGTGTGCATGTCACTGCTCCATTAGTGTCATGGGGAAATACAGACATTTGAATACAGTTTGTTATGTAATTCATTGGGAAGTCTATTATTTTCTTTAAACTGACAAGTAATAACGTATCACTCATTTTTAGATTGATATTTTAGCAATTCATGTTGTTTGTCTTCATCCGCATGAATTGTACCGCTTATTACTTGAATGAATAAGAAACTTCTCTATATCTATCTGATGGAAATTCAAATTGCCTCTTGTATTTACATCGATGTCTTGTCTTGTGTACAATATTTTCTGCTGATTGGAAGTTGTCAAAACTTTTATCGCTGTAGTTTTTTTTTTTTAAAAAAAAAAAAATTATGTATTTGCACAGTGATCTCTTTAGATTTAGTTTGTGATCAATTTTTCATTGTTTGAAGTTATGCTAAATTTTATCAACGTGTTCATCTGGACATTTCTTTCTCCCCTACCTTAATATAATTCCCGTCTTTCTCAGGTTTTAAAATGGTGGTGTTTCCCATATTTTCTTCTAGCTTAATTAATATACAATTGTTGATTTTGATTTATAAGGGACCACTTGTAGTTATATAGAGTTAGAAGTTAGATGAAAAGTATTAACAAATCTTAATATGTAGTATGTAGATATAACGGTAGACGATGATGATGACCTTTGATGCCATAAATAAGGAACGGAAAAGGTTTTGAATGCATTTGTGTTTTACCCGAAGGCTTAAGTTTTGCCTATTATGGTGCCATACTATATTATTTTTGTATCTGAACTTGCAAATACTAAAATAATAATCTGCAAGTTGTTATACTTACTACGTTTTGATTGACAATAATTCATTATGGAATACGTAATTACATCATATGATCATATTCATACCAAGATTCTGTATGTGTTGAACTGTTGAGATTTTACTCTAACTCTTAAATGCATATTTGATATGTAGGTTGAGCTATCCATTCCAATGTAGCTTTCACATGTCAACTTCAATAAGGAAAATAAAGATACAAACTACCATCTCAAATTCTCAGCAGCTTACGATAGACGACACCTTATCCATAAAAGTCCTTATTGATTATTTACTCTTACCCCTCTCTGTCCCCACTCTCCTACAGGTTTTGAAATTATTCAAGGAAAGAAAAAAAAAGGAAAGATGCTTAAATAAGCTCTTAGTGGAATCTAATTTATAGAAAACACACACACACGCAAATAAATAAAAAAAAATAACAAAACTCAAACGAAGTGACTCATTCTGCGTGGATGCTGCAAAAGTTGAAAGGAAAGTAAAAGGAGAAAAAGAAAAACACTGTGTGTATGGACTCATAAATATTTTATGTACATTATTATGAGCCTCTTCTCAGTTCTCATTTGCGCATAGCTTTTATTTTTTTAATGTCATATTAGAAGGTGGTGAATGTGATTCCACCAGTATTGACCAGAGGACCTGAACGTCTTCATAGGGGCAAGATTTTACGTCTTCATATAGAATGTATATCCCTCTTCCTGAAAAGATTTAAGCAACAAAACAGTGAAATAAATGAGTTAGTGGCTAGTAGTTGAGCATGTGAAAAAAAAAAAAAACTTCCGTCCCAGAATTTTCAAATGAAACTGCTCTCAATGCATGAAATTACATATTATTATTTTATATCTAGGACTAGGAACTATGAAAGCTCATTGAATTGCAGGGATATGAGGGAATTATTGTGTATTCGATTGACTGTTTTAAGAGTAAAAGCAGAGCATTGTGCCAAAAATAAAATGAATAATTACAAAATACAACTTTACCTTATTTTCGTTGTTATATAAGAAACTATGGAAACAAATTTCAATTGTTTAGTGTTTCATATACAAGCTTCAGGAGCCAGAAATAAAATGAAAACAAGATTATAGTTTTGTAATATAATTATTCATGAAAACAGAAAGTGCAAAGTAAAAACTTGCATGGAGATAAAAACTAGCATTTCTGTGAAAACTAGAATGCGTAAGAGAAAACGTGGATAAAGCAAGCTATGTAAAATGTCAGCATGGAACTTACTCTTCTTTTGAGTGGAATGTAATTTGAACCAAAGCTTCTTGAGTGAAGAGAGGAGAGAATGCAGCCACCCCATTTTGTGAAGTGGGGTGTGAATAGCAAGTTCATGCAGTTGCAACAAACTTCAGGGAAATAAGAAGGAGAAGGTAAGGGAAATAAATAGGAGAAACCTCTATAGCCCTTTGCTTAAACAAGGGGTGAAGATTTCACAAGATGGCTTTTTCATGTGTTTAGGACAATTTTTCACATTCCCTTGCAGGCCAATCATGAATTTCACATTTTGCTGGTGTGATGTCACTTTCAAATCTCCTTATCCCTTATTAAAGAAGAAGAAAACACTCCACCAATCAGCTATGAATCTCACACTTTCACCACCAAAAAAAAAAAAAAGAAGAAGCCTCTCTTTTGGTATCCATTAATGTCCCTTTTCCCTAAAGAGTGGCTTATACCTGAAGCTACACTTAACTTATTTTCTCCATCATTTTTGGCATCTATATCTATATTCTATATTAGTGTTGAAAAAAGAGACACATTAGGAAGATTTCCTATTTTGACACATAGGCCCTACTCTTGCATTTTTTTTCAAGCAAGTACAATGTCCCTTTTTAAGAGTATCCAGCAAGGCACAAGAGGCTTTTGTTCCCTATTAGTCCACCTGTTCCACTAGGGTGCCTTACAAGAGTGAAGAGAGTTCTACTTCTGTGGAATGTTTTTGCTGACTCAGCTTTGACACGTCACTTGCATTCATGATTTTACTTACTTAAGATTCTGTTGGAGCTCTTTAATTTTCTTTTTTTCTCTTCCTTTCTTTGTTATGCATTAGAAAATTTGGTGCTTGGATGATGAATGGTTGGTACGTCTCAGTATATCCAAGTATATGGACTATGGAGCAGGAGTAATAATCTGAAAGTACGAGAGAAGATTAAGGCCCTCTTCGGTTATACTTTTATTACAAGTGAAAATGTTTTTAGATGAAGCTAAAAAAAATTTTACTTCTGTCAAATTTGCATTAAAATCGATATTTGCATTGAAATTGATAATCACTGCAGGGTAAAATACTTTTAGAGTCTCTAAAAGTATAAACAAACATGCACTAAATTAATGAGCCAAACCATTCCAAATTTAAATTGCTTGAACCAACTATAAAAACAAAGGGCATATATGACTAGAGTGACCATCTATTAGATTTTGATGTCTAAAACAAATCTTCTAATATATGTTCTTTTAATATTATCGATAATAATAGTAACTGGAATTATTTTAATTTTAATTGAAGTATATCCAGAATTTTTAATGATGTAAATTATTAGTTAAAATATTATAATTAATTTTACGTAGTATTTCATTTAATTAAGCTGTTGAATGATGGCTAGGAGTTCAATAATTGAGGATGAGAGTAGTGTGATGTGCAGCTAAATTTCAAATAATATTAGAGGATAAAATAACATAGCTGTAATTTCTGTATTGGGCTTTTATGTCTGATTGGTTTCCTTGTATCTGGGCCCAACTTAGATGAAAGCCCACTTTGTATTTCCTTTATTATGTGTGTCCTCCTTGTAATCAGATCAATTCAACTAATTCCATTTACTCTCATTCACTCTCTCTGTTTACGTTTCCAATATGGTATCGAAGAGCCTGAGGGTTAGGGTTTCGGGTTGCTTCGCGTAGCACCGCCGTTGCACGTGTTCCTCCGTGTAGCGCCGCCGTTGCCAGCGATCTCCCTCCTCTCTGCCTTGGTCCTCCTTTCCCACACACACACAACCATCTTCCTTTCCTCTCATGGTTGACATCGTTGATGCCATGGCAACGAAGGTGGATCCGTCTCAAGACCCTACGAGCCCCTTCTTCTTACACCCGGCAGACAACCCAACCTCTGTCGCTATAACCCCCGTTCTTGAAGGTGCCAAGAACTACCAAATTTGGTTAAGAAATATGGCCCGTGGCTTGATCTGTAAGGACAAGCTAGGGTTTGTGACTAACACCGTTCCAGAGCCTCCTGCCGGCGATCCTCTCCACCACACCTGGATGAAATGTAACACAATGGTAATCGCATGGATTACCAGATCTGTAAGTATCTTTATCGCACAAAGTATCGCCTATTTTGATAAAGCCTCTGATGTTTGGAATGATCTGAAAGAGCGCTTTTCAAAGGGCGATGCATTTCAGTTTTCTGATCTCTTACAAAATATACACTCTATACGCCAGGGAGATCGCGATCTCCCGACCTATTTCACCGATTTACAGATTCAGTGGCAAGAACCGGATGTTCTTCGCCCTATTTTTCAATGTTCTTGTGTTGTACCGTGTACTTGTCTTCTGGCTGACAGTGTTAAGAAATACCATGATTGGGAGTATGTAACTTGTTTTCTGAAAGGTTTAAATGAAAATTATGACACTGTTAGAAGACAAATCCTGTGTATGGAGCATTTGCCCTCTGTAGCGAAGGCTTTCTCAATTGTGCAGCAACAAGAATAAACCCAATCCACTGACTTGAATGATACCAAATTTGTTAGTAATATCTCCAACAACTCTTGGAAGAACAATCAATACAAAGGAAAATCTAAAACTAATCCTTGTAAGCCTAACCCTAATCAAGGAAAAATATGTAGTTTCTGTGGAAAAGAGAATCATTTTGTTGAAACTTGTTTTTTCAAAAATGGTTTCCCGGCGAACTTCAAGTTCAAAAACAAACAATCTGCCACTGTGAATGTTGTTCAATCTTCTAATTCCGCTGCTAGCTCCTCTGGTAATGCTTCTAAAACCCAACAAATCTTATCGAATGAAGACTATGCCATGCTTGTTGACATGATTAACAGTTTCCTTATGTCAAACTGAATAATTTCCCTTACTGTGATGCTTGCCAATTAGGAAAACAAACTAGGTTACCTTTTCCTAATGAAAACAATAGAACTGATTGCATATTTTCTGCCATTCACATGGACATTTGGGGGCCTTTGAATATTGATTGCATTCATGGTCATAAGTATTTCCTAACTATAGTTGATGACTACTCTAGGCATACATGGATACATTTAATGAAATCAAAATCTGAAACAAGATCTTTAATTGAGAAATTTATAACATATGTTGATACACAATCCTCTGTTAAAGTAAAAACTATTCGTTCTGACAATGATGTTGAATTCAATTTTCCTTATTTTTATGCTAAGCATGGTATATTACACCAAACTTCATGTGTGGCCACTCCTGAGCAAAATTCTGTCGTTGAACGTAAACATAGGCACATCTTAAATGTGGCCAGAAGTATCCTTTTTCCACTGTAATTTGCCTAGAACATACTGGTGCTATGCTGTTTCTTATTCTGTTAAAATCATTAATTCCTTACCTAGCAGGATCCTGAAACAGAACACGCCTCATCAGTTACTTTTTGGTAAGTCACCTGATCTAATGGATTTGAAAGTTTTTGGGTGTTTGTGCTATGGTACCACACTCCCAAAACAGAAGCAAATTAGACCCTCGCGCTATTAAATCCTATTTTTTGGGTTTTAAACAAGGCACAAAAGGATATGTTTTACTTGATTTAACTTCACAAAATATTTTCACTACTAGAAATGTCATTTTCAAAGAAAATTTTTTTCCTTTCAAGTCAGAGCAAACTAGCATTGTTGTTCCTGACAATTCATCTGTTTTAGACCATCAAAATTTTTTTTATGACCCTTGGCCATTGGAACATTCTGTTCCTACATCAACTCAGTTGCATGAAAATGTGACTGACACATCTCAAACAACAGAAACTATCTCTCTTGATAATATTTCTGATTTTGAGACTGTAGCTCCAGGCACCATTCTCGTTGATAATCCTAATAAAGCTAACACTTCCCTGCCTGTTAGAAAATCCAATAGACAGAGGGTCTACCCAAGTAAATTTGCTGACTACATAATATACTCTGCTGCTGCTAACTCTAATTCAACTGATAAAGACCCAAGGTATTCTCTTTCCACTGTTTACAATTCCAGTAAGCTATCTGAAAATTATAAGACGTTTGTTTCTAGCATAGACAAAACTATTGAACCCACATCCTACTCTGAAGCTTCACATGACCCGAAATAGATAGATGCCATGAATAATGAACTTTCTGCTTTAGCCAGTAATAATACATGGTCTCTTGTGAATCTGCCTAAAAACAAAAAAGCTATAGGATTTAAATGGGTTTATCGTATTAAATACAAATCAAATGGTGAAATTGAAAGATATAAAGCTAGGTTAGTTGCTAAAGGCTATAACCAAAAAGAAGGCATAGACTATAATGAAACCTTCGCACCTGTTGCCAAGCTTAGTACTATTTGTCTGTTACTTGCTATTGCCGCTGTTGAAAACTGGAATTTACATCAATTAAATATAAATAATGCCTTTCTTAAAGAGGAAGTTTACATGCGGATACCACAGGGCTTAACTGTTTCAAACAAAAACTTGGTTTGCAAACTCAATAGATCCTTACATGGTTTGAAACAGGCAAGCAGAATGCGGTTCCAAAAGCTTTCTTCTTTCCTTATAAATCTTCGTTTTAAAAAGTCTCACCATGACCATTCTTTATTCATTAAGAAATCTAGAAACCTTTTTACTGTTGTTCTTGTTTATGTGGATGACCTCATAATTGGAGGAAATAACATGATTGAAATTACTGCTTTAAAGAGATTACTTGATAAAAAATTCAAAATTAAGGATCTTGGAAACCTTAGGTATTTTCTTGGTTTAAAAATAGCCCGTTTAAAACAGGGAATATTTCTAAATCAAAGAAAGTACACTTTGGACCTAATTGAATCTTGTGGACTTCTTGCAGGAAAGGCCACAAACAACCCAATGGTAAAGGACAACATGAAATCTGCAGAAAAAACAGAACCTTATGAAGATGCAGAACGCTACAGCTGATAGGCAGGATGTTGTATCTAACAAACACAAGACCAGAAATTACATATGTTGTCAACCAATTGAGCCAGCATATGCAGAAGCCAAAGCAGGGTCATTACCAAGCAGCCATGCGAATAGTTCATTATCTAAAAGCTGACCTTGGGCAAGGACTTTTATACAAACCAGATTCAGAACTTAGGATCAAAGCCTACAGTGATGCAGACTAGGCAACATGCCCAGTAACCAGAAGATCCATCACATGATATTGTGTATTCTTAGGAGACTCTTTAGTCTCTTGAAAATGCAAAAAACAAGGAACCGTTTCTAGATCCTCGTTAGAAGCTGAGTATCGCGCCCTTGCGAGTACTGTCTGCGAAATACAGTGGCTCAGTTTCCTTCTCAAAGATCTAAGAATTAATTTTATTTCCCCTGCACTTCTATTCTGTGATAATGGCTCTGCTAGATACATTGCACAAAATGCTGTTTTTCATGAGCGTACAAAACATATAGAGATAGATTGTCACGTGGTCAGAGAACGTCTAGAAAAAGGATTAATGGAACTTCTTTCAATCAATACTCAACATCAGATTGCAGACATACTAACCAAAGCTCTTGAACCAAAACATTTCCAGATTCTTCTACACAAGCTGGGAATATACCGTATATATTCTCCAGCTTGCGGGGGATATTAGAGGATAAAATAACATAGCTATAATTTCTGTATGGGCTTTTATGTCTGATTGGTTTCCTTGTATTTGGGCCCAATTTAGATGAAAGCCCACTTTATATTTCTTTTATTATGTGTGCCCTCCTTGTAATCAGATCAATTCAACTAATTTCATTTACTCTCTCTGTTTACGTTTCCAATAAATAGAGATACTCCTTGATCTTGGCTAGAACAAAAAATATTTCTTGTGAAACATACTCTTTGAGTGAAAGAAAAATTAAAAAAACAAATCTAAAATGCACCACGCTACAAGATCACAATTTATTTGATTAGTGAAACAACAATTTTGAATCCTACGATTCTTTTTTTTAATAGGGGAATTCGAGAGCACTGGAAATCGACGACCCACAGCTAGTAATCACAAAAGTTATACACTTGTCAAATCTTAAAAATTTTACTTAACCAAATAAGTGGTTATTATTGACATTACACAGATTTTTTTGTTCACCACATAATTTTTTTTTTTTGAAAATATCCCTCGCTCAAAAACTAATTTTTGAGCAAAATATATATTTATGTTTCGCAAAACAATAACCAGAAACTATTTTTTTTCGCTCAGAAACTAGAATTTGAAACACATCAGAAACTAGAGTTTGATAGAAAATAGAAACTAAATTTTGAATTAAAATTGAAACTAGAATTTGAACAGAAAACACAAACTATGATTTGAACATTATTTTAAACTAAAACTTAATAAATCAACAAATAATAAATAGAAACTAGAAATATATATAATAAACAAGGATTCATGTTATTAGTACAAAATAAAACATATTTTACAATTTCAAAATTTTACATGAAACAAAACTGGAGTTTGAAAACAACCAGAAATTAGAATTTGAGCGCAACAGAACTAAAATTTGAAATTTTAAAACACAAAACTCATGTACAGAGAGAAACTAGAATTTGTCTTAAATAAATATAGTTTTTGAATTTACAGAGAAATAACTTATTTCAAACACACTACAATTTGAAACCAACAAGAAATTTAACCAATCAAATATCAAATCCTTAACCCTAAAAAATAATGAGGATAAAAATTTGAGAGAAAGAACATAAAAGATATGAACATGTACTCATTTGAAAGAACTCTAAACTAAAATGAAGAACACGCCGCTGCCGTCACTATCCAATGCTGCCATCATCGCTGCTAATCTCGCCGGCGTGTTATGGTGCCTGAATCACTGTCGATGGTGACTGGGAAAGGTGGTCGATGACAGCATTGAGAGAGAGACCGTCGAGAGAGAGCATCGTGAGAGAGAGCGTGAAGATAAGAGAGATTGATTTTTTAATAATGAGGTGGGACAGAAACTAAAATCTGTCTCGGGTGTATGGTGTATTGAAAGTGTATGGTGCATTTTAACTGGTTTCTGGTGTTTAATGGAAAAACAGAAACTAGTTTATGAGTAGGAGTTTTTTCGAAAAAAAAATTTAATTTGTGTGATCAACCAAGAAACCTGTGTGGTGCCAATAGTGGCCACCTAACAAATATTTGTTAATCAAACACGAGAATTTAAAAAAAAAAAAAATACAATTGAAGTGATTTGATTTCTTAAAATTTTGAATTACACTATCTAAAGTCTAGACACACTTAAAGATTTTATTTATCAAAATGTTTTTTAGACTATCAAAATGAACTTATGTTCCAAATCGAGTATTGAGCCTTTTGCTTTGTCCACCTCAGGAAACATTGATGTTAGCTTGTTTAATCCTGGCTTGAAAAAGCTTTCACACCAGGATTTGGATTGCACTTCTTGCATACATCCCAAAAAAAATTACCAACAAAGATTTTAAGACTTAGCAGATGAAACAAATCACATCATCTAATTACTAATATCACAGAAAAATGTGAAATCACATCACATTAGCACCTCTAGAACTGGAGTTTAATTATCAGTTTTCTCTAATCTAATTCTCTTGTATAATCAAGGTCAATGGTTTCCAAACTAGTCGATCCTTGTTCTCAGCATGTTTCATAAATTCCACTGAAACCATTTTCAAACTAAGAACTTCAAGCATGTATTATTTTCATTATTTTAAATACAGATTACAAACATTTAACATACAGATAAACTTCTACAGATAAAACACAAGAAAACAATTTTAAATAGTCACAACAAAGTTTACATATACATCACTCTATGCTTTCTTTTGGAGAGTTACCAAATCAAGTGTAGCACCATAGGTTCTATTCAGAGCCTCAGCACACCAACCATGACCATCATCCACAGTCGGCATCCTCACTTCCATAACAGGAATCGCGGGTTGCCGAGATCCCGGCATAACAACACCAGCTAAGACTCTCAGAACATTTGCAGCATCTATATCCATACACACATTGATTTCCGGAACTCCTTTAGGCGCCGGAGGTATTCCCATTATCTTGAAATACCCCAACAAGTGGTTTTCTTCTGCTTTCTTTCCCTCACCTTCATATACAAGGATCAATGCCTCTGTTTGATTATCATGAACAGTTGTGAAAACTAGCTCCCTCCGGGCTGGCATTGTAGTGTTCCTCGGAATCACGGGGACAAAATTGTTCCCGTCGGCTCGAATTCCGATTGCGAGAGGTGTTGCTTGAATGGTTAACAAGTCCAAGTTCCCGAAGGGATCATTGATGCCTGAAGCAACAGCTCCTTCCACAGCTGCGCCGCAAACCGCGGCCTCTAAAGGATTCATACCTTTGTAAGGTTCCTTTACTTTACATATTTTAGTAACAAGATTCTTCACTCTTGGGATGTAAGAACATCCACCTACAATTATGACTTCACTTACATCCTCAACTTCTACCTTGGCATCTTGCAAGCACTGGATAACAAGGCTTTCGCATTTCTCGAACACCTTTCTGTTTACCTCCTCGAACTCTTCCCGGTCAACCACTTTGCATATCTTCAAGCCATCTCCCAAGTCTACATCGACCTGAACGCTTGCCTGAGAGGAAAGCCGGTGAATCACATCTTGGGTGGCAACTCGAAGCAGAGCCATCGATTTGATTTCTTTGACGCCATGGCTCTTAAATAGATTTTCAGATTCTGGTAAAAGATGGTGCATCATATTCTGAAGCAAGTCTTCTCCACCTATGGTTGCTCCCGCCAAGGCTTTTATCTGTGATATTCCTCCGGCAGTGGCAGAGACAGCAACGTCACAATAACCAGCACCCATGTTGAAAATCAGAGCAATTTTCTCACTTCCACTGCCCATATTTTCATGAGAAGATTGCTGCTGATGCTGTCCGTATAACAAAGCCACCGCTGTCGGTTCAGGCATCAGCCTGAGAACATGAAGGCCAGCCATCGCGCAAGCTCGCTCTATCCGAGTCAGCTGAAATCGACTGAATGCAACAGGAACGGTAAGAACTACGTTTCTTATTGGTCGTTTCAGCTGTGCTTCAGCCATTGCTCTTAGTTCAACCAGAAAAATCGCCAGGACTTCCTCCGGAGTGGTGGATCTCCACATATTGTTCACTAATGCAGCGATGAATGGACGAACGCCAATGTCTAAGGTCTGCACAAGAAATGGAAGATTTTTACTTGCATGAACAACTCGATCAGTATCAGCTCTACCAATCAAGCGTTTCATGTTGAATATTGTGGCTCCAGAAAGCATCTCATGCTCATGGGAGAGTTGACTGCTAACTCCTCCAGAGGGGATGTTATCTTTGAAGGTTACATATGATCTCATAATCTTTTGGTTTCTTGTGTTCTTCAAAAGCTCCACTTGAGAGCCATTCCACACAGCCACGCTGCATTGTGACGTCCCGATATCAATTCCAATTGCTATTTCAGGAAAAGTAGATGACTTCTCTTCTCCAGTGGTTTCACTGTCTGATGCTACAGTATACGCTGGTTCTACCATCCTGCATTTAACAAACAGCAGAAAGTTAAGTATCTTCTGCAAAAATTATGGTACAACAGCTCAAAATTCAGTTGTATATTCTAATGTTTTCATTTCGGGTAACACAGCACTCTTTAGTCCAGAAATCACATAACCACAGTAGAAGTTTAAAACAGAGCCCATGACATGCTATTAGTAACATTTTACTATGTAATGCGCGATCATGCCTAGTAAATTCCGCAGTTATGAAACTAGACTTCTTGGTAGAGCTAAAATTGCATCTTATATGTAGATTCGAATGCATGTACCGACCACAAACCATACATAATTACTAAATTTTCCCCAACAACAGCGAAAAATACAAAAGTGAATACCAATTAGGTCCCCAAATTAGCACATCACATTCACATTAGTCCATACTACCAATACATAGTAGTCAGTAAGCCGTGCAATTTAAGACATCGGTGAGGACTAAAGTGCCCAACAAAATTGTATGTTTAAGGACTACAAATTTGGGGGAACCGAGTTGACTATTTGCCCAAAACACAATTTGAAATATACTCCATTACTCGTCCTTGATGAGAACAAGGGATCAATTACAAGGCAACACATATTTGGGAACAATTATAGAACGAAACTCCTGTTAACACAGTGTGATAAACCACAAGAAATATTTCACGTAGGCATTCTTTCAAACACCTACAAAACAACTTCACTGAAATACAAAAAAACTAAAAAAAAATCAGTAAAACAGTCACCAAGCATCGTCCTTTTCAGATATCACGCAGGTGAACTCAATTACAAATCTGTTTCAGTGCTGAAGATGAATTACATTAACAGACAGGATCTGACTAAGAATCTCTTTCTCAAATTTGCATTTTCAACCTAAATGGACTAATCTGATATACAGGTCTATTGCAGGCACAAGAAGAATAGAGGAAACAAATCCTAATCAAGCAATAATCATTCAAACAAAAAGTTGTTATAAGCAATAAGCAGCAAGATAATGATTATATTCATCGAATATGAATTAAAAACAAGTGTCTTCGTATCATATCACAGAAGGAAAAAAAAAAAAGAGAAATACTGAAGAAAAAGAAAAAGAAAAATTGAGAAGAGAATAAAAACCTGAGTGAGAAAGAACAATGTGGAACACGAGATGAAGGATTTCAGTGAACAGAACAGAACAGAGAGAGTACGAGAGAAGACGCGAGTTGCTACCTAGTAATACAAAGGTGGTCGTGTTCTAGAGCTTCCCAGAGAAACCGTCTCAATCTGATTTTGGAGTTTCGGTGCATTATTTATATATCTCAAAATTCCGTTAAATTTCATTTTAATTGTTATTTAGTAGTAGCATTTTACTTATCTATTCTACTGATTATCAATAATGTTTTAAATTTGAATCCAAAATGCCACATTAGCTAAACTAAAGGTTGCAAATTCAAAATCTATCAAAATTGTATTTAGCTCGACTATAATATGTTTTTTATCAGTTAAACATATACTTTTATATTTTACTATAAATCTATTTTATCGAGATTAAATTCTTCTCTTTAAGTTTCAAAAGCTATTTTTATATTACTTGAACTACAAGACAATCTGTAATAATTATATTAATTTATTTAACTATATTTAATACAATACTATCATAACCAATAAAATCACATTTATAATTTAAAATTTTGTTGCTTATTTTGAAATTTAATTCAAAATAAAATAATACTAATTGTAATGACTACAATACCCTTTTAAAAGAAAACAATAATATCACTTTTATTTGAGGAAGGTTATCATTTAAAGGATCATTCGTATGACATATGAAAATTTAAAACTTGTGCCTATGTGATAAAATATATTTAATTGTTTTAATTTTATGAAAAAAATTATTATTCAGTCGCCTGACAAATATAATAAATGAGTTGAAAGAAAAGAGATTATAATTATTGATCTTATGATTTTTAAATTTTTTAAATAATTATCTGAAGATAGTATTAAAAATAAAGTGTCAATATATCGTTGAAATTATTAAATGACAAGTATTTTAAAAAATAAAACATATTAAAATGACACTATTCTAAACTAGAAATACCAATAACTTGCCATTTCCGACCAAAAGTAACTTTTTGAAGCCTCAAAACCGCTTGACCAAAAAGAAGTCTGAAAACCGAATTAAGCTTTGAAAATAAAATATTAAATAATATAAATAATAAAATAATAAATAAATAAAATAAAACAATTAAAAACATGATTTGTATCATAGTATTCCACAAACCAGAAGTATCCAGGCTCCAGTGGACAACGAGGCCAATCCAAGAGACTTATAGTAGAATGTGATGATTCTTCTAGAGTTTTCTTTTCTTTTTTTATTTTTTATTTTTATTTTTTTGGATACGATGATTCTTCTAGAGATGTGTTTTTCATTCAGATTTCTATTTCTATTCTATTTTCTACTAAGAAAGTAGGAAAACTACCGATTCTTGCTTACAATTTTATTAAGAGCTGTTTATTTTAAATTTTATTTTGGTTAAATAAGACACCATTAGGTAAAATTAATTTATTGTTTATGACTAATAACTTATAAGTTGTGAATTATAACTTATTTAAATATAAATGTAAATATAAATGTTTGATAAAATTAGTTTATAATAAACTAAAATTGTATTAAATGACTAAAAGGGATTTGCATTAATTACATATAATAAATTATTTAAAAAAATAAATCGTAGTAAATTACGTAAGAACACTTGTTAAAGTCATTAGAATAGGAAAATCAATTATAAGTGCACATTATTTCGTGTCTCAGAAATACTAAAAGTTACACATTCTAATAACATTTACTATACTTAGCGGCACTTTTTAGCATTTTCTAATTACATAAGGACAAAATGAAAGAAATTATTAAAAGTTAGTTATAAACTTGTAGTTACCAAACACATCCACTTAAAAATAAGCTACAAGCTATAAACTTCTAAATAAACTAAACTAGTATTACCAAATACACTCAAAATCACATTTAGTTAAAGTTAAACATGTTTATTTTTAATAGATGACATCGATTTTTATGTACTATTAACCTCGACTATTTATATTTATCTCAATTTATATATTTATTAATTTTCATTTTACTAAAATTAAAATCCAACACACTAACTCAATAATGTAACAAAGCAATAACAACACCTTTGTCTATTAAAAGTGATTGTTTACATTATTTTCAAGAAATAATAATAATTTTCCATGTCGTCTTTAAAATGAAAGAATTTCTTTATTAGAATTGAAATCTAGTTGTAGATATGAAGGGATCGATGTTATTCTTGAAGATCAAGCCCCAATCAAATATTTGGTGCATTAGTGTTGGTATAATTATTTGGGCTAAAGAAATTATTAACTGCATTCACCTCCAATAATGATCTGAAAATTTTTTAGATGAGTTTAAACGGAAAATTTTGAATTAGTTTTTCCAGAATGAAATCATAATGTATTTTGAGACCACTTTTTAATAAGATTTAAAAACAATAAGAAAAACTCATCTGAAAAAAATTGAAAAAACTACTAGTATTATGGAAAATATAGAGGATGTTATCATTTTACAGGCCAACACTTTTTTCACCATTCTCTTTTTTTATGGTACCACACATCCTATTTTTTTTTCAAAAATACCTTTTGCTCGGATTTTAAAAATCTGAACGAATAACCACACTTGTCAATACAAATAACCGGATTTTCCAAACGAATTTTAAAAATCCGAATCCACTCAGATTTTAAAAATCTGAAACTACTCGGATTTTTAAAATCTGAACTCAATCGGATTTAAAAAATCCGAACCTAAAGTTTGGAAAATTCACCTAGTATAGCATAATCTCACTCATTCCGCCTTGTATTACAAATTTTGGTTGAAATTGTGTTATATTTGGAGCATTCCATTTATATATTATTAGGTGAGTTTTAATATCCTCTTACTCTCCGTTTTCTTTGTTTCCATTTCAGCGTGACCTTCATCACTATCAGAACCGTGTAGAACTCGAATTTTAAAAATCCGAGCGAATTCTCCGTTTGGAAAATCCGAATATTTGTATTGATAAACGTGGTTAAATCCGAGCGAACGGCATTTTTGAAAAAAAAAAAAAAAGACGTGTAGTGGAAAAAATACTGTCCAATTTTACATGTAAGAAATTAAGAGGGGGTGGTGCCATATCAAATTGTGGTAACGCGGATAACAATGCCCAAGTCTAAAAGATGATCAGAAAGTAAACTCCAGAATTTTAAAATATGGTGTAAGCAGTAAAAATGGGGGCTGCAAATAGTATTCACCTTTTGTGGGTGGCATCCATTTCAATTTCCTAAAAAAAATTGGGCCCAAAAATTAGTTTTTTCCAATATGCTTTCGGTTTAAGCTGTGAAGGTTAGGAGTTTGTTCAAAAAAAAAAGCTGTGAAGGTTAGAACTTAGGAGTGGGGGTAGCCTATAACTTGATATTTTTAATAACTCTAAATTTATAGTCGATGGCTTTAAGTTATAAGTTAGATTTTATAAATAAAAAAGATTATTTTCAATAATTTATTCTTATTTTATCTTGAAGTCATTTATTAGATATTTAACTTATTAAATTACTCATTATATATTAATATTACATGTCATTTTAAATCATTCAATAAATATAAAGTTACTAATTTGTAAGTTTATTTTATCAAATACTATAATGCAAATACAAGTCATAAGCTATGAATTACCAAGCCAATTCAAAAGAGGACCTAGAACTTTGAGTTAGAATATATAACGCCAAATTGTGAATACCGCTAATTTCTTCTATCTTATTTTGAATATTTTAAATTTTGGATAAAATTAAACTAATATGGTAGCCATTCTGAATTTACACATCCCTGACCATATTGAGTTCTCAAATTTCTGACTTGTTCAGCATAACATAACATTTTTTTTTATTATTGATAATGTCAGCGTAACATAAGATTTATTTAAACTATACATGCCTGATACGATATGGTGACAATAGGGGGTGCGTGTGAAATGAAACAATGGTCACACATTTCTTTCGTCTTAGGCAAATGATATTTAGTGTTTTGAGAGTACTATTTAAGAGTTTAAATGTAGTAAAAAGTATTGGAATATGTAATTTTTTATATTCTCGAGAGACGAAAAAATGTGCTCTTGTGATTATTTTTCTACTTCTAATAATCTTAACTAGTGCTCTTAGGGCACTGTATATCAACACCCATTTATTATTAATTATTAATCATTTTGGTTTGACATCAAATAATAGACGCCTTAATTAATCCATACACTACAACATTAATTAATTAATTAAATGAAGAGGGATCCACGTGAGTCCACCACAGTTCTGATTGGAGACACGACAAAAGAAGAACAAACAAAACGAATACTACTGCATTAACAGCTTTTTTGTTCACAAAAGTGTTTGATATTCAATTTTTGGCAACATTTTAGTTATTTTGTTGTGCTTTGAGTTGATTTTAGAATTTAGAAAGTTCAAATCAATTTTAGTAGAAGCATCATCATAATCTCATAAAAAATCATCATAATCCAGTAGAAATAGGAATGAACTAGTATTTGATGTCGGTGTGTGAAGAACTCTTTAATATGTTAAATGGATAATTGGGAGTAAGATTGTTTATAGCATTTGTCACTTATGTTTTGGCATAATAAAGTTACGTCATTGTGACCTGTTAGTATAGTGAATAAAATGGATGAATAATTTTACAAAATGTTAAAAATACGTAAATTAAGCTAGAAACGTCAAAATAAATAGTATATTGATTAGAAAAAACTTTATATAATTTAGGTAATATAAAATATAGATTTTCATTTTTGTTTCGAAAAATACCATATTATTTAAGTGTATATAGTACACGATCTCTTTAAAAACTGTTACAAATTTTAAAATATAAAATTACATAAATTGAGCTTAAAACTTTAAAGTGAATAAAAATTTGTTTTCAGTAAGCTTCAAATAATTTAGATAATTTAAAAATATCCTATTTATTTTTATTTCGAAAAACACCAAACTGTGCATAGTAAACAATCTCTAAAAAACTGCAATAAATTTAAAAATATAAAAAAATTACGTAAATTTAGATAAAAAATTCAAAGAGAATAATATATTGCTTTCACAAAGCTTCAATTAATTTAGGTAATTTAAAAATATCCTATTCATTTTCATTTCGAAGAACACCCAATTCTTCAAATACACGATCTCTAAAAAGATGTTGCAATTTTTAAAATATAATAAATTATATAATTTAAGCTAGAAACTTAAACATGAATAACAAATTATTGTCAAAAAACTTCAAATAATTTAGGTAATTTAAAAATTACGTTTTTATTTTTATTTCGAAAAACACGGTATTCTTTATAGTACCCGATCTCTAAAAAACTATTGCAATTTTAAAAATATAAAAATTATGTAAATAGAGGTAGAAACTTCAAAGTGAATAATACAATGTTTGAAAATGCTTCAAATAATTTAGGTAATTTAAAAAATAAATTTTATTTTTATTTCTAAAAATACCAAATTCTACAGGTGTATAGTGCAAGATCTCTAAAAAGTTGTTGCAATTTTAACAATATAAAAAGTTATGTAAATTGAGCTTGACCTTCAAAGTGAATAATACATTGTTTTCATAAAGTTTCAAATAATTTAAGTATTTTTAAAATACCCTATTCATTTTTAACTTGAAAACACTCTATTCTCCAAGTACACATTCTCTAAAAACAATTGTTACAATTTTTAAAAAAAATACATAAATTGAAATAGAAACTTCAAAGTTAATAATGCATTATTTTCAAAAGGCTTCTAATAATTTAGGTATAATAAAAATCGCATTTTTCTTTTTATTCAAAAAACACCATACTTTTCAAGTGATAGCACATGATGTTTTAAAAAATTGTTGCAATTTTAAAAATATTAAAATTATATAAATTCAGTTAAAAACTTCAAAGTAAATAATACATTATTTTCAGAAAGTTTCAAATATTGCAGGTAATTTAAAAATAACCTATTCAATTTTATTTCGAAAAATAACCTATTCTTCAATTGTATAAGAGTACATGGTCTCTAAAAATATTTGTTGCAATTTTAAAAATATTAAATATTAAGTAAATTGAGTTAGATACTTCAAAGTGAATAATACATTAATTTTGGAAAGCTTCAAATAATTTAGAAAATTTATAAAACCACGTTTTTATTTTTATTTCAAAACAATTCTTCTAGTATATGATCTATAAAAATATTGTTGCAATTTTAAAAATATAAATTGAGTTTGAAACTTCAACGTGAATAAGATATTAATTTCAAAAAGCTTTAAATAATTTAGGTATATTAAAAATCATGTTTCCATTTTTATTTTCAAAAACAACTTATTCATGAAGTGTATAGTACACGCTATCTAAAAAAGTTGTTGCAATTTTTAAAATATAAAAATAAGATAAATTGAACTATAAACTTCAAATTGAATAAGACATTGTTTTCGAAAAGCTTTAAATAATTTAGGTTATTTAAAAATTGTATTTTCATTTTTATTTCAAAAACACCATATTTTTCAAATGTATATAATACACAATTTTTAAAAAATTTGTTCCAATTTAAAAAATATAAAAAACTATATAAATTGAGTTAGAAACTTATTATGTATATTGAGCAGGAATTTTGAAAGTGAATGAGGCATTTTATTTTCTAAAAGCTCCAATAATTTAGGATATTTATAAATCACAATTTCATTTTTTTTTACATACACATTATTCTTCAATTATATATAGTACACAATCTCTAAAAAAATTATTGCATTTTTAAAAGTTTAAAAAATTATCTAAATTGAGTTAGAAACTTCAATGTGAATAATACATTGTTGTTAAAAAACTTCATATAATTTAGGTAATTGAAATATCATGTTTTTATTTTTATCTCGAAAACACCATATCCTTCATTGTATAGTGCACAATCTCTAAAAAATTATTGCAATTTTAAAATATAAAAATTTCGTAAATTGTGCTAGAAACTTCAAGGTGAATAATTTTTTTAGAAAGCTTAAAATAATTTAGGTAATTTAAAAACACTCAATTCATTTTTATTGCAAAAAATACCCTATTCTTCAAGTTTACAGTACACAATCTCTAAAAAACTGTTGTAATTTTTAAAATATAAAAAATCAATTAAATTGTGCTAGAAACATCAAAGTGAATAATACAATAATGTTTTCAATATGCTTCCAATAATTTAGGTAATTTAAAAACACCATTTATTTTTATTTCGAAAAATAACCTATTCTTCAACCGTATAAACACGTTCTACAACAAAGCCATTATTTTTTTAAAATTAAAAAAATTATATAAATTGAGCTTGAAACTTACAAGTGAATAAAATATTATTTTAAAAAAACCTTCAAATAAATTAGGTAATTTTAAAAAAAAAAGATTCATTTTTATTTCAAGAAACACCATATTTTTTTCACGAAATAATACACAATCTCTAAAAAACCATTGCAATTTTATAAATAAAAAAATTATGAACATTGAGCTATAAACTTTATTGCAAATAAAACATTATTTTTAAAAAGGTTAATAAAATTTGAGTAATTTAAAAAACACACTTTCATTTTTACTTCAGAAAACATCATATTTTTTAAATGTATAGTACACGATATTTTAAAAAAATGTTGCAATTTTTTAAAATATACAAAATTATGAAAGTCGAACTTATAACTTCAAAGTGAATAATACATTGTTTTAATAAGTCTTCAAATAATTTAGGTAATTTAAAAATAACATATTCATTTTTATTTCAAAAAATACCATATTCTTCAAGTGTATAGTATACAATCTCTAAAAAATTGTTACAATTTTAAAAATATTAAATACTTTGGAAATCTAGTTAGAAACTTCAAAGAGAAAAATAGTTTTTTTCAGAAAGCTTAGAATAATTAAGGTAATTTAAAATTCAATTTTTTATTTTTATTTACAAAAAAACCCTATTTTTTTAATTGTACAGTACACATGCGATCTCTAAAAAACAAATACAGTTCTAAAGATATAGAAAAATTATTTAAATTGATTTATAAAATTAAAAGTGAATAATGCATTATTTTCAAAATCGTCAAATAATTTAAGTTCTTTAAAAATCTGTTTCACTTTTATTTCGAAAAACACCATATTCATCAAGTGTATAGTACACGATGTCTAAAAAACTGTTGCAATTATAAAAAAATACAAAATTATATAAATTGAGCTAGAAGCTTAAAAGTGAATAAGACTTTGTTTTTAAAAAGCTTCTAATAATTTAGGTTATTTAAAAATTATTTGTTCATTTTTATTTCGAAAAATACCATAATTTTATATTGTATAGTACAAGATCTCCAAAAAAACGATTGAAAATTGAAAAAAATAAAAAATTATGTAAATTGAGTTAGAAACTTCATATTGAATAATACATTATTTTCATAAAGCTTCAAATAATTTAGGTAATTTAAATATCGTATTTTCTTTTTTACTAAAACACCCTATTATTATTTAAGTGTTTAGTATAGAATCTCCAAAAAAAACTGTTACAATTTAAAAAATATAAAAATTACGTAAATTGAATTAGAAAATTAAATATGAATAATAAATAGTTTTAATAAATATTTAAATTAGTTAGGTTATTTAGAAATCACGTTTTCATTTTCTGTTTAGAAAAGCACCCTATACTATCTCTAAAAAAATTGTTGCAATTTAAAAAATAAAATAAATTATGTAAATTGAGCTAAAAACTTTTAAGTGAATAAGACATTGTTTTAAAAAAGCTACAAATAACTAAGGTGATTTAAAATTCGCGTTTTCTTTTTTAATTTGAAAAACACCATAATCTTCAAGTGTATATACACAATCTCTAAAAAAACCGTTGCAATTTTGAAAATATTTAAAAAAAATTCTATAAGTTGAGTTTTAAAATTCAAAATAAATAATAAATTATTTTCAAAATCTTCAATTAATTTAGGCTATTTAAAATTTGTGTTTTTATTTTTATTTCGAAAAACACCCTATTCTTGAGGTGTATAGTACATCATCTCTAAAAAAAATATTGCAATTTTAAAAACACAAAAAACTATATAAATTGAGCTAGAAACTATAAAGTGGCTAAGACATTGTTTTAAAAAAGATTCAAATAATTTAAGTAATATAAAAACACTCTATTATTTTCTATTTCTTAAAACACCATACTCTTCTAGTTTATAGTACATGGTCATTAAAAAATTGTTGCAATTTTAAAAATATAAAAATTATGTACTAGAAACTTCAAAGTAAAAAAGATCATTTTCAGAAAGTTTCAAATAATTTATGTAAATTTAAAAATACACTATTAACTTTTATTTCAAAACACACCATATTCTTCACACGATCTCTAAAAAACTGTGACATGTTAAAAAATATAAAAATTATATAAATTGAGGTAAAATTTTCAAAGTGAATAATACACGGTTATTAGCAACCTTAAAAAAAACACCATATTCATTTGTATTTCAAAACTACCCTAGTTTTTAATTGTATAATACACAGGGGCAGAGCAAAGGTTTTGGAGGCCCCATTTATTATTTCATTTTTTAAAACAAAAAACGGGGCCCTCTATGAATTTTGCCGAAAAGTTGCAAAAAAATAAAAAAATAAAACTCTAAAATGCTAATTTTAGGACTCAAACCCAAGAAGTGATGTTATAAGTCAAAACTCCTTACTATTTATTTTACTTTATAATACTAATTTGAAAGTGCATCATTTAATATTTGAGACCGGTAAAATACACCATTTAATATTTTGGGCTCCATATTTTTGGGGGCCCTGTGCGGTTGGGCACCATGCATGGGCCCAAAACTGCCCCTTATAATACACCATCTTTAAAAATCCGTTGCAACTGTAAAAATAAAAAAAATAGTTAAATTAAGCAAGAAACTTCAGATTAAATAATAGATTGTTGTTAAAAAGCTTAAAATAAGTTAGGTAATTTAAAAACACCTTATTTATTTTTATTTCTGAAAGCACCTTATTCTTCAAGAGTTTAGTACACGATCTCCAAAATATTGTTGCAATTTTAAAAAAATATAAAAAATATGTAAATTATGCAACAAACTTCAAAGTGAAGAAGACATTATTTTTAAAAGGTTTAAAATAATTTAGGTAATTTAAAAAATGTATTTTCATTTTTATTATATAAAACAACATATTCATCAAATGTATACTACACAGTGTTTGAAAAGACTGTTGTAGTTTTAAAAATATAAAAGAATTATGTAAATTGAGCTATAAATTTTAAAGTAAAGAAGACATTATTTTCAGACAGCTTCAAATAATTTATGTAATTTAAAAATATTTTATTTATTTTTATTTCGAAAAATACCTAATTTTACAAGTATATAGTACACGATTTATTAAAAATTGTTGCAACTTTAAAAATGTAAGAAAATATATAAATTGAGCTTAAAACTTCAAAGTGAATAATATATTATTTTTTGAAAGCTTCAAATAATTTAGGTAATTTAAAACATTCTATTCATTTTTATTTCAAAAAACATCATATTCTTCAACTGTATAGTACACGATTTCTTAATAAACTGTTGTAATTTAAAAATATAAAAAATATATATATAAATAGAGTTGATAACTTCAAAGTGAATAATACATTGTCTTCAAAAAGTTTCAAATGATTTTGGTAATTTAAAAACACCTTATTCATTTTTATTTCAATAAATATCCTATTCTTCAAGTGTTTTGTAAACAATTTTTAAAAAACTCTTGAAAATTTTATAATTTGAAATATTATGTAAATTGAGTTAGAAACTTCATAATGAATGATACATTGTATTCAGAAAACATCAACTAATTTAGGTAATATAAAAATCGCGTTTTTTTCTTTCGAAAAACACCTATTCTTCAAGTGAGTACACGGTCTCTAAAAATTTGTTGCCATTATAAAAATACAAATAATTACGTAAATTGAGCTAGAAAATTCAAAGTGAAAAATAAATTATTTTGATAAAGCTTAAAATAATTTAGGTAATTTTAAAAGAATCTATTTATTTTTATTTCGAAAAACACCATATTCTTTAAGTGTATTATACTCAATCTCTAAAAAAACTGTTACAATTTAAAAAATACAAAAATTATGTATATTGAGCCAGAAAGTTCTCATGAATAATTTATTATTTCATAAAGCTTCAAATAATTTAGGTAATTCAAAAATACTCTATTAATTTTTATTTCAAAAAATATTCTATTATTCAAGTGTATAGTACACAAACTCTAAAAAATCTGTTGCAATTGAAAAAATATAAAAAATGAGTAAATTGAGTTAGAAACTTCAAAATACATCATACATTATTTTCAGAAAGGTTTAAATAATTTAGGTAATTTTTAAACACCGGATTTATTTTTATTTTGAAAACACCCTATTATTTAAGTGTGTAGTATACGATCTCTACAAAAATGTTGCAAACATAAAAAAAATATATAAATTGAACTAGAAACTTCAAAGTGAATAAGACACTATTTTTATAAAGCTTCATATAATTTAGAAAATTTAAAAATCTCATTTTTATTTTTATTTTGAAAAACGTCATATTCTTTAAGTGTATGGTATACAATCTCTTAAAAAAATTGTTTCAATTATCAAAATATAAAAAAGTATGGAAATTGAGCTACAAACATCAAAATAAATAAAACATTGTTTTCAAAAAGCTTCAAATAATTTAGGTAGTTTAAAAATTGCATTTTCATTTTCATTTAAAAAAACATATTATTCATCAAGTGTATAATACACAATGTCTAAAAAGACTGTTGCAATTTTAAATATATTAAAATTTATTTAAATTGGGCTAAAAGCTTCATATTAAATAAGATATTATTTTAAAAAATCTTCAAATAATTTAAGTTATTTAAAAATCGCGTATTCATTTTTATTTCAAAAAATACCAAAATATTCAAAGTGAATATAGTACACGATCTCTAGAAATATTGTTGCAATTTTAAAAATATTAAAAATATGTAAATTGAGTTAAAAACTTCAAAATAAATAATATATCATTTTCAAAAAGCTTCAAATAATTTAGATAATTTACAAACACTATATTCATTTTTATTTACAAAGACATCATATTTTCCAATTGTATAGTACATGTTCTAAAAAAACTGTTGCAATTTTTAAAATATTAATTTTTTTTGTAAATTAAGCTAAAAACTTCGAAGTGAATAAGACATTTTTTTTTAAAAAAAAGCTTCAATTTAGGTAATTTAAAAACATCCAACTATTTGAGTGTATAGTACACGATTTCTAAAAAACTGTTGTAGTTTTAAAAATATTAAAATCTTTGTAAATTTAGCAAGAAACTTCAAAGTGAATAAAAAATTCCTTTCAAAAAGGAAAAAATAATTTAAGTATATAAAAATTCGCATGCTCTTTTTCCTATAAAAAAATCTTATTTTTCAAATGATAATACACGATTTCTAACTAAAGTATTGCAAATTTAAAAATATAAAAATTATGTAAATTTAGTTAGAAACTTGAAAGTGCATAATACATTATTTTCATAAATCTTCAAATAATTTAGATTATTATAAAACACCCTAATCATTTTTATTTAAAAAAACACCTTATTCTTTAAGAGTATAGTATACGATCTCGAAAAAAAATTGTTGTAATTTTAAAAATATTCGAAATTATGTAAATTGAGTTAGAGACTTTAAAGTGAATATTACGTTATTTTCAGAAAGCTTCAAATGATTTAGGTAATTTAAAAACACCCCATTTATTTTTATTTCGAAAAATACCTTATTCTTTAAGTGTATAGCTATGATCTCTAAAAAAAACTGTTGCAATTTTGAGAATATTAAAAGTCATGTAAATTGAGATAAAAACTTTAAAGTAAATAATAGAGTTAACTATCAATTTGGTCCTCCAAAGATTATCATGTCACCAATTTGGTCCTCCAAAGAATTTTGCCACCAAATTAATCCTCCAAAGGTTACCTTGTCACCAATTTGATCCCAAAAAACTTTGTCACCAAATTAGTCCTCCAAAAATTTAATAATCTACCAAATTAGTCCTCAAATTAATTTTCCATTATGGACCAATTTGATATATTTAAATCTTTGAAGGACTAATTTGGTATACTTACACATCTTTAGAGGACTAATTTGGTGACAAAGTTCTTTGGAGGACCAAATTGATGACAAAGATGATCTTTAGAGGATTAATTTGGTGACAAAATTCATTGGAGGACTAAATTGGTGACAAAGATGATCTTTAGAGGATTAATTTGGTGACAAAATTCATTGGAGGACTAAATTGGTGACAAGATAATCTTTAAATGACTAAATTGATAGTTAACTCTAAATAATACATTAATTTCAGAAAGTTTGGAATAATATAGGTTATTTAAAATTTGTGATTTCATTTTCATTTTGAAAAATACCTTATTATTTAAATGTATAGTACACGATCTCTATTTTCTTTTTACAATTTTAAACATATAAAAACTTATAAAAAAATTATGATGTAATGTCTTAATTTTAGAAAGTCCATTACATAAAATTGTTTTCTCAATTTAAGGGGAAGCCGATTTTTTATTTACAATGAATGATAATATTCATAAACTTTTAACTGAAACAAACTTCTATATAAATGAACAAATTAATGTCTAAATAAGAGACTTAAACTCACTATATATAAAAATTTAACAAGATTTTATATATAAATATACTTAAGGACACTCTAAAGCTTATCTCATTTGTGGCATTTGCCCCACATGTCAAACATATAATCAAGTAATCACTGGTTTATAAAAAATATTTTACAGTCAGCTTAATTGAAAAATCACCAATGATATACATCATACATATAAACATATTCATGCATTTTTATTTTTTATTTTTATTTCTTATTTTTATTATGCTTCCTTTTTTTAAAAAAATATATAGAAAAAAATTAGAAATGTCTGAAAATAGGATTTTCTTATCTTCAACATTTTCAACTTTTTCTTTTCGAATGTCAATAAATAGGAAAATTAATTAAAATAAAAAATAGAAAAAAAATAAAAAAACCTTTATTGTTCCTTAGAGCATTTTAAGTCTCATTTTTTTTAACGTAAATTTTTATTATTCCTTCAGTATGATCTTTTCTTTTAATTTTTTTTTGGTCACTTTGAACTATTAAAAATTGAGAAAATAACTAAAATAAGGACGAAAATTACATGTTATTAAAATGGAGTTTGAAATTAATAAGGGTGTTGATGTAGTAATAGAGACATACTACAATTTTAGAGAGAATTATGGTTCAAACCCCTAGAAGAGTAAGCCTGTCTATAAGCCCATTTGTTTAAGCTTATTTAGTAAAATGGATATTTATTTTAATTAAAAATAATTATAAAAAATTTTAGTTTGTTTGTTTGGCTTGTCATAATTAAAATCATAAAATAATTAGATTTTCTGTTTAGTACTAAGTTGCTTCTCACAATAAATAGAAAATTATATTATTCTTATTGTAATCAAATATATAGCTTTTAATTCTTATGATAATCATTTAAAATAATAATCAATATTTTACTTATTAATTATTTTTAAGGCTAAATAAATTGGCTTTATATCTATGATATTGGTCTTTTATACTTTCTTTTTTGTTTATAGAAAAGTAATTGGTCTTCTACACTTATAATAAGGTGAAAGATACCAAAAAAATGAAAAAATAAAATAAAGATGTAAATTTGGTAAAACCTCTAGGAGACTAATTAGAAGATTAAAAGTATAATTATGCTAATTTTTAATTATCAATTTATTTATTTATATATATATTTTTTATATGAAAGAAGTATAATTAGTGATTGAATTTCGTACTCACACATACATATCCTCATATACTCACTAACTGAATTACATTACTTAAATATTTATTTATTTATATTTATATATTTATGACTTATTATAATTTTTAGGTCGAAACAAAATCTCTCGATGTTGGAATGGATAACATCGTGTTGCGTACTATATTATACAAAGAAAAAGAATGTCACATCAAAATCAAGCTTTAATTAGAAAAAAAAAAACAAAGTCAGCTTAATAGTTTTTATTTTAAATTATAGTAATTAATTGCAATTTACCACTTTTCTTTTTTACCTGCCTAAAGAGAAAAATGAATTTAAAGTAAAACATTAATTTAGTCTTCTTGTCACTAATTTTGTCTCTTAAAAATTTAATATATTACTAAATTAATTCTTTAAAATATTTAAATACCGTCAAATTAATCTCTCAAAATACATATAAAAAAATCTTTGAAAACTAATTTAGTTACAAAAATATTTAAAGGATTAAATTTGTGACAAATAAATTTTTGGAGGACCAAATTGATAGTTTACTAAAAAAATATATATTCTTATTTATCTGTCTACTTATATTTTCAAAGTAGTACTCCTATTAAGCATTTTTATCTATTAAACCTTTTATATTTGATTAAGTACTAATTAATGCTTCACTAATCAAACAATTATATAATATGAGATTTGAGATTAAGGATAATATGAAGGCTTAAAAAATTATTTTGATGAAAACAAATGTAATTATTACATTTTTTAATAAGTGTGTTTTACCCTCAGATAAATAGATAAATAAGAACCAAGGGAGTAATTTTTTAGTCTCTTTTGAGGGCACCAATTGACAGAATGTTTGACTAATTTTCTTTTTAAAATTGAGCTCGCACGAATCGATTCTCGGATCGTCATAAAATCTTACTTCAATTTTGCAAGTTGGAGATTGAACTATTACACATAGCTAAGGGATGAGATCGCATACCATAACTCGTTGTTTCAATATACTCCCTCCGTTCTATTTTAAGTGTCGTTTAAGGTTATTACACACAGTTTAAGAAATATTATTAATTTTCTTGTTTTTACACAAATAATTGTCCAACTCCCTATTATACCCCTTATCACTCTTATTAATTAGTGAGTTACATCTCTCAAAACATTTATTTAAGATTCAACTACTCAAGGATATATTTGGTAAAACATAATTAATGCTTCATTGAAACTATAAAATGACAAATAAAGTGGGACAAATTTTTTTCTTTAAAACGACACTTAATATGAGACGGAGGGAGTACTAATTTAATTTAAGGATAATTACACAAACTTTTCTTAAAATTTGTGTAGAGATTTGCACCTCCTTTACAATTATTCCCTTGCCATTAACTGTTGACTAACGATATTAATTTTAGTCGACTAATTTTTATTTTTACAATAAGGATTTTACTATTTTATCCTTATTCAAAATATTAGAAAAAAATGTAATAACTAAAAAATATTATGAATACAGAAAAAATAGTGAAATTCTTATCGTAAAAACAAAAACTAGTCAATTGAAATTAATGTCGTTAATAAACCATTAATGACAAGAGAATAATTGTAATAAAAGTGCAAACCTCAAGAAAATAAATATACTTCATTTTTAAAGTTAAAAGGGTAAATTAATACATATAAATTTTAGTAGAAGTTAGTATAATTATCCATTTAATTTAATATTATATTTCAATTACAATTCCATTACTATTATTTATAATTCATATTATATATTATATTTTTTTAAAAAAATATACAATGACTAAAAATTAAACCTAAATACTCGTACACTTACGTCTTATGTGCTTATCACTGAGGTACATGATGACCGCATATTATATATTATATTTACATTTTTACATTTATATAATATACAATTATATAATTTTTGTTTTTGTTTTACTCCTATATTTTATGATATTTTATTTTATGATAAAATAAATAAAAGAAGGCATATCAGAAAAAGATAAAAGACGGAGATGTAATTTTTTGGGGCGTGTCGTGGAAGAACTCGATCATAGAGTGAGCGTAACAAACTGGGCTTCAACCCCGATCTTCACGCAAACCTCTGATTTTGCTCTTCTCCTTCTTCTAGATCTGCCATATTCCTTTGCAGCCATTTTCAATTTTCCATACCAAACACACGTCGATTTTCACTTTCTTAATTATTCTTTTTATCTGAGACCTTTAATTTGATTATAGGAAAGTTGTTTATCCATGCTGATTTCTGAAACACTTTCGTTCTTCGCCGAATTCGGAATCTACAAAACTGTAGAGTGGAAGTAAGGTATTGCGTACCGTAGAGGAAAGACTCCTTTTTTAGCTTTTGAGCAATAATGGGTTCTGGACAAAAAGGACCTTCTTCTTCTGGGCGCACTGACATGTCCGTCTCAGGCAAGTTCTCTGGTTCTTTCACTCGATTTTGATTCCTCATGTTTAATAGCTTGTTCTTAATCTTAATCACCGGTTTAGTATTCGTTAGCATATTAGATTTTCGTTAGCTTTAGCTCTTCGTTCCCAAGCCTCGGTTTTGGGATCTGTGAAATTCTCTGTGTTTTCCTGTTGGTTTGGATTGGGACTGGTAACGCAGTGAAGGCTTTGACTCTTGGATTGGTGATTTTGTGTGGTGGAGGACGGTTTTCAGTTTTATTATTATTTTTATTGAACGGTTCTTACAAGGCGTCCTTTCTAGTTTTTAGTATCTCAGTTTCATGTTAATTTAAATTTTCTAGGAACACTTTTTGAAGATTCCGGTGGAGAAAGTAAGTGATTATGTCTTGTAATGTGAGGTTTGTTAGGGAATTTGTGTTGGGCTAGAGATGATGAGTGACAAGTGAAGAATTGAATAGACCTACTTGCTGCTCGAGAATCTATACCAACTGGCATTTGAGAAGCCATCTATGCGACGGCTATCTTGTGTGTTCTCTCAGGCATGAGATGGATGCCGTGGTATCCATTCAGAATCTTGGCTTGCATAATGGAATCGCTTAGCTATGAGTTGTACACTGACTTTTTGAAGTGTTAGATTCCTCGAAAGGAGTTTCGGAGCCATATATTTATCATGATAGTCTATGTTATGGTTGTGTCCCTCAATTAGGGTTATAAAAGTTGTTCTGTTTCATCACAAAAAAGTTGAAGTTTGGGTAGGTGGAGGAGGAGGAGGAGGGTTGAACTGGACATGTTCTTATGTTTTAAGTTATCGAAAATTAGAAAACGAAAAATCATTGCTACAAATTTATATTATATATGCTGATCAATAAGTCTTCATTTTGCAGGTCTTCGCGAGAGGCACCAACTGGAACTAGAACACCTGACACTAACCACACAACCTTTCAAAACATTGAAATTCTTCACATTAGCTGTTATTGAATACATAAAGAAAACAGCATTATATTTGTTGGCAAAGGGTGGATGGCTTATGCTTTTCAGTGTTGCGATAGGGACTCTTGGCATACTGCTGATGACCCTTGATTTCATCCATGAGAAGGTATTTTTATTTATTCAGTCAGTAACTTGTGCAGGATAGTTGTGGATAAACAAAAACATTTCATTTCTGTTTCTGTTTTGGGTATAATATGTAATAAAATACCTTGGTAACGTGAATATAGATATTCAATCTCTCTGAAATATGCGGTAACAATAGAAAACATGGAAACGAACAAAGCTGATCATATTGATAATATTATTATTGAGTGAAAGATGATGCTAACTAGAATGAGATTTCTTTTGTCTCTGGAAACTATACGAAGGACATTTTCTAAAAATCTAAAAGCACACACGTTTGTAGACTATCATTTTTTAAGGTAAATCTTTTGTTCGTTTGGTTTAGGTATTTATTACGTCTCTAAATGCTTGTTCTTTTTGTAGCATCTTGAGGAGCTTTCTGAATACTTCCGCTTTGGACTGTGGTGGGTGGCCCTTGGGGTTGCATCTTCAATTGGTCTTGGTAAGTAAAATAGGCATGCAACGGGAGAACTTATCCCATACTCAGATGATGGTTTCTGATTATATAGTAGAGGGTTACTGGATGAGTAATACAGTTGACCTCTTAGGTAGTTTGTGTGATATAAACTTGTAGAAAAGCAATTGCTTGCCATATGTATTTTTTACACTTGTAATTGTAGAGATCCTTTTGTGATCACATGCCTTACGGTATGAGTTTGCATCAATATATATATTGGTAATTTGTTTCATATCATTTTATTTTGTTCAGGATCTGGCTTGCACACATTTGTTCTATATTTGGGTCCCCACATAGCTCTGTTTACAATAAAAGCTATGCAATGTGGCCGAGTTGATTTGAAAAGTGCTCCATATGATACAATACAGTTAAAGAGAGGTCCTTCTTGGCTTGATAAAGATTGTTCTCAGTTTGGGCCACCCTTATACGAATCAGCATATGGTATCCGGGTCCCTCTTAGCAGCATTTTGCCTCAAGTTCAGGTGGAGGCTGTTCTATGGGGTTTGGGAACAGCTATAGGGGAGCTTCCTCCTTACTTCATCTCCAGGGCAGGTATAATGTGTCTAGTTTTTTACCACTCATGTATTGTTATTTTGTTAATCCTTTATAGGTGGAAAAGACCAAAAAAAAAAAATCTTCGTAGTTTGTATGTATAATAGAGAACCTGCAAACCATGAAGTAAAATAGGTGAAATGTGAGTTCTGAATAACCTATGGATGAAACAAATTTAATAGTTTTGCCATGTTTGTGGTTGTAGAGAGAAAATATTATGAATGCATCCTAATGTTTGAATGTTATTGAATGTTAGTTAGTCATGTATATACCCACATCTCCTTTAGTTTATGCTATATGTGTCGTGGGATCTATCTCATATTCAAAATTCATCTGATCTTATCAATATGCCTTATGACTAAAATCTTCTCGATATAGTGCAAGTGTAATCTCCTACTATCTCTGCAAATAATACTTCTGCATCCAAACTGCACTGTGATTTGGATTTGCTTTGCTAAATTATTTGGGATAGGTGCTTTTCACACCTAAAAAGCTGTTTTCCCGTCCCCTGGAGGGGGCACATTTTTTAGTTTTGTCAGGAAAAGTTGTTTTAAAACCCTACAACTTGCTTCCGTATCCTAAGAGTATGATTTCAGTTTCCCTATCTTAAGAGTACGATTTCAGTTTCAAGCTTTTCAATTCTTTGTTATTGTCTTCTATCTTCTCTGATTTTTCCGGCTGATTAATTAGTTCATTTTTTCGTTAATTAGGTGTCTATTAGTTTTTTAGGAATTGGTTTGTGCATGATCCTAACCAAATTATTCTTGTAGCACGCCTGTCTGGGGGCAGAGTGGATGCCATGGAAGAGTTAAATACTGACGATAAAGGAGTCTTGAATCGAATCAAGTGTTGGTTCCTTACACACTCGCAACATTTGAATTTCCTAACCATTTTAGTGCTTGCTTCGGTTAGTATGGACTTCATGCTTTATTCTCAATGTGACTTTTTACGTTGTTTATTTAAAAAAGTTAATGCAGTTTCTTTTGCAAGGAGAATTTCTTCATGTATTACTTGGATCAGATGTTATTAACTGAATTTATACTTCAGGTGCCAAATCCTCTATTTGACCTTGCTGGCATCATGTGTGGGCAATTCGGTATTCCATTTTGGAAATTTTTTCTTGCTACCTTGATTGGAAAGGCAATTATTAAGGCTCACATACAGGTCTGTATAAGTTTAGATGTTTCTTGTCCCTTTACCTCCCAATTTAGTCTCTTTTTAAGTATTTTATTTTCTTCCGAAGACTAGAAATTGTAGCTTGCAAACTAGAACAGAATGGCCGTTCAATATTTTTTTACATGATTTTGTGGAAGGAGTGAAGCCAACTGTTGTAGTAGTCCCACATTGGAGCACTGTATGTAAATTAGGCAGATTCCTAGTCACTGTTAATATGATGCCGGAAAAAGTACTGCATCAATTAGGAATATGGCATTTAAAGATTGTATAATGGCTAAGGCAATCCTCAATTCCTCATCTCATGAGCTAGCTTTCAGGGGTGAGTTACGCTCAAAGCGAGAACTTAATATGGTATCAGAGTCTAACCAATCTTGATGTGGGTCACATTGCCTGCAGACTAATGCATATGATGTGGGCCACATCTGGAGGGGGTGTCTTAAGAATTAAAATGATGATGAGAAAGTCCCACATCCTGGGTGTAGTGTGTGTGTGGCAAACCTCTTATGAGCTAGGGAGTGAGTTTAATAGTTACCATATTCAATCTCTATTCTCTCCACAACACCTAAATCCCCCTAATTTCAACAATAAACAATCTCTATCTCAGTAGTATTGTATATGTACTAGCTTTTGATTGACCCTGTTGGTTATATTCTTTTTGCAGACAGTATTCATCATCTCAGTTTGCAACAATCAACTTCTTGACTGGATAGAGAATGAATTTATCTGGGTTCTCAGCCATATACCTGGTTTTGCCTCTGTCTTGCCTAAAGTTGTCGCTAATCTCCATGCGATGAAAGATAAGTATCTGAAAGCACCCCATCCAGTTGCCTCAAATATTCAGGTACCCGTTAACTGCAACGTAATGTTCATTTTATCAATGCCTAAATTTTCATTTGAATAATAACAGCCTCAAAGGGTGGGATTTCTTAGATATATTTCTCTAATTTTCGTGTTTCAGGCCAAAGGGTGGGATTTCTCGTTTACTTCAATCTGGAACACCATTGTGTGGCTCATGCTTATGAATTTCTTTGTGAAGATAGTGAATGCAACTGCACAGAGGTATCTGAAGAAAGAGCAAGAGAGAGAACTAGCTGCATTAACAAAAAAGTCTGCCTTGTCAGATTCAGATGATGCACAATGATATGTTCATTTTCTGCTTGTGGTGCTTTTTTTTTTTTTCTGTTGCAAGCAGAAGGATGAAATTCCAATTAATCCTGAAAGCCCCATGAAAGTTGCTCCAAAAGTTGCATTAGAGTACCTATTGCTATTAGTAGGTTCTATAGGATATATTGATTGAATGAATATGCACATTCGGCAACAAAAGTTGCAACTTATATTTGGACACTGTAACTTAGGGGCAACCATTGTTTGGATTTAAGATTATAACCCTCAATAGTAGCGGCTACTTTAATAGAATTATTGGAATCCTACCCATTCTTTTGCAATGGCAAGACAAATTAATTAGTTCCTTTATCTCTTACTTGATTACTGGTAAACAAATATGGTTCTCTCATTTTTATACTTTTATTTTACTGATGACACTATATGAAAATATCATTTTGGACCCTATATCCAGAACAGGGTGATTGCTTTCCCTCCATCCTTGCATCCTTTTTGTTATTGGGCTACACAGTCTTTGGCCCACTTGCATGAAATTTACATCTTTGGGCTCATTACTATCAATAGATGCCTTACTTTTTACACCACATCAATTTCTAAACACACTGCCCCATTTCCATAAGCTAATTTACGGAAATTATTTTTCAGATTCTAATTTCCAGTAGACCAAATAAAAAATATTTTAATGTTAATAAATGGTTTAAAAAATTATAATTAATTTCTAAAATGAAGGTAAGAAAGGTGGCGTTTATATACGAAAAATAAATGATTAAAAGACAATAGAAGATGGAGAATATATATCGCTGGTTTTCATGGCAATTTACGTGCGGATGTTTCAATGTTTCTTCGTTGTTGGACGGTGAAGTCTATCCAACTTACCATGATTTTCTATCTGAGGTAGTTAAGTGTAACATTATCTTTATAAAAAAGTAATAAATTAATTTTTTCTCGTGATTTTGAATTTTGATACTTCTTTCTTATCAAATTTCTACCTAATCAAATAAAAGTATAGAGAAATGTAATAATTAATTTCTTCTCGTCTGTTTTCAACCAAACAACTTTATAAAAGACTCACACTACTTGTATCCAATCTCTTATTTTCAACTTTTTTTTTCCCCTTATCTAATTCTAATTCTGTGCCAAACTAAACGTAAGTCAATTTGAGAGAATCAATTGCTTCTCATCGGCTAATGAAATTAGCTGCTTTTTTTGAGGGGGTTTAATTTTTTTTATGTTGCAAGGATATTTTTTAAATAATAACTAAAATTAATTCTTTTGAGAAGACGGAAAGAGATTACAGAAATGACGGATATAACATCTCACAGTAAAGTCTTGTTGGTAAGATATAATTTGATCAATTTCTTACGGTTTGACCATATGCGTCCGAAAAGATAAGAATAATGACATCAAGGTGATTGACATTTGATACATACAAAAAGCTAAAAGTAAACATGCATGGTTAATGGTTTAATTTAATTTCTCTAACATTTGGTTGGTTCCCATTACCAAGTGGTTCACCTTATTGCAATATAACTTAGCCGATAATGTGTGTTGAATTGTCGTTGATGGTTTGAGATTGAAGCAAAGAATTTGTGGATGAATGATAAGATAGCATGCATGACAGTGAAATTAAAATGAGCACATTGATTAATTGATCACACAAAAAGTTAATTTTAAAGTGAACTAATTCAAGAGAGGGTACACCGTTAAAAGAGTGAAGATAGTACTCTTTAAGATAGGGAGAGCAATAGATGATGATAGTTGTTATCGAGAGATTTTTTTGGATCAGGACTAATTGTGAGATATCTACAAGGACTCAAATAATTAAATTAGTAAGAGTCCTAAAAAATGGGATTAAGGAAATAATACTTATGAGAATGAGGTGTATAGTATGTTTTTATAATATCATTCGTCTCTTAAGATTCATTTTATCTTCTTATTGACCATGTTACATAGGTGGGAACGTGATCTCCACCCAAAATGTCGAAGCATCATTGCCAGTAAGACCAAGATATGTTGGCCGGACGTGCTCTCAATACTTTGCATCTCGATGACATTGGTTCAATCTAGAAGGGATATATTGTGGGCCCTTTGTCCCTAATTTAAGATGATCATCCACAACTCTAAAAAATAAATAACAATTTGAAACTGTAATTATACAATTTTATCACAAAGTATCAGTATTACTGTTACTAAAGATAATTAGTTAATCTATTTAATTTCATCAAACCATTGAATTAATGATCTTTTTAATGAAATACATACATATCTCACAAGTGCACTTCTCATTTAAACTAAAACGAATTTGCATCAAGAGGATTGGCACTAAGGCATTGTTTATCCGTGTGTTTTTTTTTTTTTTTCTTTTTTTTCCTTAAAACCACTTCTTCTTCTCGTGAACACGCCAAATGCATGCCTTGACCAGTTTGCACCAATGCTTTTTTATTAACATATTATCATTCAGATTACTATCTATTTTCCTCTTCTTTTTTTTTTTTCTTTTTCCTTATGTCCTTATCCGATTAGAACTAAATCTTAAATCTTCCACAAATTCAAATATTGCTACCATTGTTTTCGACAAGGAATTTCAGCTGGTCAATTTTGAGGACTCTCAACTCGCACACAACGCTTTACAAACACACAGCCACTTCTTTTTCTTTTTTCTTTTTTTTTTTGAATTTTTTATAGTGGATTCCACGTCAACAATTGGTAAATTCAGAAAACTGTTTTTTGTGATACATAGATTCAGAAATTGATTAAAAGCACTTATACTTATTAGTTTAAATTTGTTCAAACTTAAAAATAATAAGTGGTTATTTTTTAATTAATTATAGTGAAATGATTTTTGATCCGTTAACGTCTTTCACAAATGTAACAGTAAGGATTAAATTGAATTTAAAATAAAAGTTAAGGGACTAAAACGGATCGAAAAAAAGTTAAAGAACTAAAGTAAATTGACGTAAAAAATTAAAGGACTAAAAGTGTCATTTTACCTTACTTTTTTAATCTTCTAATTGTACAAGTAAAAATATTGATATAATGATAAAGATACATATTACTTGACTTGATGGAAAAGTCATAGTTCAAATATTTAAGTGAACACTAGCTAGAAAAACAAATTTATTTCCGATTGATTAGTGTTCTACCTAATAATTAAATTAAAAAAATATCAAAAAACACCCAAAAGAAATAGAACTAATTGTAAAAAAAAAAAGGAAAAAACTTAAAACTAATTTTTTTGTAACAAAACTTAAAACTAATTATATACAGAAAAAAGTTAAAAAATACTTAACTAGTCAAAAATCAAAATATCCGGCCGTCTGGCCGCGCGTCCTACTATCTAAGGCTTGTTTGAATCTCTAAACTTGGATCATAGAATCTTATCTCTTTGCCGTTGAGTTAGCACACATTATTAGTGTACCTTCTTTTTTTTCTTTTTTATTAAAACTATTCTATTTTTTTTATGGATACTATACAATATTATTACATTGAATTATTTAATTATGTACTGATAATAACAATCACAAATTATTATTCAATTATATAATATAATTAATTAATACATTAATTAATTAACAGCTATATTTTATAGTGCATTAACAGTTTTGGATAAAGTAGACATGCTCCTTAAGTAAATTTTTTGTTACAAAAAAAATAATGCATTAACAGGTACAGCGATTACATTTTGTGAGTTCTGTTTGTTCTGATGTCAGTTTTATATATATAATAGATAATAGATTTGGAATACCCTTGTACTCTTATTATATACATTTATCTTTTGTTGCTTATAGAAAAAATTAATTGTTGATCTCTAATTAAAGTTCAGGTTGTTACTGCAAATCTAAAGAATGAAGATAAGATTTTGCAGCTCTATTTTTTAAATTAGCGACAATTTGTATAAATTAATAATAGTATTAACTATGACTATATAATTCACTATATATTTTTTGGGGTCATGTAGTTTGATGAAAATGGTTGCTAATTTAGTGAGAATTGTCGCTAATTTTTAGAAAAAGCTAATGGATGGATTGAAATTGTCTATTTTATAAACTTTGGGAACAAAATTGTGCTCAAATTGAAAAGTAAGAAAATTGAAAGTGTAATTAAACATTAAAAAATAAAAAAATTATAATAATTTATCCTAGTCATGTAGCGTAATTAATCAGCACATAAAAATATATATAGATGTGTGAATATTCAAATTCAATTCCAAATGATATACTTACCGTAGAAAAACAAAAAAATTATATTAAAGAACATAGGAAAGAAAATACAGAAAACAAAATTATAATAAACCCTTTTATTATTACATAGTAATTCATTATTATTAAGTAATTAATCTCCATGTTTCTAGATGAAGAGGCAAGATACAGTCGCACGTTTTCGCCTTTCAGGTGACAGATATAACATCATCACCACATGTGAAAGCAATAAGAATTGTTACCAGAAAAAAAAAAACAATAATAATTTCTTTTATTATGTCATATTGTTACATCATCCATTTTAATCGCTGCATTTTCTTTTTGTACATCATTCATTATCTATGTTGTATGACTTGTATCTAAAATGAGATTTTTGGATGCTTTTTCTCCACCCACTCTATTAATTCGTATAAATAGCATAATTAGTTAGTATAATCTTAATTTCTTTAATAAAGCCCCCTTTTTTTTTTCTTTTCTTTTAAAATTGATGCACAAGTTTTTCCTTTTTCTTAATTGTCCGAATAAAAATAACAGAATTAGTAAACACATGACAAAGACGTTTAGTAGACAGCATCAGGCATGAAGTTATGCTATTGACTAATTGCCTAATTATTATTATTATTTATATGAAAATTTTGTTCAAAATTTGCTATCTCCAATTTTTTAAAATAATAAAAGTTTGGCAGTAGTAAGTTATTAGATGATTTTATTAACTTTTATTTGATCACTCCATTCACGTTTTCTTTATTATTTTCTTTAAGAAAATTTACAATCCATTATTTTGTACGCTTCATGCTACAAATATCCTATTTTTCAGGTCATGTTTTGAAATTTGTCAATCAATCTTGATTTGTCAGTGTTGGTAATAGAAAAGAAAAGGGATAATTACACAATTACTTTTTAAAAGTTTGTGTATCTTACACTTGTTCCCTTTTAATTTTTGAAAATATATTTATTTTTTGAGATTTGTATTTTTATTACCGTTATTTCTGCGATTAACTTCTTGGTTAACGGCATTACAGTTCGCGTGACTCATTTTAATTCTAAGATAATAATTTTACCTTTTTTTCCTTATTTATTACATTTCTTAGAGTTATTAAACGGTGTAGTGTAATGTTATAGTTATCCCACAAGAAAACTATATAGGGCGGAGCTACCTTGTACTATGGGGTCTTGGTTCTCATTGTAAAAAAAAATTACTAACATATATATATATATATATATATAATATGAGTAAAAATTAATAACAATCTAACTAATTATCCCTTCTCTCCAAAATTTTAATTTATTTAGTCTTTTATATTTTACCTTTCCTAAAAAATTTAGGTTAGCTCTACTTCTGTACTAATCAAACATAAATAATTTTTAAACAATAACAAATGAATTCTTAATCTTAATAAAAATTGTTTTATGCAATCAAAATATTAACCGCTACTTATTAAAAATAGTAAATTGAAAATAATAATTTTTTTTAATCAAGAATAGCATATTTTCATTAAGAAAGGTAATAGGAGTACCACCTAAATACAAAAAAACCCAAATACAAAAAAAGTACATTACTATAGTATCACCATTACATCATAGAGCATCAAGTACAAATAGAGAAATAATTTTAGAAATGTAAATTGAAAAGAAAAAAAAGACACAAAACATGCTACTAACATGGTATGTAGCGATCAACAACCCATAGTCACCGACATACCATGTTAGAAAACAAACTTCCGCAACAGCTTATGTTCATGCAAATTGCAATTCAAAACATGCACATAAGCACCTCCTCCTAAATACAATCTAATCAAAGTTCAACAGCAAAGTGCAGCCTAGAATAACAACCAAGCTATGCATTATGTTAAATTGCCACATAATTGTAAAATGCTGCAATTCTGAAGGAGAAGTAAAACACGCAGAAGCCAGAAACTATGTCCACCATACAAGTAAATCAGCTAAAACAACCATGATAGATTTGAGCATCACAATCTAAACGATACATGTTACTTATTTGGTTGATTTGTCATCCACTCCCACGAATACCACTTAATTTTCTACATTAAATCTTACCATTACAAATGTTTGGTTTTGAAATAGCCTCGTGTTTCTCCCATACCCTACACCATTGACAACACATCGTACTCAATAATCCTCTTAAGATTATCTAGATTTGATAATAACCAACTCTTGTTTATGCAAGCAGATCCCGCCATATATAATAGACATTCTTTCCACACCATTGTAGTAACAATACACTTCAAAAATAAATTTTATTCGCTCTTCTTCTCGCCGACAGAACGTGCACGGGGATGGCAAAGTAAACACCCCTCTCTGCTTCAGATTTGATTTAGTTTGTAATCGATTTAAAACTCGTCTTCACTGAATTTCACCTAATCGGCAGTTTCATATATAAGGTAAAATGGAATGAAATTGCTCTCTCAACTTTATGCACACCTTATTTACTGAGTATGTTCTACTTTTTATCTCCGATGTAATTCCCTTCCCATGACCACCGCTATCTCCAAATCCCTTGAGAATCCACACACCCATATCACTGATCAACTCATTCTACTACTGGCTAAATAGCCGTGAAAACCGCTCTTTCAATTCATTCTCTGCCCAACGATAATGCCAAAATCGAGTTCAAGCACCCTTCTTAACCTCAATTTGGAATAATTTCTCCAACCAACCTCTTGTTGCCCTTCCCGATATATATCTCATATATCTCATACGGTTTTCCACCCTTCTGAAACTAATGCATGTGTATCATATTAATTAAACAATTTTTAATTAATTTTGAAATTATTACCTTTTCCGTGTATTTTAGCTCTGACTCAATATTATTCACTATCAGCGAAATATCGTGTATTTTAGCATAATGACTTATCAAAAACAAAAAAGATTTATGCCTAATTCAATCCTAAAATATCTTACCACCCTTTTCACGTTCAAAAAAACATTTGCTTGTTTATCGTTAGACTATTGTGTCATTTTAATTTTAATTTAAAATTAACTCAATTTTAAAAAATGACTCATAAAAATAGAATTACTGTATTACTACTTTCTTTTCTAATTTAAATACTATGAGATTTGAATCTAAGATCTCCACTAAACTAACTCTATTGGTATGATTATTATCACTGAACCAGCTGTATTGGTATCATTATTATCTTTTATGATTATATTATTTTTGTTGAACTTAACTCAATGATATTAACACTTTCCAAAATATATTACCTCTGTTTTTATATATAAATACGAATACCAAAAACAAAAATTAATATTTTTCTTTATAAGTATTTGACATAAGAATTTAAAGCATTTATTATATTTTTTAAATAAAAAACAAAATAGGAAAGATGTAAAAACAAAATTTCAATACTAACATAAAAATGTTAGCACTTTTCGTAATTTACGTTTAATTGTTTATACATAGCAATCAGATAGTGTGTGTATATATATATATATATATATATAATCGATAGTATCTTTTTTTATCTAAGATATTTTTAATCGATAATAGAAAGGCTAACTTTTTTTTAAATAAAGAGATTATTAAAATGAACACAACTTTTGTCAACAAAAATGATAATATTCTCTTCATTATGAAATATTAGTCATTTTAGGGAATTTTACATGGATTAAGAAGAATAATTAATTTTTATAGAATGTAACAAAAATTACATAGGTAAATTAAATCTATCATTGACTTTGAGGTTTACTCAATAACTAAAATAATTAATAAATATAGCATTGATAATATAAAAGTGACAAATATTTTTGAACAATTTTTTTTTGCTAAAGTAATTAATATTTATAAATGCTTTTGCGTGTAAATCCAAGGCACTCGTGTATACTTGGACCACACACTGAATAGAGATAGAGGGGTCAAATTAACATCTTTAATTTGCGACTATGCTTTTAATTTGAAAATGGCGGATTAATTTAATTTGTAATCTTGTTTGTTTTTTCTTCTTCATGTTGTTTACACACTAGTATACATGTCGCAAAATCAAAACCAAAATTTTCCGCTTAGACACGAATCGTCAAATTCAATAATTTCCAAGTTTATTAATTCAGCTCTTGCTTGACTCTAAATTCAGAAAACCTTAATTGTTGGTTTAACGGTATAAAGTTCCGCTAAGTTTATAAGAGGGACGATCTATAGCGAGTAAATCCGTATTCGAACCCAATTATGTTAAATCTCCAGGGGTCACACCAACTACACAACGCAAATAGAATTAATTTGACCATAAGAGTGAAGAAACCGTGATTATAAAAAAATAAAAACCTAAATTCTGATCTCTCCATGATACATGCATTAATTACTCCCACTTGTGGTGCCCTTCATTAACGAGAGGTATTCGCAAAGCGTCTCTCCAATCATTTCATGTTTCAGTATAGACTAAAAAATTGACAGTAGAAAATTTTCATTATTTTAACAATTAACATATTTTAAAAAATAATTTTTAATTTTATAGGGATCAAAAACAATATTTTTTATTATTATAGGGATCAAAATATAAAAAAAATATATATATAAAGACTAAAAGAAATATTTTTTTATTTTATAGAGACTAAAATGCAAAAATTAATTTTATAAGGACTAACTAAAAACAAAAATACCCTATTTTATAAAGACTAAAAACATATTTTACTAAAAAATAAATAAGGCTTAAATATGTTTTTCGTCCCTAAGAAATAGAAAAATTATGATTTAACTCCCTAAAAAATATTTTTTAGGATTTAAGTCCTTAAAGGGGAGATTTGAGTCCTTAAATCAATATTTTCAAGGACTCATTCCCTAGTTTTGAGTTTTTTAAGGATTTAAATCCGAAAAAATATTTTTCAAGGACTTAAATCCTTATTTTTCTATTTTTTAGGGACGAATAACATATTTAAGCCAATAAATAATATGACTTGCGCTAATATACTTTATACTTTACCGATATTATATTAATTATGGATTTTTTTAACCCGTGCAATATTGTACATGTTAAGAAAATCAAAACTAGAAAGTTAGGGCTGGTTTGATTTCTCTTTTTAAAAAACAGAAAATTAAAAAATCCATTTGGCAGTCGAGTTTTTAAAAACAGTTTTCGGAAACAGTTTTTATTTTTCAGTACTTAAAAACCAAAATATGAAAACATCTAAAAATGTGATTTTCAGTTTTCAGTTTTATGAATTTATACACAAATTTGTATTGAAAACCCCTCTTATTTTTTTAAAAAACTGTTTCTGAAAACTATTTTATAATACAATTTTAAAAAAACTAAAAAACAAAACTCTTTCAAACAATCCCTTAATGTTGGAATAAACAAAAATTTAATAAAATTAAGTTTGACTTACAATAAATATTATGCTTTTTTTTTTTTATCTATAATTTCTAAACATGTAATATTGCACAGGTTAAAAAACTCTATTAATTATTATGCCTTTTTTTATAGCAAAAGTAATACTATTTATCTAGATTCTAGAGAGTTTGACTTAACCTTTTATTGTATTATATATAATATTATTTTTTTAATTTTTGATATAAAATTGAAAGTTTAAATATAATAAAGGAGTTATTAAAAAAGTGAATCATAACTTACAATAAATCCTGATACAAATAGGAAAAATAATAATATAAAAAATAGGAAAAATAAGAAATCTCTAAAAGATAAATCTTGATACAAATAGGAAAAATAATAATATAAAAAAATAGGAAAAATAAATAAATCTCTAAAAGATAAATCTGGATACAAATAGGAAAAATAACAATATGAAAAATAGGAAAAATAAAGAAATCTCTAAAAGACTCAGCCAAATACAACAAAAAAACCTAATAAAAAGAGATCCAAAACTAAACCTAAACAGGGAATAGAAAAAGCCCTATGCATTATCTATTTTATCTCATAATACCCCTTCACAAGTTAGAGACTATAGATCAGATATACCCAGTTTGGGAAGGGCATCGAAAACTAATCCTTCTAAAACTTTTTAAATAAATCAAGCTATTTGATGTTCACATTTCAGTATGCATAATAATATTATATAATTAATATTTAGTTAAATTATTAATTTTTTTTTATCTTTAAATGTGTAGCTCATATTCTGGACTGGAGTAATTTTTTCTGGTCAAACTATGGAGTAATTAATGGATCTGATCCAATAATAAAATTTTAATAATGATAAATATACTTATTTGTTGGTACAGATCATATTTTACTCGTTTTTAAAACAATAGAGATAATAATACTTATTGTTATTGACAGCATGGCATTGACTTTGTAGCCGTCAAAAAAGAAGGAGAAGAAACAAAAAAAAAAGTTAACAAAAAACAAAAAGTTAAATGCCACGTGTGAGAATCGTAGTGGTGACGCCAACTGTAGGGCCATCGTGATCGTAAACCAAAGTGTTCGTTCGCTTATAAATACGCATCTTTCTTCACTCTCTTCCCATAACAAACCAACTATCACTCTCTCTCTCTGTTCGATCGAACAAATATCTTCATCTTCCTTCAGATTCGCTTTCAACAGTCTCCTCGGCGATAGTAGCTAACCATGGCCGGCGGAGGTTTTGCGCCTACCGGTGGCGCAGGCGGCGAATTTGAGGCGAAGATCACTCCGATCGTCATCATCTCATGTATAATGGCTGCCACCGGCGGTCTCATGTTCGGATACGACGTCGGCGTTTCTGGTAATTTTTAATCTCTTCAATTCACAGCGTACTGCTCTTCGAATGCAATTTCGTTAGCTTCAAACCTTATTGTTTTTTATTTTAAAATGGTTAATTATAAATTGGAGCGTGACCGAATATTGTTTTATCCATTCAGGGGGGAGAATGAGAAAAGTAAAACTGATTTTTAAAAAAGCAATTGTGGGATGTTTATTTATATTAGGTGGATAATGTAATCTTTAATTTTCCAAAGAAAAAGATTGAGTTGTTTGGTGAGCATGAGGACTTGTGACTCATGAGCCGCTAATATGAGATACTAAGTTCCCAAAATTGCTCAACTACCTAACCACCATAAGGCTATTTTTGATATTTCACACCATACGCTTTTTCACCTAATACAAGCGTGTCATTTTTTTTCAATAATACTCCCTCTGTTCCTTATTATAAAGTATTAATAAGCATAAATATTTAAATTATGCATACCGCATCAATTTTCTTAAAAAGTGAGATAATATATCAATTTTACCCTTTCTTAAATATTGTGTTTAATAGTTGGTATAATAAATTTAAGTCATTTAATAGGGACAAATAAAGAAAATAACCATAAATACTTTATGAGATTTGTGCGGACCACAAAATCCTTCCAAAATGTGCTTATAATAAGGACCAAAGGGAGTATCAAATTTAAGAAAACTATATTTGCAAAATAGTTTTTTTATATGCACTTATGGTTTGAACCGCCAAAAATTATTTGATTTAACCTACGGAAAATATATATGAACCGTAAATTACAAGTGTCCATCAATTAATTTTTAAAATCAATAGACAGAAATCAATTTAATCTCTTAAAGTATAAAAATAAATTAATTTAATTTTCTTAAAAAAATAATTCATGGAATAAAGTAGTTGAAATTAGTCAAAGAACTAAATTAATTGTATATCCAAAAAAAAAAATTAAATTGATTGCACGTCCCATGTATAATTCCAAGAACTGAACTTTTTTGTTTCATAATTAATTCCACCAATCAAATTGATTTACGGTTATAGTCATTTTTAGAATTAAATTAGTCATACCCAGCTAATTAATTTCTTATGGTCGTGTTCATTATTCACAATTTCACATGGCATAACACACCATGCATGCATATTTTATTTTTTTTCTTTTTAAATTTTCCTTGGTGAATTCATTAAATGGGTCAATGTTTTCTTAAAATTATGACTAATGTTATTTATGTGAAATTAAATGTGGGTGTTGAATGATGAATAGGTGGAGTGACATCAATGCCTCCATTTTTAAAGAAGTTTTTTCCAACGGTATATAAGAAGACAATGGAGCAGAAAGGGCTAAATAGTAATTACTGCAAATACGACAATCAAGGATTGCAGCTTTTCACGTCGTCGTTATACTTGGCTGGTTTAACGGCGACATTCTTCGCATCCTACACCACTCGTAAGTTGGGAAGACGGCTCACCATGTTGATAGCCGGCTTCTTCTTCATCGGCGGTGTTGTCTTTAACGCCGCCGCTCAAGACCTTGCCATGCTCATCGTTGGCCGTATCTTACTTGGTTGTGGCGTTGGTTTTGCTAACCAGGTATTTTAATTTCTCCTTTTATTCTTATTATATTATTATTATTATTATTATGGAATTTGATAAACTGCTAATTGCATTTTAAAAGGAATACAATAGTAAAGTAGTAGAGTATAATAATTTAAATAATCAACACAACAAAAATACAGTTGAATATATATTGTTAAAATACTCTCTAATTAACCTACTTTTTTAAAAATAATTGCATGTAACAACAAAAATAATATATTTTTCTTCTGGTCTAGATTATTTTCTTAATGTGAACCATGTTTTTTTTATAAAGTCACAGTGTATTTTTATTATTACTACGTCAATACTTAGCTTGTTAATTATAAATTAATTAATTTTATAAATAATATTATCAATTATTTAATTTAAGTATATTATAACTGCTGACTTTTTGTTCCTAGGCTCTATGCTTATGGAATGATAAATTAAAACTAATAATGTACATGTACATGTGATTCGTTGATAGATTATTATATATATGTATATTTATAATTTTTTCTTTGATCAAATGATTCACCATGAAATTAATTAAACTATTGGCCTTGTCACGTCGTGTAGGATTGTTTATATATATTTGTTGAACAAGCTGTACAGTTCGATTAATTTAATTTGCTGTAATAATAGGATCAAAGTTTTGTCTTTTTTGGAGAGTTTTAAAAAGGGATAATGTTACGTCTATTCAGTGTTTTTTTCTACCATGCAATTTGCTAATTGGACTTGAAAGTATCATATGTCTTATTTTATGCCTAATATTAACTAATACTTAATTGGTTGTGATGTAAGGTTCTGTGTCATTTTCGTCAAAAGAGAAAATTATTATGCAGTTTTTATTTGGTAGTGTATCGCGTGTGACTATATTATATTTAATTTAGTGTGAACGAACATGGCTACGTATGAACAATATTATTATTCAATATAATGTAGAAAGAATAATTTGATATTTATTAGAAAGTACTTAAAGGTCATATCCAAGGGTGCCCCCACAAATCAAATCAAGTCTATTGTTTGAGTTAAGACTTTTATGACAATTCTCTATTTTATTTTTTTTTATTTCTTGTAATTCTCCCAAAGTCCTAATTAATCATCCATCTTATGGTTTGAATATTCTTACCATTGGAAGTTTATGGGTACTGATTGAATTTGATGGAGTGTAGTATTTTAATTTTCTTTCTCTCTTTAGTCGACTTGCTGGACCATATTTTTTATTCCTAACTTATTATTTACGTATACAAGCAATACAGCCATATATACTCTCCAAACCAATTCTAACTATAATTATAGTGAAATTAAAAATAAACTTTTTGACTAATTAATAATTCAAAATAATAATGAGTTGCATACTCATTTTCGAATTTGATGTGATACAGGCAGTTCCAGTGTTTCTGTCAGAGATAGCACCTTCAAGAATTCGTGGAGCTCTGAATATTCTTTTCCAACTCAATGTCACTATTGGCATTCTATTTGCTAACCTTGTCAATTATGGCACCAACAAGTAAGTCCATATATGATTTTTCTTTAATTTCTACTCTAATTTCTTATTTTTTATAATTAGTGTTAAGTATAGTACATTGGAAAATTGAAACGATTCTGATGAATTTGGCATTATAGATAAGACTTAAGAGTATATCATAGTCAGAATATTAGTAGAGACTTACCTTTTGATTTTCGTTTTTTTTTTCTGGTGATGACATAATTGGTTGGTGCTCTGTTTTTCAGTGATAGTAATTGTTAGCAAATTGAATTAGTAGTGTTTACATTGTGTGTGACTGTTTGGTATGGGTCAAAATTGTGCAATTGATTATTGATGGCCGTAAGTAACTGAGAGATATATACTGTTGAATAGAAAATTCAACAAAATAATAGTAGTTCTATTCATTTCTATGACTTTTTCACTGACCATAATAAAAAAGTCTACCACATGTTTGCTTCTTTTTTATTTATTATTTTATGGTGTGTTGTGCTATCTGCTAATGAGACAGGTGTCTTTATTTATTTATTTATACTTTTAGCCATCAAGTATATCTATTTTGGTGGGCACTTCCAAAGAAACATGGACTACTATCCACCGCAATTTTTAACTGGTGCTGAAGCGTAGTTAATATCAACACAAAAATCTTTTGACAAAATCAACAGAAAAATCTTGAACTAAACTTATTGTAGATTGTTATTGAATTGCAAGAAACAAAACAGTTTTTTTTTTTCTTTTCATTTTTCCAATAAAAAGAGGAAGTAAAGCAAGGTAATTTCTGTTTGTACTCCCTTTTTTTTTATAGATATACCACTCAAGCTTCGGACAAATTTTGGACATTAATTTCTAAAAGTGATTTTAGCAAATAGATTCTTCTTTTGTTTTTGGTCTGAGTCAATTCGTAAAATAAAATTCCAAAAGTGATAGCAAAAGGTAGGTGGTGTATGTAGGGGAAAATAAAGGGTGTAGAAAGCAATAACCGTAAAACAATATGGACATTCATTTTTATGTGGCTTGTGGGCTGAAGCAACCCATTTTGGTAAGAGGCCCACATGGTAGGCCCACAGAATTTTTTGTTTTTTTGCATACAATAAAAATTTGAACCTAAGATCTCAGGTACTCTAGTGGGTTAAGATTTAAGAGCCTACTTAGCTTAAGAAAATACTTTTGATAGAATTATGAATTTACTTGAATTTGTGTTTGATGACAGAATCAAAGGTGGATGGGGTTGGAGGTTGTCACTAGGGTTGGCAGGTTTTCCAGCAGCTCTGCTAACATTAGGTGCTCTGTTAGTAGTAGACACTCCAAACAGTCTGATAGAGAGAGGACGCTTGGAAGAAGGCAAAGCTGTGCTCAAAAAGATTCGCGGAACTGATAACGTCGAACCCGAGTTTCTAGAACTCCTCGAAGCAAGCCGCGTCGCCAAAGAGGTTAAACACCCTTTTAGAAATCTCCTCAAGCGCAGAAATCGTCCCCAACTCGTCATTTCCATTGCCCTTCAGGTAATTAACCTTCTTTTTTTTTTAACTACACCATTGTTTTGATTTCCGTTGAGAAAACTAAGTTTTATGTCAATTACTCCTATTTACTTGGAGTGATAGTTTTATTTAATAATGTCGTTGCTAATTGATATTATTATTTTTGATAGATATTCCAGCAATTCACAGGCATAAACGCGATTATGTTCTACGCGCCAGTGCTGTTCAACACACTAGGGTTCAAGAACGACGCGTCGCTGTACTCCGCCGTGATAACGGGCGCCGTGAACGTGGTATCGACGATCGTGTCGATCTACTCGGTGGACAAGGTCGGAAGGCGCATGCTCCTCCTGGAAGCCGGCGTCCAAATGTTCCTCTCCCAAGTGGTGATCGCAATCTTGCTCGGAATCAAAGTGACCGACCATTCGGACGACCTCTCAAAAGGCTACGCGATTCTGGTAGTGGTTATGGTTTGCACGTTCGTGTCGTCGTTCGCGTGGTCGTGGGGTCCACTCGGTTGGTTAATTCCCAGCGAAACGTTTCCGTTAGAAACGCGTTCCGCTGGACAGAGCGTAACGGTTTGCGTGAACTTGCTTTTCACGTTTGTTATAGCGCAGGCGTTTCTTTCGATGCTGTGTCATTTCAAGTTTGGGATATTCTTCTTCTTCTCCGGTTGGGTGCTGATCATGTCCATTTTCGTGCTTTTCTTGGTGCCGGAGACCAAGAATGTTCCGATCGAAGAGATGACGGAGAGGGTTTGGAAACAGCATTGGTTCTGGAAGAGGTTTATTGAAGATGATGATGATTATGGTTATGCACGGGCGAATGATAAGCTTGCTAGTGTTAATAATAATAATAATGCCTTTGATCCTTCTTCTAGATTGTAAATTATCACAAATAATTAGCTTTGTTTCTCAAATCAAAACAAAAACAAAAACAAAAATTTTAAGGCTCTCTCTTATAGTGAAAGTTAAGGATGGATGGATTTAGGGTATTATTACAGCTAATTAAGTAAGTTAATTAGTTATGTCTCCTCATTAGGCCTGCAATTCTGTAATCAGTTAATCACATTAATTAAGGAACACACTTTTTGAATATCTGATGATAGTATCTAAAGAAAAGTGAGAAAAAGGGATGACGAAAATGAATAAAAGGAAAAACAAAACAGCAATATATAAGAGAAGCTGCGAAGCAAATAAATAAGTAAAATGATATTTAGTATTTTAAGGACAATTTTTAAAAAATTAAATATAATAAAAAATTGTTAAAAAATATAATATTTTTATATTTTTAAAAATAAAATAATATGTACTTATAATTAACTTTTTAATTCAAATAACCTTAATAAGTGTCTTAATGATATTATTTAATGGATCAAATAAATAAATAAATTTGACTATTGCTTAGTATCTACATATTATGATACTCATACATATACATATATGGGTAGTAATTTTTGGTCAATCCAAGTTGGCCAACTTAGATAAAATAATAATATTTTAAATTTTAAACTAAAAAAAATAAAAAAATAATACTTTAATTAGTTAATCAATAATTGATTAAAAAATAATTGGTCATAAAATATTTTCCTACTTATATAATGATAAAGTGTTGGATATTGTATAAAGGTAGCTAGTGCTATGCTTAATATTTTTTTTTCTCATGCGTAAGTCAATTGTGATCACCAAAAGGAAACACAACCAATGGTGGTTGTTATTTTATGATGACACTCACCAATCATTTTATATTATATAAACTAGTTAAAATTACAAAAATGGCCACCATTCATTTCCCCCAAACTTTCTTTCCTTCCAAGTCTCACAACCATACAACTATACCCACTTCCAACAAAGGACATCGACACTGCAAATTATAATTTAGAATAGACAAGATATACATATGCAATAAACATTTTACCAATTATAAGTCAATGTTTATGAAAAAAAAAAATTTAATGTTACTCAAACATAGTATTAGCTAGCTAGCTACAAATTATCTTCATTATTATCATTGTTAAGATAAGACAAGATCCAACTCTTATAATCCGTACATGTAAAGATCAATGCAAGTTTGGATCACCACTCTCACTGACTTGTTTTTAAATTTTATACGTGTCTCACGTTATATATGCAAATTTTGCTGCTTCTTTTGGTTTTTTTGTCTTATATTCTAATCTTACAATAGGTTTAATTTAACTCTAAAAAGGATCAAATAGAATTTAGCCAAAAATGAGAAGACAACTTGATCCACTCCCACCATCCAATAAACTTGATTACAACAAGAGCTAGCTAGGGGGGCCACATGTCGTTTCTTCATTTCAAAAAGGAGGTTTTGATTTGGTCCAAAAAAAAAAAAGGAGGTTTTGATAAAATAATAATAATAATAAGAAAAAGAGAGCTACCCATTTTTTTTTTAAAAAAATTTTTTAGCAACCTAATTAATAATACTAGTGTTGGTCGCTAAATATGACATTATTATCCATTTCAGTCATTAATTCAACTACTAAAATGTTTAGTGATCGAAAAAATAAGTGTTGATCGCTAAACGAGCTTTTTTAAGTGGAAACTCCTTAATAAGAGAAATCAACTCTTGTGTATAAATTTTTTTACCTGCATGAGTAGTCTTTTTGTCTCTCAGTTTCGAAGGAATTAGTTAGTTTTCGATTATATGCTAAAAGACACTTTTTGTGGAAAAAAAAAACAGAAAAGAAAAAAAAGGGGAGGGGACCTACTAATTCACTTTTCCATTCTTCAAGTTCCAATCTCCAACTCGCAAAGCCATGTAGTCCAAAAGGATATATAAAGATCCTCCAAGGAAGAAGAAACAAGCCTAAATAGCTCAAAACTCAAGGAAGGAGAAAAAGGGTATTTAATTACTTTGCAGAGCTTATATTATGGCAATGGCAATGGCAGAGAAAGCTTTTGTGTGCTTGGTGGTGATGATGGCTGTTATGAAGGTTTCATATGGAGCTATTCACAAGGTTGGAGATTCTGCTGGATGGACCATTATTGGGAATATAGATTACAGGCAATGGGCTTCTAATAAGAATTTCCAAGTTGGTGACACTATCAGTAAGTCCCCTCACTCCAATTGTTTGTTTGCGTTTTTTTTTTTGTTTGTTTATGTTCATTTTTGCTTTTTTTTAACATATGAGTTCAGGATATTTTCTGAAATGTGGAAAATACTTTTAATAATACCTCCAATTTACCTATAAGAATCAAAAGAAAATAGACAATCTAACAAAAAAAAAATTAAAATAAATTAACAGTTCATTCAGATCTCTTTCTATCCATGCACAATGTAGTGCAAAGTAGACATATATAAGATATGGATAATGCTCCCTTACTTTGGACTCAAATTCTAAGTGGGTTGCCAAAAAAATAATTACCACTTTAATTTTTGAGTTTGTAAAGGTAGTTTATATAGGTCCTTAAGTTGTACAGAAGTTTATATAAATTCGTGAGTTTGCAAAAGTAATTCACATAAGTCCTTGAATTGCAAAGGTTCATCTAGATCATTGATATTATCAAATATTTATTCACTTAGGTCCCCCAGGGACCCAAGTGAACAACTCTTATAAACTTAGGGATCTAAATAAATAGCATTTGATCATCTCAGAGACATGAGTGAACTACTCTTGTAAATTCAAGAACTTGAGTGAACCTCCGTATAACGGAGGGATCCATGTGAATTACTCTTACACACTAAGGGACTTATGTAAATTACCTTTACAAACTTAATGAACTATGTAATGTTTCACTCAAAAATAAATATATAAGCATTGAGCTTATAGAAAATAACTTTTTGTTGAATTCTACTCCAAAAGCTAGCTAACTCGACGGAGGATTGCTCAATCTTTATATAATCTATTTTGGTCATATTTAAAGTATATTTGTTAGTGCTTATTTTGCAAAAGAAGCACTTTTTTTTTTTAAAAAAAAAGTATATATAAGTTTTAAGTATATTTGTTTGTACTTCTCAAAATAATTAAAGCAGAAAATAATCAAATTTATGCTTATTTTAATAAACTACTTTGAACTGAATAATCAATTATGCATTCAACAGCTCCTTAATTCGAACCCTTATGAATGTATTTTTTATTATTGTAACCAAACATGAATAATTTCTAACTTACATCATAATTAATTTAAAAAATAATCACTTCTATAATTATCTTCAGAGTTATTTATTTTTAAGTTAAAACAAATTTACCTTTAGTCGATATAAGACTCTAACAAGAGCCTTAACGTTGCACATTTAGGGGGTTTCTAATCATGTTCAGGGCCCCTACATAAGAGAATTTAATTTTTAGTCACTTACCCAATTTTTGTTCTCTTTTCGATTTTAATATTGCAAGACAGTAGTAATAATTGTCATGATGATACTACATTAGCATGGTACAAATTTTCAATTTGAAATAAAGTATAAACACGATGCAATGAGAATGTTGGCTGGTTTCTCGGTGGACTCACAGATACCATATTCCATACATAACCTTGAAGCCATAATAATTGTAGAGCATGGTCTTATTAATTATCTCGAATACTATTATTAACAATAATGGAAGTGAAATAAGAAAAAAAAAGTAAAGAACTCATCAAATGGTTGATAATTAATTTCGTGTGAACAGTTTTTGAATACAATGCCCAATTCCACAATGTGATGCGAGTAACACACGCCATGTACAAGTCATGCAATGCATCATCTCCTTTGAGCACATTCACTAGTGGAAATGACTCAATAAAGATAACAAATTATGGTCACCATTTCTTCTTGTGTGGTGTCCCTGGCCATTGCCAAGCAGGACAGAAAGTTGATATTAACGTATTGAGGGTTAAGGGTTCTGGTTCTGGTTCTTCTGCTTCAGCACCAACTCCAACATCAGCTATGGCTTCTCAGATTCCAGCTTCTTCCAATGTGCCTGCACCATCACCTAACAATGGAGTTTCAAAGGGAGATTTTGGATTCATTGGTTTGGCTATTGCTGTTCTTGCACTAGCTGTTTCTACTTTCTAGCTTTGCCTAATGTGGAATGTTTGTACTTGTTAATTGTTTTAGTTTGGTTATTGGGGTCATTTGGATCTTTTGTGTTTTCTCTGAAGGTTCGTTATCAATGCTCTCTGCCTAGGTCGTTGATATGCTAGCGAACATTTTTCGATAGCTAAATAATTTTTACTTTTACGATTTTATGCTGGATGAGTTTAGAAGAGTTATTTGAAATAAATATAAAATGGGCGACATTTGTAGAGTTGCTATAAGAGGTTCTTAATATTTAGAGAAATAGCAATTATCCTAAACTTCATGTTATTTGCTTGCACATACACCCTAAACTATTTTGTTTTTTCACAAATAAACATTGAACTTACATTCTTTCGCAATCAAGCATCTCATACTTTCATATCTTTACAATTAAACCTTAAATGCAAACTAGCACCTCATTTGTTACTAATTGAACTGTAAACTTTCACTAATTTATAAACAAACTCGTACTTTTCATTTGTGAACACTAATAACACAGTGGTATATACACGTACCAACATAATAATAATGATAATCACAATAATAAGAACAATGCGTCAACTAATTAGCCCCTAAAAAAATGCCAAGTAGAAGGAATTGCAATAATGACCTAAACTAAAAAAGAAAGGGAAAGGAAAAGCGTGGATTTTAATAGATTAAGCTAAACTATCATTTTGGCTACCTTTTAATGGATTCTCTTCCTATCCCTAGTGGATAATATACACAAAATTCTAGGGTATTGCTGTCTGCAACCCCGATTCCCAAAAGATTGGGTTCTCTAACCTACTTGATCATGAATACATGAAACAATAAAGAATGCTCTTCAAAGAAAATTTAGAAGCAGAAAGCACTTCGAGTGAGATGCACAGTATTATTTTAGTATCTGATTCTGAACAAGAAGACCATTTAGCAAAGGGCGCTCCACATCTGCATTCCTTGTCACCAATCTTTTATTCTGACGCCGATTTCTGTTATGACAAAATCATGGAGACAACTTACTTAAATCAATTTATTCAAGTACATGAATCCTGGAAGATGCACAATCAACTTGCTTTGCTAAAGCAACAAAGTTGCACAAGTTTTACTGCAGAAAGAGACAATGAAAGATGAAAATACATAGAAGTTTTACTTTACATCTCATTCATCCATAATAGATCTAAAATCGGAGAAACCATGTATAGGCTGCTCACAATCTTACTGGAAGCTGAAAAGTGACTTAGCATAGAGCATCAAACTATATAAATTAAAGACAGAGAATAAAATTCCTTTTATTGGACAGGTCACTTGCATACTATCACAAGTCAGCCGATCAAATTCTGATCAAACATAAATGCATAATATCACAAATTTTGGAAAGCACCAAAATTTCAGATTCAATACCAGAAAGATTTAGTATTTCTGCACCTTTCTGAAAGTAAAAGTCGTCCACACATTATTAAAAACATTATTAGAATGACACGCTTCAGAAAGAGAATGGGGTCGTAATAATTTTATCTTGCAAAAGATTCCAAGCAGAAGCTGGAAGCAAAAGAGGATACTAGCCTTCAAGGAGACAGCCATTACAGTTCTAGAAAAATTCATCTTACCATCAAACCAAGGATAACCTTCCAATTTCCACTTAAGTGAACTATTTAAAACAATATGTTTTTCTGAATTATGGTACTCAAACAGTCAGACAAGTTGCATTGAGGTGCAAACCTTGGCAGATATACAGCAATTACATCACTGACACAAAATATCGGATAAAAATTTGAAGAGCCACCCAAATAAAACTATAAGCATCATGGCAGTCCACCAAAATGAAAAACCCACTATAGTTTTTTAGAACTTCAATGTTTAAATTTAACATTTGGAAAAACTGAATAAGTTGTAAAATGAGTAAAGCATCAGAGACCTTACACTAGTAGACTGGAGCTCTAATGTATCCACATTCTCTGTGTCCTGCTCAATTACAAAGTACCATAAGAGAAATGCGGCAGAAAAACAATAACAAGTTCCACTCCAACACGGTAAAATATTCAACTATTAATAAGAAATATTACCTCAATCAACAAATCTTTTCTGGTTATCAAACCAAGCACACGAGATGGACGGGGAACAACAAATAAGTGTCTCAAACCAAGTTGGCGGAAAAGATTGTATACCTTTGTTGTCATCAGCAGGACATCATAATTATCAGACAACAAAGAATGGAAAACAGAAATGAAAAAATTTTACTTCAAGAATTTCAAGTCATGTACCTTAGTCAAAGACATATCTTCTGGTACAATATATGGTGAGGGATTTAAAAATGGGGCAAGATCTATGTACATTTCCATGTCATCTGAACTAAGATGTATATCATCAATACATATTCCTTTACTTGAAACAGGCTTGGCAAATTCACCAGAATCATGCCTGAAAGTTAGGAAGAGCCAGCAGAAATTCAGAATACAGCTGAAAAATAACAAACTAAACTAATCTCATGAAGCCATACCTAATCGACCTGCCCCCACCTCTGAGATCAGAGGGTAAAGGACTATGTTGGAAATCAACCTTTGACTGCAGAATTACCAATAAATGACTGCACAGACAAAAAGGATATAGAAACTTGAGTTTTCAAGTAATTGAAGCTTTGACATTGAATTACAATTAGAACAATATTAGAGTACAGACAGGAAAAAAGTTAATTATGCTCATTGCTCACCTCCGGAGCACTAATCCAATAACAAGTGGTTCACCACTTCTTGTGTGATCAATCACCTGCACATATTGTAGAATAGAACTTACAAAATGCGAGTAGTGATCAACCAGAGTGATCAGTAAAAGAGTACACATACTGGAAAACCATTGTGTTTGTTGCTCTGCAGAATGGAAACTACATCTGAAACCTTGACAACACGAGGGAAAGAGACCACCTTCGATAGACAGATTTATACCCACAATTAGTCACCAAACAAAGCATTTCAAATATAGTATCCAATGACACTCATTTTTTATACATTTTAGAAATTATACTCAGAAACAGCACCTATTTTATTTGTTTTTTAACATTTTGCAAGTGTTTTGTTTTAAAAACAATGACCCTGACACCAGGGTGCCAAAGTAAAAAAGACAATTATGTCCTTTCTCTTTAATCCAAGACATGATGGTCTCACTCCCACTAGATTTATAGATTAAACCCATTATCACAATATAATGCCTATACATATTCAACCTTACCCACTCTCTCCTTACCCATCTTCCATTTTTATGAAAGAAAATATTTCAATCTGCCTTGAACACAAGGCAATCTCTTTTTTTCTTTAAGCTTGTTATATTAGAAAGAATTTGGAATGGAATGGACATTAGTTCAACTGAACGTTCTTTGAACTTGGGTAACCTAAGGATATGTTATACTACTGTGTTCCAAGCAATTTCATCACTGGAAACACTGAAAGAAAAGATACAAAATTACTTGGACAACCAACAACTGATAAGCAATTTCTAAGACTTCCAAGATAGTATTCACCCTTCCCCTCCCACTCAACGGAAAAACTTGCAGCAAAACAAAATTAACTTAGACAACACATAATAACGTATATGCAATTTCTTAAGTTTCTTAAATAATTTGAAAATTGCATTCACCCTTCCACTCCCACAGGCTTCCTTTGCAGTCATATTCCGCATCTCATATTTAGGCCTTGATTCAAGTAATGGAATGCCCCTCAATCGAGCTTGCTCGTCATAAATTCCCTCATTAAAAGCATCGCCAACAGACTGAAAGGGAAAAACTTATCATAATTTTGAGCTTCTTTTTTTTTTTTTTTGAAACGGGAGTTTCAATATGCATACCTTTGATATGAGAAGAACAAGCATAATAAGAGGTAAAAAGTTTAAGTTATTTGTGATCTCAACCATAATGACACATAGAGACACTGTCATCCGCATTGAACCTCCAAGAAACGATGCAGCTCCCAACAAAGCATACCTGAAGATAATAAAGATATCACACATAAATTTCAGGGAAAACCGTGGCTACAATAACATAGAAGTCATTCTGGATATATATATATATATATATATATATATATATATATATGATAAGGGATCCACTTACTCCAAGAGTAAATTTAAAGAGTTACTACAAATCTCCACCCTTTAATTATTTTTAATATAATGGATGAAATTAAAAATTAATTGTCTATCATGTCATTTTTTCCCTTCTTCTGCGGTACCACATTCCTGTCGACTTAACGCAGTGGTGGAGGACAAAATAAAGGGGTGACCGAACGATTTGAAGCTTGGTGACAAGGGTATATACAGATATTGTCATCACAATCCTGATGACACAGTCCTCTTGTCTCTTATTTCTTTGATTTTTGTTAGGTTAGTTTTTTTGGAACACAAATAAAGAACAACCATATATCTGGTTGAGGTAACCATATATGTGGGTCTGGAAAACAAATATATTCAACTTAAGTGAGGAAAAAATAACTAATAACCATAAATCTGGGATTGGAATACAAACTCAAGACTCAAGAATGTCCCCACACAGTGACAGAGCAATAGCAATTGTCCTTTTCACAAAGTACCTTTCCTCAATACTTGTTCCAGATCCAGTAGGAGAACAATTCAACCAGAACACATAAAAAAAGGGAAAGAAACTCTCTAACCCTATTTCATCCTTTGGCACCTATCATCCCTTACCTCATAAACTGAAAAGAACGCAAAGCAAGGAAAAGGAAAAGTCGAAGAAATTTTGAACAATGAAGCAGAAAACAGCATTCAAAACCGAAGAAATTTGCTAAGATCTGCTTCAGGGGATACTAAAAAGTCATGTAGCATCCGGAGAAGTGTGGTTGAGTGGAAGAAAGGAAAAGTCACGTGATAGCAATTAACTTTTAATCCCCAACCGTGAGATAATATAATTAAACTAGGCTGGAGATTTGGAGTAACTCTTTGAACTTACTCTTGAAGTAATTGGGTCCTTTCTATACATAAATATATTGAAAATTGGAAGAGGAAAAGGAGAGAATAGAGATTGAACATTCTGAAATTGATAGTTACTTGATATCATATGGTGCTGTGTTGTGTTACAAAAGATAAAATACTAATTCCTATTAATACTTGAAATAGAATCATAGTCCAAAATCCATAAAGAAACATGGAAACTAATCCTCAGATATGTGCAGTATTTGAAATAGAATCTTAGTTCAATATTTTTCATGCTCAAACAAATATAAACCAGTAGCAAAAGTGCTAAATGAAAGGATCATATATGTGCAGTATCTAATAAAAAAAAGGTAAAACAAAAACCTTGAAAACAGATAATCCTAAAGTCAGGGACACAGTTGCTGAATTTCACATTTCAACAGTCACTGACTCATAGTTCAATATTTCATACGTATAATAGGAAGGAAAAGTATATCTTCTTTAATCATGACTTTAGAGAAAAGCAACAAGCAACACACTCACGTTCCCTCTTCAATGTTGAGCTTTCTGTAATATTTTACAACAAACATGCCAACTAGACGTCCATATGTTGATCCTATCATTATACCAGGAACAAATTGACCAGCTGGCACAGCAGTACCAAACGTCACAACTGCTAAAGCATAAAACATAACCTGCCAGATAATAGAGAAAACAATCAATTAATTACTAAATAAACATGTAAAGTATCAAAAGTGCCAAATGCTAACCCTATCCAATATGGGAACAGGAAGATAAATCAACAGCAGTTCCTGTTGCAACTTCCATGAATACAACCTCCATGAGGAAGAAAAAAGGTCTATTTCGTACGTCATAATCATAAGTACATTTTCAATGCCCTTTTACAAAAATCATAACTCCCTCCTAAATAATTATGTTATGTTATTAGTTTCTTTCATCACCCCACCCCTGGGGGGCTGTATTCCCATTAAAAATTTGCACACGCCTACCATGCAGATATTAGCATCACAAAATTAATGTATGATGTCAACAAAGTCAAAAGCAATAAGCAAGAATGCAATACCAAGAAGGTTAATAAACTTTGGGAACTGTACTCATTTATTGTTTTTGCACTGAACAAATTCCTTATGGCATCATCCTGAAACAATAGAGAAGTAATTTAAGGTGTGTAACAAGGAAAGGAAACAAACTAAAAATTCAGTTTATTCAAAACCTGAGTGTTGAAGAAAATAGTTGCGAGATCATTGTATTCCGTGTTTTTGCTACAAAAGAACTGCAAATGCAAAGGGGGGAAAAATTACGAAAGAAGCTCCAAAACAAATTAAATCCAAAAGTGCAATCTCAAATATATCTAGAAATAAGTTGAATATAGAACCACTCTCACAAGTCACAACAGAAAGGAAGAGGAGCAATGGCTATGGAAAGAAGTATTACAGTTACAAAATTTAGAACTGTCATTGAGTAGCATAAAAGATGAAGAATAAGCGAAATTCAGTACTACTTTAAACAAAAATTATATCAGAAAAAGATGAAGCGCATCAAAGAAACAATGCAAAATGAATGGTCTTACATTTACATAATTCCCATACATTCCAGGAGGCCGTGGACATTCAATACCAGATGCTGGATCAGATTCAGGGCATGGAGTACATTTTCTTAGAAGTGGCAAGCCAAATGAAACGGCTGATGTTACAAGGGAGACAAGGCACGCTTCAACAATCTGCAGTTCGAAGGGAGGGTGAACAGGAAAAAAGTAAACAGACAAATGGAAGACGAAAATGTACAACAAGCAGAAAAACAATAATATTAATGACAATAATCACTTTCTTTACTTTAATTCTTTCCTACCTACGTTACCTTTTACTTTTTTTTTAAATTTCTTTTCCACACTTGATTTTTCTTGATTTAAGAGGTTAAGAGAAGCAGAGGCAAATAATAATCGGATCAAAATCAACCGCATACCTTAACTTGGTTCCCTTTCTTGTGAAGATGATTTCTACGCCAAGAAGTGATATAAAGTGTAAGCTGGTTAAATAAAGCACCTGAAAATTACTTGCATTAACTTAACAAATGGACTGAAGCCACTAAAATGCAATATTCAAGTGTAAAATAAAGGAAAAAATTCCAACCTAGCAGACCACCAATGACTCCAATAACAGCCATCGGCAATAGCTCTGCAAAGGAATAATCCTCTTGACCACTGAAAATAAAACCAGTCAAGAAGGGAAAGGAAGAAAATAAATATATCTTAACAGTCAATTGACAGTAAAAAAGGTGACAGCTCGGATCTTAACTCTGATATATCCCATATTATGAATCCGCCTGACCCAAAATGTCCACATTTCCCACTCCTACACCACCCCATTGTAGTTCGCACCACAACAGCCACGACGGCAGAAGTGAAGAACACACGCCACATGAGTTGGCTTCTCCACCTTCAAGAGCACAGGAAACAGATAATAAGCAGAGAAGCGGTTAATAAGTAAAACAGACACCATAATCTTTACTGCATAAGCTTAGAAGCAAACAGAATCAATGGATATAGAATTAAAAACCTTACCAAGATGTAACCTCTTCCAATGCAAATAATACACCACCAACTGGGGCTCTAAATGCAGCAGCAACTCCAGCTGCACAGCCACAGGTTACCTTTCAAGACATCAATGATGTTAAGACAATGAGCATTTTATTTCATCCTCTTTTCGGGTTAGAGAAGCATTGATGAAATGGAGGCTGTTGCCTTTTTGGTGAAGGGAGGGGAATCATGGAATACCACATAAAAAGTGCATTCTCTGAACTACTCAGTTAAAATTCATAACTACTAGATTAAAAGGGCAAAGCTGTTTACCAAGTCACGGCGATCCCGGTCACTTTTGAATACTTGAAACCACCTTGAATTTAAATGATAATTAGTGGATCCACCCTGCTCAAGACATGACGTCAAAGTTTACATCAGTTTCTTGCTTGCATCCATAAATATGCATTAAAAGACACAAAAGCTCAATTTAGAAATTAGTCCTCTGGATGATAAATTTAACGCCATCTTATCAGAAAACGAATACCAATAAATATATGCAGGTAATATAGCTATGAAGAATCAAAGTTCTTCCTATATGCATATGGTTAGGCTAAAACTGAGCTGGCCCAATCTATAATTTTGAGCAGGAATCAGGCCAGACCTTTGACTAGTTTCAAGCTGGAATTGGCCCATAGTGGCCCAATATATTTATAATTGTAGGAGAGCAATCGAGAGGCCAAGGCTATGGTAAAGCACTGAGGATACCAACTAAAAAACATAGTTCATGTAAATTGTTGATCAAAATATAATGCACTTCTGATGGTATAGATATTACATTTTAGTCTCACAAGTTAAAAAAGGTACCGAAAAGAAATATCCGTGAGGTCTCATGCATCTGCTATCCGAATAGACTACTTTTAACTTACTGTTGTTTTGTATAGATATTAACAAGTACTGAGTAATAAGTACTTACTTGTCCAAGCAAAGAAGCAATACAAGCACCAGTATGGACAAGAGGACCTTCTTTACCCAAAGCAAGGCCTCCTCCCACAGAACCAATGCTTCCAAATATCTGTAGTACATAAAAAGAATCTTGCAATTAACTGAAAGACAGATTCCAATTTCCAAAAAATTAACAACTCCCCACCCCCTCCCCCGGGTAAAAACAATACCATCCATCACACCTTTCCAATCAAAGTTCTGAAGAGAAGAATGCCATGAACATCAATGCCTGAACATAAATGAGAATCCGCACTCTCAGTGTACGTGCAACTTTTGTATAAGCTGGACCAACATTAAACACACAACTAGAAACCCTTGAGGAGACTATCTTACCATTTAAGTAGCCCTTGATTTCAGGAATACCAGATCCAGCAGCTGCTGGTGCAAATTGTGTGATAATATATACCGAGGAATACACCAACACCAAGTTGAACAAGGCATATACAACAAAGCCAGCAATATATGATTTCTGAATTATTTCAAATGTTATTGAGAACTTCCAGCCAGCAAAATTTTCAACAGAAATATTGATGAAAACAGCAGCAAGTCCAGTACCTGCAAGCAATCGAAGAAACAATTATGTATGAAAAAACATATTTTTGAAGTATTAAAGAACTATGTAGATAGTATAAAGCACACATGTGATGTATGAATCGAACTTAAGGTGTTATTAATAAAACAGGAAATCTCATCACCAAATTCTTAGTCATGTAAATGTATCCTTAAATGTGTATTAAAGTAAACAGTTGTCATTGAATAAAATAAACATTAGTATGGTGAAGGCACTGGTCTCTATAAATAATTAATTTGAGCAAGGAAAGGATTTCCACTGAAAGCATTCTCTGACCATATTTGCAGAACATATTTACCCGTTTCCACTCAAATTCTATGACTTCATAATAAATGAAATATAAGATGTGAAGCCTGGAAGGAACCAGAAGATCTAACATCAATTGGTGGAGTAGTGAAATTTAGGCCAGACACTCTGAAATAAGAGTATGGAATATGTGCATATCTGACCCACCTAAATGCTTCTCTTTGTAAGCGTAACTATAATCAGCAAATTAATTCCGATATCTATGAAATCTATGAAAAAAGTGTTAAACAGTAAGCCACCGAAAACAAAATTTCCTATTCTCAATAATTAACTAAAGCACCGCAAAATAACACTTCCGAGACTACGATAAAAAGGCGGAAAAAAAAAAGTGCGTTAACATTGAACTAGCACTTGGAAAACTATCATAAAAGTTCAGGAACGTACAAATGCCAATAAGCAAGGCGAAGAACCATTTCACCACCAGCAAGTAACCGACATACAGCTTCCCTCTTTGCGCCTACAAATCTCAAAGCATGGTACAGTATCATTTCATTATCAAAGAAGAACAATTGCAGAGTAATTATTAAAAAAAAAAATCGAATATCAAACAGAACAATAGTGTAAAAAAGAAAAATAAATCAAAAATAAGAACCTGTTCTTCACGATAAGCAAAATTCTCTATGACTTCATAGTCAAGGCTCTCAACGCCGCTTCCCTCGTTCTTCTTGCGGAGACCAACGGCATCATCGAGAAACTGAGATTCTTCTGAGTTCGGAATTCGCGACCAACCGAGCCTTGCCGATTCGATGCCGTTTTGGAGATGATTCGACAGCATCGTCGGTTGATCAGAAAACCTAGAACGGAATCCCAAAACTTGTGCGTCGTTCTGTTCCGGTGGATTCAATACAACATCGGTTACCGATCAGCAATTGAGTCAGTGAGAGAATTCACAGTGTCGTAAACAACTATACTTCTCCGCTTCTCCTTTTCTTCACTGTTGTTGCTCCGTCGTTTTCCCTTTGAATGCTGCGTTCTCCGTTCTTCTTCACTGTGAATTCATTCAGGTTCCGAATTTCTGAAGTTAGAGGCGAAATCCATCAAACAGAGAGCAAATTAGAGAAAAATGAAAATAGAGGAATTTTCCTGTGCGGACATGCCTACGGAATGGAGTTTCAACGTGTGGTTATAAACGCAAAGAAGAAGCTGCTTTCAACCGTTCAACGGATGGATCTTTTTCGTTGTTGTACTCTGAGGTGTTGGTGTACTGAATCATACGCTCATCGCAGAGTCCTGTGTAAGTAATTAGAGTCCACTTACTTTTGACAATTTATATTTTAATCAATAATCAATTAATTATATTTTAATTAAATCTTTTACATTAATTCGGATGGCTTCGTAGATGTGAATCATGTGACACAACATGTTTTTGTTATAAAATTTGGAATAGATGACTTTATAAAAAATAAAAAAATAAAAAGGTATAAATGCTACGTTTGGTTGGACATTCGTGGTTCACAACCAAGAAATGGTTATTTCTAGAAGAGACGGCGAATAATCGTTAGAGATATTAGAGATAAGTAATTAAACCAATATAAATAAAAGAAGACTAATGTTATATTCTTTAAAAAAAATTTACATATCTTTCTACTACTTCATAAATTAAGTAATCAATAAAAAATTAAATAGTTTTCATGTCTTGAAAAATAAAAAAACATTCAATTCATTCCTTAATTAATAAATAGAGGATTTATAAGAATATTTAGTAGGAAGAATTAAAATTATTTATAAAAAAATGTTTTGTATATGGGTGTATAACTCATTTATTATTTCCGTTACATATTAAATGTCGTTTTAGAGAAAAAAATTTATTTTATTTTATTTGTCATTTTATAGTTTCAATGAAATATTAATTATGCTTTATCAAATACGGTATACCTTTGAGCAGTTGAGTTTTAAATAAATATTTTAAGAGATGTGATTCAATAATTAATAAGAGTGATAAAACTTATAATAAGAAGTGTAGACAACTATTTGTATAAAAATAAAAAAATTAATAATATTTTTTAAACTATATGTAATAAACTTAAATAACACTTTAATATTGAACAATGAAAGTACTCTCTTAGTTTACTAATTTTTTAATGTTAAAAAATTAAAAATGATAGAATGAAAATTTGATTTAATTTATATTAAGTGAGTGGTAAATGAGTTGTACACCCTAATAAATAAATGTTCACTATCATTATCATTATTGTAAAAAAAAACGAAACCGCAGCTAATAATCTAATTTTTTTTTAAGGTTTTGTTGGTTTTTTTTAAGAAAGGTTTCAATGTAGTTAAATACTTTATATATACAAAATTTTTAAAAGAAAAATAGGGATGGAAAAGGGATTTAACTTCTTTTTTTTTCTTTTTTTTTTCAAGTGATTGACTGAAGTGTCAAGTACAAACGTATTGTTCGACTTTGAGGTTTGAGCTACCATTCAACTTTAGCCTTTATGTTTGGTTGGGCCAAAAGAATTCAAAATAAAAAAATAATAAAGCTAATAATACAACTTCTCTTATTTAATTTAAGAAAAATATAAAAAAATTTTTGTTGATTTATAAATAAAAAAATTTGAAAAAAATTATTTTATTTCTTTCATAATTTCTCTTTACCCTATTTTTCTTCCCTATACATGAAGTGCTGACCAATATTCTGATGCAAGTAATTTTGAAGGATTAAACTCAGAATTTCTTTTTCTGATTTTCAATATTTAAAACCATATTTTAAGGGTTCATTTCTTATTGCTTAAAATAATTAATTTTGAGTGTGATTTGAGAGTTGATATTTTTTTAATTGACTAAGATGAAAACTAGAAACTATTTATGTTTAGTTACACTAACAAAGATTACTTTTTTTAATTTTTTCTCTTTTTCGTCGTAGTTGATTATTTTGAAAAGCAACTCAAACTAACTTTTTTAAAAAAAAACAAAAATTTGATTATTTTTTACTTTTCAGATTATTTTTAAGATTACAAACAAATATCTTAAAAACTTTTAAAATTAAGTTTTTTTAATAAAATATTTATTTTACAAAATAAGCAAATAACAAACTAGCTTCGAATACTTTTATGGTCATCAAGGATAACTAGGCAACTTTCATGTAGATGTAAAAATTATTTTGGGAAAAAAAATTGATCGAAAAATAATAATAATAATAAAAGCACTAGTTAATGTCATTAGAAATAGAAAAATAATCACAAGAACACATTATTCCGTCTCTCGAGAATACAAAAAGCTACACATTCCAATACCTTATTACTACATTTAGGCTCTTAAATAGTGCTCTTAAGACACTAAATATCATTTGCTTAATAATAATAAAAAGAAGAGCCATGACTAGTGTACATCAAGTTTGAGAAAGATTATTTTGGGAAAAAAAATTGCTTATTTTTCAAAAACTCTCTCAAAGCTTATAAAAATAAGCGATTATTTATTCAAAATAAGCTAATCTAAACACACTCATCCAAAACTTAATAGATGAAAATTCCGACTCGATTAACATAAAATTTCAGAACTCTAAAACTTTTGCATTACATATTTTCAACAATTGTTAGCATGGATGTAAAGTATCCCCTAAACCTAGTTGGTATACGTGACAGAAGATTCTAAGGCATCAACCACATAAGTACAAAGGATTCACAGCATCGAGTCATCTCATCGAGCATACATCCATAGAGTTCTAACTAAACTATCAAATTACATATATATCAAACGTTTACCACCAACGTCGACGATCTCTGTAATAGTTTCCTCCTGAGACATTTGTTTAAACAGAAAACGACACCAAATCTACCCTGTACTTAGAACTGAAGGCTACTATAATCTTGTTCTGTATACCTTTAGAAGAGCTCTATTAATTGCTGCGATACATCTGCAGTGAAGTCGTGATCAGTATTAACAACTAATAAACAAGATTTAAAATAAAAAAAAGTTAGGCAACCATAACTTTGTCGCCACAATTTTGACAGTGATTTGAGATGTGCAAACACAGTTGAATCTACAAAAAATTTATCATAATTTTGGCAACTTATTTCTGATTGCGTAGCGCGGATTCGGCCTCTTGCATATGCAAGGTAAGGCTACGTACAATATAGATCCACTAAGTGGATCCGGCCCTTCTCTGGATCCTGCGCTTAGCAGGAGCTCTTGTGGCACCATGTTGCCAAAATTTCCGAAATTTTCTGATTGCATAGAATTACTCTTTGAAACATAGAAGTCCAGTATCATTCTCAAGATAACTCTTCTGAGTTCTGACAACTAAAAACATATATTCTTATTCTTATAACAACATTGAAACTAGGACCAGATATCAAGTTCCAAATGATTGGGCAAAACAAAATACTATTTAAGATTAATGGTAAAACAAAGGTAATAAACAACAGATTGACATCAAAGGTTGCTCTAAAAATAGTGCTCAACTGCCACAATATGAATTCAACATTGTTGACCAGAAATCAGAAGGGAAAAAGGAAGGGGGTAGAGGCAGAGTACCTCGAAGAATGGATGGTGTTGCCTGGAACTCTTGCCAGATATTATGATAACCAGTTAGATCCATGTTCAGAAACATGGAAGCAAGATATGCAGCTCCAGCAGCAATATGATGGGGCTTAAACTGAAGCCACAGAGAGCTCCGAAGCCTGCAAAACAACATTTTTTAGCTTCAGAAGATCAAACATGACAAATCACTTCCGACATCTCCCAACATATATCGAGGGATGTGTCAATAGTTAAACCGACAATCTGAGGCAACAATAATAAAAATCCTTATATAACTTGCATATATTCCCACCATGTCAGCTATTGAAATGGGCAATAATATAAACTAGATAATACACATACAAAAATGTTCATTCCAAGTGAAAAACACAAACTTATTAACTTCTCCTTACCAACAAGAAAAGCAGCAACTCATGAAGAATACTATTCCAAGAATATCTGCAGGATTGCTGATAGAGTACCAAACTATAGCATTATCTTTCATCTATACATGTTTACAAATTTCCAGGCCCAAAACTGCTATGCAGGCTTTAAACTCCACAAAGGTATGCAATTTAAATGAGAAAGCATACATGAGTGTTGCACATCACAAACAAGTGAATCTTTCAGGGCAAATGGCAATGTGATATCTTCTGTTCAACATTGATCTGGGCAGCGTTGCAAATATGCACATTGGGGTGTTTATGATGAATGTATCTCATTCTGCACTACAGATCTAACTCACTCAATCCTCTACCGAAGTCCATATTGCAAGTTCAAGCACCATTGCACAATACAAAGCATTAAAAGACGGGAATGAAATTTGAATTATCCTTTTCCCAAAAGAAAAATCAACATAGAATAGGGGAGGATAAAACTTCCTCATAATTTTAGTACAAACTTGCGGCCAACAATGGATGCAGTCTAAGCCCAAAGTAGGCACGAGAATAGAAATTCATGTGAAAGGTAAATATAAAACACCAATATGGAGCCTTCCTAGCAGTGGTGGATTAAAGACCCAGAATCGGTGGGGGCAATTCAATTAAAAGTTTTAAAAAATAATAATAAATATTATTATATTTACATTTATATTTATATTAAGAAAAAGAAAGATAAACAGAAAATTAAAATTTAATACTTCAAAATGAGTTTGAGATGAGTATAGATCCATACTCAGTATTTTTATTTTTTTTTGGTGACCAAATGGGAGCATCATACTCGGTGATTTAGTGAAGTTAAAATACAAAGATTCAAATTCTGTGAGTTCAAAATATAAAAAAAATAGGGGGTGCAAAATACATAAAATGCATAATATTACTTGTAAATTTTTCAAAATGAGGGGTGGTGTTGCCCACACTGAACTCAACATGGGTCCGCCAATGCTTCCTAGACACTTAGGTTACTAGTTCAGACACTTATCTACCAGTGCTCCATCCAGCATGGAACTTTTAAACATGGCTTCAACCTATATTAAAAACCACAAGATATCAAACGATGTGAAAAATGAAAGGGGAACATGAAGACTAATATAGGTTGAAGTGCATCATAGGAATAAGGAGAAAGATATCAGCTTCCCTCCAAATGTTCCATTTTGAAAAGTAAAATGTTTTTTCAGGACAACTGACTCAGTTCATATCTGAATGTTAGAAGCTATTTCTCTTTTTTTTTTCTTTGCTGTTTTGACTGTCAGATCACACTTCCTTGATCTTCTCTCCATTCAATGTATCAAAAGTGCAAATATAACCCATTTGGCTAAAGTTCATCAGTATAAACCACAAAGCATTGACGGTTTGTTAGAAAATCTGGTTTAGAGGTATTATAGTAGATATATTGGTTAGCCAAAAGAAAAGTTGGCAAGACATATCACTTAGTCAGGTAAAGCAATCCATTATTTATCAGCAGTTCAACTTCAGATGTAAAACAAAACTTTCCATGAACAGCATATCAACCCGCCATCTAAGAATATCATACAGGCCAGCATGCTAATCTTGTGAATATCCTGCAATTATATGCATGCCAAAAGAATCAATATCCCATGACAGAATAACTACACCGAGCAGTCGCTCTGATGAAAAATATTGAGAGAATCAACACAATCTTCAAACAAAAATAAAAGAGAAGACGCCAAAGTATCTTCCACAACTACTACTTCTCCAGACCTAAAGAACACACGATGCTGGAGATTTGACACCAAATGGCCCATATGTTGTTTCCTAGTCTAAGTTTTCAGTGAAATCACTGAGTCATATAACAAGAGTCATGTTGAAACCAACAAAAAGGATGTTTGAAGGGCAGATCAGATTGGAACAATACATACACAAGGAAGCTAAAGAATATTGAAGTAACAAAGGTGTATACGTATCAAAACAAAATTTCTCCACCAAAACGAATGGCCAAGCAAACATATTGCTGCCATTGTAGAAGACATCAGATCTCAAAACTCACCCTTCGCTGACCAAGTTTAAAGCCAGATTCACCAAAACAGTGTTCGATGGGCCTAATTTGTTAAGGACGGATGTAAGAGGTGCATAAGGATGCTGCACATTGAGTTCAAAATTTAGGGTAGTAAGCAACAATTGCTCAGCTTCTAGCACTCGGTCATGATATTTTTCAAACCAATCCTGTGAAACAAATTAAGTACAGTCAGTATAAATGAAAACTAAACTTACCAGCATCCTGTCCTAGGGAAGAATCTAAGGGCCTGTTTACTTTGTTTTCACTTTTGTGTTTAGTTCAAAGTGTAGGAGGGGAGGAACTTAAAAGTAGTGTATTTGTGTTTAGCTTGTAAGTGGAGGTGGAGGGATTTTACAAAACACGGAAAATAAATTATAGTTGTTTTCGTTGTTTTCAAAATTTTCTATACAAAATTTCAAAAACAGAAAATAAAATAAAACCAATATGATAGTTTTGCATTACAATTACTTACAAAAATAAAAAACGAAAACACAAATAAAAACAAAATAAACAGGCCCTAAGAGATTCTTTATGCATTGTTTGGAATGAAAGGAAAATGGAAGGAAAGAAGTGGAGAGGAAAGAAAATAGAAGGAGGGAAAATGAGAAGAAAAATTTAATTTTCTGGTTTCTACAATTTAACTTTTCCATTTATTTTCCCTCCATTTTCCATTCAACAAAACAAAAGAAAATGTCTCGATTTCTGTGTTTTCTTTCCTTCCATTTTCTTTCCTCTCATTTTCTTTTCAACCAAACAAACCATTAGTATCATTTTTTTCATTTTGGCAGCCTCCAAGAGAAATTTCAAACGAATTGTGCTGAAATGATACTTAAATGACAATAAACATATATAGACATATCTAGCATATCCATGTGTAAAATGATGAATATTCTTTTTTTTTTTCCTTGCATGTCTTATACAGGCAATATATACAAAAGGGAGTAACAAAATGTGCGTAGTATGCAGTCTACTCACAACAGGAAGCAGATAGGACAACAAAGTAAAATCTTGTTTATGTAAGATTTCACTGGATGCCCGCAAAACGTTATTCAATGGCCGCAGTGTTTCCTCTGACTTTCCAGCAAGAAAAAGAGCAGCAGTAGCAATCAACTGTGGCAGATTAAGATCAAAATTAGTAAAACAAAGCTTGACTAAAGAGATAGAAAGCATCTTGAAAGAACAAATATAAAATACCACATGCCACTACAATTTGTTTTGATTTTTGAAATAGGTAAACAATAGCACACACCACTTATTAGTAAGCAAAGACACTTCAGCTGCTCCTAGCTACATCTTGAAATTTTTTTACTTTTATTTTTATACAAAATGAAAATGAAAATACTACAATAATTAGGTAGTTGATACTCCCTCTGTTAATGAATACTATAAGCAAAAAAAAAAAACTACCTCATGCCCTTTAAGAAAATTAGTTAGTTTCATTTAATCTCCTTGGAACTATACCAAAAATATTTAGTTTTCCTTAACTACCCTTAATTAAATTAATCTCTCTCCACTTTAAAATCATTGTAATAAATGAGGGAATAAATTGAGTGGAGGGTATTTTAGATAAATTTTCATTAAATGCAAGTGGAGGTAGTTAAATTTGCTTATATTTAAAAACATAGAATTGTCCAAAAATTTGTTTATATTTGATAACGGAGTAGTAGTATTTTATCAACTAAGCCAAATTTTTGAAACATATTCTCTATTTTAGTTATAGGTTCGTGCTTTTATGCTAATTTATACTAACTTTGTACCATGGCAGTGCTGTGTCCTATCTAAAATTTGATATATCCTGATATCCATGTCATATCATATTTGTGTCCCATGTTATATCCGAACTTCTAATGCAGATCCATATTACAATGTCTGTACACTTCTTCAAGAATGTGAAATTCTAATGAGCATGCATTCCATTTTGTGTGACTGTGAAGCATTTAGTAAGGAAATAAAGTAGCTACTCGGACCCAGAGGAAAATTAGAAACTCACAAATCTGTCATGGTAAGCATGTGACCGTCGAACAAAAAAACGGTGGCACAGAACCATGGCTGTCCCAATGGTAGTTTGAGGCCTGCAAAGGAACATGTCAAACTTTACACAGGTACAAAACATTATGAAACAAATGATGGAACCACCAGAAACCGCTTGTAATATCTATACTTTCCATGAAAAAAATAAAGACATGACCCAAAATGTGAATCTTACAACTCAAGCCGCACTCCAAGATTCTGAAGGAAGGCACAATAGGAGTACCGCAAGAATGTCTCATGACGTACATCAATACCATCTTTTCTCGATGGGGAACATCTATCAATCTCATCCTTTGACATTAAGATCACCTCATCATCTTCAAATATAGAACAATCAAGCTTACAGCTAGGTGATATAGAGGTATCAGCATTGGATCTTGTAGGAGGGGCTTGGAAGTTCAGAGATGAACGGATATTGTCTTGGACAGATGGTGGAAGATAGTGTTTCTTGTTGTCTTCCCAAACAGGAGCTGAATACTTTCTCCTCTTCAGAGATGATGGGACAGCATCATAGCTAACATAATTAGCATGACCATAACTGTTAAAGCTAGAAATGCCACCATGTTCTGCCCAATAGTTATTGTGAATGTTAAAATTTCCGGCATGATAGTTGTTCCTGCTTCGTTTCCTATTTTCATTGTTGAAGTTGTTTCTATCAAAGGTGGAACAATAACCACCATGTAAAACTCGCCCTTCTGCTTGCAAATTCCGTGTAAAAGGCATAATTCCTGCAAAACATCATAAATTACTTCTAATTCTTTCATCACATCTTTTTCATATGCTACAATAAGCCACCTCTACATTCAAATTCCAATTTTATTGCCGGTGTCTAATTTTCAATCAGCCATCAGTACAAATCCGAATGAAACAAATTCTAACCACAACAATCCAATTAAAATCCAGAACATAGTACGATCAAATTTTGATGAAATGACCATCATTAGCATTAGATGGTGCAGAAAACCTAAGCTATAGAATTACATAATGAAATTTTGTCATCGCATAGATCTTGTCGAACACTAGTTAAAATAAGAAACGATGAGACAAATCCGAAGTGGTTAAATGATAACAGGATTGGGACACCTACCTGATTGCGCAGTTGAGCAAATCTGGTTGATCTTAATTCGAAATTGAATTTGGAAATTGGAATAAAAGTTTAGGGTTTTGAACAAGGCAAGAACAAAGAAAATCGCGTACCCTGTCTTCGAAATATGAACTGCGGAGATCTCAAAAAGATAAAAACGGAGGATAAAAATCGCGTACCCTGTCTTCGAAGTATTATGGGTTTGTTTTATTCTTGTTTTTAAAATTTTAAAACTAAAAAAAAATAGAAAACTGAAAAACTTGTTTGATAGATGAGTTTTAAAAATAGTTTTAATTTTTTAGTATTTAAAAGTTAAAATTTGGAAATATTTGAAACATGTTTCTGTTTTTGATTTTCTGAATTTATATACAAATTTGTATTAAAAACTCCCCTAACTTTTTTTTAAAACTATTTCTGCAAACTTAGACCAATTTAGTGAGAAGTTCTTTGATAGAAACAAATTAGTCCTCCAAAGAACTATTTCGTATACTTTTACATCTTTGTGAGATTAATTTAGTATACTTTTAAATCTTTAGAGGACTAATTTGATTACAAAGTTTTAAATTAGTGACAAACTAATTTTTGGAGGACTAATTTAATGGCAAATACTTTATAAAATAAAATTAGTGACAAGACAATATTTAGAGGACTAAATTAATAATTAACTCTAATGTTTTATTAAAAAATAAATGACCAAAAGTTATATTTTAAGTTATATAATTAAAATATTTTTTCTCAACTTTTTATTTTATAAAGTGAGTTAGTATTCATTAAATAAAAATATGTTTTTATCCTTTCGTTCTATTTAAAGATGGGTGCGTTTTACGGTAAGTAAGAAGATTGTGTAATGCATGATACACCATTTAAGGGTGTGTCTATGATATATAAGGAATATAATTGTGCACAGCTATATGAGATTACTCACCATTGATTTAATAATATTTAATTCAACGGTCTGATTTAGCGACTTGGTACCGAAAATACTGGTTAAACTCAAAAATATGTTTAATTCCGATTGTCTTCTATAATTTTCTGGTAACTCTCTCCATTTTTTTCGACAACAACTATATCTCTTTTTTATTTTTAACCAAATCACTCCCTCTCATTCTGTACTCTCTCCATTTTTTTTCATATTATGTACTCTCATTCTGTAATCAATTGCTTTCGTTTCCTTTTCAAAACAAATTGAAACATAAAAAAACTACAGAAAGAGGAGCAAATCATTGAAAAACTACATAACAAATAGATAAATTACAATCTGAAAAAAAAAAGGAAAAAAAATTGATAAATGAGATTTGACAACGTATAGATTAACACAAGAAAAAAAATCCATAAAATAAATTTAACCAAGATGAAATCTAAGATCTAGAATTACAAGATCTAAAAAAACAAACAAATAGTACTTCCAAGATGAAATACCAGATCTAGAAATACCAGATTTGAAAAAGAAAATAATACAAAATAAAATACAAGATTTGAAAATACAGATTTGAAAAGAAGAAACGCAAATCTGGTATGTTCTTGAACGAAGGTTGAAGGTTGATTTCAGTGCGGTTGGATCTTCAAGCTTGCTATGGAAGGGGAACGTGAAGGTCGGAACAGTGGCGGTGGAGAAGCGTGAATGGAAGGGGAAGGAGAAGGGATGTGTAGTGGCGGTGGAGGATCGTGAATGGAAGGGGAAGGAAAAGGGATGTGTAGTGGGGGTGGTGGTTGTCTCTTAGACTGTGAGATGCATGGTGGTTCACGGTAGTGGAAGAAAAATAGAGAAAGAATGATTGAAATCTTTGATTGGCGGCGTCAGAGGAGGGGGAACGTGAAGGTTGGAATGGTGCCAGTGGAGGAGCGTGAACAAAAGGGGAAGTAGAAGGGATGTGTGGCGGTGGTGGCGGCGGTGGCTATGTTAAACAGGGAAGGGATGGAGAAGGTGATGTTCACAGTAATGTTCCTAATGCATTCACAATGGAACAAGTTTTTCTAGTAAATCAAAATTATTAAATAAAATAATCATATATCCAATAGTTCAGATTTGTGATGTATGATACATCACAAGTTTTACTTACCATAGATCCTACCTTTAAAGATGTAAGTTACTTTTGTCTTTATCATTTTAATAGTATGACCAATCTTTTCATTAAAAAAAAAAATGTTATATAATTTAATGCAATTGATTTGATAAAAAAACACATGTGACTGATTCACATCAATTTTTCTTTATATAATCATATTTACAATCTATAATTCTATATATCTTTATAAGTAATAATGATTATTTTTGTCCTTTTTTGCCATTTTGTTAGTTAATTCTATTTGTCTAATTGAATTATCAAAGTGCAGATGTATTTATTCACTTTATTAAGGTCATTATTGCTATTATCATGCTCAACTCACAATATCATTTTTTTTCTATAACACCGAATTTCTTTACCTTTAAAATGAGATTTTTTTTTATTTAATATCGTTTAACATTAAACGTCCAATCTAAGTTATGTTCAATAAATATCATTTTATTAAGATAAATATATAAGGGACAAGTATGAATCTAAATTATTCTCTTTGTCCCATTTATATAGCTCAATTGGTGAGTGTGTGGGTACCGTGTTCAATCTTTTGTTATACTACTTTTCTATGAACAAAAAACTATTCTCCTATAAAAAAATTATTATTCATCAAATTGAATGGCGAAAATGATATTTTTAATGTTAAAAGGTTTAATATTTTTAATGTTAAAATGTTTAATATTTTTTATAACATTTGAATTATTATTTATTTAAAATTAAAATTAATTTTATTAAAAAAAGATTATGTGAATTTCTTAAGCCGGCTTCTAAAGTAAGCAAGTGATTTTTTTGATTTATCAATTTTTTATGTGAAACTACGAGTATCTTTGAATCATATTGGGCTAAAGAACTCCTGTTCATATAGGGTTGGCTAACTAAAGGGTAAAGTTCTCCCAGCAAATCGTTTTTGCATTCACAAGGATCGAACAACGACATTGCTTAAGCGGTGAGAGTGCCGAACCACTTAAATCAATCACTCTTTTCTTACTTACCAAGTGTCGATTTTAGTCGAAAGAGAAAAACTACTCATAATTAATTCAATAACTGTGCATCAACGCCGTCGCCTTCACCTGAACCACCGCATCGCACCAATGATCGGAGCCATCGCAAGGGTTGCCCGCCAGTGGGCTGACTTAAACCCCGTATTCCATCCCTGTTGTTGTTTCACTTATGATTATGAAAGAAGAACAAAGGGAGAAGACTAAGGGAAAAAGAGAAGGAGATAGAGGTGATGGCAGCCATGGATGGGGTTTTACAATGTATGAAGTGCAATTGGGGTTAAAAAAAGTCATTCAGGTTTGAAAATTGAAATTTCTTGTTGAAAGCAATCAATAATTTTACTCAATCCCTAACTCTGGATTCTCCCTCAATTCCATACTCGTTAAAGCACCTCTATCAATAAACCATCACTATGATTTTGTTACAGTATAGATGTATAAGGGTGTAAGTAGTAAATTCTATTAATTGGTGGCTTGTACACGTGTCAATACTCTGATTAGTTAGTCAGTTCCCAAATAGGAAGGTTGTTAAAGCTATTATTTGTTGAAACAGCTACATATAGAGATTTTGGGAAATTTACATTCATTTATGCAAATAAATCAATTTCTTCCAAACTTCTAATAATTCTCTTTCTGTGTATCAATAAAAGTTTCCATCGGAATTCATTCTTTCACATTGAATTCCCTTGATTCTTTTTTGATGATCTTCGAATATCCACTATTCCTAGTTCATCCTAACAGATTTTTCTCACCTTTGCACACAATTAACGACGAAGTCAAGAAACACGACCATAGTAGAGATCCGAAAGCAACGCACTCAAATACCCAGATCTTTTGTTGTGGTGGTGCTACTTCTTGTTCTAGTGGAGTGTGTGAGGCGGCTATGGCATCCTCTTCCGAAAATCATCGTTCCTTCACCTTGTCCCCACAACACTGTCGCTACTACCTTCGCCTAACACGAGCAACCCCTCATTGTCGTTTCCATCAAGTTTGGTAGCGGCAATGGCAGCAACAGTTTCTTCCAGTTCCACGTCACAAAAACATAGGGATAAGAAAACAATCGGTAAATCAGGAACCCCAAAAAATCGTAATCGTCAAATACTAAAATAATAAATCTAACGGTTGATATTTCCTTATACCATACATCACTTAAGTGGAATTGGATACTCTCCTATAGCCCGATGTCTCCAGCTCTCTCTTGCACTTTTTGTGATTCGTTGGATTCGCATAACAGCTAAGATTTAAATTCATGTAGTAAATATTTCTTTTCAGTATATTATAGTAAATATTATATTAAATAAATAATAAATTTAGATAACTTAAATATACTTAATTTTTTTTATTTTAAATTTTCATATTCAAAATTTGAAAAATAATATCATTTTCTTAATTAAACTTTTTGTTACAAAAAAAAAGTAATATCATACATAATATATCCATAAAAGAATTAAGTCATACACTTTTGGATTATGCGGATAATATTATTTTTAAAAATAAATTACATAATAATCAGCATAGTATTAATAAATTATATTATATCACAAACAATCATATTTTAATTCTCTTTGGAATTTTGGTCTCTAACTTTTTCATGAATTTTTCTTTTAAAAATTATCAACCTATTTTTAAAAATATTTTTTTCAATTTTTTTTCTCTTTATAATTTAAAAAAATAGTGATTTTCTTAGTTTACACTTTAAAATTTATCTCTCTCAATGTTTTTATCTATTTAAATTTTGAAAATTGAAACTTAAATTAGAATAAATATCACGAACGGGGTGAAATAGAAAAAATTTCTTATCTTGTCCTATATGCTTCTATCTTGACTTTTCTTTTAGGATAACATTTAAATTAGAGAACAAGATAGGACAAACTCACAAGACAATCTTATCCTATCATGTTGGCACATTAAAGATAATAACATGATATGATAGTTTGTTCTATCCTATCCAACTTACAATGTATTTATACTAAACTGACTCTAAAAATATTTTCATAAAATATTAACATTATAATCATAAAAATGAACGTTATATTAAAAAGTTGATCTATTTTATTTTCATGTTTTACCGAGTAAAATAAGGTTATATACGAATTACACATAGTATTAATTTATTTTAATCAATAAAATATATATAGTCATGTTCTATTCTATTGTCACTAAACACAATGAATATTATGTTTTGTTTCATCTCATTTCAGTATGTTCCACCTTTATTTATTTTTTTATAGGTTAAAATGCGTTCATAAGAATTTGAACAGGGAGCTACTACTCAACGCTTCACTCTCTTACCAGTAAACCAACTTGTTATGTTTAACTATCAAATGCTACCTAATAATTATAAATACTAATGATTCCTTTAAAAGTAACTACGCTGTCAAAATAACAAAATATTGTCGTTTAATATACTCAATCAATTTCATGCTATAAGACTATTTTAAGACAATATCATTGTTTCATAATATAAGACCTCGTATAATTTTTTATATTTGTCGATTATAATTAATAAGATTTTACAAAAACATAGTTAAAAATAATTAATGCAAAAATCTGACTTTTGATAAGTGTAATCAGACTTTACAAAGAGTTAGGTGGAAGTAATTACATATTTTTTTAATAAATGTATCAGACTTTGTAATATGAAACTAGAGTACTTTGATACCAAAATAAAGATTTATTAGTGGCTAATTAATTGAGAGTTTATGACTTTTGATAAGCATATGCAGCTAGATTGATTAATGAATCCGTTGTAAACGAAGCATCATAGGCACCCCATAAGTAATGCCACGAATCCTGCTGTCAAATTAAAGCATATGCCCCGTTTGAGATTCGGTTCAAATTACAGTACATGACAAGTAACTGGTAAGTACTACTACATCACATAAGAAAATGAAAGACCAATATACCTGGTCATTTCAATAGTAGTTTACTAGTATGATTTTAGTATTGAGATTGTATAGTTTGTTTTTTTTTTCAAGGGAATTCTTTTAGTCTATGATTTCTATATATTATTATTTAGTTTGATTTTTTAATGTATATTGATCTTTGACATTTTTAAAAACAATTCAAATAAATCAATGAGTTTTGATTAAGAATTTTAATTTAATTCTTGTTAAAATTTAAAAATTTTAAATTTTAACCCCAAATTAAATAATGTTATTTCCGGATGAAACAATTTTTATACTAGAGTCTATTTGGAACTTCAATATGTTATGTAGAATTCTTACAGTAAAATATGTTTTTTTATGAACCAAGATATCTCCGGCCGATAGTCTATTAACTGTGTCGGACTTTGCTGGTAAAGTAAAATATGTTTTTCTTTCTTATAAAATATTATGTCACTTTTGAATTTAGTTTTTATAAGCTTATTTTTTTGCATTTCACTCCTTATTATTTTAGAAATTGCATTTTTACATCTTTAATATGCAATTTAGTGTCTTAATATAAGCTTAATTACCATGAGTTTATCATAAAATGATTAGTTAGTAATAATATAAAAGTCGAATTCCTTCTAAATCTCTATAGTAGTTTCTACCATCTATGATTTATTTAACTATAATTTAATTTAACTCGACAAGGACAGACAAATGAAACTCATGAAAAAATAGAAACTAAAATGAGAAATTTTTTATAAAAACTAAATAGAAAAATAATGTGTTTTTTATGAAACAAAGGTGCCAAAAGCCCAAAATGAGAAACAAGAAAACTAGCTATGCTCTCTCCAAAAAAAAAATGGAGGAAGCACTATTATACGGAAGGAAGAAAATAAAAAATCTGAAAATCCACGTGTAAAACATGATCTATTTTTACAAGAGCATCTACCGTAACATTTTCCTCTCAATGAATATGAGACCAAATCACATGCTCCAAAGACAAAGCAAGACGATGCATATCGGAGACCAACGAGACACAAGAGTGCAGAGGATGACACAGCTGGTCAAACAACAAGATAGTTGAAGGGAAACCCCTCAATGACTAAATGAATACCATGATAAATCTCCCACAGCTTTGTGAAGACAATATTACAACAGCTCAAATTTGTCGTAAATGAGTCAAGGTGCGTCCCCCATTAATATTTTAGAATACCACCATAAGTCGCCCTATTCAAGTGATCGAAAACTGAACCATCCGTATTCAACTTGACCCAATCAATAGGTTGGTTAGACCATTGAACAGTAACTATAAGTCAAGTAATGTGTTTTGTATAAACTAAAAACATATTCTCCATCAACAATATGAGCTAACGTGGATTCACTTGATGCGTAAGCTATTCTGAGTTGCGTATGTGATATTTGTGTCAGGAACAACTTGGACGCGCATTAAGCCAAGGAAGACACCAATCCAAACATGCTAAAAAATCCAAAAAAAAAAGTTTAGAGAAAAGAGACTTGCGTATTCTAACACAAGGCCAATCCAAACATAGTCTTAAAGGACCAAAACTCACTAGGAAAAATAAAAGTAAGCACTAAAATAAAGTTAGTTGAGTTAGAATATCAGAAAGTAAAATAATTACAGTAAAACCTCTAATTTGAATTACTGAATGAATGGCACCAAAGTTATGGGTGTTCAGTAATCATTGACAAAAATCTGCTGCAATGCATGAATGCAGAAGGCAGTTGTATAATTGGGCTACGGATCATCAGGTTGGGTGAAAAAATAATAAAAGTATGGGTGTGTTTGAGAATGTACAACCAGGATCTGAATCATGATCACACTACTGTTTAGCACTAATTACGATGATTAGGCTGTGTTAATTAAGTAGACCTTGGGTTCAGCCGGCCCATTTCTCACACATGTTTGGTCCTCCTTGATTCACGCGTAAAGCACGTGAGACTTGATAAACACATGACCATCACCCACTCAGATCAATAAACCAACGTTTCATAAATTCCACCTATCCCCATGTGACTGTCCTCAGTTTCACCACCCATGCTAACACCAAATTATTTCAACTCATTCCACTTTACATAACCCCTTAATGTTTAATTGCATTTTTACTTTCTCAAGTATCCTTATTTTGCAATCTCATTAGTCGTTCCATATCTTCTTTTTTTAATGTTTTTCTAAATTCTTACTATTTAATTGCATTTTTACTTTCTCAAGTATCCTTATTTTGCAATCTCATTAGTCATTCCATATCTTCTTTTTTTAATGTTTTTCTAAATTCTTACTAGGATTTTTTTAACCGGTATAATATTGAACATGATAAGAATCTCAAAATAGAAAGAATAGTAGATAATAAATGCATACTTAAATATAACTCAATTATTTTTTGTGTTTTTTCATAAAAAGAATTTCATTTGAAAAACTTAACTTGTGCAATATTACACAGGTTAAAAAGCTCCTTATAAATAATATAAATACATAATTTTTTTTAAAGCTTTTTTTAATGTAAATAATTTTAAATTAAATCACAAATTAACAGAAATTAATCTCAATCATATAATTTAGTTAGTAAAGTTAGAAATTAATCTCAATCATATAATTTAGTTAGTAAAGTTAGGAAGACATACTTATTTATTGCGTTGGTAATAAGAAAATACTACATAAGAGGGTAAGTAGAAGGATAGTACTATAAGAAATCTCCAAAAAATTATTGTGCATGTATAAGAAGCCAAACGCGCCTTGACCGTTCATTTCATCCGCTTATAAATGGAAGCCATTGTGCTCTGTTTTCAAGTTTGGCAGTGAAAGTGTGTGTAAGGTAACAAAAACAGAACAATGGCATAGAAACAGAGCAAGAACAGAGAGATGGGAAGAAGAACAGGGAAACCAGAGTCAAAAAAATCATACACTCTTCCTCCATCACCTTCTCACTCCTTCTCTTCTTCTTCCTCCTCCGATTTCGAATTCACCATCTCAATCTCCCCTCGCAACAAAGCTCTCTGTCCTGCCGATGAACTCTTCTACAAAGGCCAACTCCTTCCCCTCCACCTCTCCCCTCGCATCTCCATGGTCCGTACACTTCTCCTCTCTTCCTCCTCCACCTCCTCCTCCTCCACCGCCGCCCGCGACTCCACCGGAAGCAGCGCCTCCAACGAATCTCACTCTTCTTTCAGCAGCGACCTTGCTCTGTTCCCCGATTGCGATTCCTCTCGCCCGAGCTCCGTAGCCGAGGACGACGAGCTCAAACGCCTTCACAATCCTTCCAAGGAAATTCCCCAATCTCAAATCAAGAAGCCTCACAAGTTCTTCTCCAGATTCTCCTCTGTTTTCCGCGCCGGAAAAACAGAGAACGTGAACGTAAATGTCAATGTCAATGTGAATGTTTCTGCTTCTTCTTCCGTGAAGCGAATGAGCGCAACGGCGAAGGAAGTTATAAGAAAATATCTGAAGAAAGTGAAGCCTTTGTATGAAAAACTCTCACAGAAACAACAACAGCAGCAGCAGCAGCAGCAGAGAACGGCGGGAGAATTTCTCAATACGACGTCGGTTTTGTCTCTGTTAACGAAAACAGAGAGATCTGTTAAAGAAACAGAAGGTTCTGGTAAGAGAGGAAGGAAAGAGAACATGGGAGTGCTTTCGCATTCGTTTTCAGGGAATTTGAGGTATCCAAGAAGGAGAAGCTGCGTTTCTAGTTGTCCTTCTTCGATGAGATCATCGCCGAGTCATTCCGGCGTGCTTTCTCAAAGGACGGTGCTTTCGGGTGCCGTTGGAGGGATGCATTATGGAGGAGACACCTCTTCCATGGAAGAGTTGCAGAGCGCAATCCAAGGAGCCATCGCACATTGCAAGAACTCTTTGATTCAGAACAAAACTATGGTCAGTAACGAAATCTAGTGTATGTTTGGATCTCCGTTAAATCGATCAAACTGACTTTCATTATTATGTAACGATATGAAATGATGTTCCGAGTTAATAGTTACTAGATAAAAGTTAGTTAACTCAAAGAAAAGAGCTTCGATTCAAATCTATCAAATTTCAGTTTGATTTTGTGTATGTTTGGTTTCAAATTTGGATGAATGGGAATTCATTTTAACTCGATTGAAGCTAATTTTTACATTTTGAATTATCCGATTTAACATCAAACCAAACACACGCTAAAATTGCAGCATGGTAAAAGGAGATCCTAACATGCACCTAATCTAATTAATCACCCATTTGGTCAGTATGTTGATCTTCCCTTCAATTTCCCCTGTTCTTCCACGATCTGATGATTAACCAACGGTTATGTTAATTAAAAAAATTTGTTTTTTTTTTTATCTTTTATTTTTAGGGATCTTTTTAGTTTTTACCTTAGAATATTCTGACTTGGGAGTGAGGTTAAAAAGCTGCATGTGACTAATATTTGGAAGGTCCATTTGGATTTGCTTGAGAAAAGTTAGCATGGAATGGAAAGTTGAAACTTTTCTTTTCTTTCCTTTTTTTTTTTTACTGTTATTTTTGGTGGACTTGGAAATTTGAAACATTGTGATGTGTAGAAAATAAAATAAATAATGGTAGTAACAATAATAATAATAGTATAATAAGAGTGACGTGGTTGTGGTAGTAATTGGTCTGCATAGCTGCTCTGCAGCGCAAAATTGGCAGCATGTGAATTGGAGTTTTCTGGAAATGATTCCATTGCCGTTTTTGACGTTTACCTTATGAAAAACTCTCTCGTCTTTAAAAATGGACATAAATTATTGAAGAAAATCTCGAATTCTAATCGGTAAATTATATAGGTAGAATCTGATTTAAGTTTTATTATCCTTAAAGAAAACCACATGGTGTGGAAAGTAGAGAGGAAGTTTCAACATTGAACACTATGGCGTAATATTTGAATGTGTGCATTTATTGATTTTGGAAGCATATGAGAGTGAGAAGGTTCAAGTATGCTTCTCTAGCTTGGACTAGATTTGAATTCACTCATATATTAATGCGTACATACTACTGTTCTCTTATCAGTGCACCCATATTACTCGATACTAGTGCTACGAGTATTTCACAAGGATCTGAATATTTCTGTCTATTCTTTTTGTTATATACTAGTATCAATCTTGTTATATTACATAAAATAACAAAACTCAGCATTATTTATGTATAAGTCTTTTTATTCGACAATTATTTGGTGTGAATTCAATTTTAAGAAGAAGATTATTTAGTTTTTGGCAGCTAGATACCTTTGAATGACACCCAAAAAGTCTTCTTATCATGTGACATGGGATATATGATTCACTGTTATAGCATAATCAATATGGCATTAAAAAAAAACATAAAATGATTCCAAATTAAAGTAAAACTGAGAATTTAAAATGTAAAAGTTATTTTTAATGTGTTTAGATAGGTTAAAATGCACAAATTCAAAACGTGAAAGTTATTGCTCCCTCTATTATGAAATATTAATCACTTTAAATTAAGGTTATGTTTGAGAAGGCTTTTTTTAGAGGATTTTGGCTTTCAAAAAGCTTTATCGTCGTTTGATAATTACAAAATAAGGCTTTTGACTATGGGGTTGTGACTTTTGTAACTAACTTTTGCAAAGCTCTTTCAAGAGACTTTTGGCTTCAAGGATGGACTTTCAATATTTTACTTCCAAAATTGTCCTTATTTATTTTAAAAAATCACAAAATACCCACCACTATTTGATACTACCTCTGGTCCTAAATATAAGATCATTTAGAGAAAAATTTTTGGTCCTATATATAAAATCCCTTACAAAGTTCAAGAAGCAATTATTAGATTTTTCCTTGTCTACCCTTGTAATAAATGAAATGATTGTGGGTACAATTAATATATTTGTTGAAAATTTTGACTTTAAACAAGGATAAATTTGATATATTGTATTATTTTTTGATAAGGCAACATATTAAATAAGGTTGTTAGTAGTTTTCTTAATCCGTGTGAATTGATTAGAAGGTCCTATAAAAATGATCAGAGGTAGTATTACTATTATATTAAATATTAATATAATATTATTTGTTCTCTTTGGTCATTTAATACATTTTAGCTTATTACACGGCCTATTTTACCAAACAATTCTGACCAATAAACCAACCTCACGACCTTAATCTTGTATCCATAATCTCACAGCCTTCAGCCAGCTTCGCAGCCAAAAGCCAAAAGCCTTGAAATTTCATCTCGTTTCCCAAACACAGCCTAAAGCATTGATTATCCTAAAATCTAGAAAAATTAATGTTAATAAAACGTTATTACCTATCTCTTGAAAATTAAAATTACCAATAATATTGTTTTTTATTAATGACTACAAATGAGTTAAAGAGGAATAAATTTGGAAAAATAGCAATAAATGTTATCTTGAAAGTGACTAATATTTTAGAACAAATATTTTTGGCTAAAGTGACTAATATTTCAGAACGGAAGGAATATTAAGTTTGTTGATCCATGCTTATGCCACCAAAAGCAAAACTAAAAACACAATAATTAATTAGTTACATTGAAATTGATCAAATATGATAACGTGAAACTAAAACACATAATTCTAAGCAACTTAATTATACTATCTCTTGTCCTTTTTATAAGACTTTATAATCAATTTATACGGATTAAGAAAATTACTAACAATCTTATTTAATGTCTTATTTTTAAAAAAATAGTACTACAATCTTTCAAGTTTACCTTTATTTAAAGTTAAACCTTTTAAAAAATATATTAATTGTACTAACTATTCCTTCATTTATTACAAGGATAGACAAGGAAACTAATCATTACCTCTTGAACTTTGTAAATAGTCTTATATATAAGACCAAGAAAATTTCTCTAAAAGGTCCTAAAAAGGACCAAAGATAGTATATACTCCATCCGGTCCTATATATAGGTCACCTTCTAGAAAAAATCTTTGGTCCTAAATATAAGTCATTAACTAACTCATTAATTGAGTTTTTCTCTTTTACCCCTTTTACAATTTTCAATGATTGCGTGAGAAAGAGAGTAGAAAAAGAAAGAAAAAGATATATTAATTTCCAAAGCATTTATTATCACATTTAAGTTGAGGTATAGTTGGAAAAAGACTTATTTTTTAGACAAATTTAATGAGTTAACTACCATTTCTTAGTTTTATTGATTCGGTTATAAGTGATTTATATATAAGATCAGAGGGAGTATTTATCATAGTAAATGCTTTTCAAGTGGACTCATCTAAACACCACTTAAATAAAATAAGGGTTGTGCTAAATAGTGTCTTAAGGGTACTTGTTAAGGTGCAATAAATACACATTTTTAAATGATTGGAGTTACTATAAACAACATTCATTAAGTAGTTTTTAAGTTTCAAAACATTAAAGTCTACTATTTTCAATAAAATATTATTATTTTTGTAATCTTAACTAGTGCCCTTAGAACACTGTTTATCATTTTGCATAAAATAATTATGCATCACAAACTTAATTACAGTATAATAAATTGATAAATATAAATTAATTTATATAAAAAATAGTTAAATCGGTTCAATTATGATTGAACTATTGAGCCTTAAATGAGTGACTCTATCAGTGCAATGACAAGTTCAGTTTTATTTGAGGTTATTATGATCCTAATTAAGGACATTTTCTTTTGGATACCATGTATGCATATAATTTTGGAAAATTATTGTGATAAATTATTTTATAATAATAACAAGTTTTTATCTCACTAAATGGAATTAGTTACATGATCCATGAATTACACGATGTCATCGTGTTCTATCCAAAATCATATATTCTGGGACAACAAATTACTCTAATTATAATGACATTGGAGCCACCAGATATATTTATTGGACTGTGAGCTGTATATATATCACTTGGTCATATACTAAAGTTTGAATCTTTGACGGTAGAAATTTATGATACATTATTTAAATTTAATTTACAATGTATGTGTACGTGTGTATTTATTTATATAAAAAAGTTATATTTATTGTTGAATGATAAGCTTTCAGCTGATTGATATGCTTTGGGTTAAAGTGTGGCCCTGATCAATCCTGCCCAACAAAACCAAGATATTGTAATTATGGATCACTACTGTTCCATGAAGTTGCTTCATCAAAAATCTCTTTCTAAGTGATAAATCCTTATTGTGGATAGAAAAATATTTTTCTTATAACTATTTTTCTTACATTTATTTTATACCCATATTAAAATAATAATATTTTTATTTTTATTCTAAAAAAGAAAAATATATTTTTATTCAAAAATCATGTAAATGATTAAAATATTAAGAATATAAAAAAGATATAAAAGAAAAAGGTGTTAGAAAATCGGGATTATTGTGGATATTGCCCTTATACCTAGTGGCTTTTGGATTTTGGGTGGCAAGATGATTAATTAATTATTACCCTAATCCCAAACATTTATTTTTCTATTAAAAATTCTAAACTCACAATCACTATTTACCAAAATTATCTCACTATCATTTGTAAAAAAAAATAATTTAGGGTTTGTTTGAAAAAAAATTGATTTTTAATTTTTAAAAAGTGTATTATAAAATAGTTTTAAAAATAATTTTTAAAAAAATGAGAGAAGTTTTCAATACAAATTTGTTTAAACTTCAAAAAAATAAAAATTTGTTTGTAAATTCAAAAAACTAAAAATTAAAAACTGAAACCAGTTTTAGATATTTTTCAAATTTTAATTTTTAAATACTAAAAAATTAAAATTGTTCTCGAAAACTGTTTTAAAAACTCATCAATCAAATAGATTTTTTAATTTGAATTGAAGTTGTGAATTGTGGGGTAAATAATAATTATGCGGATCATCAGTAAACACATAAATAAAAATAATTTTTTTTTTCTCTCTAGATATATAAAAACGAACAGAAAGAGTACTAGTACTAATTACTTATGAGATTTGTGTCTCCATCCCATACCAATTCATCAGTTTTTTCTTTTTGAAATTACACCTATCTTTTCTAAAACGGGAAGTTTTTGTAATATACTAAAAACCTAAAAAAAAAAAAATAGTAAGTGTAATTTATAAAGAGACAAAATCTGAATTTGATAAGTATTAAAGAATCGATCGACGTAGGTGTAATATCTCCTCAAACAATAAAGATGAGATAACTTGTAGGGATCATTTAATAGATTTTTGTTTTGGGTTTACACCATTAAAGAGTTAAGTTACTTAAAGTATAGAGAAATGATGAAAAGATTTGATGGAATTGAACTATTAAAAATGCTTTGAGATAACTTTTCTATAGTTTGATTAGAACTTTTTTAAATAAAAATTATAACTCAATACCACTTATTCATAATACAAGTGCTAAAAGATCAACACAACTGATAATGATATATGTACGAGTGTGTAGCACATGTAAGAGAAATTTCATTGATATGTTTTAAAAAAATTAATTTAAGATGAGGAAAGATGATTCAGTCTAAAGTAAAGAAAATATCAAAATTCAAAGAATATTTATAAATATACTTATATTTATCTTACCTACAAAAAAATAAGTATGAGTTTAATTTATAACCTGTTAGATACGAGACCTATTATGCTCCATTTGGTCAATCTTTTATGTTAAGAGTCATGATTTCTGTACTTACAATTTTTTGTACTCAATGTACTTATTGGTTACGTACGTTGAAAAAAGTGATTATATTAGTTATTTTTTTTGTTACAGTGTTTTTCGGATTTAGTGGTTATACGTGTAGAAATATGTGGTTACAATATAAAAATAAAAATTCAATAAAACTTCTACGTGTGTAACCAGATATTTTAATGTATGTAATCATGAATATAAAGTGAGTAAAAAAACATAAGTACCAAATTTTGTTTCTTATGTTAAAACATAATTTCTTCTAAATAGAATCTAAGGTGTCCAACAGATAGAAAAATGGGGAAGGGTTCCACATGGTCAGGGACATGTCACATGCAATTTAATTTTCCACAGAGTGCAATGCAACATATGCCAACAAATGAAGTAAAAGACGCCAATTAATTAATTAATGTGTTTTCTAATTAATTAACCTTCTAATTATAAATTTCTAATCCTCCTTTCTCAAATTCACATTATCTCTTCACGTGCTTAAGCAAACATGATTCACAAATATCACAGCCCTGCCTCTTTATTATCTTAATTTTTTTTATATATAATTTTTATTATTGGCTATGATGTGAATCTATCATCAACTGATTGTTATATTATGTCCAGATATAAAAAATCTTCATGTTCGCCATTCAATTGATTATGTGGTTTTCCAGCACTAATATATACATATATTATATATTATATATTATATATATACCAACTAGGAAATATCTGGTTTTTCCCCTTCCATATAAGTAATGATATTATCACAAAGTTATGCTTTCAAGTGATATGGGTTTAAGACCCGTTTCTTTCGACATATTTAGTAAAATAAGTATTTATAAAAATTTTTGGTTTGTTTATTTGTGTTTCGCAAGATAATTAGAATTGAAAAATAACTCGATTTTCTGTTTTTTTTGAGAAGTAGGTATTAAGTTGCTTCTATAAATAAACAGAAAATCTGATTTTTTTTATTGTAATCAAATATACATAATTTTTTATTCTTATAATAGTCACTTAAAAAAGTAATTAATTCTTTATTTATAAAAATAATTTTTGCTAAGAAAATTAGTTTCACCGCAGTGTAAATATTCCTGACTTAAGCAAAATTGATTAAAAATAGGAAAAGAGTATAAACTCCTAAACCATTTTTTCTTCCCAACAATACCTTAAACTTTTACACGTTTGCTAATAAATCAATAATCATTAAAAGTTTTTCATATTTGCAAGTTTAACAGAAGGACCAATTATTTCACCAATATAAGAAGTTTACGGTTCAACTGAGAAAGAATATAAGTCCGTCTGTTTATTTTTATTTTATTGAATAAAAACTTATTTTACTACAAAGTAACTTTTGGAAATTTTTAACACCGTTTATTTTTGCTTTTGAAAAGAATTAGAGTAGGAAAAAAATTAGATTTGTGAAATTACTATAAATAACTTCTCAAAACAGTTAAACGTAATAAATAAGAAAATCTAAAATAAACACTACTTATTAATTATCATTGTAACTAAACGTAAATAACTTCTAATTTTTAAGATGATTACTAATTAAAAAGTTAATCATTTTTTTTACATAAAAAATCACTCATTTTTAAGTTTAAGAAAATAAATCTTAAAAAGTACTCCCTCATATTAAAAGTAAGTCTTATAAGCACTTGACCATTTTTTATATGGTATAAAAAATAGTTATTGCATTGATTTAAAAAAAAAAAATCATTTTATGATAACTTTATCGTTAAGTAAATGTAATTCACTATCTTAGAACTAAAAAGACTAGTAATAAACTGCTTTAATAAATAAAAATAAAGTTAAAAAAAATTAATAAATACACCTTATATTTTAAGTATATACTTATAATATAAATAAATTAAAAGATGAACATTTTGTTCTCGTACTTATATTTTTCTTATATTTTGAAAAGGAAAAAGTACTACTAGTTAACTGTTTAAATCTTGATTTCATAACTATCAAACCAATATGCCAATCGGTTTAAAATTTAATTAAGAAGACATGAAGTATAATGTGCTAGATTGTAAATAAGTGAATCTTTGCATAGATCAATTTATTTATTTATTTTTTTAATTTTTTTTTTTTTTAGAAAACAGAAATCATGTAACTGCAAAAACAAGAGCCGGACCATGAAAGCCAAATGCAACCAGCCGTCTAATTCATTGTTTTCATCCCCAATTAATATTAAATCCAATTTTTAATCATTAATTTCTCATCACAACAAGACAATAAAAAGCATAATTTACACCTAATAAAAATCATCCCTATATACTACATATACATCACATCATTACATAGTTTCACAAATTCTATGAAAAAGAAAAAATCATCATGGCATGTGGAATGAGGTGTTCCAAAGGGCTAAAAATTTGTTTAGGTGTCACCACCATTCTCCTAATTATTTTGGTAATTACAATTTTAGTCTTATTCTTCACTCTCTTCAAACCTAAAGACCCCACAATTACCCTCCAATCAATTAAGCTTGAAAAATTGGAAATTGAATTACCAACACTTAAACTAAATGTATCATTAGGGCTAGTGGTTACGGTTGATAATCCTAATTATGGAAGTTTTAATTACCATAATAGCACAGCTTATCTTAATTACCGTGGTAATATTGTGGCTGAAGCTCCAGTTTATGAAGACACAATTCCTGCTCGTGAATCTCATAATGTAAGTACGAGTTTGAAAATTTTTGGAGATATTACAAAATTTAAGGATTTACCAAGTGATTATTTTATTAAGGGAGTTATTAATTTTACCTCAACGACTACTTTATATGGGAAAGTGAAATTAATGAAAATCTTCAAGATGAAAGCTACTAGTTACTCAATTTGTGATATTTCTGTGTTTGTAAATGATAGAAGTGTTAATTCTACATGTGACACAAAAATCAAATTATGAGATTATTTATTTATTTATTTTCCATCTTGTTGTTGTATAACTAATTGTCTTGATGAATTCATTTATTCAGATATGTTGCATTGATAATATTGCACATGAAAATATTGAAGCTTGTTCTGTTTCTTATACTTTCTGTCTGCCTCCAATTAATGATAGAGAATGAATTATTTGAAATTTTATTTTGAATTCATATCAAAATTACGTAGTCTTCTTGATTTTGCTTACTTTGGCAATATGCAGATTTGTCAAAAAAGAAAAGAAAAGAAAAATTGAAAATGAAATTTGCCCTACTTTCCCAAATATTTTGTTTCAGTTTCTAATTTGAAAAATTAATGATGGAAAGGAAATGATGTGTAACATGTTCCTAACAAATAGGCCTAAAAACACAATTCTGACTGTGAGTTCTGTCCTTTGTGTGAAGAAAATACTAATAATAATTTTCCCTTGGGGATGTTTTGATCAAAATACATTTTCATATAATAATAAAAAATATATAATATAATAAAAACATGTGAAAAACATGGTTCTCTTTCAAAATATTTTACTCCAAATTCCAATCTCTTTTGGCTTTAGGAGACACTGAGACAGAAGTAATTCGGAACTGTAAGTACATGAATTATATTATTATTATTATTATATTTTGAAAAGTCAAATCAATTAAAAAAGTACAGAAAGTATTCAAAACTGGATACAAAAATTATTAAAAAGAAAAGGGAATTTATTGGAAATGCAGTATAAGCACCAAAACTAAAACAAACAAATCTAATATGGTCGCAGAAAGCCACCATAACACAGTTTCTCAGCAGCCGCCTATACAACCGCACACAAATTAAAACAGGAAAACACAACACAAGTGTGTAACACCTAAGATAACAGAACACATATCACACCAAAACACTATCAACTTCCAAAACATGGAAACAACATAGCCACCAACCATAAGCTACTCTGCCACAGGCCCAAATAAGAAGCAACACACTCATACCAATTGATAGATAATTTATCAGCAATGACCATGAGTTCTGCCCACTATACATATCCTCAAAGAGCATTCGGATCTATAACGCAGGCCAAAAAGTTTGAACTCCAAACCGAATAGCTGACGCCGCATTTTGGTGCATGAGCCCAAATCCAAAGCCAGCTCCGCACCATAATCAAATCAAACAAATCTTCCATCACCAACTCTTTATTATTGAAAATCACCTGATTCCTCGATAACCACACAGTAGAGAACCAAACAATACTCCACATCCATCGCTCATCCTTTCGAATAGGAAGCACATTCATAAACTGATAATAATATGCATCACAGTCGGTATGGAAGACTGAACAGACACCTGCCTTTGGAGACAAAAAGTACCAGAACTCAGCCATCCTGCGACAATCCAAAAAACAGATGAGACGCAGATTCCGGTGCAGCATCGCACAAAGCGCATCCTACAGCAAGTTGATCCACCATTCCTCGAATCAGCAAATTTTCCCTGATAGCCAACCGATTCCTTGTTACTTGCCAAACAAAAGCCTGAACCTTTAACGGTAGATGTGCATTCCAAATAATCTTGAAAAAAGGGTTCGCCGCCGGTGCTCCACAACGCGAGAGGAGGTCATATGCAGATTTAACTGAATATCTTCCAGAATTATCTGCCAACCATTGCCACCTATCTGATTCATCAACCTGAAAAGGAACATCTTGCAAATCTTGCACCAAAAGATTAAACTGTTTTTTTTCATATTCAAACAACTCTCTTCGCCAACCACCCTTCCATATCAAACTCTCCCTAACACCTTCCACTACTTCTGCCACACAGCAACCTTTACACGTGGAGAACAGTCTCTCAAACCTTTCACATAAAGGCTGATCCCTAACCACTTGTCCAACCAGAATCTAGTATCCATCCTATTCCCGACATGTTTCTTTACGCTACCTCCCACCCAACCCTCACTGTTACACAGAGTCAAAATATCCTTCCACCATTTAGATGATGCGCCTCTGTAACCATTGTTTAACCTTCTGATCCCCAAAAAAGAATATTTTGATAAGAGAATGTTATGTCAAAAGCTACTCTCCTCAGTTAAAAAACGCCACACCCACTTACCGAGCAAAGCTTCATTAAACCTCCGTAGCTTCCTAATGCCTAATCCCCTACATCCTTATCCTTACAAACGTCATCCCACGCCACCCAACAAGTCTTCCTCTTCCCCACACTTCTCCAAAGAAAATTAATAATCAAGGATACCTGTCAGAGCTCTGAAGAAGGAAAGATAAAAGATCGGCAATGCGGTTAGAACAGACTTGACAAGGACAATGCGACCCCCGAAAGAGAGATTCTTATTAGCCCAACTAGACAACCGTCTTCTGACCTTTTCAATAACAGGCTCCCACAATTTCAGTCTGCCATGGTTACCACCTATTGGTAGGCCAAGGTAAATGAAGGGGATATTGCCGATTCCACATCCTAAGAAAGATGCATAGTCATGTTGACAACTCACATCTACATTGAACGTTATCAAACGACTCTTATGGAAGTTGACCTTCAAACCTGATGCCAATTCAAACCACCGAAAAATAGACTTTATGGCCCAAATGTTTGAGGCCTTGTCTTCGCAGAACAACAACGTATCGTCAGCGAATTGAAGGTGAGTCACCTCCACGGCCTCTGGACCAATAGGAATGCCAGAAAACAGACCTTCCCCCTTTGCCTTCTCAATCAAGGAGCTCAACCCCTCAGCCACCAACAAAAATAAGAAAGAAGACAGAGGATCGCCCTGTCTCAAACCTCTCGATGGGTTAAACTCGTCCGTGGGGCTTCCATTTACCAAGACAGAGATCCTCGAAGAAAGCAAACACTCTCGAATCCATAAGATCCATTGTCGGCAGAAACCCATTCTTTGCATCACGTAGCTTAGAAACTCCCAACTCACCGAGTCATAAGCCTTCTCAAAATCCACTTTGAAGAGAATGCTTTTCATTTTGTGAGCTACAATCTCATGAACTACTTCGTTTCCTACCACCACACTATCGAGAAGCTGCCTGCCTTTTACAAAAGCTGATTGGTTCTGAGACCCAAGCAGGGGAATTACCTCCCGCATCTTATTCGCCAATAGTTTGGATAAAACTTTGTACATACACCCTATTAGAGAAATAGGACGATATTCTTGTATCCTTTGCGGATTGTTTTTCTGAGTACCACAAACGAGCTATTGCAGCCCTTAACAATCCCCCCGTTAGAGTGGAACTCAGAAATAAACCGAATGAAATCCACCGTTACCACATTCCAAAATTGTTTCAAGAACTTAAAATTGTAACCGTCTGGCCAGGGCTCTTGTAGCTGTCACAGTCCCATACTGCTGCCTTGATCTCATCCTCAAAAAATGGAGCAATTAACCTAGCATTATGATTCCCGTCAAGACTTTTAAAAGACAACTCATCAAAAGAAACAAAATCATTGTGCCTGGCAGTAAACATGGATTCAAAGAAGGACTTGATTGCCAATTTGATGCCACCCACTTCTACCTCTTGAATACCATCAACCATGATGCTATGAATCTCATTACCCTTTCTTCTCCCCATCAACACCCGATGAAAATAGCTAGAATTTGCGTCTCCCTCTTTTATCCACTTTAAGCGCGATTTTTGAAAGAGTTCTTGTGCTCTCATCTTGGAGAGCCGAAATAAATTTGCGGTTGTATTTTTCTTTAACAACACCTCCTCCTCTATAAGGCCACTATCCTCATTTTTCAAATCAAGATCCTTGAGAACCAATTGCTGCTCATCTATTCTTGCTTTCAAATTTCCCACATTACTTTGACTCCATTCTTTTAGAAGATTCCTCATACGGCGAAGCTTCTCCTTAATAATATAACCGGCCCAACCAGATATATTGAAAGCCCTCCAAAATGATTTCACAAAAGAGTCGTAGCCCTCCAACAAACTCCAGAAATCAAGAACTCGAAACGGCTTCGGGCCCCAATCCTTAGCCACCTCTTTTACCAAGACTGCGCAATGGTCCGAGAGTCCTCTGATCAAACCCCACTGAGTAATGTTTGGCCACGCCACCATCCAGGACTCGGAAAATAAGAACCTGTCTAGACAGCTCATTGCGGTGGCGTCACTTCTGTACCAAGTAAATTTTCTGGCATGCATAGGCATATCGACCACCTCTGCTTCCTCAATGAAATTTCTAAAATCTGCCACGTCTATTCTCTGTTGGTAGCATGATGCCGTCAAGCCTCTTCTTTCTGATTCCGAAGCCACACTGTTAAAGTCACCAGCGATACAGTAATACACCAAACCCCTTCTCCTGATATCCGATACGATTTCATTCCACAATTCCTTCTTTTCCAGAGATGCACAAGGTGCGTAAACGTTGATGATACATATTGTCAAATCCTTATCCTTCCATAAACCCACCACCCCCACATATCTACTTCCTTGAAAAGAGAATGACATATCAAAATGTGTTGAAGACCACATTGACAGCAGACCTCCGGAGTTACCAACAGACGGAAGATGCACCCACCCGAAATCTCCAGAACACCAAAGTAACTTACAAAAATTCCCATCAATAACTTCACATTTTGTCTCCTGAAGACACATGAACTCCACCTTCTCTTTCTCAACCAATTCCTTAACTTCCTTCTTTTTCAGATTCCCACCCAAACCTCTAATATTATAACTTAAAAATATCATAATGAAATAAAAATATCCCCAACTCTCAGTCCATCGCACGACCCCACCATCTTTACTATGCATTAATCACCCCTCCCCCTCCATTTGCACCAATTTTAGCAATTTCAAGATCCACCAACTTCTTCTGCATATTCTCTCTATTTGACTCCTTGATTAACCCCATTTTTTCTCCAAACTTAATAACACCCTCCACTCTCTCTTCAACACCCAGTCGAGATAAGGGATTGCTACAAATAGGGATAGACGCACCTGAAGCTTGAGAATGGGAGTCCCTTGACAAATCTAGGTTTCGAGTTTCCCTTCTTTTCTTCCTCATCTTTGCTTTCTGATTTTTGGACAATCTCCTCTCTAATTTTAAATTCCACCGCGAAGACTCATCCTCACTAACGGAGTCACTATCCACCTCCATGGCTACATCATCCACCTCTTGAATCACCTTCTCGCTGTGTTCAGCACCGTCGAGCGAACAATTTCCTCGCAAGTTATCTTGTGAAGATGAGTGGACCTTATCTTGAAAAGGTTCCGCTACGGCCCCTTTATTGTGCAAGTCAATGTTCACCTCCTTTGGACCTTCAAATGCATTATTGCTACTAGCTCCACCCTCCACCTCTTCATCACCTATTGGACCCACTTCTGAGTATGAACCTGAGAAGAGTTCTTTTAATACAACCTCCACATTATGTCTTCTTTCCTTTAAAAGCATATCTGAAGTTTCCTTTTCTAGCACTCCACCATTATCAACATCCACAAACTCTTTATTACTTTCCTCAATCCAATCACTAATTAATTCATCCACTATATCTTCCTTAATATTTGCCTCCTGAGATAACGCCTCCACCAAGTTTGCATTGGATCTCGGCCAATGAGAATTAGCTGATGCCCCTAAGACAGAGTCGTCATTTGAGTCTGAATCCACCACCACCCCTTTCACCGGACGACGATAGCTTAAATCAATTTGAAAAGGTTCCTCCACAATTAGAAAGACATACGACACGCCATCAATGAAAATCTCAGCAGACTGATTTATTGCCTGTGATTGTGGCGTTATGATCATCACTCTAGCGACATCCATCGACAACCATTTCTCCGTCCTCTCGTCCATATGAACATATTCACCAAAAAGGTTTGCTAAAAATACAAAGAAATCGCCATCCCAGACGTGCACCGGAACACCATGGATTCTTACCCACACCTTCCTTTCCCTTGCTATATCAATTGGACTCCATTTGCGAATGCTTTGAAACCACCGACCCAAGATGTCCGCCGCGTCTATTAACAGGCCCTCAAGGTCTTCTCCTTCCAATGGCTCGATGAGCATTAGGCGGCCCCCCATTGGTATAAAATTCGCCGAACAGATCCCTTCTTCCAAAAGTTTGTCCTCGACTCCAAACACCGACTGCCAATGAAAAAGTTCCCCCACGAAACACCTTTCCATGCGATTACGTAAGGCTTCATCAGAGACATAAAACTGTGGCTCCTTATCATTGATCTTAGAAGACTCACCAACCGAGGAAGCGCGAATAACATCCTGCTTCGGGGTCACGCCCACATCCGCAAACTTCCCGGTTCCAGCTACAACATCGGCATACTTCACCTCTGGATTCCTGAGCATTGATTTTTGGATGGAAGGGCCCTCTCTAAGCTTAACCACCTTAGGACCTTTTACCCTTGCAAACTTTGAAACATTAGCCCTGACTTTGAAAGAACCAATCCAGATTTGATCAAGTGTTCTCTCCAGACTTCTGATATTCTTGACTCCTCCAATTCGGACAACCCCGAAACGCTGCCCTCTTGAGTTCCTTCGCGCTGGCACGTAGACATCCCTCACAGATCCGATCGCCGCAAGCCTCCCGGAGAATATCTTCCACAAGTCTACTTGACCATAATCCTCTGGAAAGTTAGTGAAGAATACATTGATGGCTTCACGTTCCACCGAAGCTAGAAAACCTTTTGCCTTCCACCTTTGGAAACCTGCACAAGAATCTCTCTCTCGAACCTCTTTGTCCTTGCCGAAGATAACGCGAACCGGTCTCTGATCTTTCCTTCGTCGCTGCTGAACGACCTTCCAAGCGTCGTTGGCCCTCTCTCTCACACGCTCACTCTCTCTCATCTCACCGTCCAAGTAAAATTATTATTATTATAATTATTATTATCATGATTGTTTTATAGACATTTTAGAAGCCAAAAATGAGTTAAGTCGTTTCTGAACCTGAATGTAGAATTAGAAATTTCACATTAAAAACTACTCTATTATATAGTTATTTAATAACATGTTTATTTATATTTAACTACAAAAAATAAATATGAACACCTGATTAAATGTATAAGAATATGTAATTAAATTATTATAAAATAATTTAACCGAATCCTATAATAATTTAATCACATATTTATTCGCGTTTGTCTTGACTCTCTTTAACTTTAACTTATAGTAGATCTATGAGCCTTTTCTCTAGTACTAATTCAGCCACATTGTCATTGGCATTGTCATGTCATTCTCCAAAATCTATAGCATTTCCTTTCCCTCTTATAAACATGCACTGTGCCAACTAAGTTCAGCTACATCATATTAATTTCAAGACACCAATTAGACAAGGAAATGTAATGAGTGGTCCCTCTTTCCCCCCTAAAGTCACACAAATTTCAAATTTCCATAAGCTACCTCAATGGAAGGTAGTTTTAAGTTCTTGCTACATAACTCTTTGCTATTGTCTTTTACAGATTTAGTTTCATTTCAATCTTGTTAGTGGTGAATGGTGATGATGCCACTATTGAAAGGTTTTTCTCATCCTCGTAATCGTATCAAATTTAAACCCTTAATACAAACAAGGATCCAAGTGGAAATCGTTCGAACCAACCCTAGTTAGCCATCAGACCACATTTGATTGAATCCTATTGTGATGCAATTGTAATTGTAGCCACACTTTAAAATCTTGCACTATGTATTTATCAAAAACTCAAATTGCTCCTGAAAGCAACTTTTTGCTTTTTGAATTTGGCAGATCTCTTTGCTTTTGGTAAACACCTGAATGAGCCCTACAAATCACATCTAACAGTCTTAATTTTTTTTTTCTTTATTTATTTTTTTTAAATTTCCCTTCTTTTTGTTGGTTCCAATTTTCTGTCATTTGACATTATTATATTGTCTAATTAAATAATATTCCAGGGCAGGACCACATAGTTCCTAGAATTATGTACTTGCAAAAAAGTAACCAGCGTGTAATCATAGAAAGATTTTACCTCAGTGTTTATTGTATCTGTCAGGAATTGATTATAACTTCCAAAAAATTAAACCATTAATGGAAGCTTTTACAGAAACTGAACATGATATCTATGACTTGTTTGACTTTCTTCAGCACAACAAATTCACTAGAAGACATTTAACATTTAACTAATTTTACCAGCTGCATTCAACTCATTTAGAGGGTAAGTCATTTCATGGACATTGATAAATCTTAGGCTCATCTGTCAAATGGGTTAGTGGTTATAAAAGACTTAGTTAGTAGAGATAAAATTTATTTAAGTCATCTCTATGTCTCGAAAAAATAAAAGGAAAGATAGGAAGCCATAGTTAAAGCCATCCAAATGGATTATAGCCCACGAGCCAAATCGACTAGATCGGCTCTTAGATGGGTTGGTTTGTAAAAATATTAGCGTGAAAAAATTTAATTCAAAATCAACTTGACTAGTTTAATTAGCAAAAATTACAAGTTGAGTCGGGTTGGGCTCGCTAAACCTACATTTGGAATTTTAATGATATTTTCATGCACTTTTTGAAAATTTAATAATTTTTTTCCTATATTTTCATGTACTTTATGGAATTATAATTATTTTTTCTATTTTTTTAATAATAATGCGAGCCAACCCATTTAACTCGTTAGTTTGCGTGAGTGGAGTCAAAAAATAAGTCGAGTTAGCTCGTTTTTAGGTCAACTCGCAACGAACGAGCTTAACGTCGTTTTGACAGCTCTAGTCATAGGTGTATCACACAACTAAAGAAACAGATTTCTTTTTTCTCTTTCACTCACAATGGTTTAGCGTTGGTAGAATTGGTTTTGGATCAATGTGATTTTATAGAATTAATTGTGTAAAATTAATTTTAAGGTAATGCAATTTATGTTTGGGGATTTTTTTTCTTCATAAAAGCAAGTTTAAAGTAAGAATAAATTGTAAAATTTTCAACTCAACGTAAAGTAAGTATCACATTTCTTTAGCAAAAATTGATTTTGATAACCCAAAATCAATTTTAACTTTTTCTCAATGCATAACCAAACAGCCAGTTTAGGGTGTGTTTGTTTCGGCGTTTTCAAATGATTTCGGGCCCAAAATCATGTTCAAACAGAAAAATCAAATTGAAATATGTTTGATTAGAAATCAAAATCACATTTGAAACCAATTTTTCATTAAGCCAAATATGAATGCAACTTTTTTAAGTTTATGGATTCACGTTCACAGAACGCCGACACAAACACACACTAAGTAATTTAAAAAACGAGTTTATTTTTAAATCCAAAAACATTGTATTCTTTCGGTGTACAATACATAATTCCTAAAAAAAGTTTTTGTAATTTTAAAAATATAAAAAAATATGTAAATTGAGCTAGAAATTTAAAGTGAATGATACATTGCTTTTAAAAAAACTTGAAATAATTGAACTAATTTATAAAACACGTTTTGAATTTTAAATCGAAAAATACCATATTCTTCAAGTAAAAGATTTGTTGCAATTTTAAAAATATAAAATCATGTAAATTGAGCTACAGGCTTCAAAGTGAATAATATATTGTTTTAAGAGAAACTTAAAATAATTGAAGTAATTGATCAAATGTGTTTTGATTTTTAAATAAGAAAACATTATTCTTCAAGTGTATAGCACACGAACTCTTAAAAAATTGTTGCAATTTTGAAAATGTAAAAATATGTGAAAATTGAGCTAGAAACTTCAAACTAAATAATACATTATTTTCAGAAAACTTCAAATAATTTAAGAAATTTATAAAAGGCGTTTTGATTTTTAAATCGAAAAACACCGTATTCTTCAAATGTATAGAACACGAATTATAAAAAAATTGTTTAAACTTCGAAAATATAAAAAACTAAGCAAATTGAGCAAGAAACTTCAAAATGAATAATACATTGATTTCATTAAACATCAAATAATTTAAGTAATTTAAAAATCGTGTTTTGATTTTTATAACGCAAAACACCGTATTCTTCTAGTGTATAGTACACGATCTCTAAAAGAATTATTGTAATTTTAAAAGCATAAAAAGATATGAAAATTGAGCTAGAAAATTCAAAGTCAATAATATATTATTTAAAAAAAACTTCAAATATTTTAATTAATTTATAGAACCCATTTTGATTTTTAAATCAAAAAACACCTTATTCTTCGAGTGATAGTACACGATCTCTAAAAGATTTTTTTTTGTTGTTGCAATTTTAAGAATATAAAAATTACATAAATTGAGATAAAGACACCAAAGTGGATAATACATTATTTTTAGAAAAACTTCAAATAATTTAAGTTATTTATAAATGCATTTTGATTTTTAAATAAAAAATTGTATTATTGACGTCACTACAAAAATGTGTTGAAATAGCCACGCAAAATTAGCGACGGCTCGACACTGTCGCTAAGTAGCGATGGTAATTCCACGATTAGCGACGAACTTTTCAATTTAAATATTTTTTTTAATGTTTTAACATTTTGCGACGGTCCTTGCCGTCGCTATTTTGCGACGGTCAAGGCCGTCGCTAAAGTGGCACCATAAATTTTTTTGTAAATAATTTTTTAAATATTGCAGAGATTTTCGACGGTCAAGGCCGTCGCTAAAGGGGCCTGATTTTTTTTTTAAAAAAAATTGTTTTTTTTTAATTTAAGTGTTTGCGACGGACTTTGCCGTCGACAGTCAAGGCCGTCGCTAAAGGAGCTTATTTGTTTTTTTTTTAAAAAAATCAGTTTTTTTTTAAAATTTAAGTGTTTGCGACGGACCTTGCTGTCGCTATTTTGGGACAGTCAATGTCGTCGCTAAAGGGACCATATTATTTTTTTAAAAAAAATCAGTTTTCTTTTTGAAAGATTTAAGTGTTTGGGGCGGACCTTGTCGTCGCTATTTTGCGACAATCAAGGCCGTCGCTAAAGGGGCAGATAGGCTTTTTTTATTTTTTTTTAAAGCGACAGTATATATCTTCGCTATTTAAACAGATTTGATTTAAAAAAATGTGTGTCCCATCTTTTTCATTTATCCTTATTTCTACTCTCTAAAGTTTCTCCTCTCCACACAAAACACAACCACACGAATTTCACTCACCAAACCTCATTTCTTCTTCAATCTCACCCTTTCCGACCTTATTTCTTCTTCTCCGTACCCAAATCCTCCATATCCAAACCTTATTTTCCTTTCCTCCATCCAATCTCACTCCTCTCCCTCTTCACCACTTCCTTCTCTCTCTCCTCCACACACTCTCTCTCTCCACCACCAACCACCACGCCCTCTTCTCTCTCCACCACCAACACCACGGCCTCTTCTCTCTCCACCACAAATCCTCCCTCTCTCCATCATAAACCCTCCCTCTCCACCACATTCATCCATATCTCCACCAATTACTATTTAGGTGAGTTATTCTTATTTTTTCAATTTTAATTAGTTAATTTTAGAATTTATATGAATTTATATGAATTGTTGTTAAATTCATGTGAATTTTAGAATTTATATGAATTTTTGTTGAATTTATGTGAATTTTAGAATTTATGTGAATTTTTGTTTTTATGTTAAATTATGTGAATTTAGTGTCAAAGTAAATAAAGAATTTATGTGAATTTTAGAATTTATATGAATTTTAGAATTTATGTGAATTCTTACCATTATGTGAATTTATAGAATTGTGAAAGTAAATATATAATTTATGTTGAATTTATGTGATTTTTTGCCTTTTTGTGAATTTATGTGAATTTAAGTTGGATATATGCGAATTTTTGCCATTATGTGAATTTATGTTGAATTTATGTGAAGTTTATAATATATGAGAAATTGCAATTATGTTGGAATTTGTATGTGAAATTGTAAATGTAGAGTAGTAGTTAGAAATTTAACTTTTAATTTAAAATTCTAATGTGATGCATGTGTGAAAGTATAATAGTTGTAGAGTATAGTAGAATAGAAAAAGTAAAAGTAGAGTAGTTTTATTAGAAATTATAATGTATGTAAAATTGAAATTGTGAAATTGCACTTAGAATATTTGGAATTGCAATTAAAATGTATGTATGTAAAATTGTAAAAGTAGAGTAGTTGTTAGAATTATTATAACTATTAGCGACGGTAAAGGCCGTCGCTAACACTTTATTAGTGACGGCTTCTGGCCATTTAGCGACTGTATTATTCACGTCACTACAAAAATGTGCACATGTATAGCACACGATCTCTAAAAGAATTATTGCAATTTTTAAAAATATAAAAAATTATATAAACTGAGCTAGAAATTTCAAAGTGAATAATACATTCTTTTAAAAAAAAACTTAAAATAGTTTAACTAAATCAAGAAAGACATTTTGATTTTTAAATGAAAAATATCGTATTCTTCATGTGTACAGTAAACGATCTCTAAAAAATTGTTGCAATTTTGAAAATATAAAAAGTTATGCAAATTGAGATAGAAACTTTAAAATGAGTAATAAAATATTTTCAGAAAAACATCAAATAATTGAAGTAATTTAAAAATTGTGATTTAATTTTTAAATCGATAAACACAATATTTGTAACACCTCACTGGGTGGCACGCTACCACCATCTCTGGCGGTATACTTGAGTACTTCACCCACTCTCTTAAGTGGGTTATCCCCTGCGAATAAATCTACCTTTACTGCAGGATTTGGGGACCTTTCGTGAATTCGAACCAAAGAGCAAAGGGATATAGTCATAAGTTCCTAAATCCATAACCAATTTAACTATTATTATTATTATTTTATGTTAGTGGATGATTAAGTGGCTTCACCACTTCACAAACACACACAGCTGCCACACGCACGCACACTGAACACACATATGAGAGGAGTATGTGTAGAATAATTAAATGGGATGATAGTAACAAAGTCATTATTATATGCACATACACTTATAGGCATTAGTTAGGAAATGAAATTAAGAGCTAGGTGGCTGTGTGCATGTGTGTGCGTTTTCTTTCAACCAAAGCAGTGTCCACACATACGTTTGTTCAGTGAAAGCTCAACTCTACATGACTCCGTTGACACCTGCACACATCACTCGAGTAAAATAAGAGTTGAGTATTTTGGGCACAAAATGAAGAGAAGAAAATACTTATAGGAAGAAGGCAGAAGAGTTACTAGAGGAGTAGAGGCAGGGGTTTTCTATATCCATACTCCTTTTAAGATAATATGTATATTTTCATATATAACACATGATGTTACCTTTCTTTAAAAAAATTTGTCTTTACCCTCCTTAAAGATGAGAATGAAAATTTACATGGTGATTTTCATGTGTGTCAAGAGCTTCAAGATTGAATTTTATGATTTATTTGTTGGTATTTTGAAGCTAAAATTTTGTCTTTCTCCAGTGTGAGGCTCATTTTGATATGCATTTTTGAGCTCTTGCATAGAAAGATCTTGATAAGTTTTCACTAAGAATGAGTTAAAGAAATTCATACAATTTGAAAACTATTTGATACGTTATCAGAATGTTTTGCTTGAACGTCTAATATATTATTTAAAATACAAGTAAATTTCATTTGTTAGATTACATACCTACAAATTTTCAAATGGTGTGAATTTTTGCATAGTTGATCTACGTCATACAAACTTTCAATTGATTGGTTGGATCGGTGAAATTCATTTTTCATAAAAAGTTATGCGTGGTGTCATTTAAGAACTTTGACACTTTGATGTCATTTGAACCCAACTATCTATCTATCTATCTATCTATCTATATATATATATAGTTAGATCAAATGACACCAATTGGTTTGACATCAAATCTTACACCAATTAATAACGATACATCGAAGTTTTTTTCCATAAAATCTACGGTTTTATCGAAACTAATTATCATAGAGATCATGTGTACAAAATTTGACATCAATCCGAGATCGTTTAGTACTCCATCAACGTACTAAAAAATTAACGTAAAATATAGTTTTAAAAATCGTGAAAATAACAAGCGTGATGATGGAGTACTAAACGATCTCAATGTCAAATTTTGTACACATGATCTATACGATAAATAGTTTTAATCCAACGGTAGGTTTCGTGAAAAAAAACTTCAATTCATCATTATTGATTAATGTAAGAATTGGTATCAAACCAATTAATATCATTTGATCATAACGCATATATATATATATATATATATATATATATATATATATTATGCATTTGGTCAATGTTTTGTTATAAAGATAAAAAGTAAACATATCGAAGACTTAAAATAACGTAAAGTGTATATTGTTAACGGGAAAATTCGATATTTTTTATTCATTAATTGAAAAAAAATCATTAAAGAACACATTACACATATTCAACGAAAAAAATTAGCAAAGAGATTAATACAAATAAGCGGTGGGAATCAATTGATCAATTGATTGATAAAAAAGCGTAGGGTGAATTAAAGGGGAAAGCCATAAACTTGAGATTCAATTTTTAAAATCATGAAACCTATTGGGTGATTGATTCATATTGTCATATTAATGGGTGACAAATCGAAAAATGAAGATATATAGAGAGAGAATGAGGAGAGACAAAGTTCTTTTTTGAAATAGTTTTGATTTTTAATTTTTAAAAATTATATCAATAAAACAGTTTTTAGAAAATGTGAGAGGAGGTTTTTTTTTTTTTTTTTACAAATTTACATGTAATTCAGAAAACTGAAAACTAAAAATCAAAATAAGTTTTAGATGTTTTCAAATTTTAATTTTTAAATACTGGAAAACAAAAATTATTCCCGAAAACTGTTTTTCAAAACTAGTCTGTCAAACGAGTTTTTAAATTTTCTATTTTTAAAAACAAAAAACTATTTTTAAAAACATTAAAAACAAAAATCAAACAAGCCAAAAAAAGAAATAGAATTGCAATATAGAGAGTGAAAGGAAAAATGTTCACTCTACATTGCTTGCGAGATAATAAGTGAATCTGAATTTGGGTTACTTGACTGATTTTATTGTTTATTTGACCTATTTTTATTAGTTAAGGGCTAGAAATATTATGGTCGAAAACTTATTTAACAGAGCTAAATTAGAGTTGGGTTGGATTGACCTGGGGCCAAAGCCCAGATTAACAGCTCTAAGCGGTAGTATTAACTAACAGATAAATTTAATCATAATTTAATCACATGCAGGATCCGCAACCAAGCATGCCCAAGGTCACGAGTCACGACCGCAGCTTTACTCCTAGCATGCTCATTTTAGCAACTCTCCTTTACTCTATATTTGGTTGAAATGAAAGAAATAAAAAAAAAATCATAGATAATGATATAATTTGTTTTAGTTGGTGAAAGAAAAATTAAATAAAAAAATTTTAAAAACTCCCTTACTTCTTATTTCTCTCTACTCATAAGTTCTTTTCATTCTATTTCTCTTTTCCCTACTTTTCTTCAACCAAACACACGGTTAATCTCATTCCCGCCCGGACCGCGGGGGCGAACGTTAGTAGTCCATTGACTCCCCAAACTACCAAAAGAAGTAAATGCGCACTGTTCAGCTCACCCCACCAGTACCCGCAGGCCGCAACTACACCGGCCGCAACTACACCACTCCCCTCGGTCAAAAAGGAAAAAAAAAAATCCCTTTAATTCCCGAAATACCCCTCCGATCTGGTACCCCTATTCAAATACCAAATTCCATTTCGGACCACCGTCTCTCCTCGTGTCTGTACAGTATCGTGTTGTGTCTCACCGAGAGAGAGGGAGACCTCCTCCTCCTCCTTCCTTTTCTCCTTATCCTTCTCTTGTTGATGGAGATTCACAGGCGTCCAGATCATTGTCTCCCGGAGAGGAAAGGTCAGAAGAGGAAGCGGGAGGAAGAAGAATCCGAAGAGGACCAACAGATCTCCGCCGCGCCTCCCACCGGTGACGCCCGTGACGCCCTCCTCTCCGACGTCAAGGACCAGGTCTCCATCCTCCTTTCCACTTTCTCGTGGAACGAATCCGATCGTGCTGCCGCTAAGCGCGCCACTCACGCCCTCGCCGATGTTGCCAAAAATGGTAAACATGTTGCTTCCTTCGTTTTCGTTCAGTTGCGCCGTGCGTGTCTTTCTATCTCAATCATCTCGTGGTTGCTTTTGTAGAGGAGGTTGTCAACGTGATTGTTGAAGGAGGCGCCATTCCGGCTCTGGTTATGCATCTTCAAGCACCTCCTTTGGCTGAAAACGACCTTGTCCAGAAGCCGATGCCGTTTGAGCATGAGGTTGAGAAAGGGAGCGCTTTCGCACTCGGACTCCTTGCCGTCAAGGTAACTTCACTTTCATGTTTTTTTAGTAACTATTAGTAACTATTATGTAGGAATTATTGTAACTGAATTTATTTGTGTCTTGGATTCTTCTAGTCATACACTTATACTCATGTTTGATGTTTGATTTCGTTCAGCTCAGCAAAGTCAGAATAATGTTATAGTTCTATGCCAGTTTTGTGTCGAAATATATTAGCTGGTTTCCAGGTTTTGATAGTGTTTTTAAAATACATTTTCAAATGTTAGCTAAATGATGAGATTGATTTTAGAATGGTTTATGGAAGCTTTGAAGATAATGCCTGACGGTCTTAACATGTCATATAGTTCCTAACTAGACTATTATCTTGTTTGAAATTGCCTTCCACAGCCAGAACATCAGCAGCTCATTGTTGACAGTGGTGCCTTAAAATATCTCGTTGATCTTTTGAAAAGGCATAAAAATAGCTCAACATCTCGTGCCATTAATAGTCTCATTCGTAGGGCTGCAGACGCAATCACTAATCTTGCTCATGAGAATAGCAGTATCAAAACGTGTGTCAGGTTTTCTTCTTCAAGGACCACCAATCAGTTGAAATTTTATTTGGAATGATCAATAATTCTGTTTAAATTTTAAAATGACGATCTGGAGTTAATGTTTAGGATGGAAGGTGGGATTCCGCCACTTGTTCAATTGCTTGAATTTGCTGATACAAAGGTGCAGAGAGCAGCTGCTGGTGCATTGCGAACCCTGGCTTTTAAAAATGATGAAAACAAAAATCAGGTAAGTGGTCTTTGCTGAATGTTGGAAATTTAAATTGACCACCATTTCCATTTGATAATATGCTATGATCAACTCACGTAGCATCTTGACTTGTCAGATTGTAGAATGCAATGCTCTTCCAACTCTGATTCTAATGCTCTGTTCAGAAGATGCTGCCATTCATTATGAAGCGGTATTGCTAGTGACACCTCATTATTTATGCTAAATTTAGCTTCATTGTTGAGTCCAGTATTTACCTTCTCTTACTGGGAACGCAAATTTTATCGTATTACAGGTTGGCGTGATTGGAAATCTGGTCCATTCTTCGCCTAATATAAAGAAAGAAGTTCTTCTTGCTGGAGCTTTACAACCTGTTATCGGATTACTCAGGTATATTCTCAGTTTGTACCCTGGAAAACCACAATTCTCTATTCTCTCCTCCCTCCTCTCTCCCAAGCCTCTCCTCAATTTGTGTTGGTATTATAATATCCCCAAAGTTCCTTTTTCAGGGCAATAATTTTCCATCAAGTATATTGCTGAGAAGGATATCTCTGTATTAACCTATTCTGATGTTTTATGTAACAGCTCCTGTTGCTCCGAAAGCCAGAGGGAAGCAGCATTGTTACTTGGACAGTTTGCAGCAACTGATTCGGACTGCAAGGTAAGCATAGACTTCAGTGTTTCAATTTTGTGGATTATGCTGAAGGGTGAAGGAGATGAAGGTAGAAAAGGAAAATGATCTAACACCCTTTTTATGCTTCTTCTATCTGGATGTAAAAGGAGTAGAAAGGACAATAGACATGTGTTTTCAGTTTGGAGCAATTTTTTTTTTATAATTCCAACTTCAAAGGTGGATTCTTTGTATTGCTTCTTTATGAATGGGGTTAGTGTTAGCTCCCTTATCAATGCTTCATGTATTATGTCTCCCTATTGTTAATTCTTGGTTTCTGCTTTGTTTGGTTTTTGTAGGTTCACATTGTTCAGAGAGGGGCTGTCCGACCTCTGATAGAGATGCTTCAATCCCCTGATGTTCAGCTCAGAGAAATGTCTGCCTTTGCTTTGGGGAGATTGGCCCAGGTTATGCGTTTTCCTTTATATTTTCCTTTTTTTTCTGTTCTCTTTTATAGGCCTTTACTTTTCCATGGTATAATTCCCCTATGTACCTTGAGAAGGTAAACTGATCATTATATTCAGAGAAATGATTTTGTGTTTGTTTTCCTCTTTATGATATGGTTTTTGTACCTTCAACATATGTATTCAACTCATATCTATCTCTGTGTTAAGCATTGTGCTTGAATCTTGATAGCTGTTTGCAAATCCGTTAAGCATTATAGTTTTAGTTTTATATGTTATTTTTCATTTATAGATTGAATTATAGTTCCTTTTAACACCATAACCATTTCCTTTGGCCTGAAAATATTTAATTTTAAATTTCAGGACCCACATAACCAAGCTGGTATTGCACACAATGGTGGCTTAGTGCCATTACTGAAGCTTCTTGACTCAAAAAATGGGTCTTTGCAACATAATGCTGCTTTTGCTCTTTATGGCCTCGCAGATAATGAGGTAAGATCAAGTGTAAAAATTCTAATAATTTAGATTTCTGTCAACTGTGCACTTGTATAGACCTTTTGTTTTTTACTTCAAACCAAAGTTAATTGACTTTTTTTTTTCCTCTTAAAATTTACTTTGTCCCATAGGATAATGTGTCCGATTTTATTAGGGTAGGTGGAATTCAGAGGCTGCAGGATGGAGAGTTTATTGCTCAAGTAAGTTTGCCTCTTTGATTCCTAAGCAGTAGCTCCAGTTTCAAGTTTTCCACTTTTGACCTTTGTTGCCTATATCGATGTGAGTTGAATGCATCAGATGATTGCATGCATATTTTATCTTAAAATGAACTGGAAAAATTGGACTCTTACGAATGCTGATAGAACACCAAAAATTAAATGAAGTTATACTACTAAATATAAAAATTACAAAGAATACAGCAATATACTTGCTGTCCCAGAGACAGAAGTCTCCTACAAAGAGTATTCTCTGTTCACAAACTGCAAAAAACAACACGTGTACGTAATTTACACACCCTACTATCAGATATACTCCTAATACATAATTGCAAGTTTTGTTTTCTTGTTCTTCTGAAGCTTAACTGCTACAGGTAGTTTCCTAGATACGTAACTGCACTGGTTATTTTTCCTAATACATATTCAACTAATTATTTTTGGTAGGTAACTGCCTAAGGCAGTTACTTCTGTTGTTTCACATGTCTCCTAGTGTATACCTTCCAAATTAGTGGCTTGGCTGGATTATAGACCAATGGGTCTCCTCGGTTCCCATCACATGCTGATCTATATGCATGGAATTGGTTTCTATTGACAGGCAACTAAGGACTGTGTTGCGAAGACATTGAAAAGATTAGAAGAGAAGATTCGTGGCCATGTGAGCACAATGTCACGTTGACTTGTCTCTATGAATTTTACTAATACTAACATGGAAATGACAAGTTATGAGTTATATATTGCGTTCATATTTGTAACCTATTAATTTTCTGTTTGTAGGTTCTGAACCATTTGTTATATCTCATGCGAGTTTCAGAAAAGGCTTTCCAAAGACGAGTTGCTTTGGCTCTTGCTTACCTTTGTTCTGCAGATGATCAGAGAAAAATATTCATAGATCACCATGGTATACATCTTCCCAGTCAAATAACTTGACAAGTTTGTTGTATGCTATTTCTTGCTCTTGGAATTATTTTTGAAGGGTGCTTGCTTTATTCCATTTGAAGCTTAGCATCTGTATTCTGTCCATGCAGGTTTGGAATTGCTTATGGGGCTTCTCGGCTCTTCCAGCCCTAAGCAGCAACTTGATGGAGCTGTGGCTTTATGCAAGTTGGCCAATAAATCTTCAACTTTGTCTCCTGTAGATGCCGCTCCCCCATCTCCAACGCCCCAGGTATGCTTATCTACATTTTGGTTTGTCCTCATTCTTTATAACATTACTTCTAAGAGTTTGATTATTTTTTCCTCAATAGTATTTCATATGATCTCATGGTTATCTATATGTTGATTTTTCTAGTTCAAAATTTAAGTTTGTGATCTTCTCATAACAATAACAATATGAAAATTTTGTCTCCTCTGTTTTTTGATTTTGTTCTCTTTGTACTGCTAAGATATTGATGAACACACACAAGCTTAAAAAGTCAATCGTTAGCTGAGAGTCTATTCAACTATTTGAGTCCTACAGTCTACTAAAAAAGCTGCGTTGTTTAACTTTTTTTCGTCTCTGGGTCCATCAGTAACTTAGTAGTGGATTGTGACAAAAACGGTGATTATTTTTTTCCATTTTCCATATTTTTTTGTTTGGTTTGTTGTGATATCATGGCATTTAAAGGTTGATTTGAATTTCATTTTGATTTATAAACCTCTGCTTGCGAAATAACCTGTATGCAATCAATGTCTTCTATGTTATATTTCTGCCACCTGCATAAGATGCTTTATGCACAGCTCAATCCTCACTTTCTTTCTTGTCTGACGACTTCTGGACAAGCTGTATTTTAAATTCGGAATATTACTGATCCTAGATATTTCTTCTTGCAGGTCTATCTTGGAGAGCAGTATGTGAACAATGCTACCTTGTCTGATGTTACATTTTTAGTTGAAGGTTGATGCTCTTTATCCACATTGTTTTTTTTAAAACTGTTTCATGATAAACTACCTACTCAAAATGCGGTGATGTGGCTTAAGTTGACATTTGGAGATAATCAGGTGTTTTCCATACTTTGCTGCAGGAAAACGGTTTTACGCTCACAGAATCTGCCTGCTCGCATCTTCTGATGCATTTCGTGCAATGTTTGATGGTGGTTATAGGGTGAGTATATATTGATATCCATCATTGAATCATATGTTTCCTCCTTTACCAGTCGCTACTGTCTTTTATGATTACTATAAACTTGGCATCAGCATAAAGAAAAGGAAACTCCATTATTGACCCCACTTGATTTCATGAGGAACATTTCTTATCACCTATTAGTTTTGTATTGATGCTTTGTCTACCTTGTGAAAACTTCTCCGAGAGATTTGGCTGATGCATTGAATGGTTGATTTAATTTAATTTAAATATAGCAATAAAAATGTGTTGCAAATTTAAGCGCAAAGTCATTTAATTTTGCCTGTGACTTCCAAGTCTGTTTTTGTATGACAGGAGAAGGATGCAAGGGACGTAGAGATTCCTAATATTAGATGGGAGGTTTTTGAGCTGATGATGAGGTCTAATAAATTCTGCATTTGAGAAAGCTTTATGAAAGTTATGCTGAGAAAGATAGTAATAATTTATGGACAACTTCAATCTCATTGTTTAATACTTGTTCAGATTTATATATACTGGATCAGTTGATATCACTCTTAAAGTTGCACAAGATCTCCTTCGTGCAGCTGATCAATATCTATTAGAAGGACTTAAGAGACTTTGCGAGTACACGATTGCACAGGTCAGTTATTGAATTGATTTTGTTATACATACTCACGGAATCTTGTGATCCTGCATTGATAAAAACTGGAAAGTGGATTCCTCATGACTTGATTTTCTGTGTTGCAGGATATATCGCTGGAGAATGTGTCAAGCATGTATGAACTTTCAGAAGCCTTTAATGCCATATCATTGAGGCACACATGCATCCTTTTTATCTTGGAGCACTTTGACAAATTGAGGGAAAGGCCCGGGTATCTATCCAATTCCCTCAGTCCTATTTGTTTATTGTACTTATTTCTTCTCCTCTACAATGCATCAAAGATGTGTGTAATAAACTAATAATGTGAATGGAGTACATATATATTTGAAGAATCTTGTGTAAGCTAGCTCATAGGAGGAGGAATAACACACCACTTATATACTTTTAGGTGGCCATATCTTTAGTTGACGTGGGACTTCAACATAAATTTCCTTAATTTATGTTTGTGCCTACTTTTTGCAGACATACTCATCTGATTCAGCATATAATACCAGAGATCCACAATTACTTTGTTAAAGCTCTGACAAAGGCCAGTTCCAACATCCAACTGTAGACTGTAGTATGTGCCGATCTATCATTGACATCTAACCAATTGCAATGTACATAATGTGGTAGATGTTCTTGCTTTTGTTCAATCTGAAAAGAAGATCTTCTGGATTGAGTATGGCTTGGCTTTAAAGAAATATCTAATACCAGGTCGCGTATGTTCTTTTCTGATGCAGTGGAAGACCCCGCTGGTTGTAACTTGAGTGTCATAGATAGCAAATATGACCTTCACGAACATTGTTTTTTCTTGTGATGGTTATTTTCTTGATAGTTCTCTTTCTCAATTATTTTCGGATTACTATTGTTGAGTTTATGATTATAGGTTGCTCAGGCCCTTCATGTATGTATGACAATTAGATTAGATTGGAAATGTGCTGTAAATTTGCATATACATCGTTTAAAGATTTGAATATATCATTTAAATGCTCATGGTTCTCTTATGCATGCAGTCAAGCAACGATGCTGTTCAGAACGGGAGCTAAGGGGCTGTTTAGAATTTTGACAACATGTTTTGTTTGATTTCATGTTTTCTATTTTCAAGAAATGAAAATACTAAAAATTTGTTTGGTTTAACCATTTTTATTTCTGGTTCATATATCTTTTTATATAAATATTAAAAAGTATTTATAAATGAAGAATTGAAAAAATGGTTTCATTTAATAATTTCCAATAATAAAATTCATATATTCACCAATAAAATTATTATCTTATAATTTATTTGAATTAGTATTAATAGCATATTTGTACTAAATATTAAGCACGATGATAACAATAGGATATTTCATATTCTGTTTATAATATATGTTCTTAATTATAAATGATAAATCTAAGTCTCGCTAATAATAAAAGCAAAACATAAATTGAAAGATGCATAAATATAAATCTTTTGAAGATCTGCGATAACTTTTTCACGTCTAATTTGCTATAGTACGTCGAATTTGTGCCATTTGAGGAGCTTGTTGGTCTACAGGATGGAAATTGCACAAATTAACATATAAGAATTACACAACATGAAAAATTACACAAATAGATCACATTAAAAGGCAGATACACAAACCTCATTGTCCATTCAAGTGCGTGAGTGTCAACATTTGAATTAAAAGCCGTTTTTAACCCACATACACTTGAAATCAGATATCTCTATCACAGATTTAAACACAAAATACATATTCCCTTTTACATGAAATGAACAAAATAATTTTGTCAATGCGTTTATTTAAGAAAAGTTAATTAAAAGAAAGCTGAAAAATACATACTCTGACATGATTATTTCAAATTTGCGGTAATTAACAAGCTTCTAAGAAGCCTTTGTGAGGTGAAAGACAAGGGTGTACCATACTGCAGTTGTTTTATTGACGAAGAAATTGAACCACGACTTTAACAAGTCTCCTAGCTTGCTCAGTTTCAAGATCATACATGTAATAGGCATGACCTTCCCCTTCCTCTTCAATAGTTGCACTTCCCCTTTCCATCCACTCTTCTTTACAGCCTCGTAATATAACACTGCTCTGTCCCTAAAGGGATCCTTGCTGGCTGTCGCGATAAGCAACTTTGAACACCCAATAGTAGCCAAACTAGGAGCCCCCGGTGCTAATGGATTGATCATGGGGTTATCCAACCCACCAGGGGCACAAGGGTACACAAATTTCCAAAGTAGAGACTGACGGACATCCTCAAACCCTGTAATAGGTTCATTCCCAATTGGCTTTGAACCCCAAAAGTATGGTTGGTTAATAAAAGCACCACATAAAGTGACACCACCAGGTAAAGGTTCAACCCCAGCACGCATAGCAATATTGTGAGTCAGATTAGCGCCGCTACTATCACCCCCGATGAAAATTCTGTTGAAATCCGCGTGATCAACGAGCCACGGGTCGCTATCGACGGGATCTATGCCCCCGCCGGCATGGGAGGCAACCCAACAAAAACCAGCCCAACAGTCATCATAAGCTGCGGGGAGAAAATGCTCCGGCGCTTTCCTGTGTTCTATGGAAACAATCATGACACTTGCTCCAGAAGCCACGGCGTTGCAGTACTTGTGGTGGTGACATGAAAAGGCTGACTCAGAGCAAAAGCCACCACCATGAAAGTAAACAAGGACAGAGATTTTATGGTTGGTATTATCATCGGACGATGGGGTTAGTTTTGGAAGGAAAAGTCGAGCGGAGAGGTAAGGGTTTTTTGAGAAGAGAATGTCTTTGGATGAGACACCAGTTGCAGGGTCTTCCAATGAGGGTGGAATTTTTGGAAAACTTTCAGGACGTTCTATGGTGCCGTCATTGTAAACATGTATGTATGATCCAACCTGTGAGACAATGTGCCTCATGTTTGCGTTGCTGGTGGAAATAACCATTTCACTAAGCAAGTAAAACTCAACAATAACACCTCAAACACTCTGTGTAAATTTTTTTTCCCTTCATCTTATTATATAGAGGGGTAAGAATAAGATGACATTGCTATGACTCACAAAAAAGTTAGAGATAGAAAGGAAAAAAGGATAAGAGAAAAAATATGACGTGTGATACAATAAATGAAGAAAAAGATAAGAAGAAAAAAGAAATATAAAATTGGCACTAGAAAAATTACATATAGAAGTATTAATAATATCAAATATATATATATATATATATATGAGGAATCAAATGACACCAGTGTAATTTACACAAACTTTTATATTAATTAATAAGTCAAAGATTTATTTCACGAAACCCACTGTAAAATTGAAACTACTTATCATATATATCATGTCTATCAAATTTTGCATCATTCCAAAACTGTTTAATACTCTATCAATATACTAAAAAAATAACGTAAAATATAGTTTTAAAATATATGAAAATAATAAGTGTTTTGATGGAGTGCTAAACGGTTTCAGAATGATGTGAAATTTTGTAGATATAATCTATATGATAAGTAGATTCAAACTAACGGCGAGTTTCGTGAAAAAAAACTTCGACAAATAATTATTAACCGGTGTAAGAGTTGGTGTAAGTTACACCTGATTTCGAAATGATGTGAAATTTTGTAGACATGATCTATACGATAAGTAGTTCCAATCCTACGGTGAGTTTCGTGAAAAAGATCTTCGACAAATAGTTATTAACTAGTGTAAGAGTTGGTGTAAGTTACACATGTGTCATTTGATTCCTCCCCAATATATATATATATATATATATATATGGGTGATTTTAAGGTAGGGTAAAAAAAAATTGAGATCATGTATTTACTTTATCAAAAATAGAAAATATGTGGTATTTTTAAAAAAAAATTATTTTTTTAGAAATATTTCATACTCTCCAAAAATACCCCACACTTTCTATTTTTAGTAAAGTGACCACTTTATCAAAAATGGAAAGTATGTGGTATTTTTAGAAAAAAATTATTTTTTTAGAAATATTTCATACTTTCTAAAAGTACCTCATACTTTTCATTTTTGGTAAAGTGACCACATGATCCCTAATTTTTTTCCCACCTTAAAATTACTCATATATATGAGGTAGGATCCGTTGACACTTATTAATTTTACACTAATTCTTACACCAATTTGAGACGATATGTCGAAGTTCTTTTTCACGAAACTACCATAGGATTGAAACTACTTATGATATAGATCATGTCTACAAAATTTCACATCAATATGAGATAGTCTCAATCGACACACTTGTTATTTTCATTATTTTAAAACTAAATTTTACGTTATTTTTTTAGTACGTTGATGGAGTGTTAAATGGTCTCGGATTGATGTGAAATTTTGTAGACATAATCTATATGATAAGTAGTTTCAATCCAACGGTGAGCTTCGTGACAACAAGACTTCGACATATCGTTTCTAATTAATATAAGAGTTAGTGTAAAACTAATTGGTGTCAACGGATATTAACAAATAAATATATATATATATATATATATATATAATAATAATAATAATAATAATTGGAGTAATAAAACTTTGACCAATAAAAATAAGAAGACTTAACTAAAACAATAATTGAATATTGATCAGGCAAGACATGACTAGAAACGAATAAAAAATGAAAAACATAGCTCTTATTTGTCTTTTGACCATTGACCATTTGGTCCAAAGACAAAGGTGAATAAATAAGTTATAATTTTAAATCTTTCTATAAAAATATTCTTATTCATTTTTTTATGTTTATTAAATAAAGACTTTAATATATTTGTAATATATGAAGTTAATTTTATGTCAAAATAGTAGGAAAAGCAACATCAGGAATTTTACTAGGCTAAAATCAAGTTAAGAAATAATAATAATAATAATAATAATAATAATAATAATAATAATAGTAATAAAAATAAAAATAAAAGTAGTATATATCTCAACTTGTTATACTACTGTCTCAATAATATAATTCAGTTGATGAACACATAAAAATATGTATTGTAGATACAGAGTTCGATTCACTGAAATAATAAAAAATTTACATTTACTAATTAACATTATTAATCTCTAGTCATGACACCATATTCCATTCCATGTTGTCAACAAAAGCAACTAAATATATATTTGTCTTTTTGAGTATGCATAAATGTCACCTAAAAGCAACTAAATAAGCACATTTCATTTATTTTTTAACTTGCTGCAGTGTCTTCTTTCAGATATTTATCTTTCACACACTATTTTTATTTAACTTGTATAAATATAATGATATCAGCACTACACGCATGAGACACCTACGATGTGGTGGCAGCAAAGAGGACAGGTGGCACTTTGGAAAATAACATGCAGATCCTTCCAATAATACAATATTAATTATTCACTCTCTAGTTTTGACACATAATGCACACGTGTTGAATCGAAAACCCACACACATATATATGTTGACACCTAGAAAACTAAACTGTCTGAAAGAATACAGATACATATATAGTTAATTTTACACAACAAATTGACTTGTTAATCAAGCTATGCCACAATGAATCCCATCCACTTGCATCATTTAAATTCAATAGGTTTTACAAACACCCCCTTATAAATACCAATTGAAATAAGGACAATCCATCAAGAATAGAGTAAAGTAAAGCTAAGAAAATTAAACATAAGTCATGGGTTATATATGTGATCTCTTGTGACTCATTTGGTGAATATAATAAGATAAGGTATAATAGATAAAAGGCTAATATCAGAATATGATAAGAATTTAATAAATATTGATAAAATTTTATCATATTTAATGTTTGGTTTGTCTATGAGATATTAAAATGAATATTATTATTATTATTATTATTATTATTATTATTTGTTTTCAATATTAATAATATTATTATTAATTAATTTAGTTGATTTTTTTTGAAAACTTTGTGTTGTTCACCATGCAGTTTCTAGCTTAATTTGCATAATTTTAAATATCTTTAAAATTACAACAATATTGTCTAAAAATCGTGTACCATACACTTAAAAAATAGGTGTTTTTTTTAATTCAAAAATGAAAATGTGTTTTTTTTTTAAATTTTAAAAATATTTAAATTTTTTGAAAATCATTTATTGTTCACCGTGAAGTTTCTAGTCTAATTTATATAATTTTTTATATTTTTAAAATTTCAACAATTGTTTCTATAAATCATGTACTATACAATTGAAAATAAGGTGTTTTTGAATTTAAAAATGAAAACAAATTTTTTAAATTTATTAAATTATTTGATATTTTTGAAAAAAATGTGTGGTTAACCATGAAGTTTCTAGCTTAATTTGTATAACTTTTTATATTTTTAAAATTGCAACAATTTTTTTCTAGAAATTGTTTACTATACACTTGAAAAATATTGTGTCTTTTGATTTAAAAATGAAAACGAATTTTTTAAATTTATTAAATTGTTTGTTTTTTTTAAATGATGTGTTATTCACCATGAAGTTTTTAGCTTAATCTACATGATTTTTTATATTTTTTAAATTGCTACCATTGTTTCTAGAAATCGTGTACTATACACTTGAAAAATATGGTATTTTTTAATTAAAAAATGTAAACGATTTTAACGAAATTCAAAGCACACTCGTGCAAGCGTATTATTAAGCAGAAAAGAGCTTTTATCATCAACTTTCTTAATAGGGTCTTGTGCTTTGCTTAAGGCTTTCTTTGTCACTCCTTAACCTTGTTTGTTTCATCATACAAAGAGTCTTCAATCAAATATTCTTAGTGCTTCAAGTCGTATCATTTACACTTTTGAGAGCTTTTTATTTGTAAATCTAAACTTGTATTATTGAGTGAAGGTGAGGTATCATTCTTGGTTATTGAATGTGTGGTATCCTTCAAGGCTTCTTATTTGTAAATCTAAACTTCTATTATTGGTGTCATTCATGCTCACCTTAACTATATTTCAATAACTTCTTCAACTTAGCATGAGCACCTTCAACCCTATAAGTAAAAAAGGTTTCATTAACAAACCAAGCCATAAAAAGTTATTTTTCTAATTAACACATTAATTGTGCATCAACACTAACCTGTTAGTTGTTGTGTTTCCAAGGTGCATGACTTTATCGACCCATGCATCCACAAAACATTCCTTATGTGGAGTTAATCAAGTCTTCCATACAGTACTCAAAGAATGGTTTAAACTCTTTACAACTCGAAATATGACACACGTTTGTTATAATCTTCTTCCGTTGGGAACTCCACAACAAATTTCCACACATTAAAAATCATATCCCAACATTCTTTCTTGTGGACTAGGACCTTACACTTTGCCTACACATTTTTGTCTATGTGGAATTGGCATAACAAGTGCTTTGATTGTGGAAAAACTTCATTTAATGCATTCATAAGTGCAAGATCTCTATCAGTAACAAAAACTTTCGATTGCCCATTTTCATTCACAATCAAGTTTTTTAGGCAACTTAAACCCAAACATAATTATCACTACTCCATGTAAGCAAATGCAATTAAGTACGTAATATCTGTTGATGTAACCCCAACCATTTCAAATAAAGGCAACTTATACTTATTAGTTTTGTAGGTAGCATCAAGGATCACAACAGTTGGAAATGTATGAAATAACTTTACCGAACCTTTATGAGCCCAAAAGATGTCCTGGACATACTTGTGAGACTCTAGCATTAGCATCAATTGTTGCATCTCTGTCCGAGACCCCCTAATTGACTTGCGATATGAATACCGTTCATTGTATATAGTCTAAATAGTACTCACATTGTCAGCATTATGCTCCTTTAGTGCAAGCAATATACTACCAGGCTTGACGTTGTTCTTTGTCATGTCTGTCACTACGGTCTTCTCATCCAGTTTAAGGCGCTCAGGGTATGGATGACCTATGAGGGTGAGTGCTCTCTCTTTGCCACATATCACAATAAGTATCCATCCTTGATTAGCATGCGGTCTTCCTCTAAGTCTGAAAGGACATTCACATTTCTTAGTTCTTGTGACTTCCCGTTTAAGTTGTTTTCCACAATCTCTGTACTTTTTACTTCTTTCACACCCAAGAGTCACAAATTCTCTCATATTTCCACTTGTACCACCCTTATCTGATTTGTAAGTAACAATAACAAATCCAATAGTCTTGCCAACTTGTTGCGCCCAATGTATCAAATCCTCCCGAGTAGGAAAAATCTAAAAAATGACAACAACAATATTAACATCTAAACACAATAATAAACCAACAACACATTAAGCTCGAATTGTAATTTACCTGTTTAGTTTCAAAATACTCTTTGTAATCAAAATATTCTTCTTCTTTGGTAGTTTCATGTACTGATTCCAATAATTCATCCATATATTCTAACTCTGAAAAAAATAAAGTTTTATGAGAGATTTAACTAACATATTACTAAAATTTCAATTCAACAATATAATAATAATCAAATATAAGATTTGGCCTCAACCGGATATTAATATATGGTTGAAGCCGGATATTAATGTATGGTTGGAACCGGATAATCGGTTAAATCAAAATTAGTTAAAACATCGCATTTTCAGTCAACTAACTTAAAATATAACATAAATAACATGAAAATATAACATAAAATACTTATATTTTATATAATAGATGTATCAAGATGAAACAATAGCAATTTCAAGTGGTTTGTTGTTAGTGAGTGGTCCTGTGGTGAGTGATTTGATTTTAGAGGTAAAAAAAATTAAGATTATGATCTTTAGATGCATTTTAAAGTATTTGAGAAAACCGGATTATCATATCCGGAGTTGCCCGGAAAAAAATGTTCGGTTGGAACCAGACAATAATATCCGATTGGGGTGTATAGCTTGTTTTAAGACATATTATTATCCGGAGTCTCCTGGAAATTATAATCCGGTTAGAGAGCATTTTTGAAAAAAAAATAGCGAATGTGTGGTGCATTTTGAGAAGCGTGTGATGCCTTTAGTGGCACGCTTTCCAAAACCTAACAAGGCAGGAGAGGAGAGCGTTTGAGAGATCCGTTTCTTTTTTCTGTGTAGCCGCAAACCCTAGATTCTAGAGATTCATCATGATGCAGCCACGCCGGCAATTACCGACTGTTTCCGGTTCACCGTCGGAGCCAAGATCTCCCTCCAGCAGTGGCGGAGAGCCTTTGGAATCCGACTCGGTTGAAGAGGTAAAAAAAATGTTGGAATCAGTTCGCTCGATTGATAAGTATGAAAAATTTGCAATCAGTGTTAGATGTGAGCCTTTAATCGATATTATGTGTGTTAAACTGAAAATTGCTAATTCGTGCGAAATCTATGGTGATATCCGTGTGTTTGACATGAAAGGTACCAAGACCTGCACCCTTTATCAACGAACTGAAAAAGATGAACCTGATTCTATAAACCCTTCTCATCTTGGCACTGCTTTAAGGCCTCAAGGTCCTCATGGTGTGTTGTCTATGGCTAAACCTTTGATTTCTGTTGATATATGGGAGAACAATACGGGGAATTCGGTTGTTCAGGGCACCATGCATTTGTTGAAGACAACTCACTCAACTCAATATCATGATTTGGAACAGTTTAAGAAATTTCAATTTGTGGTGCTGATGGTGCCTCTGTTGTGGTGGAGTACTTGGCGCTAACCTATGGTGTCTTGGCTCATGTAGAGGTTTCTCTTGTGAAGAGTGTGGAAGAGCAAGTGTTTGATGTGTATGGCACAATCTCTGCTCATTACAAACTAAATAGTAATACTACTCAAGAAAATCAGTGTGTTTATCTGTTTGATCATAGGAATGAAGGAATCATATGAGGTCGATGAGGTAGAGTTGGGGGAGGATCTTTCCTTGTCAAGGTCTGTGGTGGCTGTCCCGGCGTATTCCTCCCTTGTGATTGAACTGATTATGATGACAATAATCATACATTGATTGCGAAAGGCACCATCTCCCTTGAAGTTAATAATAATGAGATGATTTATAACACAGTCAAGGGACTCCATGGTGTTGATGCTCGAGTGATTGTGACGTGGAGGGAACCATTTCAGCTGGATTCATCTTCCTTATTTCCACGACAATATTCTCTAAAAATTGTGTACCATACATTTGAAAAATAGAATTTTTTTTCAATTTAAAAATGAAAATGTTTTTTTTTAATTTTAAAATTATTTAAATTTTTTGAAAACCATTTATTGTTCACCATAAAGTTTCTAGTTTAATTTATATAATTTTTTATATTTTTAAAATTTCAACAATTGTTTCTATAAATCATGTACTATAAAATTGAAAATAGGGTGTTTTTGAATTTAAAAATGAAAACAAATTTTTTAAATTTATTAAATTATTTGATATTTTTGAAAAAAAATGTATGGTTAACTATGGAGTTTCTAGCTTAATTTGCATAACTTTTTATATTTTTAAAATTGCAACCTGTTTTTTCTAGAAATCCTTTACTATATACACTTGAAAAATATGGTGTCTTTTGATTTAAAAATGAAAACAAATTTTTTTAATTTATTAAATTGTTTGTTTTTATTAAATGATGTGTTATTCACCATGAAGTTTCTAGCTGAATCTACATGATTTTTTATATTTTTAAAATTGCTACCATTGTTTCTAGAAATCGTATACTATACACTTAAAAAATATGGTGTTTCTTATTCAAAAATGTAAACAATTTTTTTTTATTTTCTTAAATTATTTGATTTTTTTGAAAATAATGTATTGTTCATCATGAAGTTTCTAGATTAATTTACATAATTTTTTATATTTTTTTAGAAATGCAACAATTATTTCTAGAAATAATGTACTATACACTTGAAAAATAGGGTTTTCTTAATTTTAAAATTAAAACAAATTTTTTATATTAATTAATTTAGTTGAGTTTTTTAAAAAAAACAATGTGATGTATTCCATGAAGTTTTTAGCTTAATTTCCATAAATTTTTATATTATTTAAATTGCAACAGTTGTTTCTACAAATCGTTTATTATACACATGAAATATATGAAGTTTTTTATTTCAAAATAAAAACAAATTTCTTAAATTTATTAAATTATTTGACTTTTTTTTTAAAATAATGTGTTATTTCCCATGAAGTTTCTATCTTAGTTTACATAATGTTTTATAATTTTAAAATTGCAACAATGGTTTCTAGAAATTGTGTACTATACACTTGAAAAATATGGAGTTTTTTTATTTCAAAATGAAAACGCAATTTTAACTTAAATAATTTAGTTTATTTTATTCTTTTTGAAAATAATGTGTTGTTCACCATAAAGTTACTTGCTTAGTTTACATAATTTTTTATATTTTTAAAAATACAAGAATTTTTGTAGAAATCGTGTACTACACACTTGAAAAATATAGAGTTTTTTTATTTAAAAATGAAAACAAAATTTTAAATTTTATTAAATTATTTGACTTTTTTTTTGAAAATAATGTGTTGTTTGCCATGAAATTTCTAGCTTAATTTACATAATTGTTTATATTATTTCAAAATTGTAACAATTGTTTCTAGATATCGTGTACTATAGATTTGAAAAAAAATGGTTTTTTTTATTTCAAAATGGAAACACATTTTTTAAGTTAATTAATTTTGTAGATTTTTTCTTAAAACAATGTGTTATTCACCATGAAGTTTCTAGCTTAGTTTACATAATTTTTTATATTTTTAAAATTGCAACAATTATTTCTTGAAATCGTGTACTATACACTTGAAAAGTATGATGTTTTTTGATTTAAAAATGAAAATGAATCTTTTAAATTTATTAAATTTTTTAATTTTTTTGAAAACAATGTGTTGTTCACCATAAAGTTTCTAGCTTATATTGCATAATTTTTTATATTATTAAAATTACAAAAATTGTTTTTAAAAATCGTGTACTAATACTTAAAAAATATGGTGTTTTTTTATTTAAAAATGGAAATGAATTTTTTAAATTTGTTAAATAATTTCATTTTTTTAAAAAAATAATTTGTTGTTCACCATTAAGTTTCTAGCTTCGTTTACATAATTTATTATATTTCTAAAATTACAACAATTATTTATAGAAATCGTGTACTTAAAATATTTGGTGTTTTATGATTTATAAAAGAATATGAAATTTATAAATTTTTTTATTATTTGATTTTTTTGAAATTAATGTGTTGTTTACCATGAAGTTTCTAGCTTAGATTGCATAATTTGTTATACTTTTAAAATTGCAACTAATGTTTCTATAAATCGTGTACTATATAGTTGAAAAATATGGTATTTTTTTATATAAAAATAAAAATGAACTTTTTAAATTAATTAAATTATTTTGTGGATGCAAATGCTCTAAACGCGGTAAGACTGGAGTTTTGATGATTCCACAACAAATCAAGAATCAAGCCTTGAATGGCAAATCAAGCGATCAAGCGCTATAAACAAGATTACAACAACAAGGGTATATAGGATTTAATTTATGCTTAAAAATAAATTTGATTAAGGCTCTTTAAAATGAATCAAACATGTTTTCAAATCAAACAATTTGAGAAAATGTTAAAGACCTTGTTAGAAATGTTTTCTCTGTAGAAAAGATTTTACTTGATGTTTGTAAAGTTGAACTTCAAGGTATATTCGAATGTTAAGGTTCTGGAATTAAAAATTGTAAATTCTGACCAACATATTCGAGTATATATATATATATATATTCAAATATGGCTTGCTATATTCGAATATGATGTGTTGCCTTGGTTTCTCCATTTTCCAGAATCAATATATTTGAATATGATGTTCTGCCTTGGCATATCCACTTTCCAGAATCACAATATTCGAATACATATTCGAATATGAATCTTCCATATCCCTCTGGATTTAAATTTTAAATGGCAAAAACTCTATATTCGAATACATATTTGAATATGAAAGTGTCATATTCAAATACAAATTCAAATATGATAATGATCTGTTACGAATTTTCATCTGTCATTCTACTGTCTATAAAAGGGGCTTTTAATGAAATTCAAAGCACACCCGTGCAAGCGTATTATTAAGCAGAAAAGAGCTTTTATCATCAACTTTCTTAATCAAGGGTCTTGTGCTTTGCTTAAGGCTTTCTTTGTCACTCCTTAACCTTGTTTGTTTCATCATACAAAGAGCCTTCAATCAAATATTCTTAGTGCTTCAAGTTGTATCATTTACTCTTTTGAGAGCTTCTTATTTGTAAATCTAAACTTGTATTATTGAGTGAAGGTGAGGTATCATTCTTGGTTATTGAATGTGTGGTATCCTTCAAGGCTTCTTATTTGTAAATCTAAATTATTGAGGGAAGGTGAGGTATCATTCTTGGTTATTGAATGTGTGGTATCCTTCAAGTTTAGAGTTAGGGTGAGGTATCCCTAGTTTAAGGTCCTTGCAATTGGTGAGGTATCAAATTGTGAAGAGTACTTTTAGCTTGTAACTTGTTGAAGCTAATACAAGAGTTTTCACGCGGCGGTGATTCGAAGACTGGACGTAGGCCACAAGGAGGATTTATGGCTGAACCAGTATAAAACTTGGTGTTATTCTCTCTATCCCTTAACTCTTATTTTGTGCATTTCATAGTATTTTTGGCATTCATATCTATTCTCTTTCAATCTCATATATCAACTAAAATACAATCTATTCAAGCTTGACCTTTGTTTGTGAAATATTTCCGAAAAAGCTTTTAAGCTCAATTCACCCGCCTCTTGAGCATAGAGGCCCTTGTCTAACATATTTGATTTTATTTAAAACAATGTGTTGTTCACCATAAAATTTCTAGCTTAGTTTGCATAATTTTTTATGTTTTTAAAATTGCAACAATTATTTCTAGAAATCATGTTATACACACTTGAAAAATATGGTATTTTTTTATTTAAAAATGAAAACGAATCTTTTAAATTTATTAAATTATTTGATTTTTTTGAAAATGATGTATTGTTCACCGTGAAGTTTCTACCTTATATAGCAATTTTTTTCTATTTTTAAAATTACAACAATTGTTTCGAGAAATCTTGTACTATACACTTGAAAATATTGTGTTTTTTAATTTAAAAATGAAAACGAATTTGTTAAATTTATTAAATAATTTGATTTTTTTAAAAAATTGATTTGTTGTTCACCATGACGTTTCTAGCTTAGTTTATATAATTTTCTATATTTTTAAAATTTCAACAATTGTTTTTAGAAATCGTGTCTTGAAAAAAATGGTGTTTTTTGATTTAAAAATGAATTATTTTTTTAAAAATTTATTAAATAATTTGATTTTTTTAAACAATTTGTTGTTCACCATGAAGTTTCTAGATTAGTTTTCGTAATTTTTTGTATTTTTAAAATTGAGACAATTTATTCTAGAAACCGTGTATTATACACTTAAAATATTTGATGTTTTTATTTTTAAATGATTTTTTTTAAAATTTTTAATTTTTTTGATTTTTTGAATGCAATGTGTTGTTCACTATGAAGTTTCTACCTTAATTTACTTAATTTATATATTTTTAAAATTGAAATAATTGTTTCTAGAAATCATGTTTTATAAACTTGTAAATATGATATATTTTTATTTAAAAATGAAAAAAAAATTTAATTTATTAAATTATTTTAATTTTTTGAAAACAATATATTGTTCACCATGTATTTTTTTAGCTTAATTTACATCATTTTTAATATTTTTTCTAAATTGCAACAATTGTTACTAGAAATTGTGAACTATACATTTGAAAAATAAGTTGTTTTTTAATTTCAAAATGAAATCACATTTTTTAAATTTATTTATTGATTTTATGTTTTTTAAAACAACGTGTTGTTCAGCATGAAGTTTCTAGCTTAATTTGCATAATTTTTTATATGTTTAAAATTGAATCAATTGTTTCTAGAAATCGTGTACACTTGAAAAATAGGTTATTTTTTAATTTCAAAATGAAAACGCATTTTTTAAATTAATTAATTTTGTATATTTTTTCGTGAAAACAATGTGTTGTTCACCATGAAATTTCTAGAGTAGTTTACATAATTATTTATTAATTTTAAAATTGCAAAAATTGTTTCTAGAAATCGTGTACTTACACTTGAAAAATATGATGTCTTTTTATTTAAAAAAGAAAAAAAAAATTTAATTTATTATATTATTTGACTATTCTGAAAACAGTTCACCATGAAGTTTTTAGCTTAATTTACTTAATTTTCTATATTTTTAAAATTGCAACAATTGTTTCTAGAAATTGTGTACTTACACTTGAAAAATATGAAGTTTTTTTGATTCAAAATGAAAACGAATTTTTAAATTAAATAATTTAGTTTATTTTTTTTAAAACAATGTGTTGTTCACCATGAAGTTTCTTTCTTAGTTTACATAATTTTTTATATTTTTAAAAATGCAAGAATTGTTTCTTGAAATCGTTACACACTTGAAAAATATGAAGTTTTTTTTTATTTAAAAATGAAAACATATTTTTATAATATATTAAATTATTTGAATTTTTTTAAAATAATGTGTTATTCATCATGAAGTTTCTAGCATAATTTACATAATTTTTTATATTTTTTTAAAAATTATAACAATTGTATTTTGAAATCGTGTACTATACACTTATAAAAATATAGTGTTTTTTAATTTCAAAATGGAAACGCATTTTTTAAATTCATTAAATTTGTAGATTTTTTCTTAAAACATTGTGCTATTCTCCATGAAGTTTCTAGCTTAGTTTACATAATTTTTTATATTTTTAAAATTGCAATAATTGTTTCTAGAAATCATATACTATATACTTAAAATATTTGGTGTTTTATAATTTATAAATGAAAATAAATTTTTTAAAGTTATTAATAAATTTGATTTTTTTGAAATCAATGTGTTATTTACCATGAAGTTTCTAGCTTAGTTTGCATAATTTTTTATATTTTTAAAATTTTAACTTTTGTTTCTAGCAATCGTGTACTATACACCTGAAAAATATGGTGTTTTGTTTATTTAAAAATGAAAACAAATTTTTTAAATTAATTAAATTATTTAATTTTTTTTTAAAACATTATTTTGTTCACCATGAAGTTTCTAGCTCAGTTTTCATAATTTTTATATTTTTTAAATTGAAACAATTGTTTCTAGAAATTGTGTACTATACACTTGAAAAATAAGGTGAGTTTTGATTTAAAAATGAAAATGAATTTTTTAAATTAATTAAATTATTTCATTTTTTTAAAACAGTGTGTTGTTCACCATGAAGTTCCTCGGTTAGTTTGCATAATTTTTTATATTTTTTAAATTATTATGTCTTTCGTAAAGAAATAGTAATACCTTCTTGAGACAATTGAATTCTCAAAAAATTCATTTCAAGTTCTTTTCTTATCTTAAATTAAATACCAGCAACAACAAAGTCGTAACAATTGATAACCAAGCGAGAATCTTCCGACAAGTGACGGCAGCAACAATTATTGGCTGTTCGGTTTTAGATCTAAAAGGAAGTGATGCTATGTGAATTGTGTATGGTGGTTGCAATGAATAGTGGTGGAGACCATTTTGGTGGAGTGTTGGTATAATTTTGCAGCAATGAGCGTTGGAACAACAAAATGAGCAAGGTTACCCAAATTGCAAAACATTACATCAAAATAGGGGGTATTATGCCCAAATAAATATAAGAGGGTGGAAATTACAATGTAAGTAATGCGTTCGACTGATGAATTAACTTAACAGATCATAATCCTTTGCTCCTTAGACTGTGGTTCCTCTTTCTTTAGTGGTGGACTTCTGGTGTTTTCACTTGCAAACTAACAGTGAAATTGAAACAAGAACCATAGCCATAACAATGGTCATATTCATAGAAAGGAGAAAAGACAAAAACTTCAGAATTAAGATTAACACTCATCGAATTGATTGATCAAAAAATAAATATACAATAAAAAAGATGTATTTATATAGCTACCATTAAGCTTCTCCAACACTCTAAACTAATCTAACTACATATAACTAACTACTACCTATAAGAATTAACTAAACTAACCATTAGTTACTCTATTAGCCCTCTTCAAGCTAAAAGCTATTCTCAATACTTCTAGCTTGGAATCAATACAATGAAAATGACCTAAAAGAAATACAATTGGATCTATACACAAAAGAAAAATAATGCAGCTTCAACGGAAGTCCAATTTATCATGTCTCAAGGCTTCTTATATGAATAGCCAGCAACATGACTCCAAGAATTTGCATATCCATATCCAGTAACATGACTACAACTCTTCCCTTGACCATGTTGATCAAAGCCAACTATGACAGTATCAGCAAATGAATAGAAGCCTTGGTACTTATGAAAGTTGCAAGTGAAAACCTCCTGGGCATATCACTTAAGCAGATGCAGAAACCAAAAATATGAAACCTCCTGTCCAAGAATTTTCTGCCTAAACCAAGCATAAAATTTGAAAGCCTTACCAAACCTTTCATAGTGTGCATACCCTGTAATTTGTTGAACACTTTGTGTCCCCACATAAGAAATCTCCAACCATCTTTTCAAGTCCAATTGGCTGCACCCAAAAACAAGCTTAGCCAACCCAATTGAAGCTAACAATCCTGAAAAGAAATCATTAAGCACCACCAATAATGAGGAGAATTTATCAAACACTTGCTACCCAAACTGCACACCATCTCCAAAGAGGTCAATTCTGAATAGTGAGTTCACGTTATTCTGAAACGGAGCCATGGAACCCTTATTATGGCTGTGATTTGTTTCACCAAATACCATATACCCATCATGAAAAGAACTAAAGGAAACAAAGTGGCATTCAAGCATTTTGTCAAACATTTGTTGTGCAAGATGAACACAGTCACATCTAACAAATCGACTAGTTGGGAAACACCACAAAAACAAATCAGATACCAAAGCCAAAGTAGAATTGGGAACAAAACTAAAATCAAGAAATTGGAGAAGTGCTTGAATCTGACAATTATCGACAAACCCAAGTGCAGCATCTCTCTACACACAGCGGTGTTTGAACGGTATAGGAGAACTCGAGTATGGTGCATGTGAAGTTGAGATTCTTGACGAGAACACAGTGAGTTTTCTAGTCCAGTGGTTACTGAAATAATATTTTGCATATATCTCCCGATAGCCGTGTTTTAAAGTATTAAACGACTTGAAGACATAGTTTCATATATCTAGATCTTCATAAAATTTCAGTTGATCAGGGTCATCTTGTGGTAGATGTAATTATACATGTATTGTACTATAAAAATGTAAAGCTTTTGCAACGATTGGTTGTAAAAGTTTAAAATTTTTCATAATTTTATTTATTTAAAATATTTTCAAATTACAAAGGCGAATTTAAAAAGAGATCATATCCTACGACATTATCGCAAAATTGATCCACGACAATAAGTAATAATTAAAAGGGATAAAGTGCCTTTTACCCTTATTCTTTTGGTAAATATGATAACCAATTTTTTTTTTTATCGAATGAGTCTATATTCAATATTTAAGTAGTGCAATATTTAAATTGTAAATAATTTTCTAGTATTATATTTCTTCTGTTTCATAATACCTTTCGTTTAAGGCGTTTTAATTTTTTTTAAATTATTTATCACTTTATAATTTTAATAATAGTATTAATTGTTTTTTTTCCAACTATATTTTAAAGGAGAAAGAGTTAATATTGAGTATGGAAAAATAAGTTAATATCAATATTTAAGAATATGAGAAAAAATTAATTATGAAAGAGAAATGGTATATTAGAAAATTAAGTAATTTATTTTTTAAAACCAAGAGTATTAAATGTTTATCTTAATTATTATGTTAAAACCTTAAAAGGACAGATATTGCGAAATGGAAGAAGTATATGATTCATATAATTATGAATGTATATGTTTTACCAAAGAAAAACAAAAACGAATAACTCCAAGGGTTGGTTTAGGGGCATAAGGCCCCATTAAGTTCATAGGAAGGACGATCTACATAGAGGAGAATTCATGGTCGAATGCCACCTATGCCTAATTCCCGGGGGCCAACGTCAACCACGCAGCATAAACAAAATTAGTTTCATCCTAAAAGCGAGAAACTTGTAGTTATTAAAAAAAAACGAATATGTCTGATTGCATATTGTTTTACTATATCCAAGGTTTTACCATAAGTGTGGATGGTGGTAAAATTATAACTTCACCCAGTACTGTTCAAAATGTTCCATCTTAATATTTTGTTCCATTTCTCAAATTTTTTATTAAATTTTATAATATTGTTATTAAGTCTCTCTCCTTATTTTTTTAACTACATCTTTAATTACATTTTAACTAAACATTAACTATTTTTATTTATTTTTTAAATTAAATATTTTTTTATATATTTTTTAGTTTATAAGAAAATTTAACGAAAATCAAACTTTGTACCAACCATTCACACACATGTCTTTACTACCTGTACTGACCTTACGGGACTAATTTTTATATTTTAAAAATTTGAAAACATCTACGCATAGCAAAGTCTACATCGCAGAGAACCTTCCCACCGTGATTGTGCTTCTTCTACTGTCAATGTCATGCACCACTAGGGGTGGCAAAATGGGTTGGACCCAATGGGTTAGTATAAAATAAGCGGGCTGGGCTGACCATTGAGGACCGCCAACCCAATGTAGCCCGTCTCGCCTAACCCGCTAGCCTGGCGGGCCAGGCTGGCCCGCGGGCTGTTTTTTTTTTTTTGCTGTTCATGAGATGAGAGTTTGAAACCTCAAGAATAAAGCTTTTAAAAAGAAGTCTAATTCAATCAAAAAAACATAACTAGGCTAAAAAAACAAAAAATATTAAATATCTTATGTCTATAGTAAAAAAAATTAAATTTAAAGGTGTAGTTTTATTAAAAAATAAGTTTAAAGGCCTAGTTTTATAAAAAAAACTGTCAATAGTCCAAAAAAAAACAGACAAAAAAATAAAGTTTTTTCCAATTTTATTTTTGCTTTTTTCTTTTTTTTTTGCTATGCTGGCGGGGCTGGCAGGTTGGTAGGCCAACTCGCAACCTGTGCGGGCTTGCAAAATACGGACCAAATCAATATTTTGGAATTGTATAACTTTGATAAGTTAGCCCGACCCGAACTATTTTATGGCAGGCTAAACAGGTTACGGGTTGAACTGACCAATTTTATTACTTCTATGCACCACCACCGATTTCTTTCCCGACTCCGTGGATGTTGCATACAAAGAACCTTCTTCTTTCCTATCAGCGTCACACGAGAACCGTTCTTCTCGACGTCATACACCTTTATTACAATATTGAAGAATTTGACAATGACAACAAACAATAATTTATAAGGTATGGTGTCAATAAATTTACTAACGGTTTGACCCTGAAAAGCAGTCAAACACACGGTTGTTTGTTGACTGAATATTATTAATAATTATACTCTCTTTGGTTCTATTCATAATATTCATAATATGTTTTCAACTCAATTATACAAATTTTATTGATTTTCTAAAAAAGTGTGTGAGATGTTAATTTTACTTTATTGAATATTATGTTGATCAATCAAAATTAAAGAGTTAAGATAATTAAAGTATTTAATAAGGATAAAAAAAGTGATAATAAATGCTTTATATAAACTACAAAACATCTTATAAAAAAACTATCAAAATCTTCTAGATAGTGTCTTATAAAAAGGACCGGAGAGAGTAATTAATACTACTATATATTATATTTATATATTTTAAATGTAAAGCAACAAGTTACTCTCTCTGTCTCATAATATAAGTCTCAACTATCAATAAGTCTTGTCCCATAATATAAGTTTTTATATATAAAATTAGAAGCATTTATTATGATTTTTTAACTTTTAAAGTTATCCAACCAATAGAAAATAATTGAGTTTAAATTTAATTGATGTAACATCTCAATAATTTAATTAATACTTCTAATTCTAATAATTTAACTATTTTTTTTAAACAGTGTGAAATGTTAGTTGGAACTTATATTATGGGACAGAGGGAGTATTTACTTTACACCCTTTAAAAAAGTTAATTGGTCTCATTTAATTTTTTTAGAACTATCTAAAAGGTAATAAATTTTTCTACAATGCCCTTTGTCATGTTATCCTATCTCTACTTTATAACCATCGTAATAAATAAATGAGTAAATTAAATAGAAAGTACTTTAGATAAACTTTTATTAAATGCAAGTAAATATAATTAATTTTGTTTATAAAAAATATTATAAGAATTAAACTGCTTGTATTTTCACGAAATCAACCCATATCGTATCTCACGATATAATTACTTTCATTGCCTTTTGAGATATGATATTATATAGAAGATGAATATCGGTAATTAGACTAAAGACTGAAGCAGATTTTATTTAAAACATTTAAAGAAGGGAGTACAGATACTCCACCAAAGCAGATTACTTTAATTTTACATCAATAAACCTAACATTCAAGCTAAGGGCCCTTTGTAGCTCAAGGGTAATTGCGTCAAGCTCTAATTTTTTTTACTGGCGAAGAAAATCAACAACAACTTTTATGAGTCTTTTTGCCTGCTCAGTTTCAAGATCATAGATATAGTAGACATGGTCTTCTTCTGCCTCTTCAAACAGTTGCACTTCACCTTTCCACGCACTGTTCTTGATAGCCTCATAATATAATACTGCTCTGTCTCTAAAGTGCAAATGATCTTTTCCAGCAACAGTGATAAGCAACTTTGAACACCCAATAGTAGCCAAACTAGGAGCCCCAGGTGCTAATGGATTAATCATGGGGTTATCCAATCCACCAGGTGCAGAAGGATACACGAATTTCCAAACTAGAGATTGAGTGATATCCTCAAACCCTATAACAGGTTCAGCCCCAATTGGCTTGGCACCCCAAAAGTAAGGGTGATTGATAAAAGCACCAAATAAATTGACTCCACATGGTAAAGGTTCAACCCCTGCACGCATTGCAACATTATGAGTAAGATTACCACCGCTACTGTCACCACCAATGAAAATTTTGTTGAAATCAGCATGATCAATGAGCCATGGATCGCTATTGTTGGGATCTGTGCCGGCATGGGAGGCAACCCAACAGAGACCGGCCCAACAGTCATCATAAGCTGTAGGGAGAAAATGCTCTGGTGCTTTCCTGTGTTCAATTGAAACAATCAATAGATCTGCTTCAGAGGCTAAGAGGTTGCAATATTTATGGTGGTTACGTCCAAATGCAGATTCAAAGCAGAAGGCACCACCATGAAAGTAAACGAGGACTGAAAGTTTCTTGTTAGGAACATTGGATGGGGTCAATTTTGGAAGAAAAAGTCGAGCAAAGAGATAAGGGTTCTTAGAAAAGAGAATGTCTTTGGATGAGACACCAGTTACAGGGTCTTCCGGCGAGGGTGGAACTCTCGGGAAGTTCGTAGGACGCTCAATAGTGCCATCATTGTAGACATAGATGTAAGGGGGAATTTGGGAGACAGTGTATTTTGTGGATGTGTTGGTGGAAGCCATTTTGTCAAATAAGCTCTCCCACACTATGTGCAGCTTTATGCTCTTCATCATATTATATATATACACACTTTCTTATTACTCCTTCTACAAAATAAATTGTTTGTTCTTTATTATAATATTTTCTTCAAAATTTTTTGTAAATTTAATTAGTTCTTACTAAATTACTTTTGTGCAAAGTTAATAAATACTCCTTCCGTTTCAAAATGTAAGACTCTTTGGACTAAGAGTGTGTTTGGTAACACTAGCTTATAACTTATTTAGGAACTTATAGCTTATTGTCAAGTAGAGACGTTTAGTAACAACAAGCTTATAGCTTTTATAAGCTATAATCTAGCTTATGAAAAGCTACTTCAAGTAACTTATATGAAAAGTAGCTTTCAATAATTCTTTCCTATTTTACCCTCTAGTCATTTATTACATGTTTATTCTATCAAATAATTTATTACATGTAATTATTTGTCCTTTTAAGTCATTTAAAAAATATAAGCTACCTAATAAGCTAATTTTACCAAACACTTCTTTTCAATTATAAGTCACAAGTCATAAGCTACAAGCTATAAGCTAGTTTTACCAAACAGAGCCCAATATTACGGGAATTAAGAAAAGTGGTTAATTTAATTAAATACATTAAATTTGTCTAACAAAAAGTATTAATTTTTAAATTTACTATTTCAATTTCTTTCTATCACATCTCACTCTCTCTCTTAATTAATGTTTTGGATTCATCAAAATTGGTTGAGTAGCAATGGTATAATGGTAAAAAAAAATTAAATATACACAAAAATTTTCAAAGAGTCCTATAAAATGAGACAAGCAAAAACTCTGAGGGTCTTATATTTTGAGACAGAGGGAGTATAATAAAAGAATGAAAGAGAAATTTTTTCTTATGATAATTAAAGAAGAGTAATTAAATAAAAAGAGAGTAAAATAATGAGAGAATAATTGAAGAATAACTTTAGAAATTAATTTAAATTATTAGATAAATTAAATAATTTTACTTAAATTAATTAACTTTATGTTTTTTTTTTCAAAAAGTCTTATATAAAGGAACGACGAGAGTATTAGTCATTTAAAAGGTAACAAAGAAACATATATATTGAAATAGATGGGAAGTTAATTTTTTCTTTTTGACCATTGACCAATAGTTCAGTTTTGAAAATAACTGAAAAATGGTTTGGGCTGGGTGAACGTAGGCTTTGTATTATCTGATTTTAGTTTACTTCTAGAATTAGAGGTTTAAGCCTTATCTGTAACACGTCACAAGCTTTTTTAAGACCTAAAACAACTTGTTTAAAAACTTATTTTATAATAAAGCCTTAAAATTATTTTAATTAATAACATCTGATTAAATTGTCTTTTGGCCATTTGTTCAGTTATGAGAAAAAAATTAATAACATATGAAAAATATTTACTCCCTTTGGGTCCTAAATGTTAGTCATTTTTTAGAAGAATTTTTGGTCCAAAATATAAATTACTAACTAATTGATAGATGATTGATATTTTTATTCCTTCAAAAATTTAATTAATAATAGAGAGAGAATGATAGTAAAATAAGAGAGAGAAAAATGAATAATACTCCTAATTGAATTGAAGCATTTATTATCACATCTTTGTTAAGGGTATAGTTGAATTTTTTTTAATTTTTTAGACCAATTTAATAATTTAACTTCTATTTCTTAATTCTGGTGATTTGGTTGGAGGTGACTTACATTTAGGACCAAAGTGTATAATTTTATTTTAGTACTCATTTTCTAAATTAAAATACAGATTTTTTATTGTGTGCTTGTGGGCATACAATAAGAAATTATAAAAAAAATAAAAAATACATTAAGTACACTTTAATAAATATTTTGAATTATCATAAAAGTTAAATATTAATGGTTGCTTTTAAATTTTAGGAAACAAGTTTTACTATTACAATAAAAAATTCCATATTAAGGTTTTATATTGTGTATCATCGGGCACACATTAGGAAAACCAATTAAATAATAAATAAAAAGATATAACATTTTTATTGAATATGTGGGATAGAATTCATGAAATCATGTATAAATTTTAATAAAATTATGTATTTAATGACCTTTTGTAAATGTTTAATTTTATTAAAAGAATAAAAAGAGTATAATTTATTAAATTTATTATTTTTTAAAGTCAAATATTTCAGTAAATCTATTTGTATTCAATATCTCCTCGTTTATTACAAATAAGTAGAGGTGAAAATGAGTCGAGTTATTCGTAAAATACTCAAGTTCGACTCGTTAAATACTAAAACTCGTTCATTTAACTAAATAAACAAGCTTTATAAGCTAAGCTAAAGCTAAAGCATACCAATAAAGATAGTTGATTGCATCAATTTTTTTAAAATGTGGGGTGATATATCAATTTTATCCTTCTTTAAATATTGTGTTTAGTGGTTGGTATAATAAAATTAAGACATTTAATAGGGCCAAATAAAGAAAATTACCATAAATATTTTATGGGATTTGTACAATGCTTTATAAAAAAGACCATAAAATCTTTTTAAAATATGCCTTATAATAAAGACGAGAGAAAATATATCTTAGACAATCAACGTGACAGCGACGGCCGACGGATTCATTGTATCCAAATTGGGTATTTTTGGATGAGGCGGCTGCTACTTTCTTTCTTTCTTTCTTTTTTAGATCAAAGGATGCTATGAAGCACATATGCCAACACAGACACGATACACGGATATTGTGACATGGTGAATGTCAAAAAAAATAGGACAGCGAGATATCGTTTATATATATATATATTAAAAATTAGGAAATAAAAAAAATTATAAGGAACGTGATAAATAAAAAATACAAGTTAATAAATTATTCATGTTTCTAAAATAACTTGTTAAACTTTAAAATTTTATTTCATAAATAAGTCTCACAATAAAAAATACTTAGAGACTTTATAATAATGTTAATAGTTTGTCTTTTTAACTACCTAAGCTTCACATTTTCCTAATCTTCTTCATAGTATGCCTCACCAAAAAACAAATACTAAAAAACATGATTACAATATAAGCACTATTACCAAAAATAATTTTGAAGAGAATCATCAATTTAAAAACCCCTTTAATTTTAAATATACATATGTATTTAATTATGGTATTTTAGTAACTTTAAGGGAAAGCGAGAATTTGGGGCTCCGCAGAGCGGGGAGTGCGATCCCTGTTCTCGTCCCCATACGTATCACATGAAAAATTTTATCTTCATCCTCATTCCCACAGAAAAAATTATTTCCCATCTTCGAGACCTCATTTAGGACAGTCCCTGCAAAAATCCTCATGTCTAAAAATAAATTGTCCGACCTACATCTACTAATACAAACTTGCATAACACTCTCCCTTAAATAAATAATGTAACCACCTAATGGATATGGATATATTATAATATAAACTTTAATAATACTCCCCTAGCCTCGATGTCTATTTTAAGAATGTGTGATGTTAGAATCATCTTACTAAGAAAAACTGTGTCACACAAAACCTATGTAATCTATTTGCATTTATCACTCGTTCACTTGTATTTGTACCTCTAAATAAATTACAAACTCCCCAATTCTCTCTCTAAGCTATTATGTTATGTATTTACATTATTTTTTTTATGTGATCTACTTTTAAAATAAGATTACGATCATAAAAAGTATGAGTTATTAAAAAAAAAAAGATGTGGATGAAAATTCTCAAAGTATTCTTGAGAGCTTGAGATGAACCAGAGTAATGATGGAATTATACCGATAGAAACTCAAATGCTCAATTTATTAATTATATTAGAATATAATGTATGTATTATGATTATATTACATATTTAAAATCTCATGGTACATAATATTTATATTGGAGTCTTTAAAATTTTAATCACGTGCCCTTAAACTGTATACTTAATTGATCTAGACTCAAGACCCAAATTTATATAACCCTAACTCAGTATAATATATGTTGGATAACGCCCTACCTTCTCGGTCTAGTATATGTCGAGATAGGTGTTTACACTCGACCAAGATTTCGGTTTGTAAGACCATACAACATATGTTGGTCCACTAAATTGTCATAACAAAAACGTAATTGCTAGTAATATTTTTGTTGAAATTGCTAAATCTGTTTAAGCCTAAAAAATAGACCTACACGCCAATATTGTTCGTTGATTAAGATAGGAAGTTTTCCATCTGTTATTCTTTTATTTTTTTGGTAAAATGTCATTCTTTTATTTGTTATTGTAGTTTAGTATATCTTACGTTGAGTAACTCGAACCCAAAACACACAAATGTCACTTTAAATCTAGCAATCCTTTTCAAGTTACTTCCTATAAGACCAATAAAAAAAAATTGTCTTTTTTATAAGCAAAAAATATATTATTAAAACGAGTACAAGAGGTAAACCAATTAAATAATATAAGAACACCTAATGTAAAAAACTCACCAAGCAAGATCAAACACAAAGATTTAAACTATTACAACCGAAATCTACGAATATAACATGGAAACAATAAAACTGAACTATGAACATATATAACGACAAAACACATCACAACCTCAAACAACTCGTCGGACGTTGAATCCACTCCCATAATTAAAAACAAATTTTGGATTTGTCACTTTTAGCCACAACCACGAGCGAACGTGAATCCAGTCAATGACAAGATTGTCTTCCCATGATTTATCTTTTGAAAATAATCTTGTTCCTTGTCAACCAAATCTCGCACATAACAGAAAACCACATAATACGCCTAGTTTCCCTTTTTTTTTTGAGCCACGGCCCAATCCAAGAAATTGAGCATATTGAGTTATTAGATTGTTATGCAAAGTCGATTGAAAGTCAAACCAGCTTAAAACCAAATAACATATCAAACTAGCCCCTTTGCACTCTAAAAAAAGATGAGAGTGCGATTCAGGACCCACTAGATATGTAAGATTTTCTATAAATTTTAATAAATAATTATTAATTTTTTTGTTCATTCTTATAATTAATGAAAAGATAATAAGATATGATTAATATATTTATTGAAATATTTGACTTTTAAATAAGGATAAAGCTGATAGATTATATTTTTATGAGTATCATATAATTTTTATGTAATAACTTCTAAAAATTTTAAGATCTTAACTTTAACTAATTTTAAATATTTAAGTAACCAATTTCATGCTATTACCTTAATTTTCTTAATTCATGCTATTTTTTTAATTTCAATTCATTTTAAATGTGCTATTGTTATTAATTAACATTGACGAGGACTAATATTGATATGCATGTCGCTTTAAACATAACCCACTCTTTGAATAGCTCATCCTTTTATTATGTTTGTTGACTCTATGATAGTTTACCCCCACTATTTAACATTACAAAGGATTCTCAGACCTAATTTATAAAAACTCTATAAATATAATCTCAAAAAGGATAAGGACTCAACAAAACATACCCTAGTCAATCATTAGTTCTTCACCCTCTTCTTTGAGAAACATCACCTTCTTTTTCATTTTTTTTTCCTACAAACCTCTCTTTTCCATCTTTAACACACTTCGTAATCTTATGAATTAACACCTATAAATTTTATTATATCGCAACACTCAAATTAGTTAGAGATTCCTTTAAAAAGGATCTGAGGTAATAAATTATTATTTTATACTCCTCTGTTTCATATTATATTGTCATGTTAAGACAATTGCGCATATTAAAAAAACAATAAGTTAATGTATTGAATTTTAAAAAATAAGTATTCTTTTCATGTTTGTCCTATTTAAATTAGAACTCTCTTAACTATTGTATTAATTATAACCCTCTCAACCATTTGATCATTATGAGCTACAAAGATTTTAAAAAAAGAAAAAGAAAAAATGCTTCTAAAATGTTGGAGAGAGTTTTATAATACAAAACACTAAAAATATCTAAAAAATCTTTTATAATATGAAACATAGAGAATAATTCATATGAAAATGCACATTATTTAAGATGGTTATATGTTTTCTTAACACGTTATTTTTTTGATATGCATGTCACCTTAAGACATAACTAGTTCTTTGAATAGCTAGTCTTTCCATCCGTTGACTCTATGATAGTTTGCTCCCACTATTTAATATTAAGAGACTGAGTTCTAGATCACAAAAAGTCTATAAATATAACCTCAAAAGAAGGATAATGACTAAAAAAAAAAAAACCTAACCACTCATTTGCTCCTCACTCTCCTCTTTCATTAACATCACCTATTTTTTTACAACATCAAATTTTCGCCATTAACACACCTGGTAAGCTTATAAACTCACACCAACAAATTTTATATATACTCCATATTGCAACATTCTAAATTAATCAGGATTTATAAAAAGGAACAAAGATAGCGAATTGTTATTATATAATTCACATAAAAATGCACATTATTTATGATTAATATGCAATATAAGCACAGATTACATTAGAATTAATCAAGACATTAACATTATTCAAAAGATCATTTCTGTGCCCTTCTAAGTTCTAATCAACATCAACAAAATGCATGGTAAGTGACAATTCACAATTCACAATTACTGGAGGAGAAATTCAGCAAATCTTTTGAGCATTTTCTTAGCATTTTCCGATTCAGGATTGTGAATGTGAAAAGCATGATCTCCATCTTCAACTTCAAACAGTTCTTCCAATTCACCTTCCCATCCACTCTTCTTCACAGCTTCATAGTACATAACAGTTCTTTCCCTCAACAAACACTTTTCAGAAGTTAAAACAAGAATCTTCGAACACCCAAGCCCAGCCAAGCTTGGTGCCCCATCAGCCACAGGATTGATCATTGGATCGTCAAGCCCATCAGGCCCAGATGGGCTAACAAAAGCCCACACCAAAGCCGGCAGACTCTGTTCGTGACTTTCAACTTCTTCACCTCCAATTGGCTTCGAACCGTAGAAGTAAGGTTGAGAAAGAAAAGCACCCAAGACTTTGACATCGCCGGGTAAAGATTCTTTCCCGACACGCAAGGCGATGTGATGAACTATATTGCCGCCGGTGCTATCGCCGCCGATGAAAACTCTGTTAAAATCACCGTGTTTGATCAGCCATGGCTCTGTTTTTTCAGCTACCCACTTCAGACCATCCCAGCAATCTTCGTAAGCCGCCGGAAGAGGGACCTCAGGGGCGAGTCTATATTCCACAGAAACGACTAGAACTTTTGCTTCGGAGACGAACAAGTTGAAATATTTATGGTGGAGTTCGTTGAAGGCAGATTCAAAGAAAAATCCACCTCCATGAAAGTAGACCAAGATTGGAACTTTCTGGTTCTGTTTGGAAGGAGAATCGTTTTCTTCGGATTGGGTGAATTTCGGAATGTATAAACGAGCGGAGATTGGGGGATTTTCGGAGATAACGACGTCTTTGGATGAAACTCCTGTAATTGGATCTTCAGGGGTGGGTGGTACAAAGGGAGAATTTTGGAGGCGTTCAATGGTGCCATCGTTGTAAACTCTGACAAAATCTGGAATTTCCATTGTTATGATCTGTTTGCTGTTAAGAATTTCAGTTGTGGGTGGTGTGGGAGTAGAATCCATGGCAGAGAATCAACAGAAAGCGTTGATCAGAAAACAGAAAAAAGTAAAGGGGATAAAACAGAGGAATAGATTCCGTTGCAAACAAAGACTCATAAAGCATTCATCAAAAGTCAAAACAGAGTGCTGGAGAGAACGAGGAATTAAAGGGTAAAAGACAGGGGAATCGATTGGGGAGAAAACAAAGACCCGGGGAGAAAACAAAGACCCGTGACTGATCCAGAAATTTTATCTAGTTGGGATACTATACACACGAGTTATAGCATGAAAAGATAATAGATTATATATTATTTAAGTTAAATTAAGAATTTATTCTTCGTTCATGTCAGTTGTTTTTATTTTCTTCTTCACATATACTATTTAACATTTACATTTTAGTCCTACAATTTAATTTTGGCCATATATATTTAACAATACTTTTTACTTTGATCCTCCCTAAACTTCAAAATATACCGTTTATTGAGTATCTTTTTCAAGTATAGAGAGTAGAGACCCAAATTAAATAAGAATGGCTAAAACATAAATTTTAGTATTTGGAGAGACTAGAGTAATATATGCAAAAATCATCTATTTTTACTTTTATTAGCGAAAATATTCTTAAATTATTCTTACAATGTATATTTTTAATAAGCCATTTATTTAGATGAGTAGAAAAGAGAATTTTATTTTAAAATAAGTTAATAAAAATAATTTTAAAAAATTATTTCATTATAAAATAATAATAAAATAAAACAAAATAATTTTTTAATAAATGTAATTTAATTAATTTTTAGTTATATTTAGTACTAGAGATGCTAACATTTTTATTTATGTACTTACAAATAAGAAAGAGAGAGTAGTTACCTCTTATGGCTAAGTTAAACCATAGCTATGGTTCATAGCAGTAATTTTCTTTTACAAATAATATTTAGTGTTTAAGGGTACTATTTAAGAATTTAAATATAATAAAAAAGTATTAGAATGTGTAGTTTTTTTGTATTCTTGAGAAATAAGACAATGTGATCTTATGATTATTTTTTACCTCTAGTAATCTTAATTAATGTCCTAACAACACTATATATCAAGACCGTTTTTCTTTTTATAGACAAAAGTTTATCTATTAAAATTTAAATCGAAGAGATACTATTTAAAATTGTACTACCAACTGCTAAATCAACCGGTTAATGTGTTCATAGGTGTAATAGTATTTGATAATGACTCACACAATAGGTGCTTGTTTGAATAGAAGTGGATTCACGTTAACGTGAATTCATTTTAACGTTACTTTTTGTTGTGTTTATTGGATCCACCTTGGTTTATGTGTCAAATTTATCTCAACCATTAATTTATTTATGTTAATGTAATTTGACGTGATTCGACACTAATCTAAACTCACACTAAATGTTTGTTCATGATATTTTTCCAGTTTGCCATACAGCTTTGTGCACATTTTTTAGGTTTTCTATTTGTTATTTCTTTTATATGTCAATGGCCATACGATATTATTCAGTAGATTCTAGATGCTACTATTTTCTATTTTATGATAAAAGAAAATACGGTAGTTAAATGAAGAATGAGAAATAGAAAGAGTACATACATTAAATTGTACCTAATTGCGATGAAATTGTATAAATAAAGTAGAATCTAAATATGGAACGTTATTATGTATTTATGTGCAGATAGGCACACATGTAAAAAAGAAAAGAAAAAACTTTTTCTAATTGATTAATTACCATTTTAATTTATAGTAGTACTAAAAAGCTAGCGAGTAGCATCCTGTGAAACATCGACACTTTTTTCGATTGCTGTGTCAGCATGTCTGACATCTATACGACACCAACACTTGTATGACACTTGTACGACACGTCTCCGACACCTCTATATTGGTGTCCAATAAAAAAATAATTTTTCATCGGCTTGACACTTCGAGCCAACACCTATGTGTAAATAGACGTTTCTGAGTCAAATTTCGTAATTTCTTTTTCTTAAAAAATTAATTAAAATATCATATATTAAACAAAATAAAAGTATAATTTAATTATATAATTTTTTTTCTTGACATAACTCATTTGCCCCTTGATGAATCAGATTTAGAGGCTATTTTTTCAATAACGAGGATCTAATTTTATAAATTTTAACTATTTTTATTTTTCTATGGAAAGTAAAGTGAAAATCCTAAGAATGTATATAAAATTATATAAATACTCTCATTTAATAAATGTACATAAAATTAATAGGATTAATGTAGTTATTTGTATATTAAAAAATAATATAATTAACTTTAATTTATTATCACCTCTGCTCTTAGCTCCTGCACTTGCATTATCAACTATTGTGCTTATCGCTCGTTCATTCCTGCACGTCTTTCTTGCTCATTCTTGCTATTGCATCATTCATGCTCTTGTGTTGTTTGATCTGCTTTTACATTGGTTCCTTCTTTTATTACATGTGTTTCAGATTTTTATACTTTTAAAAAAAATTATATTTTTTAATAACCGCGAGGATCCCCGCGGTCCTCGTGAGGGGCGGGACATGGGGATGGGGAGAAAAATATTCCCGTCGCAAAGAGCGAGGATGAGGATGGGGAGGAAACTGAGGAGCGGGGACGAGAAGCGAGAAAGTACTCCTCACTCCCACCCCGCCTCATTGTCACCCCTAAGTAGATGTCCATATTTATTAAGTACATGTTTGGTGCTGTACCTAAAACACTTTCAAAAGCACTCAAACAGAATTGTGTGTTTGGAATTGGATGTTTGAAAAATGTTATAAAAAGTGTCAAACAGGATTTTATTGTCCAAACTTAATTTTGGTAAAAGCAAGTTTATTTAAGGGGGAGTATTATGCAAGTTTGTATTTAGGGCCAGACATTCAACAAAGTAAATAAGGCTATATGAGGAGACGATGCAAGTGGAATTCACGGGAAGAATCTGGTCTCTGAGTGCTTGGGTGACGGAAGAGGTAGGGGGACCTGCCTAGCCTCCGATACGTATGAGAAATAAACAGTATATTATGTGTACCTAAATTATCAGTGATGATGCCTATATATAACACAAAAATTAGGTCAGAGCGTTGTTCCTAATTGGACCTGGGCCTGAAACTTGGTCCGAAATCTTGGTCCACAACCGTTCTTTAGTTTTGTTTAAATTTTAAAAGTTTTAGCCACGGTCCAAATTAAAAGTTTTAAAGAATCAAATCAAAATGAAAAAAACAAATTGAATAAGTTTTGCCATCCCTAAATATAATATTACCTAGTAAGCTAAGTTATTCCATAAACAAACGACTAGCATTTTTTCAGAAAGATAAAAGAAGGCTTGTATTTGCATGAAGAATCACAATATAATATTTCAACGCTTTCTAAGATATAATATTATGGACGAAGAATTTTATCAATTAGGCTAATGCCTCAAGCAGATTTTATTTAAGACATCTCAAACAAGGAAAGTACATATACTTATGTACTTCATCAAAGTATATTATTTTATTTTTTCATGAATAAACTTTAATTTCAAGATTCTTTTTTATGCTTAATAAGGACAATCTCATGAAGCCATTTTTCTTTATTGGCGAAGAAAATCAACCACGACTTTTATGAGTCTCTTGGCCTGCTCAGTCTCAAGATCATACATATAGTAGACATGGTCTTCTTCTTCCTCTTCAAACAGTTGCACTTCCCCTTTCCACCCACTGTTCTTGAGAGCTTCATAATATAGCACTGCTCTGTCTCTAAAGTGCAAATGATCTTTTCCAGCAACAGTGATAAGCAACTTTGAACACCCAATAGTAGCCAAGCTAGGAGCCCCAGGTGCTAATGGATTGATCAGGGGGTTGTCCAATCCACCAGGTGCAGAAGGGTACACGAATTTCCAAATCAGAGATTGAGTGATATCCTCAAACCCTATAACAGGTTCAGCCCCAATTGGCTTGGCACCCCAAAAGTAAGGGTGATTAATAAAAGCACCAAACAAATTGACTCCACAGGGTAAAGGTTCAACCCCTGCACGCATTGCAACGTTATGACAAAGGTTACCGCCGCTACTGTCACCACCAATGAAAGTTCTGTTGAAATCAGCATGATCAATGAGCCATGGATCGCTATTGTTGGGATCTGTGCCGGCATGGGAGGCAACCCAACAGAGACCGGCCCAACAGTCATCATAAGCTGCAGGGAGAAAATGCTCTGGTGCTTTCCTATGTTCAATTGAAACAATCAGTAGATTTGCTTCAGAGGCCAAGAGATTGCAGTATTTGTGGTGGTGACATGCAAATGCTGATTCATAGCATAAGGCACCACCGTGAAAGTAAACGAGGACTGGAATTTTCTTTTTGGGATCAGACGGGGACAATTTTGGAAGAAAAAGTCGAGTAGAGATATAAGGGTTCTTAGAAAAGAGAATGTCTTTGGATGAGACACCGGTTACTGGGTCTTCCGGTGAGGGTGGAACTCTTGGGAAGTTTTGAGGACGTTCAACAGTGCCATCATTGTAGACATGGATGTAAGAAGGAACCCCGGAGACAATGTACTTAGTGTTAGTGTTGGTGGAACCCATTTTGTCAAATACACACAATCAATATCTTCAGACAATGTGTGCAATTAGATGCTCTTCATCATGTTATATATATATACACTTTCTTGTTATTTCTCTCATTAAAAACATACCAAAAGAAAAACATTCAAATATTAAAAGAAATTGCTCTTGTTAATTTGTTTATAGAACATTGACCAATTATTACTTAAGTTTAGAAAAAAAATGAATGATTTCAATTTTTTTTCTATAAACTACTATTTTTCTTATAAATTTATATTTATTAAATGCATATTAAATATTTTTTTTATATTTTTAAGATATAAAAAATACTTAAACTAATTTTCAATTTAAAATATACTTTGTGTTAGTGGACGCCATTTTGTCAAAAATGGAAAACCGAGTCATAAAACCTCCAACACTATGTGTAATTTTATGATCTCCATTATATTATGTGTAGTATATATATATATGCACTTTCTTATTATTGATCATTAAAAACATAAAAATAAAAATAAAAATGGGACGTATAGGTCGTGTTAATTTTTCTTTTGACCATTGATGACCAACTAGTTAAGTTCAGAAAATAAATGAATGATTTTAATTTTTACTATAAATTATTATTCTTAAAAAATTATATTTAGATAATATTATATCTTTCTATAAAATAAACAAATGGTTTTAGTTTATATTAATTCAGTTTAAATAGAGTATTGCGATGAAGTATCTATAAATAATATTATATATTTTAATTTTGGAATACTTTTTTTTTTGGTAAATTTGGAATACTTTATTTGAACATATATATAATATATTATTTAAAAAGAAATACAATTTGAAAATAATAAATATCTTTCTAATTCTTTATTTAAAAAACATTAAAATTATAAGGGTAATCATTTACAGAAAAATTTAAAGGTATTCATTTATTTTCTTAACTAAACTAATCGGTCAATGGTAAAACAAAATATTTTATAAGTTTATAAGAATAATATTTTATAGGAAAAAATTAAAATTATTTATTTATTTTATGAACTGAACTAATTGGTCAATGGTAAAAAAAAATTTAACAAGACCTATATTTCCCATAATTTATTAATTATTTTTTTTCTATATTTTTAATGATAAATAATAAAAAAGTGCATATATACTACGTATAATATGATCATGAGCATAAAATTGCACATATCGTTGGAGATTTTAAAACTCGATTTTGCATGTTTCACAAAATGGTTTTCACTAACACAAAGTATATTTTAAATTGAAAATAATAAGTATTTTTAATATCTTTAAAATATAAAAAATAGTTAATATATTTATATTTAATAAATATAAATTTAAAATAATAATAATTTATAGAAAAAAATTAAAACCATTTCATTTATTTTCTAAGAACTTAACTAATTGGTCAATGGTCAAAAAAACACATTAACAAAAGTTATTTTTTTCTATATTTCAATGTTTTCATTGATGAATAATAAGAAAATGTATATACACAAACCCGCTTAAAATAAAAGGTTTGTGTGCCCTCTTTATTTAAACTACTTAAAATTTGACACTTAGGATTAATGAGAATAGATGGTTAACTAGTGTCTTTTTTTGCAAAATTTCAAGTTAGTTATATTTTTCTTTATAAAAATTGCAAAACAATTCTAGTCTTTATTATACGATTTAAAATCTTTTAATTTTAATTTCACTATATTGAACCCTAGTTTGTAGTGCTTCCCGCCTCTCGTCTCCTTGATTTAAAATCCATCTCGCCTCTTGTCCCCTTATTTTCATTTCACTATATTAGACCTAACGTAACTTACATAGACCTATAAACTTAACGTGATCTTAATAGACTTAACGTAATCTAAATAGATCTAACGTGACTTGCACACACATAAATTTATCATAATAGACCTAGCATGATCTTATAAACCCTAATGTGGCCTAAATAGATCTAACATGACCTATTTGATTTAAATCAAAATAAAATAAATCTTATATATATTATTTGTATAATTGTATCACTTGCTTTGGCGCCCTCCTGCTTTCCTTCTTATTTTTCTCCCCGTTTTTTTCTTTCACACGGCGTTCAAGAACCCTCCACAACCATGAAAAGTGCCTCCACCACTACGACGAACGCCACCAAGTCGAGCCTACCACAACTCCTCCATGTCGCTGAGCAACCGTCTAGTTGTAGCCTCCAATTCATCATTGTACTCAAGGCCGTAAATTCGGTTAGGCAAATGAAGTAATTGCCTAAGGCCCCAAATTTTACAAGGCCCAAAAAAATGAATAATACTATTAATATAAAAAAATACCAAATATTAATGCATGGCCCCAAAATTTTTCTAATAATACTATCAATATAAAAAAACACTAATTTTTAACGCAAGACCCCAATTTTATTTTAATAATACTATCAATATAAAAAAATACTAATTTTTAACGCAAGGTTCCAAATTTTTTTTTTAAAATAATACTATTAATATAAAAATACAAATTTTTAATGTAAAGTCCAATATTTTATAAGACCTACTCTAATATGTTTTATATCTCTCTTTTTTTTATCTTTTCACTTTAACTCATTTTTCCCGACCTTTACAAGTGGACAGTCATACACTTATAACTCAGTCAATTAAAGAATCTTTTCATCATAATTATTTCTTGTATATATTAAATCAATCTATTTCTTTTATTGAGAGTCAATTTAAATAACTTTTAGAGTACAAAAACATGTTTGATTTTTAGTTTGATTCAAATAAATTTAAAATATTAAAAGAAGACGCATTGAGGAGATGTTGCAATCTTGAAAATATTTTGAGTTTTGATGTGCATTATGATATTATTGGTTTTGATTTATTTTTAGAATTAAAAGTATTGAAAAAAGTATTAACAAATGAAATTAATACACCATTAAAAATATAAAGAGGTAAATATGTTTTTGGTCCCTGAACTTTTGCTCGAATATATTTTTAGTCCTTAAATTTTAAAAAGTATGTTTTTAGTCCCTAAAATTTCTGAAAAATCTGGTTTTAGTCATTCCGTTAAATTTTTTCTAACTCCGTTAAATTCTTTCTAAAATTTGTTAAAAATTAAAAACCAACAGAAGAACCCAAAAAATTCATCCCCAACCTAGAAACTCCATCCCAAACCCAAAAACCTATCATCTCCAACCCAGAAATTCATCATCCCTAACCCAAAAACACTTATACTACTCCAAGCTTCACCATCACGCAAACCATATCCTAGAAAACCAAAACCCAAAATCCATAAACAAAAAACCAGAATCCCAGAAACACTGCTCCTTCTCGCTTGTCACCGTCACCGCACTTTTCTTCTTTTACAACACTGGCGACACTGTTGCGCTTCTCTTCTCCCTTTCCCCTCATTGAAAACTCTAATCCCAAAACCTGAGCACAAAAAGCCAGATTAAAAACCCAAACCCCCAAATTGAAAATTCAATATCCAAATCATACAAACTCAGCCCGAGAAGTGGAAAGGAACATCAACATCGAAGCTAGAAATCGATGGAGCAGAAGTAGAAGAAGAACAAAGAAGAAAAAGAACGCATAAGAAAAAGGAGAATGCAAAAGGAGAAGGAGGAGGAAGAGGAGAAGGAGGAGGAGGTGGAGAAAGAGGAGGAGAAGGAGAAGGAGAAGGAAGAAGAATGTAGAGAGGGAAAGAATACATAGAGAGGAAAGAACGCAAAGGGAAAAATTTAGGGCTTTAGAAAATTTAGGAATTTTTTTATTTAATTTAATTTCTTTTTTAAATTTGTTTATTTATTTAATTTATTAAATTATTTTAAAAATCTGACACGTGGATTACTAAAATTTTGATACGTGGACGCCGTTTGCCACTTCAACATATGACTTGAAGAAATTTAACGAAAGGACTAAAATTGAATTTTTCAGAAATTTTAAGGACTAAAAATTTACTTTTTAAAGTTTAACGATAAAAAACAGCTTCGAATAAAAGTTTATTGACTAAAAACATATTTAACCCTAATATAAATTATATAAAAAGATTAAATTATTTTCTAGATGCATATATTGCTTATAGAATATTATTAACATTATTTGTAACTACTACAACTATTTAAAGAAGCTTTGTAAAATTGAAACTAATTAAGTCATACTTGATATCAATCATGCTACGGATAAAATGGACTAATTAGCTATTTTATATGTTAGAGTTATTTGTTTATAAAACTTTAATAAAAAAATTTACAGCTGAAAAAGTCATAAAAATAAAATAAAATCCAGCTCAGTCTTAATTTTCACCCCAAATTCTGAAATTACTAAATATGACCCTGTTCTTTAGTATAGGTGTTGTAGTTCTATTTTTCGGTCGTCTGCACTCTGCATTTAGTTGTACAATTAAAATGTTTTAGCCATAAAAGGAGAAAAAAATATTACTAGCAATTAGGAGGTTTATCTTTAGTTTTTACATTTTGGTGAAACTTAATGTTTTCAGCTTAAAAAACAAATATTTGTTTTATTAATTCAGGGTGACTTATATCTCAACCAAAAAAGGATTAGAGTCATGAACAAAGTGCCAAAGGAAAAGAAGTTCGATTGCATATGAATATCAACAGCTTTTATTAATAATGATTACATTTTAGGGAGAATACTCGTTGTAACTAGGTGTGGAAAAAGGCCAGCCGGTTTAACAGGGGCTTAGGGTTTGACCTATTTAAAATCTAGTGTGGTCCAACCTATTTAATAAAAAGGTAGGTTCAGATTTTTTAAAAAATCTATTTAAGTAAAAAGGCTAGATACATGCATTTAAAAAAGCATATTAAGCCTAATAGGTCGGCCTATTAAATTTTAATATATATATATATATATATATATTATAAATTTTATAAATATAAATATAATATTATTTTTTAAAAAAATTAATTTATATATGTATATATAATAAATTTTTTAAATGTAAATACAATAAATTTTCTAATATGTTTATAAATTAAGCTTATTTAGAGGGCATGTTAAAAATGTCTATTAGCCTATTTAGTGGCTTGTTGATATATTTAAGATAGAATTGTTGGTCTTTTTAAAGACTTTAGAACAAAGTAGATCTATAAATAGGCTTTCAAATAGACTAGGCTTAGCCTGAAAAATGATAGGCCAATAGTCCATCCGTTATAAAATAAACCTTGTCTGTTTAGTGAAAGTCTAACCTGGTCTGTTTCTACCCCTAGTTGTAACCTACTTATCATTAGTTATATATTTTTTTTTCCAAGGTGAGCATTAAGGGTATATTTCTTTAAATAACTTTTTTAATTGTACTTTGGTCCTTATAGTTTATCAATTGTGTAATTCTTATATTTTTAATTGAGCAATTTTAGTTCTTATATTATTTAAAATATAAAAACTGGGTCTTAAAATCTAATTTTTCTCAAAAGTAAAGAGTCCCATATCAACGCCACTAAAATTTATGATAAGAATTATTACCGAATTTTCACATTTTGAATTTTTAGGGATTAAAATCTACTTAATTAAAACTATAATTTCAAAATTATACAATTAACAAATTATAAAACTAAAATTTAATTAAATCTATTTTATTATAGGCAAATGGTATTTAATGCCCTAAGGGTACTAGAATATTTAAGTAGCAAAATGTAGTAAAAATATATTGAAATATGTAGTTTTTGTATTTTCGAGAAATGAAACAATGTGCACTTATAATTATTTTTCTACTTCTAGTAACCTTAACTATATCCTAAGGGCACTATATATCAAAACCATTTTTTATACATACAATTAGAATTCAAACCTCATTCATATATATTCTTAACATCGTTGTATGATTTCTAGTGGATCATATCATTATCTACCAATAGTACCAATATAATTCTTGATAGATCATTTTGTCGTCGAAAGTCAATTGTGAAGTGAGAAGTGAAGTCTTGCATTGGATGATTAAGAGTAAGGGAAATGGTGTATAACTAAAAAGACTCAGGTATTTAATGTCTTAAGGTTTTCGGTTGTATTGTAGTGTCCTTCACTTATATACTTCATGTCATCTAGACACTTCAATAATAATAAAGAGGATTCACACTTGAGGAAAAGTGTCGAAAAGTGGAAAGTGAGAATTAAATATTAATTGAAAAATTATATATATACACAATTTAAAATCATAAAAAAGTATTAAATATTTTTCTTTATTTAATAGTAGGAAGATGTATAAAAATATAGTAGAATTACTATTTGAATTTTTTAACTTTATAGCAGATTTAAGTTTGGTCTCTAATTTTTTTTTATTTTAAATATTTTTTTTTTGAATTAATACGATATTTTTAATTGTATGTGTTAAATACTAGTAGTTAACAAAACTGAATAAAACAACATTTGTTTTTAGACTTGTTTCTTTATTTCTTTCTCACCTCCAACTATTATTTTGAATACTTTTGTAGTTTTGGTAATTATTTCATCAATAAAAATGAAGAAATGACTAATGTAATAAAACTTAATGTAAATTTAAGAGATTAAATTTCTATGTATTTAAATTTAATTTGTTAATTGTGACTCATATTTTAATAATATATATTAATAATTATAATTTATTTAGATATAAATTTTAATTATATTTAATAAATAGAATAGTTATATTTAATTAAAATAATTCTTATTTTTGGTTAACTGAAAAACACAAATTAAATTTTTTAATTTAGCTGATATATCCAACTACTCTGGAGCTGACATGATTGACCTTTGAAAATATGTATGAAAACTATAAAAAGGTTAAGATCAAGTTGGCCTAACGCCGACATGTCATCACCCAAGCAAGTGTACTAAGACAATCTCCAATCAGGTGCTTAAATGAGTTCTTATTATTTAAGCACCCCAGTTAAGCATCTCATTTTATTTGGAGTATGCTGACGTGGAATGAGATGCTTAACAAAGCTTAAATTAGCACCTGATTCTTACAGAAAGAGTGACCCTAATTTGTATTAAATATAAAAAATAAATATGAGATAGTTAATTTGTGGGTACATGTGAGTCTCATCCGAAGTGCTTATTTAAGAACTTGCATTGGAGTGCTTCGGTGCTTAAATTGATAAAGTGATATATACACGTGAAACTCAATAAAATATAATAAATTAATAATTTATAAGAACCTAGTTAAACACCTCTCCATTAGAGAGGGTCTAAGTAACCATCAACCATGCTTTAATGGCTCTTTATTTGGGATTTAAATCTGGTGTCTCCAAATTATGTCTTCAATCATGTCTTATGAATACAATATTGTCATGTTATTAAAAAATTCTATTATGAAACTAAACATCAAAATTAAAGGAAATAGTTTTAATAATATGACGATATTTTATTCGTGGGACATGATTGGAGACATAATTTGAGGACACCAAATTTAAATCCCTTTATTTGACCTTTACTCCTTAACAAGAGGTTTAACATCTTTCTAATAAGGATTTTTTTAATATGTATAATTATTATATAGGATAAGAATTTTAAAATAAAAAAAATGTAAATAATAAATATACGTTAAAGACAAAATTTAATTAATTTTTATTTTTTATAAAAAATTCTCTTTTAAAATGCTTAATCTGTATAATATTATATAAAAAAATATTTTAATAATATTTAGAGTCTTGTTTTATTTAGGTAAGTTGATCGATTAAAAGAACAAATTATTAAGGGGCTCAACTTTATTGCACAACTGATCCAGTTGAGAGGATTTGGGACTTATTCATATGCACAAATGGATACCATTGAAAAGTTTTCACGTGGTGTGATTATGTAAGTTATGAATTCGAGTTTTATCTCATTAAATTTAATTTTTGTTAATAAATTATATATAAATTTTATTATAAATTATCACCGAAGTTAATGATATGTCTTTAGACCGAATAAATTTGTTCTTAACAAAACTTTTGTTTGAAAAAAAAATAAAGTGAATATTTAAATGTGTTTACTAACTCTATAGGCGAGTTAACCTGAAACTAAAGGAAAAGGATTAATGTACGAATGCTATTCTGTTCCAACAAATAATCTGATTGGAGTATATATATATTATTCAAAAGCCATTTTTATAACTATTATTCATCTCATACAATTATAATTTAATTGAATAAAAAAATAATTTTTTTAATTGATCAATTGAGTTATAATTATATGAATTAATATGAGAATTATTGCTGTATATAATCCTATCTTATGTTTGCACCAAGTGAAACTTATACCATGGCATAACATATATTCTAGGGTAAATTGCAATAAGTTTCCTTGAGGTTTGGGGAAATTACATTCCACCCTAAATTTCATCAAAATTAGTACTCTACCCTATTTCGGTCAGTTAATTAGCATTTTTAGCCCGTCAATCTATCACATAAATATTAAAAAATAATTTTTAATATTAATGGAAGGTCCAGAACTTGCATATGTGACAAACTGGTATGACAGAAACATTAGCAGTATAGCAGTTAACTAACGTTTTTGCCTCGCCAATTTATTACATCAACCTTAAAAATAGTTTTTAAAGTTAACAAATGGACATCTTTGTAGATGTGACATATGGGAACGACAGAAACATTAACTAGGTCAGCAATCAACCGTCAACAGTTAAAGAAATGAGGTGGAGTGCTAATTTTGGTGAAGTCTTGGGTGGAGTGCAATTTTCCCAAACCTCAAGGGAATTATTGCAATTTACCCTATATTCTTCATGACTCATGTACTTTTAAATTAGGTTTACTCATAGTGTCTTTAAATTTTTATTTAAGCAACTAAATTAATAAATACTCATAGTGTCCTTTCTAGTGTATGAAGTTCCTTTTCTTTAATTTTTTTATTAACACGATTGAAAGCAAGTTGACTAAATATCCCTCAATAACACTTGTGATCACTGTACTGTTAACTTTAGACGGTTGTGAGTAAAATAAATAAGTTTTAATTTAAGTTTTGATCTATTTTATTTTTATTTTGGGCAATTTTAATTTCTTGTAGCGATTTTAGTCCTATTTATTTAAAAAATAAATAATTTTAGTTTTTTGTTAGTTTTTTTTTGAAAAGTAACTATGATTTTTAGTTAATTTAGTGTTAGGATGAACTAAAATCGTTTAGTGATAAAATATAATTTTAAAAACTATTAATTAGTTATAATTTTTCTCCTAATTATTTTCAGTAAACTATTTAAAACATGTCACTAATTTGTTGGAAAGTTAACACTAAATTAATATTTTTTTTAAAAAATTTATCCGTAAATAATTTTGGTCTCTCTATCATTAATTTGAAGGAAAACTATAATAAATTGACTAAAAATTATGACTAATTTAAAAGAAAAACTAACAAGAATAACAAAAATTGTCCATTATTTTAAAAATAAAATGGACCAAAATTATCTTTTTGGAACTTAAAAAATTAAAATTATCAAAAATACAAAGAAGGAGAACAAAACAATAAATAAATAAATAAATATGTGTGTAGCTCCCACCTAAATTGACTAGTGTGTGCTTCCATCAAACTTAGTTTAGAGAAATATTTAAAACAATTTTCTTAAGGCGGTCCCAAGCTTTAATTATTTAAATCTTAAAAAGTCAAAAAATTTAGAATGTGAAAACGTCGGGTCGACTAGTCTTTGCTAGGAGCCTTCCTCGCTACAAATATTTATTTATTCATATGAATGATATTTAATATTTAAAAATACTATTTAAAGAGTTAAATATAATAAAAATATATTAAAAATATAAATTTTTATATTTTTAAGAGATAAAATAATATATATTTAAAATTATTTTTTTATTTTAATAATTTTAATAAATATTCAAAAGACAATGTTTAGTATGACATATTTATTAATTGTTGTATGAGTCGTACACTTGTACTAGCATCCTCCGAAGTCCAATCCACTTGCCTTTAATCACCACTCCCACTTGTGAAGGACGTCACTTTCGCATCATAGGAGCTTTCGAGGTTATGATATTTTCTATAGTTTTAAAATTTTGGTAGATTAATTTAAATAAATTTTAAAATTTAAGCGACTTTTTTTTTTAACAACAATATTTGGGATACAATTCAACATTTATACAACTTGTGCAATTTTATTATTTTTTAAGAAAAGAAAAAGAAAAAAAGTGACTTTTAGTAACATAAAAAGTTTGAGTTATACAAATTTAAAGTTATACATGAAATTTTATTATTATTTTTAACTATTAGGTGAAAAGTGATACATCAAAATATGGGTACAACAGTGAAAATCACTTGTGAACCGTGATATACTTCATTGTGATATATTATTAGAGTCTTTATTTTTGTACTCACAATTTTTTTTTTACTTACGTACGTTGAAAAAAGTGGTTATATTAGTTATTTTTTTGTTATAGTATTTTCGAATTTGGTGGTTACACGTGTAAGAAATATGTAATTACATCGTAAAAATAAAAATTCTAACAAAATTTCTACGTGTGTAACCAAATATTTTAATGTAGGTAACTGTGAGTACAAAATGAGTACGAAAAACGTGAATACGAAAATATTTTTTCAATAAGATATTTATGCTAGAAATATAATTGAAAAAAAATTACTACCTCTGACCCTAATATATTGAACTCTTTTTCCTAAAAAAAAAAGTTGGACCTTATTAGTCCAAAGACAATATTGAGATAGATAACTTCTCTCACTAATAATTATTGAGATAAAAAACAAAGTAAGAGATAAAAAAACAGTAATATTGTGAGTTTATTGAAGGATATTTTTGAAAATTAAAATAAATTAATGAGTTTAAGTTAACTATAACTTTTTTAATCTTGTGTATTGTTTTCAGAAGATCATAAATAAGAACATATGTGTATGTTTTTTTAGATAAAATTTATGAGTAAACTATTATTTGATTAACCACAATGTGTATTATCATCTTCAACTACCAGATTCAGACATCGATGGCTCATATAGAAAAGTCCGATACATTGACTTAATCATACAAAATTTGACTATCATGCACAACCATCTATTATTTAAATCATCTCTGAGAAACGGATTATTATTATATTGCAAGTGTGCAACCTTAGCTATCTTAACATTCCATAATTCCATTACTCTGTTTTTCATCAATGGCTTCTTCTCCCACCAACAAAGAGATAGAAAAAGAGCTTCTTCCCCTTATCAGAGTCTACAAAGATGGTTCCGTTGACCGTCTTTTAAGCTCTCCATTTGTTCCACCTTCCCCTGAAGATCCCGAAACAGGGGTTTCTTCAAAAGACATTACCATCTCAGAAAACCCCTTTCTCTCTGCTCGAATTTTCCTTCCAAAATCTCATCAAAACCAAAAAAAGCTTCCCATTTTTCTCTACTTTCACGGTGGTGCTTTCTGCGTTGAATCAGCTTTTTCCTTTTTCTGCCATCGATACCTCAATCTCTTAGTTTCCCAAGCAAACGTAATAGCCATAGCTGTGGACTATAGGCTCCTTCCACATAATCCTCTTCCTGCAGCTTACGATGATGGTTGGAATGCTCTTCAATGGGTTGCTTCTCATTTTACCAGTAACCCACCTTCAAAAACAGACGAATGGTTGATCAATTATGGGGATTTTAGCAGAATTTACGTAGGAGGTGACACAAACGGTGCTAATCTTTCACATAATTTACTCATGCGTGCTGGAGATGAATCCTTACCTGGGAATCATCAAATTCTGGGTGGATTACTCTGTTGTCCCTTTTTTTGGGGTTCGAAGCCAATTGGGGCAGAGCCTGTTGAAGGGCACGAACAGAGTTTGGCTATTAAAGTTTGGAACTTTGTGTACCCAAATGCAGAGGGTGGAATTGATAACCCTAGGGTGAATCCTTGTGCTCCGGGTGCTCCAAGCTTGGAGAAACTTGGGTGTTCTAAGATTTTGATTGCGATTACTGGGAAAGATGAGTTCAGAGACAGAGATATTTTGTACTATGAGAGTGTGAAGAAAAGTGGGTGGAAAGGTGAAGTGGAGTTGTTTGATGCAGGAGATGAGGAACATGGGTTCCAGCTCTTCAAACCTGAAACTGAAAGAGCTAAAGCCATGATCAAACGCTTGGCTTCTTTTCTTGTATGAGGAAGAATTGAGAGTGTTCCTTTCAATTTCAATTCATACTAATAATTACATGAAAGATGAAAGATAGATGGATAATATATGAAAGTTTGCCGGAATAAAAAGTTGTACTCTAGTTTAAGATTACTTCGTTCATTCCTTTCCTTTGTCTCTGTTTCTGTACTTGCCAATTGTTGAAAGAAAATGAAATAAAGCCTATGTTTTTTCTGTGCTTGTGCATTATTTTCATTTTAAATAATGAATAAAAATTTTTGAATGAGTCTTTTGTTCTTTGACATAAGATTATCTTTTCAACAATGATACACGTGTGTAAAAATTATACACCAAATTAAATATATATAAATATATGATTAAATTAGTATAAAATAATTTCATCAAATATGTGATTAAATTAGTAAGAAATAATTTAACCAAATAATATATTAATTTAACCACAAATTGTTATATATTTAACCGGTATATAATTTTTACACCCAAAGTGAATATACACAAATAAATTTCCTTATCTTTCATTTTTTTTGGTAACACAAATAAATAGTATCCATTTAGTATATCACGTTAATTTTTTTTTTAAATAAACAAGTAAAAATTTCCTTTTAAAAACAAAAATTACGATGGACCAGAAACAAATTTGTGGTCTTAATCCTTTGTTTCGTTTCGTTTTGTTTTGGTATTTATTTTGTTGAAAGTGTTTCCCTATAACAATATTCACAGAAATCCAACGCTTAACCACCTAGAAAGCATGGTAATGAACCGGGGCAATATGCATCCATCAATTGATTGATTTTACATTTATACTGATAAACATTTTACAAACTGCCAGAAGGAAATCGCTGCTACCTTCATTTGTTGATCTGAGTGCAATGTACCAACTCACAGAATTAAAAGCAGGGTCACAGTTCAAATGTTAGGGAACATTCTGGCATCCATGAAAATAGAAATTCCCATCAGCTTCAGTTTGTTCTTCCATTGGCATTCTGCCCTCTAGTATCAGAGAATGAACCCTGGCTAAGATAGCTTGATCTCTTCTTTTTGTGAGTATTCCAGGAAAATATACGCTCGTTCAAACCACTGGCTCTGACATCCTCATTTTCACGTTTCTGGGAATTCATTTCTTCAGGTTTGTGCCTCTTTGTGGCAGGGGTCATACTGAAAGTTTCTTTACTTGATCTCTCGTTTGCAAAGGGAACACTCTCACTCCGTCGTAACCCTAAAAACCTTTCTTCGGTCCCCATGTCGTCACCGGCTTGTGCATAGTTGCCAACAGGGAGCTGGTCTCTTCTTTTCCCTTTAACTGAAAGCTTAGATACGTCCTGTCCGTTCTCCACAGCCCTCATCCATTGCAGATCACTTAAGGTATCTGCATATACCACTTCTTTTCTTTTCCGCTTCCCTGTAATATTACTTCCAAAAGCTTTGACCTTATCATCCTTATTTAGTGTAGAAGAGTACACCCAATCTGGCAGTTCATGCTCTTCCATTAGACGAGATCTGTAATTCTCCTTCTGTCTTCTCTCTTCATCCATTCTCTCAAACAGCCAAAATTCCTCATCGGATCGGGCTGCAAGGCGGTTGATTTCTCTCTCACTTGGCACATCTGTCCCGAGTGATCTTGTACCTCTGCGCATAATCTCTTCCAACATTTCTCTCCTGTCCTGGGCTGCACAAATAAAAACATCAGGTGTTCAAATAATTAATTGTAACCAAGACTTAGGAAGCACAACATGGGGGACTGTCACGTTGGCACAGGATGTTCTAAGGCTGATCACAGTTCTTTTTAAAATGCGTGTTTCATAGACTATTAAAGTCCTAGTGTTTCTTCATGCTTTAGTCCATGACTCCATGTTCAAAATCAGAAGAGACAAATACAAGGAATACAAAATTCACCTCAAAGGAATTTATTATTTTAATACTGCTCAAATGCTCAACTGTAAAAAGAAAGTCGCTCAGAGAAGATAATATGCAAAGACAAGTAAACATTCAGATTAAAAGGATGCACGTTATGCCTTTAAGAATGTAACTTTCATAATGATATGCACAGGATGAAATTCTTCAATGAACCAAGTATAGGAAGATTAAGTGCATAAAAACTTGCTGGGTTTACTAAAGGAAATCAAATACACAGAAAGCATCAACATGCCATGAATAGTACCAGAGATGGCACTTTCGTAATTTCTTTATAGCTCTAGTAACAGTTTGGCAGTTGCCACATGATGCATTTTACACTTCAGATTTTATAAAGAATAATCAGCAGTTGCAAGCACAATTCTCGCTCTGAAGTCTGAAGCAGAGAACAAAAGAAACCACCTCTCTCCCTTTCTATTCTTTACAACATGGAAAGAAATGCTTCCCTATCCAAAAATAACTACTGAGTACTGAGATATTCTCAGGATATAACAGTATCAAGAACAAACCTGTTGAAGTTGTGTTGAAAAGCCCTGCCTGGATGACTTTAGCATCAATGCCCATCTTTTGTTTAGCACGCTCTAAAATCACCTCTTCAATTGATCCCACGCTGACTAACACAAAAACTCTAACTTCCTTTTTTTGTCCAATGCGATGGGCTCGATCCTCAGCCTGTTGATCCATCTGTGGGTTCCAATCACTGTCAAAGATTATAACAGTGTCTGCTGTTTGTAAGTTCAAACCAAGACCTCCAGCACGGGTGCTCAAGAGAAACATGAAGTATGGAGAGTCAGGAGCATTGAACATCCGTAGTAGGGAACCTCTTTCTTCTGTTTTTGTAGATCCATCAAGCCTAAGAAATTTATAATCATGAAGTTGCAGATAAATTTGAAGAATGTCCATGAGACGGGTCATTTGTGAAAAAAGGAGGACTCTGTGACCAGCTCTACGAAGTTTTGGAAGCAAACGGTCAAGAAGTTCAAACTTCCCTGATGCTCTGACAATCTCCTCCTTACGATTATATATATCATAGTCTCCCACAAAGAGGTAGGGATGGTTACAACACTTTCTGAGTTGCATTGTCAAGTTCTGTAGACTTTTTGATTTTCCAGAACCTACAATACAAGTTGTTTTCCATTTAGTAAAAGGTTTGCAACTCAAGCTACCAAAAATCAGGTAAGCAAAGAAGAACTGATTAGGCAATTGCTTTGTGTGTGTGGGGTGGGTTGTTGTGGTGGTGGTGGTGGGGGGGGGGGGGGGAATGGGGATGAGGTAGGTTGGTGTAACTTCTTACTTTTGATAAAATAAAGGGGAAAAACAATTGTATCCTTATGAGTTGACGTTAAGAGAAATGAGCTATGGAGAAACTGGAAAACAAATGAGATACAAACCATTGTCCAAGCCAACTCTGCCGACGTCAGTGACTTGTTGATAATATACTTTCTGCCATGCAGACATGTCACATTTGAGTATAACCTGAGATTTCCCAGGAAGATATTTTTCCACCTCATCTTTTTTCCTTCTTAATATGAAGGGTCGTATTACCTAAAATGAGTGGTTGACTTACATCAGAAAAAAAATGAGGATTGAAAGAGAATAAGAAACAAGAGACAAACCCACTTGATGCAGACGCCGAATGATCAATAACTGTTCTTCATCTGTTAGAGATACGTCAACACGGTCTGCAAAGGGAGCATTAAACCAGTCCTCGAAATTCTGAACTGAATTGAAAATGTTTGGAAGCAGAAAATTGAGTAGAGACCATAATTCCTGCAAACTGTTCTGAATTGGGGTACCAGTCAAAAGAAGTCTTCGTTGAATGTGATAGCTGCACAAAAGTAAAAATTAAATATTAGACAGGTCATATATTTTGTTTTATTTTTTCAATTTATTGCACTTGTATTAATAGAAATCAGTTTAAACTAGTAAATGTTTTAAACTAATCGAGAAAGTCGCCTAAACCGCTCTAGAAGAAAAATATGACAGTGAGGTAGCAACAAAAAATAATGTTTCCAACTGAAATTCCAAGTCTCCAAGTAAAGAATAGGTTGACCACATCAGTGCTTTGACTAAGCAATCTAATTCTATCCAATTAAAGAAGCTGAATGACATCCCACAGGCCATTCTCTGAAGATTCTGTTTTTGACTGGGTTAAGGTCACCTGAGACCAACCAACCCATGATAAAATAGAGGGAACAATTGAAATTTATGTGTAGACATAAATCCAAACAAACACGAAAACATCAAATCAAGGAATTAAATGAAATTTATGCGTGGATATTAATCCAAACAAACATGGAAACATTAAATAAAGGAGGAGTAGCTAAACCACTCAAAGGGTGGCACCGCATTGTCAGGTAGTTTACTTTGACTATGCTATACAAAGTGCAGAAAGCTATTTTCCACTTTGAGTTACCATATATTTTTTCTCCAGCCTGGTGGAGATGTCAGGCCAGTCAGAATATTTCTAATTTCTACTACAGAAAATAAAATAAAGATAGCATAACCACAAAATTAGGCAGGTGAAAATATTAGACATCATTGTCACAGCAATATTGGCGAGCATAATTCTGCACATGTAGAATCGTACCCAGAGTCCAGGGTTCTAGCTAGAGCACACTCATGATTCTTCAATCTATGCCCTTCATCGACAATCAAGTAGTTCCAGTGGATTTTCTTGAGAAATGCTTTATCTCTCATTATTAGATCATAGTGTGTTACCAGAACATTAAATTTCCCTTCCCCTGACAATTCTTCCTTCATTGCTTTCCTCTCATCCAACCGTCCATCATAAAGAACAGTTGTGATACTGAATCAGAAAAAAAAATGTTAGTGATTTGAAAATGAATATGATGAGAAGAATTCAGTTACCCCGTCCCCACCAGAACAGGTTAGGAATAAGAAATAATTTTTCAATGTCTGCACAAGACATACCTAGGAACCCAAGTTGAGAATTCATTCATCCAATTTGGCAGAACAGCCTTTGGAGCCACAATCAAGTGAGGACCAGCCACGCCTTTGTGTTCCAGAAGATATGCTATCAATGAAATGGTTTGTATTGTCTTCCCAAGCCCCATTTCATCAGCCAAAATTCCATTCAAGTTGTTATTGAACAAAGAAAGCATCCACTGAAGCCCTTCTAGCTGGTAGGGTCTCAATTCTCCACCTTGAAGAATAGATGGTTGCTCAGTTACCTACACATGATTATGCCAGTTAGAATTCCAGTGTACTGCAATTTTCTTGAATTTTGAACTTATGGCAGAATTACAATGAAGTAATACACAGATACCTACCTTTTCCTGAATTGAATGTATGGCAGAATTGTATTGCCGCTGACCTTCAAGTAAGTCATTACTGTCACCGTTTTGATCGGAATCTATCAAATCCAAATCCTCCTCATCAGGTGAATCCTTACAAATTCCATTTTTCAGTCCATCTGACTCAGGTAAATCAGCTTCAGAATCTTCCAAGGGTTCAATACCATCTGAATGTTTTGAGTCCCTTTGACGTTGAACGGCTGCTCCTAAATTCACAAGTAGTTTATTTGTTTCTTCAAGAAGCATAGTCAATCTTTCATTCTTGCTCTCTTTCACCATCCTCATGTAAGCTTCCTGATCATCAGCCTTCAATGCTTGGAATCTCAATTTCTCTGCACGTGTTGCACGTTGTCTTTGCCTTCCATGCCATGCCTGCAATATTATTTATGAGAATTCACAATATATACCCAAACCATGATAAATGATCTTTCAATCCATTAAGAGCAAAATGACGCCTAAAATCACATAGAAATGTCACAATAACTAATAAATACACAATCAAATTCAAATATTCAGACATTCTTCAATATTATTGAACACATTCTCTGTCAATACATTTAACTGTCATAAGAGCCAGCCACAAGAACTTACGATCCTAATAAGCAAAAAAGTTAATCCCATATTTTGTACATATGTAATATGTAATATGTTCTGGTATATTTATATTTTGTAATAAATGGAAAAAAAAAAATGCGGAATAGCGTACCTGGACACCATCATTTCTCTGTTTTCTCCGCTTCAAAGATGCTTGAATTTGTAATTGGAACTCACGCACATTATTCAGTATTTCAGCAAAAAATCTCCTTTTTCTGGTCTCTATTTGATTTTTTGCCTGCTCTTCTAATCTTGACAGTCTCTGCATTTGATGTTCTATATGAGATAAGCAATATAAATAAATTTCATTCCATGCTCATAAAATCCTAGGAACTATGAAGGTAGCATTTAACAAATCAACAAAATAGAATGGAATGGAACAGAACAAAATTTGTAGCACGTTTGGTAACCATAAAATAGAACGCGACCATATATCATATTTTCCACTTGGTACAAGTTAAAATGAACGGGACACTGGTTAATTACACATATAACCCTATTAATATTTTTATTTTGTTTGGTTTGAACCCTATTGATTACACATATAACCCTATTCTCCTGTTGCACATTAACGTTTTTTTCCAATCTCTAAAAGCATAATTGATTTAACGGAGCTAGACAAACACTAGATTTAAAAGCTAATAAAAAACGGATAGATGGAGATTTAAACAAATGAATGGATACCAACACCGAGTATGAGGCTGAAAGGATACTGTCACGATTGGAAGATAGAGAAAGATATATCAAAGTATCACAGATCAGTAATTAGCACAAAGTTATTGATTGATGGATACAGGGGAGATGATTCGATGAACAGTTAATTACACATGTAACCCTATTTTTGGTTTCAACCTTATTAATATTTGGTTTAACCTAAAAATAAACAGAATCCGAGAGAATCCAGTGTCCACTGTAGAGAGCCGCAACTTGAGACATCCATTGAGAAGCAAATTGCTTGAACTTCTCCTGTCGCACATTAACATTTTTTACCATATCTGAAAGCTCTAATTGTATTGATGGAGCAAGATAAAAAATAGATTTAAAAGATAATAAGAAAAATGGACAGACAGGGATTCGAACAATTGAATGGATACCAACACCGAGTATGAGGTTGAAAGGACACAGTCACAATTGGAAGATGAATATATATACGTATAGAGAGAGAGGAGAGATTCGTTTAATCCAGCAGTAAATGTTAGACACTTACTCCACTTATAACTTCATATGGACATTGAACTCCACTGATCCAACCATTGAATCATAAGATAGTATCATGGTGATAAAGTATACCAAATTTTAAAAAAATCAAACATCTCTAGATACGTCATTTTGTAGGTGACAGTTATACATGTCTTAAAAAGCCTTTAATTCATCAAATTGAAGTGGATGTATGAAATATCAATCAGTTTTCAAATCATATGAATTTTTTTATATAGTTGATCTATATCCTATGAACTTTCAATTCAATAATTGGATTGTTGAAATTCAATGTCCACATGGAATTATAAAGCGGACTAAGTGTTGCAACACTTACTCTAGGACATATGAGGAGGGATCCGTTTAGTCCAAGAGTAAGTGTCGCGAGACTTACTCCGCTTTATAACTTCATATGGACATCGAACTTGACCAATCTAACCGTTAAATTGAAAGTTTATAATATATAGATTAGCTATGCAAAATTTCATGCAATTTGAAAGCTTGTTGATATTTAATCTATCAACTTCAATTTAATGAATAAAAGGCGTTTTAAAACATACATAAATGTCATGTCACCTACGAGATGTCGTACCTAGAGATGTTCGACTTTTATAAAATTTGGTATAGATAATCATCATGATAATGTCTTATGATTCAACGGTCGGATTAGTGAAATTCAATATCCATTCCTCACAGCATCACAGATTAATAATTAGCACGAAATTATTGATTGACAGAGAAAGAGGAGATGAGTCGATGAACAACTTATTTCCAATGATGAAGATGAAAATTGAAAAGGAAAGGGCAAATCAAAGATAGTAGATGAATGGCAATTTTGTCAATAAAAAAATAATTGGTCCAGTGTTTTGTTCTGTTCTTTGTTCCACCCTTATGGAAGGAATTCAAATGTTGCGTTCTATTGCTTTAATGTCTTATTCTGTTCTTGTTTATAAATACACCAAACGTAGAACAAAGGCCCAACGTCCTGTCTCGTTCTGTTCAAATGTGTCAACCAAACACTACCAAAGGCTCATCATCAACAGATGTCAATTATATCCTTTGCTATCCATAATAAGAAAATTTTGTAACAGGGGAGGGGAAGGGAGGGGGATTGACAAGTAAAATAGAAAATCACCTCCGCATCCCGTTTCTTCCTTATCTGATCATCTGCATCCATGGCAAATGGATCTCCAACACCATACATTGGCCGACGCAACCGCATCATGCCCCAATCAAACAATTGTTTGTCAGGATATGCACATTTAACAGTGAGCCAGTGTTCAGAACTCACTTCATTACGAACTTTCCTCTGCATCTCTGCTAGCTGCCAGAAAAACAGTCCTTGCCGAGAAGGACACAAATCATGTCATTTCTGGTTCCAGTTTATACAATCAACCATAGATATAATAATAAATTCATCAGAATTGAACAAGACCTATTTCTGCAACTAATTCCCATCGAATGCCATACTATACAGTCTATATTATACACAAATCAATAACCAAGTCTACCTTTAGTCCATAAAGCTCAAGCAGGCACCTCATTTGCAGGTCATATCCCCTGGTTGAAGGTAATCCTAGTTTAAAAAACCATAATCATTAACACTCTTATTCAGGATCAGTTCCAATTAATGCACATGGAGACATATCATGCTCAGAAATACTCTGACGCAAGGAATGCCTCTAAAGATAATTAATATAGTAAAATCAACATGAGGTGGGATAAGGTGGAGCTTTGAAGCTCAAGATGTAGGTTTCGATCCCCAATCGTCTAGATTTAGGAGGAGATTTATTGTAGTTTGTGTGTTTTTAGCTGATAAAAAAAAATATATAGCAAAATCAACATTAACATCAAGCAAAAGTCATAAATCACAACACAGAACGAAGTCCTAATTCCTAATTCCTTTCTACTAACACTACGAACCTTCAAGTTCAGTTAAGCGGTGCTGAATCTGACTCTGATAACGGCTCTCCATTACTTTATTCAATTTGAAACCGGAGGCGCAGTTAGGGCGTTGCTTCGACAGTGCATCTTCAAGGTCCGCCAACAAACCTTTTGGAGCAGAATCCCGTGCATCAACCTGCATAAGCAAAATATGATAAGCAGAATGAACAATGGCAGAAAATGTTGCGAGTGAGAAGAAGAAACCAGAGAAGAATGAGCAGAGAGTACAGTGGAATTCAGATGAAGTGGTTTGGGATCAGATCGGCGATAGATTGAAGAAACGGTGTGAAAGAGGTCGGGAGGAAGAGGAAGGTTGCGAGAAACGAGGTTGAGGGCACCGATCAGAGCTACTGCTTCTGCTTGCTCCATCGTTCCCTCCTCCTTCTTCTTCTTCTGCTGGCGGGAGCGTTAAGCGTTTCAACTCTGTTTTAATTTAATTTTCTCAATTATTTGAATTGAATTAATCGGTGCCAAAGCCAAACAATGACACGCTCTCCTCTCTATACAAACCCTCTCTTCGCCGCTTTCTCTCTCTATCTCTTTCCCTATTCCTAACATTTTAATGGGGACGAATTGCGCAAAACCCATCCCTTTATTTCGTTTCACCCAAACACGCCTTAGCTTCTTACAAAGACGGTTATGCCCCTCCTATTGCAACAATGAAAACAGATTAAAAAATAAATAAAACTTATTATGCTTATTTGCTTAAATGAAACTTTAAATATTACAAAAGTAAGCTATTCTTATTTTATTTTTCCGAATCATATTTACTAATCTCTTTTTTTGGTATATAAAACAATACTAATATCTTTTGATATTAGTAATTATTAAACTTAAATAATTATTATTGTAATGAATACCAACATGCAAAAATAATACATCAATTAAAGGATTTTTTTCAAATGATTTTTATCATAGATTTTTTCTATCTTATTCATCACACGTATAGGTAAAAACTTGTTGATAACTTAAAAATAGATTCTTTCAATTAAAAATCTATTAAGAAATATTTTTTTCCTAATATTAGTAGTATAATTATTGTTTACCTATTTTAGTAAAATCATACTTAAGTTCTCAACTTTCGCATGCAAAATTTATACTTTTAAGTTCTCAAAACTGTTTAGAAGGATCAAATGTTAAATTCATTATATTTACAAGGACTAAACATGCAGGAAAAAAACACTAAAATTTAACCAAGGGACCAGTTGGGAAAAGAATTTTTATGAAGGGATTTTTTGGATAAAACTAACAATGAAGAACTAGATAACAACATTTTGAATTTTATAAAAAAATTAATGAAATATAAAAAATTGAAAATGAAAGGAAATATCTTCTGTTTTAATTTTTGTCCTCCCTGATATTTATACTTTCAAATAGTGTTGAAAATATTATAAATTTAATTATTGCAACTCAACAACATTCATGTTGTAAACAAAATAAGGGCTTGTTTGAAATAATTTTTGTTTTTAGTTTTTAAAAATTATATTATAAAATAATTTTTAGAAACAGTTTTTAAAAAAAGTGAAAGGAGTTTTCAATATAAATTTGTGTGTAAATTTAGAAAACTGAAAACTAAAACATTAGGGGCTTGTTTGAAACTGTTTTGTTTTTTAGTTTTTAAAAATTGTATTATAAAACAGTTTTCAGAAACAGTTTTTAAAAAAAGTGAGAGGAGTTTTCAATACAAATTTGTGTATAAATTCAGAAAACTGAAAACTGAAAACCAAAACATGTTTTAGATGTTTTCATATTTTAGTTTTTAAATATTGAAAAACAAAAACTGTTCCCGAAAATTATTTTTGAAAACTCGACTGCCAAACGAATTTTTTAATTTTCTGTTTTTAAAAGCAGAAAACTGTTTTCAAAAAGAAAAATCAAACAAGCTCCAGATGTTTTCATATTTTGGTTTTTAAATACTGAAAAACAAAAACGGTTCCCGAAAACTGTTTTTGAAAACTCAACTACCAAACGATTTTTTTTATTTTCTATTTTTAAAAACATAAAACTATTTTTAAAAAGAGAAATCAAAACCCTAAATAATACTCATGTTTTATTATCAGATAATAATAATAATAATAATAATAATTATTATTATTATTTTTATTATTATCATTATTATCATCAGACTTTTTTAGTGTGTAAAGTAAGAAATAAAAGTGTATAATAATATTAAAAATTAATAATATTAATAACAACAAGAATAATTACAACAACTCATCCAATTAGATTATTGTTTTCTTATATGCAAAATTTGAACCTAAAATCTTGTTAAAAAATAATTAAAATATACCTTTTGAGCTTTGACCAAAAAGAAAAGAGTACCACTAGAACCAATTAGCTGTTTTTTTTTTTATTTTTTGGGCCAGCAACCAATTAGCTGTTAATGTTGTTTATTTTTTCAAAATTCCCATCAATTCAATAGTATTACCAAACACAGAATTTCAAGCCTGCTTTGGTGTTCGTGGGTGTTGAAAGCAATGATCAATTACGCCAAAAAAAAACCTAGCACTATAGTTTAGTGGCTAGTGTCATGCCCAATTTTAGAAACCAAGCAAAAATGATATCTAAAAAATCTAGCAAAAATATATAAATCACTCCGAATCAACAAATTCAAGAAAGGGTAGTTAGCTCATTAAATTTATCAAAAAAAAGAGATTTTTTTCAACTATACCCTCAACTTAAATGTGCTAGTAAATGCTTTGGATATTAATATCTCTTTCTCTTTTTTATTCTACTCTCTTTCTCACTCCATCATTAATTAAATATTTGAAAATTGTAAAAGGGGTAAAAATGGAAAACTCAATTAATGAGTTAGTTAATAACTTATATTTAGGACCAAAGATTTCTTCTAGAAAGTGACCTATATATAGGACCAGAGGGAGTAATAGTGATACATTATACAAGTTAATATTACTACTCCCTCCGTCCCAAATTCTTTGGCCTTTTAGGAAAAAAAAATTGTCCTAATTTGATTGTCCCTTTAAGATACCAATGCACTATTAATTTTTTCTTTACAATTTTACCCTTAACTAATTAAACATATTCCTACTTTATCACCAACCACTAACCTTTAAGCTTTACTCTCCCAAGTAAATTTTTTCATTTCCGATGCATTAATTATAGTAGTTGACACTCAAGAGACTAATACTAGTATTAATTATTGGTTGAAAAAGTAGTACTCTAATAAAATTAGTTGATGGGCAAAATAGGAAATTCAATCTAAAATTTAAATTAATGATTATATTCCTTAATCCATGTGCAAAGACCTAAAAGACCAAACAATTTGGGACGAAGGGAGTATATTTTAGAATTTATTTTCACTCGGTTTCTAAATACCGAACAACCACGTAAGTAGAAACTAATAGTTGAAAAATTACAATTCTAATTAATTTTAAAAAAATTACACTACCAAATTTAAAGCGGCCAAATAAGCTAAAAACTAGAAGTGTTGTGCACATTTCAATCAGTTTTTAATTATCAAACATGCTCAAGTTTTAATAACGGGTACTATTTTTCAAACCACACATCACTCCTAAGCACACCACACATTGCTAGTATTTTTTTTCAAAATTACCCATCCTAAGGAATTTAAGATTCCGCATGGGACACCAAAACTCACCACACCCATATGGAATTTAAGAATCCATATAATGTAAAACCATACAGATTCTTAAAATCCGTATCCTACGAATTTTTAAAATCTGTATAACCGAAAAAACAAAACAGTATACGGATTTTAAAATTCTGTCCATACAAACTTTTAAAATCCATATACTGTTCATTGTCTTCAATCTACATAAACATTCGTATGAGTTGGTTTATTTATTTGAACAAAGGTTTATGTAGGTTAAAGACAATAAACAGTATACAAATTTTAAAAATTCGTATGGACAAAATTTTAAAATCTATATATTGTATTTTAAGAATCCGTGTGGTTTTATACCATACGAATTCTTAAATTCCGTATGGGTTACATGGGTTTTGATGTTCCATACGAAATCTTGAATTCCATAGGATGAGTAATTTTGGAAAAAAAAATAGCAATATATGGTACACTTAAGAGTAATGTATAGTGCAAAAAATAACACCCTTTAATTACCAGGCAAAGAGGCACAGTGTAATTTTAGAAGAAACAAAATGGCATGACACACCCAGAAGTGGGTGTGGTGTCAATAGTAGCACACTAGCACCTCCAAGTTTAGTGAAAGGCTAGCAGGTCATGCATCCAAAGGAGCATGAGTTCGATCTATGCTATCTTAAAAATCCCCCTTTTCCAATCCCATTATTAGCACACACAAAAATACCCCTTCCCCCTCCCCCTCCCCCTCCCCCTCCCAAAACCAAAAACAAATTACACCCTAAAAAAAGGAAAAGCAATGTTCATTTATCGCATATCACATAATGGAAGTCAAAAGTGTGACTAGCATAATAGCATTACTCATGGAACTTAACCTCATTACAGTTAGCATTGCGTTTTAGTTACTTTTATTTTTTATTTTATTTGAATCCGTGAGGTGAACTTTGGGAAGAGCAGAAAAAGGATCGAGTTCGATGAAACAAAAATATGTAATAGCATTACTGTAAAACTATGCCTAATTCATACTAGGATTCAACTTTACAAGAGAATCTGTTAAAGGTATCAAAATCTAAGAAAATTACAGAGGTATTATCCTTTGTTCTGAGTGCTTTAGCCTCACTCAACAACAAACTAGCAATCTTTTCTGCTGTATTCTCTTTCTCTGTGTAGAATCTCTCCCTCGTCTGCGAAATTGAGAAAGCAAACAATTAGACCAAGTTGGCGGGAAAATTAAACAAATATATAAATATAGCAAATATACAGAACCTGGAGCACTAGCTGAATTGCCTTCTTCACGCTGATGACATCCCATAACCCGTCACTGAAAAAATTTCAGGTGCCAATTTATATTTAACATGGTCAAAAGGAAAATGTGAATGTTCAAAGAAAGCTAACTATTTGGAAAAAAAAAAACAAAAAACAAAACACTACTGACAGAACTCCTTGACAGAAAAACGCCATAGTTTACATTTGGGAAAATAAAGCCAGCTATTTCACCATCTATTTCTAGAAGGCACTATTCACCCTTAATTCAATTTAAAATGCATTGTGATATCAAACCTCTAAAATTCTAGGGTAAATACACTTCAGCTCACTTCAGAAGAACTTTTTTCCTTCTAGATGGAACATGATTAAAAGACGATGAAAAGTGACATTCAAATATATATTTTGCTACAGAAATTTATAAAGGCATTCATTAGAAGTAAACAAACCTAGCTAAAACAGCGAAAGCCTTGCTTGATTGATCAATATGCACGACTTGACTTATATATGGTTCTGAACTGAACCGGGGATCCTGCTGTTTCAAGAATTTGTCCCCAAGCATCCTTGCAAGATTAATCCCTGCATCAAGACAAGATTCACAATCAGCAATCGCCAAGTCAATATCTCAGGAAAATGAAGTTTTTTGAGTTTTAGCGATTTTTTCCCTGGCATACCATATAGACGTGTTTCCCCGTCTTTCAATGGTTCACCTGTCCCTTCAATTCTTAGTCTTTCAGAATAATTTGATATTTTGTGATCTTCTGTCATCTTGATTTGTTTTCCATTAACGCTGCCAAAATTAACTCATGAGTTTAATATAGGTACAGACAGACAACAGAAGTATACTCACAAGAACTCCAGTCAATTTAAGCCAACAAATCCACAAAAACCAAATTTAAAATGAATAGCTACAAACCTACAACTGAAGGCAGTTAAGAATAAGGCATCTATTAGCACTGCAATTTTTGCATATAAGTAAATAAATATTCAATCTCGTGAAAACTTATAACTAAACATAACTGTAGAATGCTATCAACTGCAACTTGAAAATCTTAAAAGAGTTTCTATTCACCAACTTTCTCTGCTGTCCACTTTGAAGAGTCTAGAACCAATAGCGCTAGGAGTTTGTTGCACAAAAATATTATCTATCAATGAACTAGAGAATGCACGTGCCTCAAAATAACAAAAATGGTGAAACTAGCATAAGGACCCATTTGTTAAAACTTTCAAAATTATTTATTCTAAGATTGTGTAAGAAAGATTTTTATTTTTTTTTGGAGATTTTATATAGAGCAGAAGTTAAAAGTAAAACTGCAAACTTCTAAAGAAAAGGAACAATATATTGCTTTTTAAATTCTTATTTTTTAAAAAATATTATCCATACAACTAAACATAATTGAAATGTACTTTTAAAATAATGCCTTTTCTTATATAAATAATCTTAAACAAACAGGCTTTAAACCGATATAACCACATCATTTTGTTTCTGATAGTTCAATTGTTATTTTGCCTATTCATCACCCATTCAAAATTCAACAAGTCATCCCATCCATTCCAGTTGGTAAGACAAACATAATACCTCATAATGCAGGCAGAGTCTCCCACATTTGCACATTGTGCAAAGAAATTTTCATTACCATCAGCCCACACCAGTAGTACTGTCGCTGTACATCCCTGCAAATAGTTTGCTATTAAAATTTAAATCTATAAACTATAAATATAAACATTTAGAACAGAAATTAAGACGGCAAAAAAATTTGTATATGGCCTTAGGATAAGGTAAACATGATAAGAGTGGAGAACATAATACCTCATAATAGTGATTCATGCATGCTTCTGTTTGAGAAAATGCATCTCGAAGAATATCTGAAGCATCACCGAGTGATAAAACCCTCTCCCTTTTTAATGAATCTGATAATATACTAGCAACTATCTCAGGAAAAAGTCTGCAAAAAGAATTACAAAGAATAAGCAGTGTTTCGTTGATTAATTACAGCAATGATGAAGGAAACCAGAATAGAAAGTTCTGATAGCTAAGATCTTAATTGAAAATTCATGAGCTCTCAAAGAGCTTACAAAATACCAGAGCAGTTGCTGCTCTGGAGAAAGGATACTCTCTCACTCCTCAGGTCAAGCCTAACCAAACACAAGAAAATGACAAGCCCCCTCCCCTCTGTCCCGCAAACCCCATATACCCCCTCTGTATCATTCTAAAAAGTCTCAACAAATTAATAAAGAGCCACTACATCTAACAACATAACCACAAAAACTAACTGACCATTCCTCCTATTGTCAACCTTCCACCCTCTGGCCCCTGCTTACTTCTGGGCCAACACCTGGTCCATATACTCTAATGGACTTCATGCAGCACCAGGACTTGGGCCTATAGTTCTATCCGATGACAGACTTCAAGATCAAATCAATCTGGACATGTTGGAGCTGATGGCAGAGATATGAAGCAAAAAGATGCACAAATGAGGGTAAATTTGACACCCTCAGTCACGAAAGATAGAAATAGACAGTCTAGGGTTTCAGTAGCATGGATTTGTGAAAGGGTGACAACAATAAATGACTATTGAATAATGGAGATAACATCATTATAGAGGATGACACCAGACAATGAATAATAATCACTTGTCTATCAGGATGTGATTTCATATAGAACATGAAACACTAACCCCTATTTATATTATTATTACTAGGCTCCTAACAGCTAATCCTAATCAAATAAGGAAACAAATTCAGAAATACAATGAAATATGGAATCTACTTCTACAAGATAATCCAAGACATTTTAAGATATTCTTAGAAACAACAATCATATTTTCTAAATTTCTAGGAGTGGAAAGGTAAATCATTAAAAAATAAAAAAAAACTGTGACATGATCAAATTGTTTCTATTCAACAAGTCCACGGTGCACATTCACCAACATAGGGAAAAATATAGAACCAGAAACCTTTAAAATGTAAGATCATAAAAACAGCAAACAACAAACATGGCCGACCTAAGGCAGAAAATACTAACTTGCTAGCAGATTTGGCTGCCGCATCTCCACCATGCCCATCACAAATGCCGAATAGTCCAAACTGAAATTAGGCAATGAGGTGGGTTAGCTACCTCTGGGAAGTGAGAAATAATGCAGCAAAAGAGACTATCATTGAAGCAGTGCTGTGAATATATCTAGAACCTGATCCAGCCCAGGTAGAGGCCATTGATAATAGCAAACATCTTCCATAGGAAGTTTCTTGGCTCCTCGACGCATAGACATGGGATCTGATGCCATACCAACTCCAAAGGGGATATGATGCTGATTTTGAGAAGTAATATGAACCTGTCATATAGCAGATTACATGGGAATTATTTTCAGAAACCAGGGGAAAAGATGCAAAATCTGCATTAGCATTAAAAAATGCAGTGTACTCACTCCAAGTATACCATGTCAATGTAAAGGATATTGTGCAAACAATGAATCACAGATATGTGCATTCTTTTCACGTATCAGTGTTGAATACATATCTGGTACTAATACACTAGGATATATCACCAAAATGTATTCAAGAAGTATCCAAGACATTAAAAGAAACACTGGTACATACTTGGATACAGCTTGTGAGGACTCTAATTATAAATTACCAACTTAATTTTATTCTGCCTGTAACAGCAGCATACAGTCTCTTCATAGCTATTACCATGCATACAAGTATGAGCTTTGCATGCATTCATAATACTTACAATTATTTTTGATGTTGTTCCAAGTGTTATGATATCTCCATTAGCAAGATTCATTGGATCTCCCCAATGCCTACTTCCTGTGTCTGGATGGTTGATTGGCTTAGAATTCAAGAGCGTTCCATTTAGGCTACCCATATCCACCAACTCCCATTTCATTTTCTAAAATTAAATTTTATCAGTAATTATTGCACACCATCACCATACATCTTAAAAATCCAATTGCAAGTCCAAGTCAAAGGAGCTTACATCCAGATTCCACTTTATCAATGCATGCTTTCCTGACACTTCTGAATCCTTTATCAACAAATCACTTGGAGAAACTCTTCCCAAGGTTAGAGGCAGACGAGAGGTGCTTGTCGACTGAACAGAACAACGAATTCCTCGAGAAGGACCACTGATAACCTCCAGAGTGAGGCAACTTCCTGCACTTCTAACAGAGAGATATGTTGACATGTTTGGCACATTAAGGCAATGCAAATACATATAGCAACAGCATCTCAACGGAAAAAGGAGTTAAGAAATTACTTTGATCAAGGATATCCCTATGCACAAAGTCTTGCACTCTATCATTTTGGAAATTGGGCGAGCCATGCTTTTGAATTTGACCTAATCGAGCCGGATGAAGCTTGAGGGTTTGACCAACATCAACATCTTCAGAATGATCAGAGATCACATCTACTACCAAAGTATCACCTTGTGGCATATTAGGTGGAAGAGAAAGGTTCGGAAACCTTTGCTTATGAACAATTCCTTGGCCATGGGTTCTAGGAGAGCGATAATGAGCTTCATTGGGATAACACGCACCCTCAAGATCATAATCTCGGGGCAATTCATTGCCCTGATTCAATGACAAATTTGAATCATCTTCATCTGCAACAAGAGGCCTCTCGAGCTCGCCACCAATACCCTAGGAATCACAAGATCAATTGAGTTCGAGAGATCATAATTTGGGATCAGAGTTTGTGATTAGGGTAAGAAGATCGAATATTCAAAAATAGAAAATTGAGGAGGAAGTACCTTGATGGAAGGGCGAAACCGCGAAGAGAAAAAGAAGCGCCATGGTTTGAAGAGAAAGAAGAGGAAGAGGATGATGAGAAGAAGCATAAGGAGAAGAACCACAGTGACAATGGTTTGTAGCATCGTATCCATTGTCTTCCTTCTCTCTCTTCTCTTCGCAAAGAGACTAGAGATTGGATTTGCGAGAAACTCGCTTTGAAATGGTCACGCTTCCTTTCTCTTTTTTTTACAATTTCCCCCCTCGAAATTAACTTCCACAAATTACAATTTACAATCCATCTATTCACTTGCTTTGTCTCTTCTTATTTATTATTTATAAATAAATTATTTTTAACTAAATTATTAAAACTAATAAATATGTGTCAGTCAGGTAACACAGTTGATAAGTGCATAAGACATTCATGAGTACGGAATTTGAATACCAATTGTACTATGAACAAAACTAATAAATACTCCCTCAAGTACTTTTTGTAAGAAACGTGGGATAAATTTCACAAATACCAATAAAATATATTTAATACTAATATTTTTATTAATTAATAAAATAGTAAATTTTAACTATATATTCTTAAATTTTTCAGATAATTAATGCATTCCGAAATTAGAAAATATGCTTAGTCTCTTATAATTAGAATAAAAAAGTCACTTTTATCTCTTATATAAAAATAAGATGAAATAATAATTTATTCATTAAATTTATCTAAAAGTATACTTTTTTCAATTTCAAATATAAATTATTTTTAATTGAATCATGAAATACTCTCTTGATTACCTTTTATTTATTCATTTAAGTATATAACATGCATATTAAAAAAGGTTTTTTTTAATATGAAGAATATGACACAGGTTAACAAACAAAAGGTCGAAAATTGTTAATAAAAATTAATGTAGTTGTATTCAACATATAATTAATGTTGTGTTTTTTTTACATCTTTAATTTTTTAACCTTTACAATATTAGACACTATAATAAAAAACTCCAATTAAAAAATGTAATGTGATTATTAATCTTATTTTTATTAAACTTTCTATATATCCTTTTAAATAGTACTACCTCCGGTCTTAAATATAAGAAAAAAATTTAAAACTTATTCGTCTAAAATATAATCAAATCTTAACTTTTCTCTCCTTATTTGATGCTAATTTCAAGTATTTTTTCTCTATTTAATGTCATTTAACATATCCAAGTGGGTATTTATTTGTAATTAAAAATTATCTTTTTAAATGAAATCAATAAAATTAAACATAAATAACCAATTTTTTTAAGATATACAAATTATGTCTTTTTTCTTATATTTGTGACCGAAAGTAGTTGTATTCTTCATGCATGTATTCAATTTAATTGACAATGGAGTATTTGTGAATAGTTAGAATTAACCTTAGCGTAGTAATTGAGAAAGTAATAATTAATATAGTTTTGGAATGAGAAAATGATTAAAATAATTTTTACTTTGTGATCATCGTTGCAAATGATCTTGAATTTATAAGATCAAGTAATAAAATAGTTCATGACTTTGTTCTCTCTCATTTAAAATAGTTCATGACTTTGTCCTCTATTATTTAAAATGGTCCATGTTTGATAAGACTATGAAATCGTCTTGACTTTGTCTTTTGTTATTCAAAATGGTCTTTAACTTTGTTCTCCTTCATTCAAAATGGTATCTAACTTTGTTCTCCTTCATTTAAAATGGTCACTAATTTATAAAAATAAGGAAAATGGTCAATAATTTTACAAGCCACCTCATATTTGATTTCCACAATTTTCAACCTAGATTTGCTATAAAGCTGCCGCGAGATTGTTAGATTTATCGCCAATGGACTAAAACGCATTATTTTTGTTCACTTATTGAAATGATAAGAACCATTCTGAATGTGGACAAAGTGAGTGACCATTTTGAATGATGGAAAACAAAATTGTGGACCATTTTGTTTATTCTTATAAGTCAGATATCATTTTAAATGACGGAGAACAAAACCACGAACCATTTTGAATGATGAAGGGAAAAGCCAATGACCATTTTGCTTGGTCTTATAAGTTTTGGACCATTTTAAATTATGATCACAAAGTCAATGACCATTTTAGTCTTTTATTCGTTTTGAAATTATAAGTGAATAAATTTATAAGAATAAAATTTTCTTTCTCAAGTGAACGATTAAAAAGAATCAGATAGAGTAGTAGTTATCTCGTTAAATTAAATTTGTCTTAAAATTAAGTTTTTTTTTTCAATTGTAATTCTAGCATAAATATGTTAATAAAAGGTTTACGTAAATTAATGTCTCATTCTCTTATTTTATTATTTTTCTCACCCCCAACATTAATTAATTGAACTTTTTAAAATTAGAAAAAAAGTAAAAGTGAAAATCATTCATCAATAAGTTAATTATTTGGTGACTTACATAAAGAACCGAAAAATTCTTCACAAATATGATTAATATGTAGGATGGAATGACATAAATTTTTTTCAATTATACCTCTAACATAAATATCTTAAAAATTGTTTAAAATTCTAGGACATTACTATCTCTCACTCCTTATTAATTAAGTTATTAAAAATTAAACGTTTAATTTCACTTGGATTAAGAAAAATGTAGGAAATATATTGAAAAAGCTTTTGATTTTTTTATTCTTATTTAAAATTCGCTTTCACTTTAAAATTCAGCTCTAGTATAGTTATTAATTAGAAACAATAGTGAAAAAAAAAAGTTCCAATTTTTATTTCAAATGTTTATATAAAAGAAAACTATATTTTAGTGCTTATATATAAGAAGGGAATAAATGGAATGAAGAGAAAATAGTCAATTAATGAGTTATTTGATTTATATAAAGGATCATAAATTTCTTATAGAAAATTACTTGAATATAAGACACGATAAAGTATAATACAAAGAGAATCGTTATAAATATCTCTACTATTTTTCTCTTTATCACATATTTTTCTTTTTAGTCTTTCTCTTATATTTGCACTAAGGGTATCTTTAGCTAACAGGTGAAAACTAATTTCTTAAAGACAAAGAGATCATCGAAATGAACATAACATCTTTCAACAAAAGCATTTTTTATGGGCATGACTAGAATTCAACCTCTGTTAACATGTTTTAAAGATCCAACATACTAACCGTAGTTTAAATCTGACCATACACGTAGAAAAAACTTTGTTCAAAAAAGTTATACCCACTTATAACCGTTATCACATTTTTCATTTTATTTTTGTCTCTTCTTTTTTACTACTGAAAACACCCAAAAATGAGGTGTACAAAAATCACCACTCTATTACAAATAATCCACTTACTCATTTCTATGTACTACCTCCGATCATTTAAGAAAATTATTTTTATTATGGTTTTTATCAAAAAATTTGTTAAGCTTCCTTCATTATCCTTTCTTTCATTTTCTAAGAAGTATTTCTACTAATGTGTATAATAGTGAATTATTCATTAACACTTGTAACTAATATTAACACCTGTAATAATTAATTATGCATTATAATTGTGTGACTTAGGTGAAAAAAGTTAGTGAGTCTCACAAGAACCTATAGTATAACTTATTTAAAGTCTAATTTAACTTGGTTTATTTTATTTGATAAAAATATTAAGTTTGGACTTTTTAAAAAGTTTATTTAAATAAAAATTATAGGTGCATCATAATGTTTTTTAAAAAATATATTTATAATAAGTTTTATAAATATAAATACAATAAATTTTACAATAATCATTTCATAGATAATATATCCATTTTGATGAAGAAGAAAAGTATTCAATCACTGTATTTTAATATTTTTTAAGAAAACAAATTTAAGACGATATACATTAATATTAATCAAATACGTTAATTTATTTAAGAGAGAAATATACAAAATAAAAGGACTGTACTTGCAAATAAGAGTTAAGTTAAGTGCAGAAAAGAAATAATTTGTCATTTTATTTAACCCTTTTAATAATATTTTAATCAATGCTCTATTTATTTCAATAATAATTTTTTCATTGTTTTAAAGGTTGATACTACTAAATCACTTGAACATATCACCCTATTTCAATCAATGGGACCAAAAACTAGTAATTAATTCATTAAATTGCGTAAAATATAACTTTTTCCAATTAATATATCCTTTACGAAACTTGTTAAGAATATAAAAGTAGAACAAAAAATTTTTTGTTGGGATTAATAACATTTATTATTTTAAAAGTTAAAAAAAATTTAATACATATTTTTTATAGTAACTCAAAGCATTAAAAAATATGTATTTATTACACTTTAATTAATACTATTAGAATATTGTTTAACCACGCCTAAAATTTTATACTTAGAAAAATAAAAACTAAATATATATTTTATATTCACTATACAATAAATGCTTTAGATTCCAGTAAAACTTTTCTAGTTTAAAAATTTAAAAGTCTCAACTTAAATATAAAATTTCAAAAATTCTTTTTATGTAAGCATTATTCACACATACAAGTGATACAGCTTACAACTCCATAAAATAATGTTGAAAGAAGTTATAATTTGTGTCATGAACAGTAAAACTCATAAATTTATAAAATTATACTGAATAAAAAGAAGGTTTTTCTAATTTGTCTGTGCATTAGCACAAGTTAATGAAGTTAATAATGATTACATTGAATTTTTTAATGATTAGATTTGATTCTTTTTATTATACCTTATTTGTACCCACTAAACCTCTTATCATTCACTACTTAATAACTTGAGTAATACTAAAGTCTCTAAAAATCTTCCTATTTATTCTCCTATTACTATACAAGGTATGAAATTAATGGTTCGTTTGGTAGACAAGATTAGGGATGGCAACGGGGCGGGGGCGGATTTTGCCCTCCCCATCCCCGCCCTCGCTAAGAGCGGGGCGGGGACGGGTTCGGGAAAAAACAAGGCGGAGATAAAAAAATTCAGACCCAAACCCAGTCCCGTCGGGGATCGGGGAATCCGCGGGTAACCCGCGGGGAATTTAGATTCACATTTTTAAAAAAAAAATACAATTTCTTGGTATATTTTTACACAAATTAAATACTTAAAATTTTTTAAAAAATTAAATTAATTACTTTAATTCACATTATATGTAAAAGTTATTAGAAATATAATAAAATTTTAACTTTATTATCATTGATATTGCTAATTATAATAGCATTATGTGTATATAAATATGAAAATAAGTATAAATGTATAAAATTATAACGGCGAGACGGGTTCGGAGGCGGGGGCGGGGCGGATAGTTAAAATCCCAAACCCACCCCCATCCCACTAAAAGCGAGGGCGAGGAAAATCCAAACCCGTCAAAAACCCGGTCAAAACGGGGATTCCCCGTCAACGTCGGGCGGGGTCGATTGGGTACCTGCGGATTCGGTTTTTATTGCCATGCCTAGACAAGATATGATAATGCATGATATGATAAGAGGGTTTAATAACATGATATGATAAGAGTTGGATAAGCATTGATAAACTCTTATCATATTCGGTGTTTGATGTGTCTACGAGATATCAGAATAGATACTATTATTATTATTATTAATTATTTTTATTACTATCATAATTATTTATTTTTAGTGCTATTATTTATTTTATTACTATTATTTATTTTATTACTATTATTATTATTTTTATTTATTTTCATTATTATTTATTTTTTACTATTTTTATTTTAATTATTTATATTGGTATTTATTATTATTATTTATTTTTATTATAATTACTATTAATATGATTTATTATTATTACTTATTATTTTTATTACTATTATTATTATTAATTATTATTATTATTATCAATATTTATTATTTATTTTATTATTATTAATATTCTTCATTTTTATTATTATTTATTTTTATTACTATTATTATTATTCAAAAAAATTATTATTATCAATATTTATAATTTTTATTTTTATTATTTTTTCTTATAAAAATAAATGTTAGTAATTTAAGAATATGTATTATAAGCAAAGGTAAAGTAGAAAATAAAAATCTATATCCTATCCTGCTAGCCTCTAACTCAACTCATTCTTAGGATAACTTTTTGTACTAGGATATGATAAGCTTATCATATCTGGCTAGCTCACCAAACTGTAGATAGTAACATGATATGATAAGTTATCCTATCATGAGTTCCTTATCCTAGTCACTCAACTCAATTTTAAAACCATAAAAGTATTGAAAATATTCTTTAATGAGTAAGTAGAAGGATTTTTAAGAATATGAATTAGGAGAATTAAAAATTACTCTAATAACTTCTTACATAAAATTTTATTATTGTTAATCATTTTTATCTTGTTTCATATTGACACAAATTAGAAAAACCCTAAAAAAAAATAGGGTCTTGATATTCAGTGCCCTAAAAGTACTAGTTAAGGTTACTAGAAGTGGAAAAATAATCACATCAGCATATTGTTCCATCTTTCGGGAATATAAAAAGCTACATGTTTTAATATCTTTTTACTATATTTAAGTTTTTAAATAGTATCCTTAAGACACTAAATATAATTTGCCAAAAAAATTTGTCAAACCTCAACAACACTCTAAATTCGAAAGTGGGGTGCAAGTTATAATGACGAAACGACAAGGCAATGTTATGATAACAATAATGTTTGCTTTGGTTTTAGTGATGAATTATTATACTCTTTATAAGGTGTCATGAAAATAATACTCTATCTATTCTGAAATGTATAATTATTAAGTATGTTTGATAAAACTAGTTTATAGCTTATAACTTATGATTTATAGCTTGTAACTTATAGTTTATGACTTGTGACTTATAATTGAGTAGAGGTATTTGGTAAAATTAACTTATTATGTATATTTGTTAAATGACTTAAAGAGACAAGTAATAATTACATGTAATAAATTATTTGATAGAGTAAACATGTAATAAATGACTAGAGGATAAAATAGGAAAGAATTATTGGAAGCTAATTTTCATAAGCTATAAGCTAAGTAGCTTTTCATAAGCTAGCTTATAGCTCATATAAGCTATAAGCTAGTTGTGCCAAACACACACTTAATCTTCCTACTTAATGTTCTTACAAATCCTCTTACTTATTCATTAAAGAATATTTTTAAAGCTTTTTTTATGGTTTAAAGATTGAAGTCTACTTAATTTCATACTTTATATGGTAATAGGAGGATAAGTAAGAGGATTTTTTGGAGGATTTAGCATTACTCTTCTGAAATATTAGTCACCTTAAAAGATTTCACATGAAAGATAATTAATTTCTATACAATCTAATAAAAAATATATAGGTAAACTAAATTAATCATTGAATTTAAAGTTTATTTAGCTATTGACTATAAAAATAATAAAAATGAGAATAGTTAATAAATATAGTATTGGTAATGTAAATGTGACAAATATTTTAGAATAATTTTGTTTATTAAAGCGACTAATATTTCAGATCGGAGGAAATAGTAACATAAGGTTTATTTAAAAAACATGTAAGAAATATATTTAATTTATTAATTTTTGAAATTTTTGAAATATTCTTTTATTATCAGATTAATTATTTTTATATATTGTTAAAAAGATCATTAATTATAAAGAATAGACATATAAAAAAATCATAAATACTCATAAAAAATTATAAAAAACTTTATATTAAAGAACATTACTATTATTGTAAAACAATTTTATAAATAGAAACGGATAGAGCATAAGATAATGGGGATTTCTTCGTGAGTTGGCGGTAATGGTTATTGTTAGTGAACTAACGGCTGTTAGTTTCTTCTTTTCAACAACCCATAATCAGCCAAGGGAAGAAAGAACTAGGATATACAAGGGCATGTTACCTTTTATTTTTATTTTCTGTTTTTATTTTTTATTTTTATGAATAACTGTATTACAAAATTTTTATCTTACTCTTATTTTGTTTTCTGTTTCTAGAGATTAATAATTTATTTTCATTGTTTTCTAAAACCTTCCCATTTTCTCTAGCAAACTAAACACAAACACACAACTTTTTAATTCTTCTCCTTCCACTCTTTAAACTAAACATATAAAAAAATAAAGGGAAATGATATTTCTACTCCCAAATTTGATATTGTCACTCACATGACACTCATTCATAAGTTTTTTTTTTCATAATTTTGGAGTGGCAATATCAAATTTGGGAGTGACAATATCACTACCCAAAATAAAAACACAAAAGTGAAAACAAAATAAACAGACCCTAAGTTTTTGAAAAGAATAATTCTAAATCCTCCTAATTCAAGTTCATAAAACTCTTCTAATTACCCATTAAATAATGTTTTCAATGCATTTTATATTTTCAAGATTGAAAGTACATTTAATTCTATACTTTATATAGTATTAGAAAGATATTTAGGAGGATTATTAGGAAGATATAACATTGCTCTTTTGAAAATGTTAAATAGTGTTCTTAAGACACTAGTTAACACTAGTTAAGAATATATAAAAATAAAAATATTTTATGAGAGTTAATAAAATTTATTATTTTAAAAATTGTAAACTAATTTAATGTATATTCTTTATAAAAAATTTAAATATATTAAATTATGTGTATTAATTACACTTTAGGGCTATAGGTTTTTGTTTCCGATTTTGCGGAAATTAATTTTTCAAAGTGTATTGCTAAATGTTAGGATGAAAATATTAACAACAATGTGGTTAAACATGAATGGAACCTCAGTAAATTCAATTACACAATAAAATTGGGAATAATCACTTGGTAATTGTTTCCATTTTTTTTCCAGTACTCACGTACTCAGGTCAATAGTTTCCATTCGCTTTAAAACAAAGAATGGGAATAATCATAGGTGGGTTGGTTGCTTCACTTCTTCTACCATTCAACATTTTTGTTTTCTAAGAAATAGCCGAAATAATACATTTTACTAATAAACTGGTGTATCTTCTTATATATAGTTCATTATAATATTAAATGTTTTACTATCCATTACTCTTAAGCAATTCATAAATAAAAATTTTATATTTAAAATAAATTAAAAAATAATTTCATAACATTAAATAGTTTACACTTTTTAACACCAAATTTCCATTCATAGGTTGCTTAATCATTACCCAAGATAATGAATAGCAAAACCCATATACCAAAAAAAAGTACGATAATATCAAAATATAATGAAAAAAAAAAAATTTATATATATGTGATTTTTTTTGTTAATGTCGATTGTCTATTATTTTTGGATCAAGTTAATGTTGATTATCACAATTGATCATATTATTAAGTTTTTATTTTTTTATTTTTTTTGCATCTAGAAATATTACGGTGGTTGTAATTTTTTTAAGGGTCTATTTGTTTTTCTGGATATATGAGTAGAACTTAGAAGCAACCGGAACCTAGGCCCAAGTTGCTTGGCCCAAATTTGGTACATCTCTCTTTAATTTTCTTGACACAAATTAACTAAAATACCCATTGTTTAAATTTTTTGTTTCAAAAATATTTGGATGAGCTCCTTTGGAAAAAGATCTTTAGATATACTTTTTTTGGGAAAATCGTCTTTAGATATTATGAAAGATTCATACAAAATGGGATAGTGGCACTACAAACAGGAATGGTGCTACTAATAGTCTCTGTGTTTCTTTTTCTTCTAGACTCTAGGTTAGCATTTTTAATATCACACAAGTTTTTTATATGCTCGTAGCAGCATACATTGTAATTCCAAATTCTAAAAATTCATTTGATAAAATGTTCATTGGGATTTTAAGAATATGAGCATACATGCAGTGGTATGAGACATAAATATGATATGAAAAGTGTTGGCCTAAACTCTAAATTAGAGTGGTTAAGATGGTATTTTGTTCGTGAGTTAGCTCTACTTAACTCGACTTGTAGGTAAATTGGATTGCAAAAATATCAACTTAAAAAAATTCGATTCAGAAATAGCTTGACTCATTTATCCTACAAAAATTTGTGAGTTGAGTCGGGTTTAGACGAGTTGGCTCGAGTCGTGAGCCAAAATTAGTTTAAAATTAATATTAATATGATAAGATGTGAATTTTTAGATAGGTAGACATGAAATTATGAGTATAATGTGAGTTTTATGAATTTGTGAATTTTTAGATATAGAATGCATTGAATAATGTAATTTTTTATCGATTATAGTTTTATGACAATGATAATGTCATTTTTTTTGTTTTCCGCTAAGAATTCTGATTTTTTTTTTTAAATATTTAAGCAAGTCAACCTGTTTAACCTATTAAATTTCACAAGTCAAGTCGAGTTACATATTTTTTACCTAAAAAAAATAAGATGAGTTAAATTAGGATATTTTCTTTTTGTTAACTTAAAAGGAGTCGGTGTATTCTAAAGTAAGAGCCAGCCCATTATACAAAAAGGATTATGCTGTGCTATTGATTAAAAAAAACTGTCAATTCCATGGATTTTTTTTTAATAGTATTTGTTTCTCAACCCATTTTTTTTGGGGGCTCGACCCAAAAATATTGATTCTTCTATTGATTGTAAAAAAAATGATATATAGTTATGTTTAATACATAAAAAAATTATCAATAAACCAAAAGTAAATATCAATATACTTAATACAATATTTTACTAAAAGAATGAAAAATTAATTTAATATCTTTCAAAGCCATGGGCAAAATATCCTTAATCAATTTTTCTTTTCACACTCATCAGTAAAATTCTTAAGAAAACATTAAAATAAGTTATAAAATAAATTTCGGGTTGACTTAGCAGTGTAAGGCTCTGTTAAGTTCATAGAAGGGACAATTTATAGTGGGAGATTCCGTATTCGAATCCTATCTATATTAAATTCGAGTGAGGAAACTCGTGATTATACAAAAATATAAGTTATAAAATAAGTAAAATATTATTAAATAATATCCTTCACCAAAGAAAATCAAATTTTAAAATATTGTCATTCAGGCAATAGAGTATTAAACTTTATTTGATGTTTTCCCATTAACCTCCATTTCTTAATTCTGTGTAACAAATATCTAACCTCTTTTTTATACAAAAAAATTACTTTAATAAACCCATTAATTAAATTATTAGTGCAAAGCACCCATTAGCCACTGTCAAGTGGGAATTGCATCAGCTTTTCCTCTACAAATTAAATGGTTCCTTAGCTATGTCTGATGCTAAGCATTCCACTTGAGGTATACTGAATGCATTTTCACATTTTTTAGAGTTACTTTTAATTATTGAAGGTTATATTAAATTCAAATAAAACATCAAAATTATTGTTTATCTCTAAATTCAGATTTTAAGCTTAACTCAATCACATTGTAATGTGACTAACGTTTTGACAGAGTATAATTTGATAGTTTATACCATATATACTAAAATTAAATTTTAAACTTAATTTACTCTTAAAAGTAAACTTGTAAGAAAAGATATGTCACACTTCTTATATTCATCTTTTTAGCCATATTTTTAATTGATGTAAGACTTTTGTTATTATCATTTTAACATAAAATTACTGTTTACTTTTTTTGTAAGTTATTAATATTAGTACTTGCAATTAAAATGAATAATTACCCAATTACAAAGAAAAAAAAATAGAGTAATTAATAAGTGATTAATTCATGAAATATATATTTAATTTTTCAAGTAAGATTTTTAAATTTGAGCATTGTGTGAATATATGAAGATATATATGTAATTAATTAATTAGACAATTGAAAAAAAAATACCGTAATTAAATATATATATATATATATGAAAAAAAAACTAACTGACACTTTACATCACAGTGGATTAAGTAATCCGTTGATGAATTTAAACTTTTTTTGATGTTTGAAAAATAAAAATTAAAATAACCTTTTGGAGTTTATAATTATTACTATTGGATAAGTGTGTGTATGTGCAAGTCGTCTGATTTTGTTCCTTATAAGAGCTCTCGTCATCCATAACAAAAATATCTGTGTGACATCAACCTGCATATTAATTCTATTCTAATTCAAAAGTATACAACATAAATGCTTTTAAAACGTGGCATTTTTGTCATTCTAAGAGAGAGTTTGTCAATAATCACTTTCATCCACATTAATTAATTAATTAAGAGCTGAGTTCATCATCATGACTTCATCTGTTCTGTTGACGAATAGTATTAGTAGTAGTAATTAATTAGTTAAAAATGAAATAACTTAGCAAGGATGTGCAACTGCAAATAAAGTTTTGAAGAAATTGTCCCAATTGGGGTTGGAGAGACATTCCCAATAACGATTTTGTAAGATGTGTTTGGATGTGGTATTTTTAAATGTGAGAGTTCAGATCTGAAATTTAAAAATTTTAAACAAATATATTTGTTGTGGATTGTTATTCTAACTCCCAAAGCCTTAGTTTGACTAACAAAAGTAGTTTATTTATTTATTTATTTATTTTTATAGACAAACCACAATTCAAGATCTAACCAAAACTTCATCCAGCAATTCTTTTTCATCCAACTGACCATCAGCAAAAATCACTTAATTTCTATGCTTCTAGATAGACCAAATAACACAGATCCAAATAATTAGGAAACAATTTTCTATCTTCTTGGAATGAGCAGTGCTTGCTGCCTACCCAAGCCAAAAAGGGCATCGATAAATCCTGAGGCATCACCAGACAAAGACTTAGCCACCACACCATCCTATATCAAAGTCTAAACGAGATATCACATAGGAGAAATAAATGAGAGGAATCTTAAAGAGGATGCAAACGGAAACAACATTCTAAAGAGCCAAGAGGAACACCACGGCTAGACAAAAGGGACTGACAAAGAATGGCATTCAAGAACACTTGTCAAGTGAAGACAAGGCACTTTAAAACATCGAGTGAGCATTTTTAAACATTATTTTCGAGATAATCAAGTGAGTAGCAAGTTAACTTAAATAAGATTTACTAGTGTTAGAAAAGGACATTTAGGGATTTAAGTCCTCAGAGTTAGACCCAAGTTTAATTTGACACGAAATCTTAAACTTAAGAACTCTAATATAGATAGCAAAAGGTGACCCTATTAGGTAATAAGTATTTATTTATTCGGCCGCTGTTCATCTAGGTCACATACTAACTTAAGCATTAAATTCATTGTAGGTACTTCATCTTATCATATCAAAAATAAGATTTCGAGGTTATACTTAGAACATTCAATCTATCTACCACTTAAAAGAGATTATCTATTTATGATTATGGGCTCATCTCATACTTCAATATCAATATTGATATGAGTCAAGCATCTGAGTATTGATACAGTAGACCCTACGATTTTAGGAGGAGAATTTAATTAAATATAGATATATACTCTCCTATGTACTTACTTCCCCTTCATTTAAGGAAGATTTATTACAAATTATCCAGAAACCAAGTCAACAAATAAATCCAACTGATTGAATGAACATGCAGAGTAAATTGTGCATTTGATTACTCTCACTGTCTTTATGTTATGTAGTACTAGAACTAGAATAGTAAAGAGAAAAACAGAGTATTGATTACTGGGAGCTGTTCTTCCATACTAGTACTTTTTATTAAACTAATTCAAGTTAGTTACTATTTGCAGGTTGGTATGCAACAAACTTGACCTGTGGGGTGTTAGTCTTTATTTAAATATTTATTATGTATTTAATATAATGTTACTTTCTCACTGCCAATTTGTTTCCCATTTGAAAGCTACCTAGCTACTACAGTAGAGGAAATACCAGCAAATTAACTATGTTATAGAGCACAAAGATAGTAATAAAAAAGTAGCTCACAAGCTAGTAGAGGTAAGGCATATATATACTTTTTTTAATAAAAAAAATAATTGTGAGAAACATTATTTTCGCAATTTTAAAAAATTAAGCATTTATAGTTACTCTCCTTCTTAACAAGTGTGCTTCTCGTAATTCAAACTTGTGTCCCTATCTTTACACAAGATTAAGATGTTTATCACTTGTCCAATATCTTCTTATGTAAACATATATATACTACTAATTAATGAATGAGTATTTAGATTTTTGTTAGAGTAATTTAATCAAATAATCCCTAACCTTGTAGCCACATAGCATTTTAGTCATTGACTTTAAAAAAATTCTAAATTAATCTCTGACTTTGCATTCCGCATATCACTTTAGTCTCTAGCGTTAAATGACATTGATAGAATACCTATGTGGCATTTTAAGTGCCTTTGTAGCACATTATTTGGCACATAGGGCGGCCCACATAAGCGATTAAATTAACAACTTCGTTTTGCTTAATCTCTAAAGTTACACAACGTTTTGGGGTCAAAATTGGGTTTTGTGTAAGTGATTTGATAGACTAATTGAGTGACCTGTTTCGAGATTAAGCAAAACAACGTCATTTGGTTGCTTAAGTGAATTCTTGTGTGTCAAATAATGTGCCATTTCACATATAAGCAATCTATGAGTGTCACTTAACATCAATACTAATACTAAAATGACCTATAAAATACAAAGTTATTATAAATAATTCAGGCATTTTTTAAGTCAAAAATTAAAACACTCAAGTTAATAAAAACTATTTTAATAAATTACTCATTTTCATTGATTAACCTGAAGCTCAAATCAAACTTACATCATTATAATGATAAAACTCAGTTTGGTTATTAATTGAACAGAACTCTAATATGCTTTCTGTGAATCATCTATGCCAATTGAACTTAGCTAGAACTATTAGCTATATATATACTTGTAGGAAAAATTTACAGGACTATTGTAGCATATATAATCCTATTTTAAATAGAGATAAGTAGTGTCTATTTTTAAAAAAATTATAATTTTTTTTTTTTAATTTTTACCATTCATCATGTATGGTAGGTCCATCAATCTTTATCTCATTAAACTTTTATAAAAAAGAATATGTATTCCAACCGTACTAAAAATTTACTCATGCTTGTGGGGTGTTAGTTACTGTCTCTAAAGCTAATTTATTTATTTATACTAAAACCTTTTCGTGGGCTCGATATGCAAAAAGTTATACAGTTACCTAATCTTGCAATTATCAATTTGATTAATGCCACTAGTTAGTTGACATGTTTCCATTAATTGGTTACCTTGGTGTAATTATTTCGTTAATTAAGTTGAATAAACCACAATAATTATGAGAAAGGTGAGGTGACGTTACTCACATGTTCTAAAAGGAATTTAATTTGGATTGGAGAAACATTTTAGGGTTTGTTTATTTGCTTGTGTAAGCCATAATGAATTATAATGGATTCTCTCTTGCCATTTCACCAATAAAGTTTCTAACTTTCTTTATATATAAAATAAATTTAATATAATTATAGGGAAACAAATTTGAAACCATAAGTAAAGCCTAAGCTTCACTTAAGTAAGGTACCATGCATGACGTATACTTCGTTAAAGATTCTCCATAATAGAAAAACATATATGCATTTATATATCCATGGGTTCTCATGCAAAAAACTAAATCATACTTTCTCTCTCTAATTAACAATCGAGTTATTACAACTTGCAAACTTACATAAGCTGGATTTTTTAAGCCGTGAAAAATAGATTTGGATTCTCTCAATTTTATTTTTTTTATGTTACGAGAGAAATAGAATCAGATAGAACTTGTTTTTTTTAAAAAAATTAGTGTTTGTGTTGTTGATAAATCGGGAAGAAGGAGAAGAGTTTATGAACTATATATAATGGATTGTTATAAGAGAAGGGAATACTTTTAAAATGTTTTTCTTGTTCTATTATTTCCATGATAATTTCTCTGATCTTTTTCAAGGGATGTCATTTTATAGGCAAAGAATGCTAAATTTAGTAACCTCTCTAAGTTGGGGGAATAATTATAAAACTTGTTTTTAACTAAAGAATATGGAAATATGGATATGGATGTGAACATTGTATAGCATGTTGTAATAATAAAAAAAAAGTTCTTTTAACTTGTGTCTTTAAAGTACCAGTTAAGGTACAATAACTATACTTTATCAAAATTTTAATTTATTTTAAAAGGTATACATTAAATAAATTTTAATTTTTAAGATAATAAATACTTTTAGTTTCAATTAAAAACATTTATTTTTGTATTCTTAACTATTATTTTTGAGGAAGTTAATCTATTTCATAATATGCTTTTAACCTTTAATCTCAATTTTATTTTTATTAATTTCAATCATAAAACCTTTAATTTCGTGTGTTTGAGTCTTTATCTGAATGATGGCTTTTGAGAAATGACTTAAAATCACTTTCTAATATTGTATTTATCTATTTTTATGTTGTTAGCATATGTAATTCTGGTCGATTTTTGTGTTGTTTTTTTAATTGTGATATGCTTTGTTTGCTTATAGAATAGGACACTCCTTATACTCTTGTTCTTTTTTAAATTTAATATATTCTCTTTGACTTATAAAAAAAAAAAAGTTGATACTTGGATTATATTATCTTTAAGAGGAGAAATGGCCTAATTTCTGAGAAATTAATCAAGAAGGGAATGAAATTTATCTTTGTTTTGGTATCATATATATTTAATGTATGTTTGTAAACACTTTAATTTAAGAACTCAAAGAAACACATTTAATGTCAAAATTTCAAAAAACTCTTGTAGAGAATTGTCAAAATCAAACATTTATTTCTTGACAATAAACTCACACAAACATATTTAATGTAAATTTTTAATTAATGTACTAATAAATTAGAAGTAGTTAATTGTTAGTTAGTAGGGTAATGTTGTGAAAGAGAAAAATAGGTAAATGATGAGGGTTAGGACAATGTGAGGATTAGGGTAGGTCATTGATGAGTGGTCCACCACATGGGCATTGGGTTCCAAATTTAGCCAGAATTTTTATGATCACAATCACAAGATATAAGATCAATGAAAGAGGAGACATATTAATTTGTTTTTGCCTATAGAGAACATGTTGAGGATTCATTGGTTAATTTTAACCGACACTAGTGCAAAAGGAGATGCCTTAGTGGAAAGAATCACTCATTTCCTTTTCAATTAAAATGGCTTTTGGACATCCCTTTGTGAGATGTCCGTACATTTAAGGGAAGTGGCAGATGGGGCAAACTTCCTTTTCTTTTAAGTTTGTGTCTGAGGTAGTCTTTAAATCACATTAATACTATAATGTGATATATATATATAGTATGAAGTTTTCTATCTTGTGTAATATTACACAGGTTAAACATCTTAAAAGAAGAAAAATTTTATGAGGAAAGACAAAAATTAATTTACTTATGTTTGAACATATATTTATTAATTACCATTCTTTCTACTTTGGAATTCTTATCCTGTTGTAATATTGCACAGATTAGAAAAACTCATATAGTATTACTCTTTATCTTTGATGTTTGAAAATATTTTGACTTTTGAGCACATTATTAAAAGTAGAGTGATGTATGATGTTCAAACTAGAATCAAACCCAAACCAAAATGAACTAGAAATGTGATTTGATTCGTCTAACCAAACCGGTTTTGATAAGGTAAAATCTGAATCGAACCATGTTTGTTTACCTAAATGGGTTTAACACCAATTTTTATTTCAAAAATGGTTTTGAATTGCACTTTGCAAAAAAACAATTTAATTCTATCTCAAACCAATTCAAACTGATTTTTTAAATAGTTCAGGTTCAATCTGCAATTTAAGGGTTTATTCTATCTACAAGTAAGTGTCAACGATGATACTTTTCTTACATGACACATCTTATCTTAAAAACAATAAAGCAAGAGAAGTTATGCGTGGTTTTAAAGACAAAAAAATCCGAATATATTTCACACTAATTTTAAGAGTAGTCATTAGTGTAATTAACATATAACCCTTAAGAAATTGAATTATACACAAAAGATTTTAATTTATTTATCATGCATATTTTACCTTGATGATAAAATTCACCTGAAGTGAATGAGTTAAGGTGAGACAACAAGGGTGTAACTCTCCTTCACTTAAATGAATCAATGAGTCAATATTGCAAGATACTTTTATTGAAATTATAGATAAATACGATATTTCTTTTTGATGCGTACCTTATGAATAGGAGAGGTAAGAGCATTTTAAATGGTGGATTCTGACATCGGCGTTAAGTTGGTCCACGGTGGTGAGGATGTATCTATAAAAACTCCGACGATCAAGTAAGTTATGGATTAGGATTTATGTAATTGTTAAGTAACACGTACTTGTGCATGGTGCATTAAAACTGTATTTATAATGTCATTTTAATGATTCCATGTGCATAATTGGGTGTGACAAAACTATTGGACCTATTTGGTGATCCAATCGGCCTATGCCAATTATAAAGACCTGGGACCAGGATATTTATGATGTTCCTGATTCCAACACTTTTTAGGTGGTCTAACACACGGGAGTACATCGAGATGTTGGTCTATAACACTTTTTAACTTTACATATTCACTGACTTTATAACAGTCAACCAAATCATTATTATTTGTAAATTGTATGAAAATGTAAAGGTTGAATGTGTTTGGATCAATTTATGTAAGAGAAATAACCGTTTCTTTTTGCCAATTGTTTTATTTTATGAATTTTGTTTCAAAAAATAAACTATTATTTTTCTGAAACTAAGTGTGTATATGTTTGTGTTAGGGACAGATCCAGAGTGTATGTCGTCCCTGAATTTCATAAGCTGTGAAGAAAAACTAAACCCTTATGATCATGTTCTTCTGGCTCCCAATTTTTCCCAAACATAATCATTGAACATTTGAATATTGCATATAGCGGTTAGTCTTAACTCTTACCAACATGTACCAAACACACCAAAATTACCATTTCATAGTTTTTTTTTCTTCTTTTTACTGTTAATACGTAAAACATTCACATGTGTCTGATATTTTGTTGTCCCATAATATTCTATTAATCATTTTGGATAAGGAGTACAAATAATTGGGCAGTTAACTTTTTTTTTTTTTTTCAAAGGCTGTTGGTTGATGTTTCTTTCCTACTCTCAATCTTTTTGAATGGAATAGCAATAGCAACAACAATATGACTTTATATAGCGTTTGAACCATCAACAGAGAAATTTGGATTGCCTTAAAAAAACTATTTTTAGAATCTGAATATGAACAGGGGAAGGGGAAAAGCCATCACTATCATGCAATATTTGGGAGAATCCACTTAGTGCTCTGACCTTTTGTTGCCTTTCTTTTGGAAGGGAATAGTAATTAGTAGTAAAGGTGGTAATTTTGTAATCAAGATATGTACTTGTACTTGTTTGGTTAAGATTTTTTACCTTAAATATTACTTTTATTTGTAATGATTTTAAATTTTAATATAAATTTAATAGTAGTTAAAAAAATTTCTTTCCATTTTTTAAAAATTATGTTTGAATCCAATTCATTCTAAAAAGTTAGTTAATAAAAAAAAAATTGTCACACTTGTTATATACTATATAGTAGTCAAATACCTATCAAGACTCCCAGTCAATTCTGACATTTATTAGGCCTAGCTATGACTAGTGTTTTTTTAGATGGGCATTTTGTAATCTACAAATTATGGGTTTACATCTGAGGTCTTTTTTCGTAGACTTTGTTTTTTTTTTTTAATATTTTTAGCCTTGTATTTTTTTTACTATGATAGACTCTGATATCATTTTAGATTTTAGGTTTAGACCTAACTCAATTCAAAAAATTAATTCGTAGAAGAAAAATTATCACCTCTTTTATATACTCTATGTGACTTTGTATCTAGCTAATTTGAAACTTAGCTTTTAAAAATTAAAATCAATTTCATTTATAATGAAAAGCTGAAACTAATGGACTAATAGTAAGCGACATGTCTCTCCCTTTGTGCATTAATTTCCTCCTAACTAGACGCTTAAAAGCCCAAATTCTGGAGAACATGAAAGAAAATTTTCAGCGGGAATTTGTTATTCTGTCATATTAGGTCAGAAACAAGAATACTACAACCAACATCGGATTTCCTTTTCAGTAATTCTTATATTTTCTGCATAAACCTAATATCTTAATTTTAGAGATAACAATAAAAAGTTTTTAAAACTAACTTAAAATTTAATAGCGATTTTTTGTCCGAATTAGTAATGAAACCATCATAAAATACAATACTTAAGTGAACGCTTCAAAAAGTATTAAAACCAAATACACAATGCAAAATTTATAGGGACTAATATATTTTTAAACCTTTTTTCTTACTCTATTAAAAAACTTTTTTTTCCTTATATTATCGTCTATCATCGTTGTTTTAAAAAGAGATAAATATTCATTAAAAATAACAAGTGAATTAATTATTAAGAATATTTTAAGTATCTTATTATTAAATATGATAAAAGTAATTAACTTTTGCTTATACTAATGTGTTTTTGTCTCTTTTCAACAAATCATCACTAAAAACAGTGGTTAATTTCCTTCTCAAAACTAAGCTCAGATGAACATAATTAAAATTTACTTATATTAAAAAATGGAACAGTACCTCATAATAGTCATTCATCTGCATTTTATTCTTAATCATTTCCTACTATTACTACTTCACTTTTTACAAATCAATTAGTGTCAGTCATTAATACTTACTATTAAGCAAGAGGATTAGACAAGTGGAGAAGTCTTTTTTTTTTTTTTTTGTTGAACAAGTAGAGAAGTCTAACAAAATGGTCACACAACACTAGCTCTCTTCTTTTACTCTCCACATTTTTTCTTATTTCTTTTGGAAATGCCTTTATAGTCACCTTTGTATTATGTGGTCGGTTAAGAATTATAAATTTCAAGTGGTGCAAAAAGATCCTTTTACCAATCCCAACATCTCTACATGATACTACTTTTTTCCACTACAAATTCACTCCCACCCCCTCACTTCTCCCACATGCCATTGCCTCCCACTCTTCTTCCTCTCTCTTTCCCTCTCATTCATTTTTCTCTCTATCAAATACTCAACCATTCATTCTAGTGTTATCTTCACAAACATCTCTGTTTTTCTTCCCCTGAAATCTCACAAAAACAGAGCACTCTGTTTTCCCCTGTTTCCAATTTGTTATTTCAGCCTCAAGCTTTCAGATTTGAAAAACTTCAGCTACCAAATGGCTGCAATTGTGTGTCATGGATATCAATCACGTATAGAGTCTCAGCTTGTGGAATCAAGAATACACAGACTTAGATTTCCAACACCAAAACCTCTCACCCCTCATCAACCCATTGATCTACCTTTCAAATCTTGTTTCTTTGAATCTAATACAGAACCTCATTGTCAGAAAAATGATCACAAAAGTGACACACTCAACAATAACTCAAACCTAAGTGGTTGGAGCTCCATTGAAGCTCTTTCCAATGTCTCCCAAGGCCTCAAAGAAGCTGCCTATGTCCCCCCTCAGGCGAAGCGCTCGTCGGTTCGACTTAGCGCGAAGAGTTTGGAGCTTTGCACTGAGAATTTAGGGAATGAGACAGGCACTGAGATCATAGAGAGTGGCATTGACATGCTCTCTTATAAAGAATGTGGTGAAAGGGAGGGAAAGAAATCATGTCAAGTTTTTAGAAGTAAGAAAGAAAAAACCAAGAATTTTCCACCTCCTTTGACAACAATGAGAGGATTAGAATCACTTAGAGTGAGGCCACATAGAGAAGGTGGGAGGCTCGTGATCGAAGCCACAAAGGTCCCTTCAAGCGCTTCTTGTTTCCAAGCCGAGAGGAGCCATGGCCGCCTTCGCCTTTGCCTCTGGACTTACCCTGAAGACTATGAAGAAGAAGAAGAAGAGACGGAGGAAGCAGAAGAAGAGGATATTGAGTTAAGTCCCACGTCAGCTAAAAATATATCAGAAACAAAGTTTATAAAGTCTACAAAGTACTCCTATCAGGAACAAACTTTTGAGACCGAATCAGGTCGAAACTCAAGTATAAAGAAAGAAGGAGTAGAAGATGTTTTGGATATTGAGAATGAAAATGGTGGAGAAGGGAGAATTATGGAAAAGTATGAGAGAAGAAGCAGAAGCAGCTTAAGATGCAAAGAAGGTGAAAATGAAAACAGTGAAATGTTGTTAATAAATTGGGGGGAACCTCTTCGGGTAGCAACTTCCTAAAGTTCTGATTTGGATCTCTTGCATGCCCTCTATCTATGTATGATAACATTTTTAGAATTTTTTTGGTTTTGTCTTTTTCTCAATTTCCCTTTTATTATTATTATTTTTTCTAATGAATTCTCATGTTTTTGTTTCTCCATAAAACATGCTTGTGGTCGGTAGTTATTATCGTTATTCTCTCTGTTTCTCTTATGCAGTAACACTGTGAAAGTCTGAAATCCAAAAAACAAAAAAGTGTGAAAACCAAGCATGCATGGAAATGGAAGTGGTCAAAAATTAATTTAAAAAAAAAAAAACATTACTCCTAACTCTTACAGAAATACTAGTAAATTAATACAGACATTAAGACATATACTCAGCTTGATATGGTGACAAGTTTATGACTGTTTTCTAGACCATTGATATTCTCATACAATTTTCTCCATGAGAGGCAATATTGTTCGTGTTGAGAATGACTATTTTAAACAGCAAAGTTTTCGTTTTAAATATTTAATACAATTGCATATATGTGAGACTTGAACACGAATAGGTTGATAACTTTAAAACAAGAGCATGAGATTGAGAGCGCGAGATAGAGAAAGAACACAAAACAACTACTTGATAATGAGCGCGCTAGGAAAAAAACAAAATCATTCATCGTTATGAACAAACCATCAACTCGTATTTAAATTTAAGTGGTGCTATTGTCACTCATTTTTTAATATTTTAAACTTAAAATATATATTTTAACTAATAAAACTAAAATCCTAATATTTAAATATTATTAAAATATTTAAATAAGAGTGATAATAAATAAAAAGAGTAGCAATAAGTCCATCCTTAATTTTTTATGATTGATTCATTTCATCACGTGGAGCAAATACAAAGAAGATTTGCAGGATTACAAATTCTAGAAATAATAAAAAGTTGCAAACATATGAATATGATAGAGTTTTATTAAGAGAAATTACCTCAGGGTAGAGTTACAATCTCAAGAAATGCCAAAAATTAACCACAGCAAAAATCAATTCATTTTAGTATAGAAAATGTCGTACTTAGTAAATAGTTTTAGAATCGTCTGAGTTTGGTAAATAATTTTTTTTTTTTGAAAGAAATGGGTAGAGATACTTTTTTTTTTTAATCTACTCAGCCAACAGATGCTTAATTCAACTTCTGATGTACTACTATCTCTTTAAGGAACTTAACCAGCTATTTTCTCTTATTTAGCAATTCATACAAATTTATTGGCTAAAATATAATTTTATTTTATTATATGCAAATTTTTATTTTAATCTTGATATTAGACATGTTAGCGGTACTTCGCACCAAAGTTTTTCCATATAAATATCTAATTGAACTATTTAAATATATAGGAACCAAATTGAAATAGGAGGCCACATAAATGTTAAGACCAAAAGTATATTTAAACATACATTTTATAAACTACTTTTCTCAAAATTTTCTATAAATTTTATTTAAATATATACAAGGTAAGGTAATTATTCTCCTCCTTTCACCATATCTCTCTTTAAAGGTTTTGACACAATAATTAACAAAAATATTTAACATTTTTGATTTTATAAAATAAATTACTTAATTTTTTAATATATCATTTTTCTTTCATAATTAAAATTTTATCTTATTCTTAAATATTAACATTATCTTTCTCTCATTTAAGGGTATAATTAGAAAAATTCAATTAATACCATCCTTCGAATTATAGAGTGACAAATAATTTTTAAAAAAATTAAAATAGCTACAACTACAGATATTGTGAAAAGGAGAAAATAAAATTTCATCATTTACTCGGGTCAAGTTTATAGCAACAAACCAAGATGTCTCTCTTTTTTTTTACCTTTTTATATAATTGTTTTCATTTATAATATGTATATATTTAAATTTTTTTCATTCGTTAAAGTAAAACTAACTGGAAACAGAAAAGAAGCCGCACATCTGAAAAGCAGGATTTGGTTCATTGTGCAATTAATTTAATTTCTGCAGTCCGTACGGTATATTTGGAAATTTACAAATTGCAATGAAATCCATTTTTCTTTTCATCTTTCCAAAAGTGAATTTGTCACAAACCTGTGACTTTGCTCAACTAGATTTGTTAACCTTTTTACTTTTTTTTTTTTTAAAAAAAAGAAAGATATGTTAACCTTTTTGAGATAAATGAAAGAAACCTACAATAGTGCCATATATATACATACACATACACATAAATGAAGGACTAGTTGTACAGTACTGACACTGTACCAAGTCCAACTATTATGAAATATATATATAAGTCGTACCAATTTGAGGGACCAACGGATCTGTTACTCTGAAACAAAATCAAAACCATACAATTGTGTCTTTTATTGCATTCAGTTAGAGTGAGTTTACAATGAGTGGAATCTTATTTGTCTCAATTTAGTTTAACTTAATTAGAATTTATCTCAATCAAATTCATCAAGTCAAATTTTTTATAAATTAAAAGTCTATTTAGTTTAGATTTTAGTTGAATGAAAAGTAAAAAATACATAAATCAAGACAAAAATCAATAGTTGAGAATATTATGCACAAAAAACTAAAATAATCCAATAAAAAATAAATAATTTTAACTTTAATCAAAAGTAATTTTAACAAAAATAAAATTTAAAACAAACCGACCTAAATTTTTTAGTTCAAATTCGACTTATTTAAAGTTTGCAAACTATTTTGTTACCAACAAAAAAAAAAGTTTGCAAACTATTTAATTTAGTTCACAAGTTAAGCTTTTAACTTTATTAAATTTTTGTTTACTTTCTTTCATGTTGTAAAACAAAAACAAAAAATATAATAAAAATTTTATAAAGCAAAGTTCAATATAATTGACATTTATGATTATACAAATTAAATTAAAAATTTATTTAAAATTATATATGTATTTTTTATATTTGGAATATTTTTAAAATATTGTATAAGATCACGTTGCTGATCAATTATAATATAGTGTAAATGAGTTAAATTGTGTTTGTTTAGCTTGTTTAATTAACGAATTTAATTCTTAATTCAAGTTCATTCATTTGGTTTATGAACTAATAAACGAAACTCATTGAATTGATTATTAAGTTAAATGTCAAATATAAATCGAGTTATTTCAGATTAATTCTATTAAACTCTAATTGCATTATTGTGTAGGCCTTCGAGGAATCAATTTAATTGTGTTATGAGAATGATGCTCTTTGAATTCTAACTTCTGAGGGTTGGAGTCCCATACTCCCTATTAGACTCATTATAAAGAAAATTATTATTTTTTATGATCTTAAATGTAAGTCACTTTTAACCCGAATTATCAAAATTAAGTAATAGAAGTTACTAATTTATTAAGTTTGTCTAAAAAGTAAGATTTCTTTAACTATACTTCTATAATAAATGTGTTAATAAATATTTCAAATCAACTAATATTATTTTCCTTTTGTACACTATATATAGAATTATTGAAGAATTATGTGATTAAACGAGAGATTAATAATGTCTTCTAGCTAGTTTCATGGAGTGGGGGGTGAATTTGAAATTTCATCACTCACATTAATGGCAAGAAGGAGAAGGTACTTGTACGTATTAATACATGTGGGAAGATCCAATAATATGTGATCATTTTAGGGATTTCAGACATTTTAAATCCTATTCGCCAGTTTTCTGCAACATCTCATCAAGCATCATATCATCATTACTTTCTCGACTAGCATTGTACCCTGATTTTATTCTATCATCTTCATTATTTTGATTATTTCCATTTTTTTTTAAATAAGCAAATTTATTAATGAGTATTAGGAGTATTTAAAAGATTACAAAAAAATTTATTATCCAGGTTGAAAAATAAATCTAGCAAATTACATACAGATTATTTCCATGCTTAATTTAGAACTATGACTTATTATAATTTCTTTAACATTTATGTATAAGTTTAATGGTGTGATAATTTTGTTATATTTAAATTGAGAATTCTAATTTTTTTAGTTGGACAAAAATGTCTAGAACTATAATTCGCTTAAAAATAGACAATATTTTTGTAAGAAAAATTTTTCCCACACATTTTATAACTAATACTCCCTTCGGTTTTAAATATAATAAAAAATAATTAAAACACACTTATTAATACAAGTGGTTGACATCATTTAATTTTTTTGATTTTATGGAAAGTCAATTCTCTTAACAAATACTACCTTTGGTCTTTTTTATTGGACCCTCTAATCAATTCACGGATTCAAATCAGGTGTTCCCAAATCATGTCCCACCAATAGAATATCGTCACGTCATTAAAAAATTCTATTAGAAAATTAAAGATTAAAATTAAAGGAAATATTTTTAATGACGTGGCGATATTCTATTGGTGGGACATGATTGGGAACATGATTTGGGGACACCTGATTTGGATCCTCAATTCACATAGATTAAGAAAACTACTAACAACCTTATTTAATGTCTTGTTTTTTCAAAAAATAGTATAATCTACCAAATTTACCCTTTAAAGTCAAACTTTTTAATAAATCTATTAATTATATCCACTATCCCTTCATTTATTAGAAGAGTAGATAAGGAAAAAACCAATAATTGCCTCTTGAACTTTGTAGGGTGTCTTATATATATAGGACCAATAAATTTTCTCCAAAAGATCTTATATTTAGAACGAAAATAGTAGCATTATGTTTTCAACCACTAACAACTATCATTATCTATTATCATTGAAAAGAATAAAAGTGATTGTGCTTTGCTTATATTTGGAACAAAAAAAGCGTAATAGGTTTTGTTTATATTTAAAACCGGAGAGAGTATATAAAGAACATTTTGAGTCCCTAATTGTCTTTAAATGGCATCAAGGATGTATTATTTTGAAACCAGACATTTTAGTTATCTAATTGGGAAAAATGACTAGAACTCTTGTTCATGTATAAATAGTTTGAGTTTTTACATGAAATTTTGTGTCCATACATTTTGTGTCCTTATATATTGGAATTTTGTATAGAGACATTTTAATTTGCAACTAATAAAAAATATTAGAGTTCTTAAATGACATCAGGATGCATTACATAGAAACTGGACATTCTAGTGGTCTAATTGGGAAAAAAAATATAAAAAAAAATGTGAGGAACTCTAATTCGTATATAAATAAGTGAAATTTTGTGTCCATATATTTTACAACTAATAAAAAAAATTCAATGTCTTCAAAATGATTTCAAAATGCATTATATTGAAGTTGAGAATTCTAGTTGTTTAATTGAGCAAAAATACATAGAACTCTACTCTACACATAAATAGGTGAAATTTTTGCTCGAAATTTTTTTTCTGTAGACATTTTGAAACTGATACAGAACATTTGACACCATAATTTCCCTTTAATGACATCACGATGCATTAAAATTAAATTGGGCATATTAATTATCTAATTGGCCAAAGAAGACTAAAACTCCAATTCACAAATAAACATGTTGAATTTTCGTATGAAATTTTATATCCAAGCATTTTGTAATTAATAAAGAACATTTGTATCTCTGACTACCCTCAAGTAGCATCAAAGATGCATTATATTGGTATTTCTGGGTGCCTTCCTTGCAGCATTTCGGACATGTTGTTTAGTTTGTGTGGGTTTGTATCAAGTCAATCAAAATGGAGATACATGGTTACTATTTGGCTAGCAACAATATGGAGCATCTGGATCCACCATAACAATTTGGTTTTTCAATTTAATTGATGTTATCAAATATAGATCATGGAAATGGATATGTGGGGGTCTGAATGGGGATTTTTTTGTTATATGTTAATTTGATTCATGATGCTTTAATGTGTATTAGGCTTTTGTCTTAATTTGTAAATGAGTTTCAGTACCTTTTGTATTCTCATTTACTAATAATATGTTTTGCTTATAAAAAAAAGTTATATAACTCAGTTGGTGAACATATGGAGACATGCGTGTATGATTATGTGGGTTCAATCCCCGGTTAATGTACTTTCTTATGAAAAAAAATGCATTATATTGAAATTATGCGAAATTTTGTGTACATACATTTTGTAACTATTAAAGAACATTAGAGTCCCTAATAGCCCTTAAATGACATTAGGATATATTTTATTTAAATTGGGCATTCTATTTGTCTAATTAGACAAATCAATTCACAAAATTTTCACATAAAAATACGTGTCGACACATTTTCCATCTAATAAAGGGCATTCTAGGCCCTAATAGCCCTGAAAAGGCATTAGGGATGCATTATATTGAAATTGGGCATTTTAGTTAAATAATTGGATAGAAAAGGGTAGAACATTAGTTCACATATAAATAAGTAGAATCTTTGCATGAATTTTTGAGTCTACATATTTTGCAACCAATAAAGAACATTTGAGGTCTTATTGCCCTTAAATGACATCAGGGAAGCATTATATTGAAATTGGGCATTCAAGTTGTTTTATTGGGTAAAAATGGTTAGAACTCTAGTTCACATATAAATATGTAAAATTTTCGCATGAATATTTGTGTCCACATATTTTACAAGTAATAAAGAACATTCGAGGCCATAATTATCCTTAAAAGGCATAGTATACATTATATTTAAATTAGGAATTCTAGTTGTCTAATTGGGCAAAAATGCAAAACTCTTGTTCGCATGTAAATAGGAAGAATTTTCGCATGAAACCTTGTGTTTAGACATTTTGCAACTACTCTCTCCGTTTTATATTATAAGGTCCTATTCGGACAATTACGCTTATTAAGAAAACATATAATAAAATTAATTAAAGGATTGCTTTTTAAAAAATGTACTCCCTCCGTTCTGAAATATTAGTCACTTTAGGGGATTTCACATGGATTAAAAAGAATAATTAATTTTGATAGAATCTAACAAAAAATGCATAGGTAAACTAAATTAATTATTGACTTTGAGGTTTACTCAATAGCTATTGGCTATAAAAATAATAAAAGTAGAAATCGTTAATAAATATAGCATTGATAATGTAAAAGTGACAAATATTTTGGAACAATCTTTTTTGGGCTAAAGTGACTAATATTTCTGAACAGAAGGAGTATATAATCTCCATAACTTACCCCTTTTTCTCTTTCATTATTGCATTAGTTATTTCTTTATAAAATCTCATTTATTATGATGGACAAACACAGAAAAAAGTAATGAATGTTTCTTAAAAATTGTACGGGGTCTTATATTATGAAACCGTAGTCTTATCTAAAAAGGGTTTTATAATATGAAATGGAAAGAGTAGTAAAGAACAATGGAGACCCTAATTTCTCTTAAATGGCATGATGCATTATATTGGAATTTGGTATTCTAGTTGTCTAATTGGTCAAAAATGACTAAAACTCTAATTAGCATATAAATAAGTAAAACTTGAGATGAAATTTTGTGTATACATATTTAGAAACTAATAAAAAACATTTGAGACCTTAATTGTCCTTAAATAGCATTAGGATACATTATATTGAAACTGGGCATTTTAATTGCTTAATTGGGTAAAAATAATTCGAGTTCCTAATTAACCTTAAACGAAATCAGAATGCATTATATTAAAATTGAGCATTCTACTTGTCTAATTAGGCAAAAATTTCTAGAATTTTTGTTCACATACAAAATAAGTGGAATTTGCTTATGAAATTTTGTGTTCACATATTTTGTAAATAATAAAGAACATTTGAGGCTTTAATTGCTCATAAATGGCATAAAGGAGGCATTATATTCAAATTGGACATTTTAGTTGTTTCATTGTGCAAAAATTGCTAGAGCTATAGTTCCTATATAAATAGGCGAAATTTTCACATGAAATTTCTGCCCACACACTTTGCAACTAGAACAGAAATTTGAGTCCCTAATTAACCTTCACAAAAACAAAATTAATAATAATTTCGTTGTAAGAATACATTGTGATATGATTGAAAATGAGATTAATATTGCATAAATGTAAGTAAAGTGAAATAACCGTGAAGCTAACCAAATTTTAAAATCGGGTGGTAACCAGATTCTAGAATAAACCGAGTGAGAGTTAATTGTGTGGTGATGAGACTAACCGAATTCTTATATCCGATTTTCCTCTGATTCTAAAATCTAATTAAAAATTAGTTTTAAAAGAAAAAAATAAATTGTACGATACGAATTAAAAAACGTGTGATACTATTAGTATCCTCTTATTGGCAAGGGAGCTTTTGGGTTTCTTGTTAGTTAAGTATTGGAAAGCCTTTCTAGCTTTTGTTTGTTGGAAACATAAATAAACGCATTCTCTTCCTCACCTTCCACAAAGTTTTAGAAACCCAATTGTGAAATAACACTAATAATGGATTAGAATATGATTACAAAAGGTTGGAACTCGTTCAAATATATTTCCACCAATACATGATTTTTCTAGATTTTTAATTTTTGCACATATTTCTCTTTGTTTGCCTTTTGGTCGTATAATTTTTTTTTTCCCTTTGTTTAGTTGTCAAATTGCATGGATGAACTTTCCTAGTAATGGACAATTCAACGTATTAGCAACTTTTGAATATAATGGCAAATGCACCTCCTTAATCAATTTCTCATTTTTAATATAAATAAATTTTAGAAAAAAATACTGTTATTGAACATCAGAAAAAGAATATAAGAATAAATTAAGATTGAGCATTGTAAAGTAGAGATCTTTCCCCACTACGTCACCAACAAAAGGAACAACCTTTGTCATAAAAGCATTCCATCATCTTCTTCCATACCATAGAGCCATTACTTTAGCCACTGTTTATTGCTACTCAAATGTGTATGTGTCTAATGTCTATTATAACCTCAATTAGATCAAATAAGTCTATTTAGCAACCTACTTCATTTGTTACTAAATTTATTTTATTTGGTTATTAAATTGGTAACGACATAATTAGTTCCCAAATTAACTTTAAAATAATTATATATAGCGACATATATAATATTAGCTGCCATCAATTTTACTTATTCAGTCGTTAAATTAAACTTTTATAATAATAAACTCCTATTTAACACTTTTTAGCGACATTTATATTAATAATTTAATTGTACCGATTAAAAATTATATTTAAAATTAAAAATATTTTAAGAAATGATAGTAAATAAATAAGAGTGATCTGACAATATAGTCATGGTTGTTTTATGAATAAATTTACATCCTCTTGTAACATTCTTTTATAAATCCCATTACGTGCTAAAGATAAAAATAATTAATTGTTTATTATAATTTTAAGATATAATTATACTTACTTTTTTATTTAATATTTACTGTATAAAATATTAAAAAAATTTATAATAGGATTTCGCAGAGAATATAGCAAATCTCTTGCTTTATAGCCCACCCCACATCCACCCAAAGTTGGGCACAAATTAAACACAGCGCCCACTTAAAAGGAGACATTAATTGGCGAAGTCAACAAATTCTCAGTCGTTGTTTGGCTATGGATAATATAAAACAATATTTCAAGAATTTATATATTCATTATTCACACGTTGCAAAAGTGAGAAAAACCCATATCCATATATATGTGACCTATATGTACAACTATAGAACGCGGTGTCTTCTTGACCAAATAATATTAATTTAAAACAAGAAATAAAAATCAGAAACATTTATCATTTTAACTTCGTTTGCATAAAAAATATTTTGTTGAAGTCTTGGAGAGGATAAATCCACTTTGGTGTATAGAAATTAGTCTTTAACTATTGACTTAAAAAAACTAGTATTTGTGGGGCACACCAAGAGTAAGAGGATGTACCAACTTAATCATGATAATATCTCATAATTTAATGTTTGTATCGATAAAATTCGATATCTATAATGAGTAATTAAGCAGAGTAAATTTTCAAGACTTAAGGCCTGTTTGAAACAATTTTAAAAAAAGTTAGGAGTTTTCAATATAAATTTGTATGTAAATTCCGAAAACTAAAAATATAAAGCAGTTTTAGATGTTTTCAAATTTTAGTTTTTAAATACTGAAAAACGAAAAACTGTTCTTGAAAATCGTTTTTGAAAACTTGTCTGCCAAACGAGTTTTTTAATTTTACTGTTTTTAAAAATAGAAATCAAACAAGCCTTTATTCTTGCCTTAAATAGATCCTCACTTTGTGTGGGGGTCCACTTACTAAGTGGAGGGCAATTACTTCGCTTAATACCTTCGTATGTACATATTCTTACAATTTGGGTTCGGGTCTAGCTTACTTCCAAAAGCTAGCTTGTAGGATGACAATTGTCACATCCTTATAAACTCAACAACGGTCATATCACTAGCCGATGTGAGACTTCTAACACGCCCCCTCACGCCTAGAACTACACAGCTGGAGCGTGGATAAACAAACGGGTGGCCCAACAATACGGGACTTATAAACACCCAACAACGAACATGAAAAGCCCAACAAACGGATCTAAGATATACCATCTTACAATTTGGGTTTGGGCCTAACTCACTCCCAAAAACTAGCTTGTAGATGAGGATACATACATCAATTTTTGTCAATCCAACCGTTGAATTAAAAATTCTTGGCATATAAATTAATTGTACAAAAATTCAAATAATTTCAGAATTTATTAATATTTCATCTACCAAATCTTCAATTTAATGAATGATAGACTTTTTAAAACATGAACAAATATGAATTTTTTTTTTTTTCTAAACTTAAATGTGAGGTATTTTTTGTCGTGTATAGAACTGCATGTTAAAAAATCCTCACACAAAAGCAAGTGGTTAGAATATGCTCTTTTGTTTTTTAAGTTTGCATCACAAAAAAATGAGGTCTCTCTTTGTCCTTCACAACCGAAATGGATAAGCATGGAGCTATATATGGATGTGATGGTACATTATAGGAGTATTTAAACCTGTCCTTGTGTATTAGAGAAAGTTACACGCGTTAAGTATTATATACACACATGGCAATTGTTTAGGGGTGGCAAAATGAGTTTCGGCTATTAGGTTGTTCCGTTAAACTGTCTTAAATTAGAGGGTTCAGTTGTATTTTGGAGTGGTGGAAAGGATTAACATTATTTTTACTGGGAGTAACACTATCATTTTTAATATATAGATTTATGATTTTCATATATAAAGAGATGGTGGGACTTCTAAAATTGAGTGATGTCAATCCCTCTCACCTTTTGGAGTTCACTACCCCAACTTGGCCCACCCCACCAACCCACGCAGGCCAATGGCGGGCCAGGGACAGGTAGCCCGCCGGTCCACTTTCCTTATTTTTCTTATAAAAGTACATCTTTTTTATTTATGGAGTAGAGGAGTTAAAGAATTTTAAAAAATAAATACAATTAAAATTATACTTTTTTATGAAAATACATTTTTAAATGAAAATATATTTTTTAATAAAAACATTTTTTTCTTAGAAAAACTTTATTTCAAATAACTTTCTTTTTTAAATTTTTTTGCGGGCTGGCTTGTGACTCGCCGAGCCAATCCAAAAATAAGTTCGACTAAAAAAATGAGTCTGTATAGTCATGTGGGCCAGCCTGCCCTGTTTTTTGGCGGACTAAACAGGCTAAGTTAGCCCATTTTGTCACTCTTACTATCATTACAAAGAAAAAAGAATTTTCTTCCGCAATCAAAATTAATTTTTTAATTAAATATTTTAACGATTTTTTAATGTTTGAAATGGTTAATAACATTATTTTTAGCCATTAATAACATTTTTAATTTAGTCCTCAAATTATTTTATTATTTTCTTTAGTGTATTGCTTCCGTATCTATATATCGCTATCACAATAAAGCATGATTTTAAATTAAAATTTGAATGATTACGTACACAATTGTAATCAGGGTCATATCTCAGAATTATGAGGCCTTAGGTAAAAATCAAGACAAAGGTCTACATTAATTTAGAATTTTAATTTAGATTTTTTTTGAATTTTTTTTACGTTTAAAATTGTTTATGAAATTTTATAATCAAATAGTTCTAACATTTCATTATCTATAAAGATTAATTCATTTAACCTGTTATAATCTAATTGATGTTAAATATGATTTAATTAGTTTTTATTTTAAAAAACTTTTTTCAGTAGCCACAATATTTATATGTAATGTTAATAATATTTTATAAATAATCTATACATTTAGAAAAAAAATCTAAATTTTTTTATATAGTTCAATATTTTAAATGACTTATTAATTTATTTGTTAATATTCTTTTCAATACTCTTAGTTTTGAAAATAAGTCAACACCATCAATGTGAGAATGATTATCAAAACTAAATTTTTTTTGTAACATTGATGCAATATGTTTTTAATTCATCTTTGACTAATATTATAAATTTATTTGAATCAAATAAAAAGAAAAATATATTTCATACTCTAACATTTATTTAAATTGACTCTCGATAAAAATGTTAATTTCCTTTATAAAAAATTACTCCATCTAGTCCTTGTTATAAGTTTCATTTTGGAAGAATTTTGTGATAACTTTTATAAGGCATTGTACAAGTCCTACAGAGCATTTATGGTTATTTTTCTTATTTGCTTCCTATTAAATACCTTAACTTTATTGTACCAACTACTAAACACAATATTTAAAAGGAGTTTTTTAATCTGTGCAATATTGCACAGGTTAAGCTTCTCAAATGAAAATTTTTTATGGGAAAACACAAAAATTAATTGAGATATGTTTGAACATGTATTTATTATTTACTATTATTTCTACTTTGGGATTTTTATTCTGTGCAATATTGCACAGGTTAAAAAAACCTATTTAAAAAAAAATAAAATTGATATATCATCTAACCTTTTAAAAAAATTAATACAACCCAACTAACTTTATTAATATATATGACTGAGGTAATTATATATGCCTTATAACAAGTACCGAGAGAATAAAAAGTGAGCTAGCAAAACTTAGAGTAATCACCGAGATAGATGTCTAGAGCAATCTCAATGTGGTAGTTGTGGGGTCTACCCAATTCTTAAATTATAAAGTGAAACAATACTTATAGAAAATAGAGAGTTTGATATTTGAGACTTGAGAAAGAGAAGAGAGTGGAGCTTCTATCACTTTAGTATCCACCAATAAAAATAAGAGTGTAATTGTTCACTATATTTTACACTTATAGAAAAATGAGAGAAGATGAAAGGGTAAAAAAAACAAGATAAAAAATACATAAAATATTGGGCGTCACATTGAAAGTTAATATTTTTTATATTAATTGTATAATTTTTTTTTTTTGAAAAATGGGGCCTTGTAAAACTGTTTTTCAAAAATAGTTATCAAAGAAATTTCATGTGTTTTTCAATTTTTTTTTTAATTTACATACTAATATGCATTGAAAACTCATTTATTTTTTCTATTAAAAAAATTATTCTTAAAAATTATTTTATAATACAGTTTTAAAAAAACTAAAGAACAAAATTGAATCAAATAAACTCATACTATTCCGAAAAACTATTTAAAAAAACGGTTAACTAACAATTCCTAAATCTTCAATAGTAATTTTAAATCTAAAGAGGGACCTTTCAAATGGCTGTGGCGCTGCATGTGCTTGTCTTAGAAAAAACTGTGATGTAGTATTTGACAAACACAGCAAAATGATAATGATAATGTATGTCATCACAAAACAGTTTTTCTTTTTAATTTATTTTATTTTTATTTTTTGGCATGAAGGAGGTGGAAGACATATAGAGATGCCACCTAAGTAACCTAAACAAGAGTATATTCATGAGAATCATGACACATTATTCTTCTTCAGAATTTGGAGGCATGCTTATGACAATATCTATGACCTCTTTTCCATTATTAGCATTATGTTTTTAATATTGGTCCCCTATATTTATATACATACCATCCTTTTGACTATATTCACAAGATTTTTGAGATGATTCCTTGATGTGTCTGTTTCCTTTCTTTCTTTCTTTTTTTTCGTTAGTTTGTGTGGGATTGGTGGATCAAAAACTTTATTGCACACGTAATTTCTTTTTTTTTTTTTTATGCCGGCCGGTTAGGATTATAATTAATCCTACAAGAGTATTATCTCGTCGACAAATAAATATTAATCTTTAAAAGTTGTAGAGATTATTCGAACATCTATCATCATGTTTAAATAATTTAATTATATATCTATTTATTTTCAGTGTCATCAGTTTTTTAAAATTTATATATATATATACCAGAGACAGATACATCTTCATTCTAATCTTATTTCATGTTGATTTCTTCTCTGACTCTGATCTGTGATCTAAATTAAATGATGATATTTTCATGCATATATTATTTCAAATCTGGGTTGATCTTCCAGAATCTTAGGTCTTTCATGTCAAGAAGTTTTCTTTATTTTACAGCAAAAGAGAAAAAGACGCGTTCCACTCTGCCAACACAAACATCTTATCATGAACTTTGGTCCTTTCTAATATTTCAAAATTCATCAGCCCTTTAATTTGTTTTCCAAGTTTTTTTTTTCCTTTTTCTTTCCTTTTTAATTTTCTTCATGTTCTTTCGTTGTTGGGGGTCCTCCTGACAACTTTGATCAATACTCTGTGATTAAAAAGATATCAGGAAAAAAAAAAGTGCAGCTTTTGATATATTTTTTGACCAAAACACTAATTTGAAAAGGGACCAAAAGATCACACTAGATTTCATTGATTAATTGTAGGGAACAAAAAGAATTAATGGGGATTTTTTTTTAATGATATTTGCTCTTAGAAAATCTATGCAAGCAGCAGGGTCCAATTATCCAAATTATGCTTAATTAGGGAAGCATGTGGACAAATTAAGGGTAACCCGTAGGTAACATGTGACAATTTAAACAGCTCTTTGCCCCTTCATTAGTCATTACCCACATTGATCATTTTCTCATAATTTTGTGCAAATGCTTGAGCATGTTTTACATTTTTTTTAAGCTACTAACGCAATAAAAAAAAAACAATGATTTAGCGACGGAATAAACGAGTTTGTTAGTTACTAAACATAGTATTGTGGGCTATTTTGGTCATTAACATATTTAGTGACCAAATAAACAAGTTTAGTGATCAATTTTTTTGGTCACTAATTATACATTTTATTTGTAGTGTAAATTGATTTTTATTTTCTTGTAACGTGATTGTTCTCTTTAGACTTGGTGAGAATTTGTGGTTTGTAATTTTAGGTAAAAGGTGGCATAGGTATGCATCATGTGCTTTAAGGGTGTTCACGGGTTGGGTTGGTTTAGTTTTGGTGTTATCTGATATCTAAATCGATGAAAATTATATGAATTGGTTTAGTTTAGATTTGGGCGAAAAAAATCTCAGAATCCGAACCGAACCAATCTAAAATACTATGGTTTAGTTCGAGTTGAATCATCGGGTTGTCTGATTAAAATAAAAAAAAATTTGGTATTATTTAGTTTGCAAATAGTTTTGAACCTCAACTATTTTACTTTTTTTAACCAAATTTTTAATTTCTAACCACAAAAATATAAAAGAGGACAAAATATATACGAAGGAACTAACCAATATGTACAATAGAAAATACAATGACAGCTTTTGATTATTCTTTTAATAAATGAAAAAGTTTTTTTTGTCTTTCAACTAAAAATTGGATATTATTTCAAAAAGCTTTCAAATCGTTTTTCATAGCTTAAAATTATCTTAAAAATCACTTTTGACCGCAAATATATCCAAACAAAAATCGATTATATCTCAGACAATTTATTCTTTTTCACAGTTTATTTTCACAATTATTTACCGCTAATTCAAACATACCCTTAATTATCGTGTTAAGCAAAATTCAATTCTACATGAACTCAAGTTGTTTATTTTTTTTTTATTATTTTTTTACAGAAATTCAAAAACACACTTTGAATCTGAAGACTTTTAATAATAGCGATGTACTAGTTTCCTCTCCTTCCTAATAGTAAGCATGAGAACAACTAGTACCTAACAGGGTAAAAGAAGTAGTTGATTTCTGTTAGATACAGTTTGATTTTCATATGATTTGAGAAATATGACACCTAATAATTCAAATACAAATAAATGTATATGGACCTAAATGGGACCTTCAACCCATTGCATTCAAAGTTTCAAAGTTTTCCAAATTCCATTACTGCTTCTATCAAGAAAGCCTACATCTTCTATTACCTTGTAGGTCAAGCTTAAATGTATCAATATATTTTTTGCTCTAAAATTGGGACAACCATTGTAGAAGGGACAAAACTTAGATGTAATTTATTTATATGGTTGTGTAGGATTGAGATGAAACTCTAATTTTGACTAAAAAATAACATTAATCACATGCTAGATTAATTTCTCGATATAGATAAATACGCTCTCCTAAATTACATATTTCTTGTTGGTGAAAACTGAAATCTATTAAACAAAACTACAACTAGTGATATCAAAAGGAAAAATTACATTTTACATTTATATCCTATGTTTAGTGAGGTCTCAAGTATCTTTTGAGGATATTGTTCACTCCATCAAGGCTTTGTTCTTTTTTTTTTTAAAGTTATCAAGGCTTTGTTCGGAATAGAGTAGTCTTGTTCTCACTTTGAATGGTGCCAATCTCAATAACCTCAATTAAGTTAATTTCTCATGGTTCCCAGCCCAAGGGGGTTACTCTAGAAAAAATTAGAAAGTCTCAAAACAAGTTTCAAGGGAATGGGCTTCAACCAAACAAAAAATAAGTGAGCTTAGTTTTTATTTTCTCAAGGGCTTCGTGAATTGATAGAAGTTTAAACATTCGGTGATTGATAAGCGTGTTATCTCTTTTAATAATATAGTTACACTTTTTTTCAAAAAAAACTCATTTGAAAGTATATTTTTTTTATTAACTTCCAAATGAGTTTTCCTAAAGAAAGAGTGACGTTATGTCCCTATTAAAAGATGTGGGTACTTATCATCTCTTGGAACATTGAAATGATTACTAACTACTTTCTAAGGAAGAAAATACTTTTTGTGAGTCTAGTCACATGTATTCTCCATATTAGACAATCATATTCGAGCCAAGAACGTTCACATCATGGTAGGATGAGTTCTCTCTCTCAGCAAGTGTTCTTCCATCCACAAGGGCTCGAATCTAATACTATTTGCTTAAGCTGAACAAATATGTACCACTTGAATTCACTAGATTTTGGACTTGCATATCTTCGAAAAGGAAAGAAAATGCAGATGAGGGTCAATGGATAAACTTTTTTTGGTGGGTCTAACAAAGGGTAACCTGAAATGATCATGTTAGTGCATTTGAGCAGTTCATTTCAAGGTGTATCATAATTCACCTTATCTCATACTTTCTTGCATGATTTCTTCCACTGACAAGCAACTGCTTATCCTTATGCTTGCCTGTGACAAGAATTTAGAGGATTTGGTATAACCTCACAAAGCTCAATTCTTTTTTCTTTCCCTTTCCAACACAATAGATACTGAGGCAATTAACTCTGCATCGCATTCTTGAGTACAGTTTTGTAAAGAAAATAGAAGATGGAGTGAAAGAGCTCCATGGTGCACGGCGAGAGGAAAGAGATGACGATGATGATAATGAAGGTTTTGAACAGAAAGAACATAGAAGCTTCCATGCAGCTCTTCTCCATTTCTGGTTTAGCTAGATCAAATTCTCCAGGCATCGCAGGAAAACCACAATTTTCTTCATTACATATTTCTAGAATCAAACCAATGCAAAGGTGTTTTAAGTTTTGTGCGTTTACCAGTCCTATCTAATAGGAATGTTAGTTAATTGTTAACCATCATGCCTTATTAATGTCAATTTTACACACCTTTAAATTCAACAAGACAAGTTAGTAGATGGTTTTGGATCTGTGCATTGAGCAGCCTCAACATCAAATTAATAAGCAATAGAATTTCCATACTAGTATTATGTTGTTATTAATGGAACAATTATTGTCTACAATTCTGATTTGGCAAATTTAAAACTCTCTCAAAATAAAAAAATAAAAAACTGATGATGTATTGATGTTAATGGCAACAACCATAAGATAACAATCCTTGAGGAAAAACACATTGTTCCCCTATTCCTCTCATATATCATTCTACAGACACTTACAGTATTGAAACAGCACAAGCCGCGACCACTCGAAATAAATCGGAACGGTGGACAGAATCCTTTTGCTCACAACAGAAGAATGATACCAACTAACAAGAGAATTGAGCAGTAAACAAATCCACATTTAGAAATCAAATTGGCACCGCCATTATCATCAGTCTCAGGAACAAAGCTTCCTTCAGGGGTGTTAGTGGTCAATACAACGACAATCCAGTTATCTTCTGAACCGATACCAATTCCCGTGTACTTCGAGTCGTTGAGATTATCCGAATAGAGAGATTGTGTGAAGTTAGCTAGGACAAGGCTCGGTACAAGGCCGGGCACACAAGCAGGCATTACAGATCCATCCCTCGTGTTAGAAATGTTCAAGTGGCATTTCTTTAGCAGCTGTGGATAGTTTGAGAGATGAGGTTCAGTACCTGGTACTGTGTTAGCACCTGTTGTATTTGTACAAGGTTGGTCCTTGAACTGGTCGGCCATTTCTTCAGCGAAGCAATTTGCATTGTCATTCGTTGTTAGGGATGTCAAGTTTAAAGATGCCCGGTACTTGTTGATTCCCTGATAAAGATCATCTTCCTCATCTGCAGGGAGATAGATATTACGGTAAGCGCAGTCTCAAAATGTCAACTTCAATGCGAATGTTTATATCTGTGCGCAAGGAAAGTTCTGTGTGACTGCGTATGTTTAGTCTGGTTTGACTCTCTATTTTCTGATATATAGTTCTATGAACACAAATTCACACGAAAAGCAAATACTAGCTAGACAGAAGCTGCAGCAGATTAACAGATGCTGTGAACTGTAAAACCTTTCACTCAGATAAATAAAATGCATGTTAACCAAAGAAACAGATAAATAAAATGCATTGAAATCTAAATGAGTAGTTTCTCTTTAAGAACTTTTCCTTAATTCCAGTAAATTGGATGTATAACATACATGAATCAATGAGAGATAGGAAAAGAGGGAATGAAACTGAATCTTTATTGATGAAATCCCGCCTCTTCAGATTAGTATCAATTGAGATATCTAATTAGTATGTGTTTGTACAGACCCAAACATCCCCAAATGTTCAAGAGACTTGGCTCTATTCAACACGCTATTTTGAAATCACTCTTCAAGATGCCTACTCTGGCCTCATACCCTCTTATACACAATTTCTCCACCTCTAACTAACTGATTAACAATCTGTCAATGAATTATACATCTAAATCGCTAGGTTTCTATCAGATTCATGACCTCTAACATGCTTTATTAGTAGATAATTTGATTAATCAATGAACATATATTCGACTTACTGATACACATGGAGAAACTTGAATATAAACACAAGCCATTAATAAAACACACAAAATTCAAATCATCTTCCACCGATAAGTAATAAGTAATTGCTTGAAGCAACTGAAAATTTCAAATATGTTGTTCAGCAGCACTAAACTCAAATGAGCAGATTTTTGTAAGATCAACACCAAACAGTATGCTATCGCCAAAGAGTGGGTAAAGATTAAAGATAAAGCAAGATCAACCGCTATTACAATCAGATCTAGCTCACATTGGCCATTGAGGAACACAAGAGCAAAAGAAAATGCAAAAAATAAAATAAATAAAAATAATAGAGTGATTGATTAGTGATTACTTACCGTGGTCGCATTTAACTGAGTGATTCAATAGGAGAATGGAAGAAAAGAAGAAGAGAAGCAGAGAGAAGCGGAAAAACGCCATTAATGTTTGTGATTTAGAAGAGAAGAGAAATGAATGGAACGAGAAAGACCCTATTCTTTAAAGAAGAGACTCCAAGTAAAAGCTCTAAGCAAACTAACTGAAGACGACATCGCAACCGCAACGACAACGTTTTACCCATGCTTTAGGAATTTCCATTTCTCTGTCTAATTATATTTAGAGATAAACATCAATTTATCCATATGGATTTTTCTAAGAAAAAGCCAATTATAAACTTTACATTTTAATTTAAACATACTATTTTTCTACAATTTTTTTAAGAAAATTATACAACCCACCCGATGATCGAATTTCATACATACATGTATATTTTCTACCTTTACCATCTGAACTACATAGTTAAAACAGAGAGACACATTTATATACGCTCAATAAATTAATCTTTTTTCTAATAATAAGATATTTACATAAAAAAAAATCAACTTTTTTTAAAATTAGAGACAAATATTAATCGTTAAGATTATTGATGTTGACGACAATAAATTATTATTAGAACTTTTACTAATTCTATACCAATAGTCCAATACTTCAACAATTATTCAGTCAGCAATAGCTAGAATCATGTAGACAGGCATTTAAAATTGAAATCTTTATTTAATTTGTGAGGATGACAACATTTAATTTCCATGATAATTCTAACTCATGAGCATCACCATTCTCCTTGTGTTGTTTATGTTACTACCATCACTCATCTCTGTTCAAAACCTATCTTACTAGAACAATTCCAAATAATCATTCATCACTATTATCCCTATGTGTTGATTCTATTTTTCATCTGTATTAAAGATGAATATGTATCTTACAACCCTCTGAAGCTTTGGGAACCTCATCAATCTGACAGTATAACTGCTTTAGCATCTTTGTCCACTTGGGAGAGTCATCTTTCTTGTCCGTGCTGTAAATATAGAGTGTATCCAAAACTTTTGCTGTTTGCAACAAATATTTTATTGCATTAAGCTCTCCTTCTTCACCATTGAAAGAATGTATCTTGATAGTCTTGAGGTGATTCTCAAAGCATACAGGTAATGGACCAACATTGTTTGCACCATTTGGAATCAAGAAAACACTCTGCATTAGTATAAATAAAACAAGTCATCATCGTTGTGTAAATAACAAAGAATATAGATTTGGACATTCATTCAACATACACTTATTAAGAGTTTCATCTAAGTGAAGTTTAAGAGGAACCGACAATCTTATCTAATTTGAGTATAAGATAATCGCTTAATAAGAGATAGAAACATTCATCATATATATTGTAATTAAATAGATAGAACACAAAATTTAGGTTTGAAAGAAGTTACCCTTTCGAACACAATGTCTTGGAGATGAGGTGAGTTTTGTAGTATGGCTTGTAGGGCTTTACAAGAGAAATCTACGCGTGCCGAGACCAAGCAAAGCTCAACCAAATTTTGAAGCATAGGTAGTCTAGGGATCAGCAAATGGTTTATACACAGAAGCTGCGACGTACACAATCAAAAAGAATTCAAAAGGATTTTCAAAATACTTTTAAGAGAATAACTGCACGTATAGCTCAATTTATTTGAAAAAATGATTGCTTATTTCTTTCAATTTCCTAAGAGAACTTTTAAAATAAAAACGATTATTTTCTCAAAGTAATCATTTTCCAAACATGCAATAAATTATTAGAAGATGAGAAAGAACCAAACCTTAGTAGACAAGGCAGATATTGAGAGCTTTTGCACCGTTGCAAGCGATTCAAGAATTCTGAACACGAAGAAACAAGCAACATCATAGTAGCTCTTTGGAGAAACCTCAAAAGATCCATTTACTAGCTTCCAAGTGTGGTACAAGAAATAATCATTTGCGTTGACACCGTCGTAGGAGAATGTTTTCAGGTTAGGTGCAAAAGTCAAAATTTGGCAGCGAGAATGGAAAAATCTTACACTTGGACCAAAATCTTTGTGCTCCTTAATGATCAATTTTTGAAGAGGTGGACAATCAATGAAAACATTGTTAACATTCGACCAATTACAATCAATTAAGGTCAATTTCTCCAAAGTTTGGAAACTAGAGAAGAGATTTCTAGTTGAGGAGCCATCAGGGAACTCAACATCCTTCAAAGTTAAAGAGTTGAGGCTCTTGAAACCAATAGAAGAAGGAAGATGGATAACATTTGCCATGCAAAGTTTAAACTTGGTCAACTTCTCCGCGATGAAAAGATTATCAGGAAAGATTAATGTTTCCTTAACACTATCCAGTTCAAGCCTTAATTCTTCAATGTTAGGTGTGATGAAACCAGATAACCATTCATTGACCTTTTCGGTATGTTCACCAACTTTGAATTCGAGCGAAAACTTCTTAAGAAGCGAGGGATCATAAACCACGAGTACTCTGTCCACAAAGTCTATGAATTGTTGCCTTCTTTCCGGCTCTGATTCTTCTAACTCGATTGTGGAGAAATGTGTCCACTGTTCTTCCCATCTTTTAGACAAAACGCTCGTCCGAATTGCTTCTTTGATGGAAACTTTCGATAAGATCTCCTGAACAATTGCATCAGGTAGATCGCATATCTTAGTACCACTCTTGTCGTCACTCATCAAAGAATTGTCATTCATTATTCTAGTTGCTTGCCTGTATATTATACACATGATCAAAGTAAGATAAAAGGAAACAATTATGAGGAAGAAACTCTTATTGTAAACTAAATTTGCATTAGTGCAGCATAAGTAGCCATGTACATAATGACAAATGAGATATAACCATGTATGTTTATCTATGAAATAATAGGTACTAAATTCGTTTACCTCTTGTTTGATTTGAGTCTTGAAGGGGAGAAAATGCAATCTTTAAACCCTAACTCAATCCTGTTACCCTACACCAATAAAGCAATAGTGAGTTTTCAGTAATTGAAAATAAAATCATTGCTCATTCGGGTTCGGTAAAGTCTCTCTTTTTATGACAACACAGTTAAGAAAACTCTTGAAAAAGTTTAGAAAAAAACATTTGTAAAATATTCTGTTTCGCTCCATTCTATCACTTTCCATCCATCCAAACATTCGAGGAATCAAAAGACACGTTGAAACTAGCAGCACAAAAGCTAAAGTTCAAGAGAAAAAGCATAAACCAAAGAATTGAAACTGTAAAATTAACTATACGAAAGTCGAAGAAGTTGAAGAAATGATAACCTCAAGACTGAAATTACGAGAAGAAACCTCTACAAAAAAACAGGGAGCAATGGCAGAGGAATTCGACCTCACTAGCAGCAGAGAAACCACAGGTAAAGAGAGACTCACTGTATGGATTTAACTCACTGTGAAAACTTATCACACATAGAGCACTATTTATAATTGCTTAGAGTGAGATTTGGCAACTATTTTAGCAGATTTTGGTCAAAGGAAATTTTGGAAAATTAATCACTCAATTGGAGTTATAAATCGTATATGGCAGGGAATTTAATAGCATGTAAATAATATTAAATGCTTTTATTTATTTTTAGAAGTTGATTTATTGTGTGCATTTATCAGTATTAATTATCAAACACAATTGTTGACCAAAAAAAACTGTCAAAAACAATTGTTTTCGAATCATGAATACTCCTTGTTTTATTTTATTCGTCATTTAAGGTTGTAAGCACTTTTTAAAAAATGATTAAAAATAATTATTATTATCATTAAAAAGGTATAATTTTACCAAATTATTCTTATTAATTGAATTGAAATGTTTAATGTACTATTAACTAAATAATTAGATGAGAGAAGATAATAAATAAGAATATAATTATAAAAATAGCAATTAAAACAGTATTATTTTATTAAAATAACAAGTAATTTGAAACATAAAAATGTTCCTTACATAACAAATAAAATGAAATGGAAGGAGTATTTACATCACGGTTGAGATGATTTTGAAAGTTCAAAAAAGAGAGAGAAAGCTTTGAAATACTATTTCTGGTCCTTTTTATAGGATCCTTTAACCAATTCATAAGGATTAAGAAAACTACTAACAACTTTATTTAATATTTTGTCTTGTCAAAAAATAGTTCTATATACTAAATTTATCCTTGTTTGAAGTCAATTTTCAATAAATACATTGATTGTACCTATTATCCCTTCATTTATTACTAAGGTAGATAAAGAAAAAAATTAATAATTATTTCTTATACTATATAAAGGATCTTTTATATATAAGAACAAAAATTCTCCTCTAAAAAATTTTATATTTATGACCGGAGGTAATACATTGTTAATGAATGACAAAACTTTGTGTTCGTCAAATTTTAATGCAATTATTTCCTCATATCAAATTCTTCATTAAATTAAAACATCCTTGTGAGCGAGAGAGAGAGAATGAGAGATATTTTTCTTTTACAGTGCCTTCAAATTTTATTTAATTTAATTGATATTTTATTATAAATACCAAATATTATAAGAGTCTTGATATACAGCATTCTTAGGACATTAATTAAGGTTATTAGAAATAGAAAAATAATCATAAGAACACATTGTTCCGTCTCTCGATAATACAAAAAAACAATACATATCAATATATTTTTACTATATTTGAGTTCTTAAATAGTGCCTTTGAGGTACTAAATATCATTTGCCTTATTATAATAATAAGTTCAATCTATTGGTCTCATTCATGTAGTTCAGTTAGTGAGTACATAAAAACATACGTGCATGAATATGAAATTTGATCTTTAATTGTACTATTTTTCTAAGAAAAAAATACTCAGCCTATCGGGTGAGAAAATTATTTTAGGTAATAAAATAGTAGTTATAATTGGAGACATATGTCAGTCTAAAAGATTTTATGAAACCATTATTATCAAATATGAATTGTTACAATGTATTCATTTTATTCTAAATAACACAATATACTGAAAACAAATTATGAAAATAAAAAATTGTAAAATAATATGTAATACATCATCTTACTAAATAATGCATACTTATAATATTAAGACAGTTATTTGACCCTTTTTTTTCTCCTGTTATTTGACTCCTTTAATATATCATATACTGTGTTATTAAATTCAATATTATATTTCATAAAAAAAATCAATTTTATATCAAATAAAATTTACAAATACTTTTTTTTTGGGCTGGGGAAGGGTGGAGATGCCATTTTTTTAATAGGAAAATATAATAGTTAGGTATTGAATTCAAATATCCACACACATATTCTCACGTGCTCATCAACTTAACTAATAAGTATATAAGAAGAAAAAAAATTAAATCTTATTAAACAATGTTTTTAAAACACTCATTAAAGTTACTTGAATTAGAAAATTTATCATAAGTGCACATTATTATATTTTTTAAAAGTAAAAAGAGTTACATTTTTAATATTTTTTACTACATTTGTCTTCTCAAAAAGTTCCCTAAATACACTAAATAACATTTACCAAAAGAATTATTTGTGATGATCCAAAATATATTATAAATTTTAACTACTTCATCTATTCCTATTTAATTGTTCAACTATGATTAAATTACACAAATTAAACAAATTAAAGAGAATCAATAAAAGTGAACTATCCTATTAATTGTATCACTTTGTCATTATTAAGGCATTAAAAGACATTGATCACAAATCTAATTTAACGGATGACATTGACTAAAAATCTAATTGTATAGAAGTGGAAGAATAAATTTTACATTCAATATATATGATAATAAAATTTAAAATATATATAATAAAATTTTAAAATTTTTATGCTATGTGCTTTTAAATTTTAGTGAAGTTTAAGCATTCTCAAAGGATTGCACACAAAATATTTTTCTTGATCATCTTTATATGAATATTTGGTGTTTTGTGATATAATTCCTAAATAACTACACCTTTATATGGTGACTAAATCTAAAATAGATGATTTATTTGATTTTGATATATTGTGAAAGTTCAGAAAAGAAAAAGAAAAAATTTTGAAATGCAATTTTTTTTTTGTTACATTAAACCTCCTACATATCCAATTTATATTTGTTAAAATTATTATGAATGATAATACTTAGGGGCGGTTTGCATTTTCATTTTCTGTTTTCAGTTTGTTTTCTGTTTTTTGAAATTTTATGAAGTTTCTGTTTTCAGCATTTTCAATTTTTCTTTTGTAAAATTTCAAAAAATAAAAAACAAAAAATTAAAACAGAAAATAAAAATGCTAGGCAAAGAACCCCTTAGTTTTTTCCAACTTTCCATACAACTATTTCCTCGTAAAGGTGCTAGCTAGATTAAATTAAAAATAATCTCGTGTGCGTGTGAGAGAGAAAGTTTTTCTTTTGTATACTATGCATTAAAATATTATTTAATTAATATTTTATTATAAATACTAATTATTATAATAAACTTAGTCAATTGGGTGAGAAAATTATTTTAGGTTAAAATAGTTAACTTGTGACATATATGTCAGTCTAAAAGATTTAATAAAACCATTATTATCAAATATGAATTGTTTTAATGTATTCATTTTATTCTATGTAACACAATATATTGAAAACAAATTATGATAATAAAAAATAATAAAATATATATTTAATAAATCATATTCCGTGTTCGAATCCAATACCATATTTCCGGAGACCAGTGCTAGCCACACAACGCCAACAAAATTAATCTCATTCTAAAAGTGAGAAATACCAAAAAAAATAAGGTTGTTACACAGTTATTTGAACCTTTTTTTTTATTCTCTTATTATTTGACTCCTTTAATATACCATATACTAATATAGTTGAGTTAGTGAACACATAGAGACATGTGTATATGAATATTTGAGTTTAATCCTCAATGTGTTTACATGTGTTCGAAATAGTTGCTATTCAAAGTAGTATTTTACAACCATTAAACTAACCGGTTGGATGCTATTACTATTTTAACATCTTTGTATGTCAATAATCCCTTAAAAAATAACAATATTTAGAAAAATCACATGTACTAATGAAAATCAAATTTAAACATATATATAATATAGAAAATTTATATTTTGTCAATAATTTTATATTCTTAATAATGGAAATTTTGGAAACTAAAACAATTTTAAATTATGTTTTCCGCATAATGTGAATAATGCATGTCAACACTTAAATATTACTATTTAATTGAAAGTCACCATTCTTAAGAAAATGGTTCCTCCTAAAGTACTTATATTTAAACAAAAAATATGGTAATTAAAATATAAGAATTATGTAACTTTAAAAATTAGATTTTTTCGTGCGATTCACAGAATAAGTTGGCATATGTTAAATATTAAGTTTTTTTTTAAAACAATAATTGATTCATTCTAATATTCTCAAGATAGAAGATGAATGAAAAAGTAGTATAATTTTTAAAGGTAAAGTATAGAATTAATAAGTTATAAATATTATTTACTTGAACAATAATAAAGAATAAAAATATTCAAATAATATAAAAAGTATTTGAATATCGCATTTTTCAACCTAGCTACTTATTTTTTCACATTTTAATCATCATGTACCTTTTGCAATCTACACAATTTAAAAACTATAAAATTCCATATTATATTTTAGTGGACAAAGAAAAAATTCAATTTAAGTTTTGTATATAATTATGTATTTTTAAAATTGAAAAACTAAAAATTCTGAAACTTATATTTCTCCATCTGAAAAAGTAGTCTTTGTTTTTTTACCAAAAAATAGTATGTGTATTTGAATGTTATTTTTAAATTTGAAACTTTTATACACACATATGAATAGTCTGTTTGAAAGTAAATATTTTTTTAAAATTTTTAAATTTAAGAATCATATAATTTATAATTAAAATTCAGAGTATATGTATAACAATGCTTTTAATCGAGGAATATAATAAATTATAAAATTTAGAAAATCATATTGCTTCCCTGTGAGTTGTCTGACTTGTCTCTATCTTAATTTTAATATCTTTGTATGTCAATAATCCCTTTGAAAATAACAATATTTAGAAAAATCAAATGTAATGAAAATAAAATTTAAACTATAAAATATAGAAAATTTATATTTTTTCTATAACTTATATTTTTAATTTTGAAAATTTTAAAAACTAAAACAATTTTAATTATATTTTCCCCATTAAGTGAATAATTCATATCAAGGCTTAAATATTACTATTTAATTTAAAGTCACCATTCTCAAGTGGGGAATTTCTTCTAAAGTACTTATATTTAAACAAAGTATTTCAAATATAAGAAGCATGTAATGTTAAAAATTAGATTTTATATAAACTTACTATAAAGCTATCATGTATAATCACATGGTATCTATATTTTTTTTTTAAAAAAAAAACAAAACTTATTAGGTAGGTGCATAAAATAAAAAAAACTATTCCGTCCAGTACTATATATAAGTCATTACTAATCAATTCATCGGAACTAAGAAATTGTAGTTAATTCATTAAATTTGTCTAAGAAAATAAGTATTTTTCAATTATACCAATAATATAAATGTGTTAATAAATGCTTAAGTCATTTAATTTTTCTCTCTCTCCTTTTTTACTCTCTTTCTCACTCTATTATTAATTGAATCAATAAAAATTAAAGAATGGGTAAAGGAGAAAATTATTTATTAATGAGTTGGTTGGTAACTTATCATAACGACCAAGAAATATTTATAGAAGGTGGCCTAGCTATATGCAGCTCAACAAGTGTGTTTAGCCCATATTTTATTAATATTTGGTAGGTCTCATAGGCCACAGGTACACATCACCCAATTAATTTAAGCAATTCTTACATTACAATGCAAGATTCTTATTAAGCAACTCAAATGAGTTCCACGCGTAACACCGTGCAAGGTTCTTATACTAAAATCATGTTTGTTTGGTCCCACTTCTCCTTCAAGCAACCCTTAGTCTTGGTTGCTTATTTAAGCAACTCACATAAGCAACTCAAGCCATGTCAGCAAACTGCAATGAGGATTTACTTACTAAGTTGAGTTACTTAGCACAAGCAATGACCCTAAGCAATCCTATTGTACATGGTCTAATATAGAAAATTCAAAATAAATATATAATAATATATTTTGAAAATAGAAAAAAAATTAGAAATAGGGAGAGTTAAAGCAATGATGAAGAAATGTTAATTAATGCATTGATTAGTGTGCAACATTTGAAAACATGAAATCAAAAGTGGAATAGGGTTTGTAATTAATTATGTTTGACTATATTTGTATTGAATTGACAAAAATATACCTAAAATGAGAGAGAAAATATTTGCATTTGATTGACTGCATAAAATATGACATGAATTTCACCAAAAAAAAATATGACATGAATATAAAAATAATTTAAATTAGGTTAGAAACTACAAAGTAGATAATATATTGTTTTAAGAAAATACAACAAATAATTTAAGTATTTTAAAAATTCATTTTATTTTTAAATCAAAAAGCACCATATTCTTCATATGTATAGTACATGATCTCTAAGAAAAAGTTGTAGCAATTTTAAAAATATAAAATTATGGAAATTGAGCTAGAGATTTCAAAGTGAATAATACAATATTTTCAAAAAAAATTCAAATAATTTAAGTTAGTCAAAAAATGCAGTTTTAATTTAAATTGAAAAATACTGTATTCTGATCTTAAAGTGATAGTACACCATCTCTAAACAATGGTTGCAATGTATTTTCATTTTTATTTAAAAATAATGTCCTATTCTTCAAGAGAATAGCATAGGATCTCAAAAAAAAAAAAGTTACAATTTGAAAATATAATAATTTATTTAAATTGAGCTAAAAACTTCAAAGTGAATAATACATTATTTATAAAAGGGTTATGCTAAACAGTGCCTTAAGAGCACTTGTTAAGGTGTAATAAATACACCTTTTTAAATGATTGGAGTTACTATAAACAGCATTCATTAAATAGTTTTCAAGTTTCGAAATATTAAAGTCTACTATTTTCAATAAAATATTGTTATTTTTATAATTTTAACTAGGGCACTGTTTAGCATTTTCCTTTATAAAAATTTCAAATAATTTAGGTAATTTTAGAACGTGTTTTTATTTTTATTTTGAAAAGCAACCAATTTTTCCAGTGAATAGTAAACGACCTCTAAAAAATTATTGTAATTTTAAAAATATAAAAAATCATGTATAAAGTACACATTCTCTACCAAAAAAAATTTCAATATTAAAAATATAACATATAATGTAAATTGAGCAATATATTGTTTCCAAAAAATTTCACACAATTTGAGTAATTTCAAAAATGTATTTCAATTTTATTTCGAAAAATACTATGTTCTTCAAATGTATAAAGTACACGATCTCTAAATTTTTTTTATAATCTTTAAAATCTACAAAATTATGTAGATTGAGCAAGACACTTAAAAAAATTTTAAAAAATTAGTTAATTTTAAATATGTGTTTTTTATTTAAAAAAACATCCTATTCCACAAATGTATAGTACATGTTCTCCAAAAAAGAAATTGTCGTAGTTTTAAAAATATAAAAAAAGCATGTAAAATGAGCTAGAAAATTCAAAGTGAATAACACTTTGTTTTAAGAAAGCTTCAAATAAAATAGGTAATTTGAAAATGCATTTTCATTTTCATTCCAAACAACACCGTAATCTTTAATAGTGTAGTACATGATCTCTAAAAAAATAATTACAATTTTGAATATAATAATTTATTTAAATTGTGCTAGAAACTTAAAATTAAATCATACATTATTTTCAAACAACTTCAAATAATCTAGGCAATTTTATAATGCGTTTTTATTTTCATTTCGAAAAACACCCTATATTTCTATTGTATGATAAATGATCTCTAAAAATATTATTGCAATATTAAAAATATAAAAAATTATGTTATTTGAGCTAAAACATCAAAGTCAAAAAGAAATTATTTTCAAAAAACTTTAAATAATTTAAGTAATTTAAAACGAGTATTCATTTTTATTTAAAAAAAAATCATATTATTCAAGTATATAGTACACGATCTTGAAAAAAATTATTACAATTTGAAAAATATAAAAATAATGAAAATTAAGCTAGAAACTTCAAAGTGCCATAATTTATTGTTTTCAAAAAACTTCAAATAATTTAGCTAATTTTAAATTTTTATTTTTATTTTCATTCCAAAAAACACCCTATTTGTACATTACACAATCTCTAAAAAAATTATGTAAATTAAGCTTGAAACTTCAAAGTGACATAATGCATTGTTTTCAAAAAACTTCAAATAATTTAGGTAATTTTGAAAATGCATTTTCATTTTTATTTTGAAAAACATCATATTCTTCTAGTTAAGGATCTCTAAAAAGTGTTACAATTTTAAGAAATATAAAAATTTATTTAAATTGAGATAGAAACTACAAAGTCAATAATACATTGTTTTTAAAAAAATTCAAACAATTTATGTTATTTTAAAATGCATTTTTATTTTATTTTGAAAAACAACCTATTTTCAAGTATATAGTACACAATCTCTAAAAAAATGCTACAATTTTAAAATTATGATAATTTATTTAAATTAAGCTAGAAACTTCAAAGTGAATAATATTTAAAAAAACTTTAAATAATTTAGGTAATTTAAAAAATATTTTAATTTTTATTTTGAAAAAACATCATATTCTTCAACTGTATATAGTACACGATCTCTAAGAAAATAGTTGTAATTTGAAAAATATTATTATTTATTTAAATTGAGATAGAAACTTCAAAGTGATTAATACATTATTTACAAAACACTTCAAATAATTTAGGTAGTTTGACTACGCATTTTCATTTTTATTTCAAAAAACACAATATTTTTCAAGTACATGGTACACTATCTCTAAAATAATAATTACAATTTAAAAATATAATAATTTCTTTAAGTTGAGCTAGAAACTACAAAGAGAGTAATACGTTGTTTTCAAAAATCTTAAAATAATTTAGGCAATTTAAAAACGTGTTTTTATTTTTGTTTCAAAAAATACCTTATTCTTCAAATGCATAGTACACGATCACTAAAAAAAATGATGCAATTTAAAAGTTAAAAATTTATTTCAATTTTACTATAAACTTCTAAGTGAATAATACATTTTGTTTCAAAAAAACATCAAATAATTTATCTAATTATAAAACCCATTTTTATTTTGATTTCGAAAAACACCATATTCTTCTTGTGTATAGTACACATCTCTAAAAAAATTATTATAATTTTAAAATATAAAAAATTATGTAAATTATGATAGAAACTTCAAAGTGTCATAGTGCATTATTTTCAAAAAAAACCTTCAAATAATTTAGGTAATTTTAAAAACTTGTTTTAATTTTTTATTTCGAGAAACACTATTATCTTCAAGTGTATAGTACAAGAACTCTAAACAAATTGCTGCAATTTAAAAAATCTAAAAAATGATGTAAATTGAGCTAAAATCTTTAAAAGTGTCCCAATGAATTGTTTTAAAAGTACTTTAAACAATTTTGGTAATTTTAAAAAATCGTTTCAATGTTTTATTTAAAAAAAATCATATTCTTCAAGTGTATAATACACGATCTCTAAAAAATTGTTTAAATTTTAAAAATATCATATTTTATTTAAATTAAACTAGAAACTTCAAAGTGAATAATATTTTATTTTTAAAATACTTTAAATAATTTAGGTAATTTGAAAATTCATTTTTATTTTTATTTTGAAAAACACCTTATTCTTCTAGTTTTTAGTAAACCATCTCTAACACAGTTGTTGAAAATTTGAAAATATAAAAAAAAAAAAAAAACATGTAAATTGAGCTAGACACTTCAAAGAGCCATAATTCATTGTTTTTTAAAAAAAACTTCAAATAATTAAGGTAATCCAAAAGTGTGTTTTTATTTTTATTTCGAAAAAACTCAAAGGAAGAAAAAATCAATTAAACCTCTTCCTTATGACTAAAATTTTGGTCACCAACTTGCAGGCAAAGTTCAATAAAAAATGTTGATTCTAGATATATATAAAATTATGCTCAACAGTTCAACAATTATATAACTCAATTTGTGACTTCTAATCTCCGCATGGCAGCTCCTAAAACATTCTAGTAGCCCAAGTTGATTTAATATATTCCAACAAAATTAATTTTCATACAATTTTTACAGAATGACCACAAAAAAAAAATGTTAGAATTTGAACTCTCACAAACAAACACAATAAGTTTGTTTAACTTCCATGAAAGAAAGAAGTGGATAACTTAAGTTGGGAATGAAGAGAAAATCAACAATAGAAAAACACAAAGTTAAAAACAATTACAAAAAATGATCTGCTCTTTAAAAAATAAAGAACAAAAAAAAGTACACATACATATTATAATAATAGAAAATTAAATAATTCAGAAGATGCAAAAGAAAGAGAGCTAAGGGATGATAGAGGTAACATGTATACTTGATGAGAAACTCTGAATCTCACCACTTGCAAAAAGTTCCTGCAAAAGTTTATACATGTTTTTCATTAGTCCAAAAAATGACACAAAGCACAACAGTGACAAAAAAAAAGGAGGCTAACTGAGTCAAGATCAAAAGTCGAAATACATGATAACGAAAAGAAATTCATACTTGATTCAAAGCTTCCTCAACCAAGATGCAAGAGATACTCAATCAATCAAGGAGCTCAACCAAGCAAGAACCAACCCACTCAACTGACATGCAAGCCCTACACAATCAAGAGAGTTAAATAGATACTTCTCTAGGAAATTAAATAGATTGCATAATTAAATAGAAGACCGTACAAAATTAAACAGATACAAACTAATATTACTATATTACTTTAAGTACAAATAGCAACTTGAAAAAAGCATAATAATAACAATAATAAAATAACACAGTTGTATTATTACTTTAAAAAAACAGAATAAATAAATAAAAAACAGAACATGGTTGTATTAATGCTTTGAAAGTATCGTGGAACTGTGAAAAAGTGAAAACAGGGGGCATTGAATAATTCACTTGTAAGAAAAAATGTTGAAAATGGAAGTCAAATGATAGTAATATAGTGTGTATATATTGATGTAGTTGTGATCACACTCTCTTTGCTATAAGTATGAATATTCCCTTTTCTTGAAAAATAAAGCAAAGCATCCAAATGCTATTTGTGTCTGCCAAATGTCTGCATATTGGTGTTGAAATCTCTAAGCAACAAACAAACACACAATACAACATAAATGTTTCTGTGTCTTTTTTGCTGAGAAAAATGCAGAACAAATTAATTATTCTGAGAAGAAACAAAAGGTGGAAGTTGGAACGGTGAAAGGAGAAAGGGGAAAACAAAGAGAGACAGGGGATTGTAAAAAATCTGGGGTCCACCATCATGGTTTCACAAACAAAAGAAAACAAAAACGTGGAAGCAAACCTTAAGAACGGAATATTAAAATATTTTATTTGAAAAATTAGGAGATCATCTTCACAAACAAAATGGAAAACAAAACCTAAAGTGCATTAAGTGTAAAAATTTACAGCCATATAGTCACAAACAGGATCGAAAATAGAAATTCAAAAACATTGAACAAAAACCTAAAGTCACTAAATCAGTTCATTTTCACAAACAAAATCAAAAAAAGAAACTCAAAAGCAGAACCGAAAATGGGAAGAAGATGGAAACATAAATTTACATGTGGTTGTGATGCCTTGAATAAACTTATCTGACGAAACTGGAAAGAATGAAGGGAAAAAAATATTTGAGGACCTTCGCAACAAAATCAACATATCAACAGCAAAGAACAACAAAATATGAAGAAAATCAAAAAGGGTAAAGAAGGAAAAAACAGTAAAGACATGGAAGCTTGTAAAATACAGAAGAGGGACCAAAATGTTGAGAAGGATAAACAGCTTAGTTTGCAAATGGAGGGAGGGAGAAAAACAACATTTTAGGTTTGGTCTCCGACCCGGAAGAGAAGAGCAGAGACGCGCAAGGAAGGGGAGAGAGGAGAAAAAGTAAATTTTGAAAATTTTTGAAAATGCAATTGAGAGAAAATAAGGCCCAATAAAAGACAAAAGGCGAAAGTTTAGAGGGAAAATGGGGCATTCAGCAGCTGACACATGTCCAAACAGAAAACTCTTTGGCCAAGCAATGCCTTGTTTCCATACCGTGGATGATAGTAGACGATCTCTAAAATAATTATCGCAATTTTAAAATATAAAAAATTATGTAAATCTAGCTAAGTCCTTCAAAGTGAATAATCGTTGATCTAAAAAAAACTTAAAATAATTTAGGTATTTTAAAAAAATGTGTTTTTATTTTTATTTCGGAAAACACCATATTCTTGATGTGTACAACAGTGCATGTTCCATAAAAAACTTGATGTAATTTTAAAAATATAAAAAACTTATGTAAATTGAGCTAGAAACTTCAAAGTAACATAATGCATCTGCGCTTTCATTTTCATTTCAAAAGTCAAACGGTTCTTTAAGTGTATAGTACATTTTCTCTAATAAAATTGTTGCAACTTTAAAATATAAAAAAAAATTATGTAAATTGAGCTAGATACATCAAAGTGAATAATACGTTATTTTAAAAAAAATCATCAAAAAATTTAGGTAATTTAAAAATATGTTTTCTTTTTTATTTCGAAAAACACTTTATTCTTCAAGTGTATAGTACAATATCTTTAAAAAATTTGTTGCAATTTTAGAAATATTACATTGTTTTCAAAATTTTTGTAATTTAAAAATTATTTTTCATTTTTATTTCAAAAAACATCATATTCTTCTGGTGTATAGTACAGATCTTTTAAAAAAATTTGTGATTTTTAAAAATATAAAAAATGATGTAAATAAAGCTAGAAACTTCAAACTTTCATGATGCATTGTTTTTAAAATTTTCTAATAAATTAGGTAATTTATAAACATATTTTAATTTTTCTTTTGAAAAACACCATATTCTTCAAGTGATACATTGAAAAAATTGTTGCAATTTAAAAAATATTAAAAAAATGTTTAAATTGAGCTAGATATTTCAAAGTGTCATAATACATTATTTTCAAAAACTTAAAATAATTTAGGTAATTTAAAAATGCATTTTTATTTTTATTTCGAAAACACTCTATTCCTTAAATTTAAAGTACGTAATCTTAAAACAATTGTTGCAATTTTTAAAATATAAAAAAATATGTATTTGAGCTAGAAATTTCAAATTGTACTAATTTTTTTTTCCAAAAAAACTTCAAAAGATTTATTTCATTTTAATAACACATTTTTATCTTTATTTTGAAAATTATTCTATAGTTTAAGTGTATAGTACATGGTTTCTAAAAAAATTGTTGTAATTTAAAAAATGTAAAAAAATATGTAGATTTAGAAACTTCAAAATGAATAATATGCTATTTTCAAAAATCTTTAAAAAAATTTAGGTAATTTAAAGACGTCTTTCCATTTTTATTTTGAAAAGCACCATCTTCTTTAAATGTATTAGATACGATCTCTAAAAATATTATTACAATTTTAAAAATATAAAAAAATTATGTTAATTAAACTAAAAACTTCGAAATAAATAATACTAGGGTCAATTATGCAGTGAAGTGGTTTCTTGAAGAAGTACTATATTTAAACTTCATATTGGTAAAATTATATTATTGATCCACTATTTTTAAGGGTTCAACTTAATACTCCATAATTTTATGATTCAATTTAGTCCTTTATTTACTATTTTTAATTCACGTTTATTCTCGACGTCACTCTTCTTCGTCGACTCCTCCATTCCCAACCCCACACTCCGATAGTCCCACCGGCGGCCATCCCCTGACCCCTCTTCCTTGTCATTCCCACCCCTAAGCACCATAATCTTGTGATTCCAAATGACTTTTTTGATTTTCCTCATTTATTTTAAATCGGTTTCAACTCCTCCATTCCTAAGCACCATTGACTACCTACACCTTTCTCTCTCACTCTCTCTCTAGAGTAGTACTCTTCCTCCCGTAGCAAATATTCACTTCTAGCCATCAACAATATTATTAACAAATAAAATAAATCCACCAAAATTAATAAGCAAATCAAACCAACAGAATCTCTCATATAGGAATTAGAAAAATCAAATATTTAAAACACTGTTGAGAATTGAGATTGACATTTGAACATAAAATAAATCATCATTTAAACAAAAACGGTGTTCAAACTAACTCACTTGGCTGTTTTACAAACTAGTTCATTGCCTCCACAAATCGGTCCACGTCTTCCATGATATCCTCAGCAATCGTCACCGCCGGTAGGGTGGGATTGGGATTGAATGATTGAGGAAGATGAAGATAGGTTTTTTTTTTCAAATTAAAAGATTTAATTTTAAATATATTATAATTATTTTATTAATGAACTACTTACATTGAAACATGGGTCCAATTTTACGTAAACGAAAGTTAACAAAGGGCTGAGTTGAACTAACCAAAAGTATAATTTTACCTTAAATTTACTCATGAAAAGCAAAAGAATTTACTTCTTACAAATTAAAATAAAAAAATTATTTTAAAAAGACTAAACTATCTCTATTTAATATTATCTATTATTAGTTGAGTGGTTGAGAAATTCATATTGTAATTAAGAGGAAAAAATAAAGAAATGTGATTGGTAAATTTAAAAAAAAAATTGATGAAAGAGAAATAATAAAAGTAAGTATTTTTAGTTGAGAATAGAATTAAAAAAATAAATAATTATTCCTTGAAATTTTAATACTCCTTCGGGTCATTTTTATAAGAACTTATAAAAACAATTGCACTTATTAAGATAATAAGGGTGCGTTTGATGCTAGGACTAGACAGTATGATACGGCACAGTACAAGTCAACAAAGCACAGCACAACTTATTATATTATTTAGTGTTTGATAACCAATGCACGGAACAAAAAATGCGATTCAAATTTTACAATAATACCCTTTATAATACATATTAATATTACATATTATTATTATTTCACATAAAAAAAATTGATTTTCTTAATTATTTTTTAAAAAAAATATCATTATTTTTCATTAAAAAATTATATATATATGGTGAGTTGAGAGAGAGAAAGTGGAGTAAGGTAATTACACAATAGTGGGAGAGAATATAGATATTTCTGACTTTTGGATAATTGTGCTGTGAAACAAAAAGTTGCCCCATAGTTTAGTGTGATACAAAATTTTGGCTTTTTGTGTTGTGCAGTAACTCCACTTTTGTGGAGTCTCTAGACAAATTTGTGCTGTGCTATATCATGAAATTTAACAAATCAAACAGACCCTAACATTTAAAAAGTGTAATCAATGCATTCATTTTCATAAAGTTTACATAATTTTTGAAGTTACCCCTATTCTCTTTTTTTATTGCATCAATTATACTCCACTATTACTTTGAAAAATTCATCAATTACAATGGATAGGCATAAAAGTTAATGTTGATTGCTCTTAAAAATTTGTAGAGCCTTCATCAATGTCTAAAAAGAATCTTATAATAAGGACAAAAGGAGTAAAACAAATGCTTTGAAACAAAAAAAAAAATTAAAAATTAAAAGTGCAAAAATTTATATATAATGGAAAGTTAGAAACGGAGAGATTACTTGGCTTTGCTTGGTTATGCGTTTGTCATCCATTCGAATGCATTAGTAACTCCAATCCCATATTCTTAAGAAACCGTGAAAGCAAACAAAAATTTCGAGTTTGTATTGCACTGGACCAAAACGCATATGCAATACACTTGTCCGCAAGCATTATACATTCCCAGAAAATATGATGCAGAAAGTAGGGAAGTTGTGTACGTGCAAATGAAAGGCATTTTCCTCTTCTTTAACAGGATGAACCAAGTAAAAAAATAAAATAGGAGGAACAACTTTCAAGAACATCATTAATCATTAATGGGAGGAGCACAACTCTGCTATGTATGTGTCCAATTGACGTGTAAATACTGAACCACCTAGAATTTATTTAATATTCATAAAAATCTATCTAAGCACCAATGGCAGTGGAAATGCTCTCAATCTTGTAAAACCTTCAACATTTCTATGGCCATCTAACCATGCTGTCTGAAGACCATGGTAGATTAAAGCAGCTTCACAACTGTTTTATACTTTTATTCACATGATGGGCTAACTGGATGATTTGTGACACATGAGTTGTATTATTGAATATATAACCAAAAAAACGATCAATTCTGCCAGTGTTATTTGGTTCCTCTCGTCTTTGTTTTGATCAGGTTAGGTCGTGAATATATAGACACAACACAATAAAATAATGTATCCTAAAATGACCAAATGAAACATGAGAGGATTGCACAAAACCAACCCACCACCACGCGGCATCCCTAAAGCCTCACATTCAAGTTAAATTCATACCAGACAAATGAATTCTGCCAATACAAACTGGTACGAGAAAAAACAATGATAGAGAAATATAGATTAGCGAGTCCAAATGGTTTTTACAAACAATAAAATGCGCATTTAAAAGGCGGAAGAAAACTCTTGCTATTTATAGCGGATGAAGCTAGCAAACTAACACAAAGTCCACCAAAACCGAGTCTGAAACTGAAATCATTGCAAACCTCAAACAAAAAACCTAGCCTAGTAAAAGAAACCCAACACTTTACCACCAACATTCTTTCTCCTGGCCTCTTCGTGATCCATGATTCCAGCGGAGGTAGTCAGCACAATATACCCAAACTGCGTGGTTTTGTGCAATCAAAGTTTAGAAAGTGCACTAAGAAACCATAAGCATACACGACAAAAGCTTAGCAATGGATACGACTTAAATAGCAATTTCACATCTATAACAGAAACAAATTGACCCTTTTCTTCTTAATTATCAAAGAAACCCAAGTTTCTACCACAGTATGCAAAACTTAGGTAGCATTTGGCTCAACTTTTTGGTTTGTGCCAAACACACTTTCAAAGAAGCTCTGAAAACATAAAAGAGCATCATAAAGACTGAAAAGAATTTCTCTTCTAGTTTAGAGAGAGCTTCCAGCTTACCAGCACTTTTTTTCCATGACTTTAAAGTAAATTTAAGCTGAAGACATGTAGACTTTAAAAGAGCTTTAGCTTTATTTGGAAAGCTCCCACCTTTTTAACATAAATTTAAAAGCACTTTTTAAGCCCAAAACTAAGTTAGTCAAACACTATCCTAATAATATAAGCATACTATGAGACCTAAATAGACAGGACGTAATTGAATTAGCCAAGCCAGACACAAAAAGAAAGTGATCTAGAAGGTCCAAGAATTTTAAATTAAGAACAATCCCAATTTCTAACTTTAAGATTAATATGTGAAAACCTGTGCAGAGCCATAACAATTGCATAACCAAGACTTATAAAAAATTAAAAATCTCAAAATATTTTGGAAAGCGAGCAGGGTTTATAGCTAAGGGTTACCTGTCTAGAGGGGAGAAGCCTTGCGGTCCAACCTTCAATCTCTTTGACACCAACATCAAAGCGGGGGCTTATGACGCCACACTTGTTCAACCTACCATTCAATTCAACCACAATTTTGCCTGCTCTGTGGTCATCAACATACTCAAACTCCCCAATGTACCCTACAATGAACCACAGCATAAAAAATAACATTTTTACAACAACATAATTCTTAGTAGCCATGACAAAAATTTACTACCGATTTTGAAATCAAAACTATTCTGTAACTATAGGCATATAATACTCATCATAACCGATAACTATATAATTTAAAACGAACAAATATTTTACTATAAAATTTCGGTATACACCATAAATTAAACACAATGCAATCTATACCAACGGTAAAACTAATAGTTAAGTGTAAATACTAGGAATTTTTTTTAGTGTGATGAACAATTATATTCAAATGTATGGGAGAAAAATGGAGATTGAGAAATAATACCGTGCTTCTGCATCACCAGAAGGAACTTGATGATCACCTTCGATGATGGCCTAATCATGACCTGGCGCTTCCCACGCTTCTCGGCATTGTACATGCTCTTGAGAGCATCGTTCAACACACTAACCCTCACCATTGTCACTACTACAAAATCAAACAAACACAAATCAGTTAATCGATAACGATTTTTTGAACGGAAGGTAGAGAAGAACAGAAGAACGTAAAGTAAAATGATGAGAATCCGGTTTCGAATTCGAATTCGATTTCGGAAGAAGATCTTACCAAGTTATGGAAGCGATAGGCCGCAGGTGAAGGAGCTGCTATGCTTTGAGCTGCCAAATAATAAAAGAGCATCAACTGTTTATGTATTTAGGGTTTTGGAACCTCGGAGCAGATAATTGGTTCTTCATTGGGTAGTGGATAATGGACCGATTTTGGGCCCGGCCCAGTTTGTCCAACAAATGGCAATGGCCTACTTACCCTTTTTTGGTCAAATGACCTATTTACATTTTAAGCTCACCGCAAACAAATTTAAGCTCAGTGGACATAAAAACGCTTTTTAAGCTCCTAATTTTATGTTGGGATATGGTGACTTCAATTAAGGATGTGTTTTTTTTATCGGTCAAACACACCTCCACACTACACTTCTCCTAAATCTAACTCCTAAATCTCCCCACTGGAAATTGAACCCCTCCCCTCAAGCTCAAAGAGTTTCTCCTGATGTCATTTGAGCTACAAGCTCTTGACTCAGAGCTCAATTAAGGATGTGTTGGATTAGCTGAAATTAATTGTGATAATAAGTTGTAAAAAGTATCGATTGTCTTAGATATAATCGATTTTTGTTTGAATATATTTGTTATCAAAAGTAATTTTTAAGATAATTTTAAGTAGTGAAAAGTGATGTTGAAGTTTTTTGAAATAATGTTCAATTTTTAGCTTAAAAACACAAAGTTTTTTCTTTCGTTAAAAGAATATCAAAAACTTTTTTATGTGCAAAATATAACTATCTAACATATTTAAGAAATTAATTTTTCCCAAATATGCCTTAAGTCAGTTGATCTCGATTGAACAATTGAGATTTAATCTGTTAACTATTTTAAATTGATTTATTATATTTCACCCCCTTCGATTAAAATTAAATGAATGAAATTAGTTGATTTAGTTGAAGTCATCCTTTTGCACATAGGAAAACAGAGACCATGTGAGTGTTGCAATGGATTTAGATTCTTTCCTGCTTCTACTTTTACCAGCCATCAACAAATAGCATTTTAACTATTCATTTATATTTGCACAAAAATAGAAAAAGAGAGAGCATGACATAAATAAAATAAATTGTCCAGATTATACTGAAGAGAGTAAGAGTTGAAGAAAATTCATTCTCGTGTTGCAACTTATTATACCACTAAAGATGTTAATATGTTGGGTTCAGTTCTACATAAAAAAAATACTTGAACAGATAAAAATAGTATGGTTTAGTTTAGTTGGATTTTTATGAAAAAAAAAACAATCCAATGAAACTAACACAAACAAAAAAGGGTTGACTTGGTTGACCACCGGTTGTCCAATTCAAATATCTAAAAAATTGTTATTGCATTTTAACTACGACAAATATTAAATTAATGATTAATATTATACTAATTAAATATTCAAAATACACGTCATAAAATACATAATTTAAGTTTAATAAATAACAAAATCAAGATTTGAAATAGTCTAAAACTTTAATATGAACTTAGTTCTAGGTGTATAAAAAACAAACAAATAATTAAATAAACGTTTAATTGTATTTTTTGTCTTCATACTTTATATTTTATGCGAATTTTATTGTCTAATTTTTAAACGAGTAATTATAATCCTAATATTGCAAAATGAGCGGTTTTAATCACTCTGTCATTAATTTAGATTAGAACTGTAATTAACTTAAATAAAAAAAATCATTGCTAATTTTTAAAATGTTAACTATAGAACTAAAGTTGTGCAAATTTACATAAAATATAAAATAGGAATTAAAAGTACAATAAAATCTTAAATAAATAAATAAAATTAACAAATCAACATGTCATCAAATTGAACACTAAATCATGAAAATTTGAAAAATCAAAATCAAATACCGAAGATGATAGAGATTTGATTTGATTTGTGTAGTTGATCACGTTAACCCGAATTAATACACACATGGCGTCTACGTGCCACCACCGTTTGAACATATCTTACAAGCTATAGCTGGAGTATTTCTTTAATTATGATGATCCGATTTTAATTCCTCATTTTATTCTCCCCATATATAAGAATCTAAGTTTTATTTAAAGATGATACCTCATCACAGACACCGACTCCAACCCTAACATGATCACTTTGCCAATTGCAATTTTCCCTCTTTCGGATATTATCTTTCTTTTTTTTCTTTGTCACAAGTGATTTTGGATAATTGCTTTCCATTTATTGCTAGATCAAGATCCCGAATTACTATATTTAATTGGCTTTCCATTTATGGTGTTTATGTATAGGGTTTGGCTGAATCTCTCTTATGCTCCAATGATCTAATATAATATAATCTATTCTAATAAATTAAATCAACTACTGTTGCCGACAAATTAAAAATGTTTATGATTCATTTTGATTGTCTATTTTGCTGTATACCACTATAAAAAAATTTATTATTTGTTATAAAATTTAGTTAAAAATATTTTTAGTAGTTAATTCATAGTTAAATTATTACTTATTAATTATTGAAATAAAATTTCTTAGTTAATTTAATAGCCACAAATTTGCTACTAGCTATTAACTAGCTACGAAATATAGTTATAAAATATTTTTTTAGTTAATTTATATCTAAATAGTTACTAATTAGTTATAAGTGTAGCTATAAAAAAAATTTGTAACTAATTTGTATCTAAATTACTATTTATTAGTTATGGAATATAGTTACAAATTGATCCTTATTTATTTGTATCTAAATAGCTACTAATTAGCTAACGAATAAAATTTCATAGCTAAAATTTTTGGTTACTACTTAGCTACTAATAAACTAGCTACTAATTAACAATGAAACCTAACTAAAAAATAAATTTTCCTAACTAAATTTATTAAAGTGTTAAAAGTATTTTTATTACATTATATATATAAATTTCAAAATGTTTTTATCTAAATAGTAATATATAATTGTTGAAGTCTTATTATTAATAAGGGCCATGTTAATTAGTATTTTAAATGCATTAGTTTAAGTGTAATAACTACATCTCATTTAATGTTTTAAATCATACTTTAAAAAATATGTATTGAATGAATTTTTAATTTTTAAAGCAACAAATTCTTTAATTCATATAATTAAATATTTCTACTGTTATAACCATATATATAATTATTAAACTCAGTTCGGTCATTAACTCGACCAAGACATTAGATCACTAATTCATTTGATGTGTTGAAAGAGATAAACAAAATTAAATTTTAGAATTTATAAATGAACAATAAAAATAAAAATAATAGTATAAAATAATCTTAATTATTAAACTAGATATGCAATTTTTAAAATGAAACTAAATTAAAATATATTTATATTATATATTTATTTTAAAATTATATTTTAAACAACTAATATATATTATATATTGCACAAATAAATATAAGGTGTTGTTGTGGTTGAGGCTTGAGAGTTAATTGGAAGATATAAGGTCATGTTTCCATCATTTTTTAAAATAAAATATGACACTTGATTTGTTTGTGAAAAAATCATAGGTAATTAGCTCCGAAACAATTTTATATTTATAAAAATCTGAAATTTTAGCTATAAATTCGCTACAAATTTTTTTATAATTAATTAACCATCTAAATTTAGTTTGAAATTTTTTTATAAGTAATGCGTAATTAATTTTATTTACTACAAATCAACTTCAAGTTACAAAAAATTGCTAAACAAATATATAAATTCCTGCAATGTATTCAGCATTTCTCAGTCGATTTAATTTTTCATATTCACGGTCAAAATTTAACCCTTATTAATGCTTAAAAGCACCAAACTTTTTTTTCACAAAATCAGTTACTAAGAATTAAACATTCAAGCCAAGAGTTTGTAGCTCTCTTGCTTGAGAGGAGGGATTCAATCTTCGGTGGAAAGATTTAGGAATTAGATTTAGGAGTAGCAAAATGTGGGATGTGTGTGTTTGACCAATAAAAAAAAAATTAAACAATCAATACCTCTATGACATGTGGGCCAATTATATATACTTGGTTTTAATCCCTCTCCAATTTGATCATGTACTGCCATTTTCAATTTGTGGCTTTTGGTAGATTTTTGTTTCGTGCTAAATAGCAGTGCTATATTAATTCTTAATGAACGTATTTAATAGACTTAATCATAGGCTTCGTTGGTGATTGCTATTTATTTTATATATTATACTACTACTGTTAAAATAAGTTAGCTGGATGAAGATAATTAAAAAATTAGTAATTGAAATTAAAAATTATGAAAATGTCATAAAGTAAACAAGTTTAAGAAAAGGAATTAAAATTTATATTATTTCCCTAAAATGAAACCTAAAGTTTGGAGTAGTAGTGAGGCGAAACTTAGTATAATACATCTGTGAGACAAGGTCGGGTGAGATTATTTTCTACACAACATGAATATATTATGAGTGTAGAATAATACACAGTAGGTGTAGGTAGGATGATAACACGCTATTGTGGTGCATCATTAGTTTTGTAGCGATTGAAAACAATCGCTGCATCCTTATCTCCACTTCCACTGCAATTCACAACCACTTTAGATCCGTTACACAGAGTGGGGACCACCTTATCTAACATAGCTAAAGCGTGTGCCGATTCCAGCGATGGAAATATGCCCTCTAATCTGCATAATCTTTCGTACGCTGCAATTTTCAATTATACTATTTTATTAATTAATTGGATGGAAATTCAATTCAATTATTTCAAACTAGTCAAATAAAAGTATATATACCATCCACAGCTTCTTCATCAGTAGCAACGCAAAATTCCGCACGCTCGCTTTCCTTCAGGAAGCTCAACTCTGGACTAACTCCTGGGTACTCCATCCTGCAACTTAATTAACTCTCTCTTTAGTGTACATTTCAGTAAAATCAAAAATACACAAATTAAAATTTGATCCATCGTTAACACATCAAAACTAATTAACATTATTTATTCGCAAAGTACTACACATAACGGGTCCTAACAAGTCACATGTTATTATTACTATTTTTCTAACAATATTTTTTTTGTAAACTTTTTAAATGTTTATTTTCTCTTTGTTTCCAAAAAAATATTTATTTTCTCTTTACCTATTTAGATCAATTATTTTCATGAAAAAAATATAGTATATGTTAACTTAATAATTTTTACGCATAATTAATAAATTTAAAGAGGCCTATAAAGGAGGTTACAATACTACAACTTGGGTATATTTTTTTTTCAATAATTATATTTTTAAACCTTTTTTTTACATTTTACTCGTTTATCCCTCTCCTTTTTTTTCTTTTTGGTTCTCTTCGTCGTTGACTCCTTAGCTTACCTGTAAGATTATTATTTTCCTTTTTCTTTGAAGACATTGACGTTATATTTCACTGTCAGTTGTGTTAGTCTTGTCACACTTGTCACATTTTATAAAGTTTTAGAATATGAATAATGTTTCTATTTTGATTTTATCATAAAAAAGTGGGATGTGTACGTAGCCGTGTAGGGAATAGGGATATTGTTGTAAACAAAGAAAAAAGGGGTGGAAAAAATACCTAAAAAAATATTATTCACATTTTAAAACTTTCTTAAGAATGGATTCCCTCACTAAATCTCATTTTATAATTTTAGTTTTTCAAAAATCTCGCTTTCGTTCTCCAAAGTTACTCCTATAATAATTTAATTTTTTATTTAAAAAATAAAGATATTATCAAATTAATCCACTATATATCTTGTTCCATACATAAAAGTATTTATTTGTTTTGATGCACTTTTTGGAATATTCCAATAAATTTAGATATTAAATTGATTACACAAACATAATGACAAAAATTATATTTATCTTAATAAAACCTTTATATATTTTTTACTTTTCTGCTTTAATAATTTTAATTTATATATTTTAATTTTTATTCTAATAAAATTTAAATGAAACGTAAACGAAACATAGTTAAGTTAAATTGTATACGATACCCAGCAGCAATGGAATGTGGAGGAATAATCTGTCCATCTTGATCTTGAAGCAAATAGCAAAGAGCACCATGGAAGACACCAACTTCTCCCGTAGCCAAAGTGGAAGAATGTGTTCCACTCTCCAATCCATAACCACCAGCTTCAACTCCAATCATTCTCACTTCTTTCTCATTTATAAACTCATGAAACAGACCCAATGCGTTCGAACCCGTTCCAACGCAAGCAACCAGAACATCAGGCTTCCCTCCCCATTTCTCACGCGCTTGCTTGCGCGTCTCTTTTCCTATAACTGACTGAAACTCCCGAACCATCGTTGGACACGGGTGTGGGCCCACTGCCGAACCCGTTAAATGGTATTTCCTGTCCAATTCGCCCACCCAATTCCGAAATGCTTCCGATGCTGCATCTTTGTAACTTCCCTTCACAGCTTCTACCTGCACAGTTTAATTGCAAATATAAATTTAAAATACTTATAAAATCTGAAAATAAATTCACATTGGAATATTCTAAATGATACTAATATTTTACGTACCTGAGCTCCTAACAACTTCATCAAGCGCACATTGGAATATTGTCTATCGATGTCTTTGGCGGCCATGAAGACCGTACACTCCAAACCGAGCTTTGCGCATGCGGCGGCGGTCGCAAGACCGTGATGGCCAGAACCGGTGGCGGTGACAACGCTTTTTCGACCCATGCGCTTGGCAATCATGGCTTGTGCTAGAGCGTTATTCATCTTATGTGATCCACCGTGGTTCAGATCCTCTCTCTTCAAGTATATGTCTGGTCCTTCGCCATTATTTTTGTTCTTGTAATATTCTGATAATCGCTTAGCGTGATACAAAGGCGTCTCTCTCCCAGCATAGTCGCTTAGAGCCTCTGACAGCTCAGCCTAAAAAAAGAATGATGTACCATTTCAGTCTCTAACTTTGTCAGAATAATTCATTTTAGTCACTGACTTTGTGCGAATAAGTCACTTTATCCTTGAATTATATAAACATTCATTTTAGTCCCTTATTTTCAGGGACTAAAATGACCGATGTAATGAAAGTGAGGGACTAAATTGACTTATAAAATTCAGAGTCAAGTACTATTTTAGTATATAATTCTAAAATTGAAATTAAACCTGAAAAGAAGGGTCGCGGAGAGCCTTTGTGAACTCGGCTTCGAGGTGGTTCAAACAAACTATGAGTGTTTCGGGTACGAATTTTCCTCCGAACCTACCAAATTTTCCGGAACTAGGACCACCGGTGAGTTGTTGATGATGATGATGTTTGTTCTCTAAAATTTGGACACTCTTCTCTTTGAAAGTAGCCGTTAATTCAGTGACGACGTTATTATTAATAGTGTTAACGGCGTCAAGAGGAGTTACCACAGCTTGAACCGCAAAGCGCTGCTCTTTGGAAGCTAATTCTTTGCTATGATCCATGAAGCCAACCTGATGATGGCTCCCAATATTTGCCGAACCTTGCAATTTGCATGCCATCATCATCATTTTTTGTGTTTTATATATTAATTTCTTCTTAATTATACTGGGTGAGATTTTTTAATTTCGAGATTTAATTTATTGATAAGAGCGCAATAGAGGGTGCTAGCTTAACTAAAATAAAGAAATTAAAAAGAGAAGATAAAAAAAAGAATAATTCATCCAAGAGATTAATCAGCCAGAGAGAATATAATAATGAAACTGGTGAGGTGAGGGATACTATACCCTCCAATCCTGCCACCTTTATATAGTAAGCAGTCCGTGTGACTCTCGGTGTCCGTTTGGTGGAATGAGGGATTAGTCATTAGTCAAATAATAATAATAAAAAAATAAAAGGTCTTAATAATAAGAGCACATTGTTGTGTCGGTCAAGAATACAAAAAAAATTACACATTCTAATATCTTTTTACTATATTTAGGTTCTTATATAGTGTCCTTAGGGCACTTACTATCATTTGCCAAAAATAAAATAAGAGGAGTAGTAATAAGACAAAATAAATACTAAATAAATATTGAAAAATGCTAAACAGTGTTCTAAGGGCACTGTTTAATGATACAAAAATAATTAAAAATCATTGAAAAATATTTTTAACTTTATCGGAATTGATAAAATTTATTGTCTCAAGAATTAAAAATTATTAAATAAATATTTTTTATAATAAATCAAAACATTAAAAAAATGTAGTTATTACATCTTAATAAGTATCTTAAAGACATCATTTAACAAGACCCATAAATATTACTCGTGAAAGTAACTTTTAAAAGTTTGGGGATCTTATGTCTCCAAATTAAAGCTCCACCCAAGTCACTTTTGTAAACTCTGATTCATCACCTAGAAAAAATGAAAAATAAGCAAGTGGCTTCCGTTAGTATCTTAATATAAAAAATTCCTACTAATTAAAAAACTGTTTACTTATAAAAAATTACTCGTTTTTTTATTTATATCATATTTACATTAAAAAATAAAACTATTATAAATAAAAATATTTTTAAATAAGCACGAATTTGTTTGTTTTGAATTTTATTAATTCTAATAAAGTTAAAAATATTTATTTTTGTTGAATAATTACGATTTTATGTATTAAAAGAAATCTCAATTATTAATATATACGGTTTTACTTTTTATTTTATTAAAATATAATTACAAATCCTAACTAAATTCAAACAGCCATTAATATATTAGTTTTTTTTAATAGCCTAACAATACTAGTACTAACATATTTCTGCGATATCCAACATATGACGTCTTTGAAGTTTTTAAATTTAGTAACTGGTATTTCTGATTCAATCTAAAAGTCGTAATGGTCAATCAAATCTGCAAGCTGACCGACTCACGAAATCCTTTCAGCAATCAAATCATTCAATAATTATTTGGCACATTCATGTAATAACTTATTTATAATATAATTTAGGTTAATTTAATTTGGCAAATGACATCTACTAGTAGTAAATTAAGTGTAATATTTAAGAAGTTAAATATAATAAAATTATGTTAAAAATATAATTTTTTATATTTTTAAAAGATAAAATAATATGTATTTATAATTATTTTTTTATTTTTAGTAACTTTAATTAATACCTTAAAAATATTGTATATCAAAACTTATTTAATTTTTGTGACTCTTAAACTATCTTTAAAATATATTAATTGCTTACGTGACACAACTAAATAGATTATAGTGTGTAACAATCATTCTTTAGAAAAATTAATTGCTTACCTAACATAATGTGCAACGATCATTCTTTAAAATCATTTAGCCATATTTCAAATTTCAAACTAGCTATTGTTTTAGTAATAGTAATATTTTGTGTATAATACATACTCTGTACATCATCAATAAAATAGTAATATTGAGATTTTAGAATAAAATATTGATAAAAAGATAAAAAAATATATTATTATTTTAATGTCGTGTACAATTGTTGTTCAAAAACTGCTGTACAAAAATTTGGGTTGTTTTTTTAGTTATTTATTTATCAAATTTTCTAGTGAGTATATGAATATTCATAGACATAATTAAAAACTTAAAAAATATTTAAAATTTTAATTTATTCCTGCAAACTCAAAATTAAACTATAATAAATATTTATTTTTAATGATAATTTTAAGTATTTATTAAATAGAAATATTTATTTTTAATGGTAATTCAAAGTATTTATTAAAGTGTAATGCGTTTAACACCAATAGTTGGTTTAGCGGTGTAAGGTCCCACTAAGTTTATAGGAGGGGTGATCCATAGCAGGAGGACCGTGTTCGAATCCCACGTATGCTAAATTTATGGGACCTAGCGCCAGTTACCGTGCACGAACGGAATTAATCTTATCGTAATACTGAGAAAACCGTGGTTATAAAAAAAAGTATGATGTGTTTTATATTTTTTTTTTTATTATTTGTTTTATTAAGTGCACATAGACACTAAGACACATTAATTTACGTTAGTTAGTATTAGGTAGTGGTTGAGAAATATTCATTATTTTGTTAACATTTTAAATTAAAAATTATTTAATTTTTTGATAAGTATTTATGAATAGGGTTATAGTCACTCTATTTTGTCTATTGTCATTTTTAATCAATTATTTTAATAATATTTATAAATTAATACTTGAATTTTATTTGTTAGAAAAATATATTTTAAATAAAAAATTATTAAAAAATAAGTGATAATAAATAAAATAAAGTGACAATAGTCTCATCCTATTTATTTATTATTGTATTATCATGGTTAAACTTCAAAGAATAATTCTAAATCCTCTTGTAATTTCTTTCTATAAATCTATCTACATATTAAATATAGAAATAATTAATTATTTATTATATTTTAAGACATGAACACATCTATTTTTTTATTTAATACTTATCCTATAAAATATTAAGAGAATTTATAGAAGGTTTTTTAAGGAAAATACTATAACAAACTGAACTAAATCAAGCATGGTTCTACGCTGAAGACCGCAATTTCAGTATCAAATCTAATAAATAAAAGGATAAAATTTAGGTAAAACTTTTATAAACCTAGTTAGTGGTGTATATTAATTAGAGTTTGAGTTTTATTTTGGTAATATGCGCTAATTTTTAACATTATTGTTTATTATTTTCGGTCTTAAATATAAGACTCTCTAAAGAAATTTATTGGTTTTATATGTAAGATTTCTACCAAGTTTAAGAAGCAATTATTAATTTTAAGTAATGTTATATCCTCCTAAAAACTCTCCTACTTATCCTCCTATTACCATATAAAGTAAAATTAGGTGGACTTTCAATCTTGAAACCATAAAAAACATTGAAAATATTATTTAATGAGTAAGTAAGACGATTTGTAGGAATATGAAGTAGGAGGATTAGGAATTACTCTTAATTGTTTTCTTGTCTACCATTGTAATAAATGAATGGATATTGAGTATAATTAATGCATTTGCTAAAATTTTGACTTTGAATAGGGGTAAATTTGGTAGATTGTATTATTTTTTTAAAAAAACAAGACATTAAATAAGATTATTAGTAGTTTTCTTAATCCGTGTGAATTGGTTAGATGGTCCTATAAAAAGGACAAAAGGTAGTACTGCCTCCGTTCTTATTTAACTATCCGAATAGAGAAAATCACACATGTTAAGAAATATAATAATTGTTATAATTTTCCTTAAAATAAGTTTTGAACTCTCCATAATACTCATTATCTCTCATTGTTTGATTGATTGGATAGTAAAACATTGATTAGCCTCTAATTAAACATAAGGTTAGAATTGATAAAAGTACATTTAATATTACATTGAAAAATATGAGTGGACAGATAAATAAGAACAATTTTTTTTCTCTGAACAATTAAATAAGAACGGAGGGAATATAATTTAAGTTAGGAAAATGTTAAGCTAAGACACTTGTTAGGAATAAAAAATAAAAATGTTTTATTAGAATTAATAATATTTATTGTTTTAATAATTAAAATCCAACTTAAATACTATAAGGATGGATGGAAATTATCCTAGCGAATTGAGTATATAAAATTTAACTTTAGCTTAAAAAAAAAAATTGTTCAAGCGCTTTGTTTGTTTATTTAAACGAGTTCAACTTAAAAAAATTATTATTCAAGCCCTGTGTTTTCAGGAGCTTCTAAATTTACATTATTCACCTTAATTTTTTTAAAAAAATAAATTTCTTTACCTAGAATTAAAATAAAATTGAAAGTGAAGTGATTTGCTTTTAAAACTTTTTTTTTAAAAAAAAAGAGAAAAATACTACGGCTCTATTCGGTAAAACTAGCTTATAGCTTATGACTTATAGCTTATAGCTTGTAGCTTATGGCTTATAGCTGGTAGCTTATGACTTGTGACTTATAATTGAGTAGATGTGTTTGGTAAAATTAGCTTATTAGGTAGCTTATATTTGTTAAATGATTTAAAAGGACAAGTAATAATTATATGTAATAAATTATTTGATAGAGTAAACATGTAGTAAATGACTAAAGGGTAAAATAGGAAAGAATTATTGAAAGCTACTTTTTATAAGTTATAAGCTAGTTGAACTAGTTTTTCATAAGCTAGCTTATCAAAACTAACTTATAACTTATATAAATTATAAACTAATTATTACCAAACACCTTTACTTACTCATAAACTATAAACTATAAATTATAAGTTCTTAAATAAATTACATGAAAAGAGAAGTAATGACTTTTAAAAGTTTGGGGAGCCATGACTCTGATTTTATCACCTGGAAAAAAAAAAAGGAAAAAAGCAAGGGGCTTATAGTCAGTACGTTAACAAAAACGTTTTCCATGAGAGTGATTCCGATATCCGAGATTCCCACTCATGAGTACGGATATTTATAGGCTACGATTAAAAAACCTAAAAACAAAAAAAAAAACAAATTATTAAAAAAATTTCATTTATATCTATAAATATTTCAAAATTAAACAATAATAAATATTTATCTCTAATGATAATTCAAAGTAATTATTAAAATTTTATGGTGGGAGAACCTGTGTTCGAATTCCATCAATGCTAAATTTCCGATAGCTAGTACTAGCCACACAACGCGAACAAAATTAGTCTCATAATAAAAATGAAAAATCCTTGATTATAAAAAAAAATAATTATTAAAATATGTTCAATATATTTGATATTTTGTCTATACTAATTTTTAATTGTGTGCTCATAGACATACATTAAAAAAACTTTACATCAGCTTTAAGTAGTGGTGGAGAGAGAGTCATTAATTTTAATTAAATTTATTTAATTTATAATAATTGTTTATTTATTAATGTATAGACATAGTTAATATTTTACTCTAATAATAAAAATAATAATAAGATAGAGATAAGGTCGGAGTAATAAATATTGAGGCCTAAATCAAAATTTTTAAACTGAGTCTTTTTAAAATTAATAATGATGATAAATTAATTTTTAATTTTTTAACAATTATTTTTTTTATAATAAACGAGGCTCTGAGGCCAAAGATAACCGAGATTACACAATTAAGCCGAGAAAAGATACCCCATAAACATCTTCTCAAAAAAACCAACTAAGAGAAGACGAAAAAATATCAAAATACAGAGACTTTAAAGAGCTATTTTAAACAATTGAGTTCACATGATTTAATATTTGTCCATAATCAAAATTAATATGATATAGACTTTATATATAATATATAACGTATATTATCTATTTGGTTTAAATAAATATATTAGTAATATATTTTTTTCCTATCTAGGCATACTTTTTTTTTACGATTTGGAGCTTAATATAATTTATTTTGTTTGTTTTGGAGGGCCTAATGCAAGGATTTGAATACCCTTATGGTTGAGCCAGCTCTAAATAGAGAGATACCATATAGGAATTAAAAAAGACACTTTAATAATTTTTATGTGTCAAAATTAAGAAATTAATCTTCGAATGGATGTCATTAGGGGATATCTTTAGTTAGAAAAAATGACTGGGGGGATTTCCAGGAGTTTCTATGTTTTCATGTTAAACAATCTTAATTTTAAATAAAATTAAATTTCTTAACCCAAAATTAAAATAAAATTGAAAGTGAAGTGATTTGCCTTTAAAACTTAAATATAAAAAGCATAAATGAATACATAAAAATATAACGCAAACAGTGATCAATATTGAGCAATTAAAATTTTATACAGACCGAATTTTTATGGGTTCGCATTCCATACCCAATAACATTTAAGAGTTTTCTTAATTAATTATCTATAAGTATGCATCTTCGTTGTTTATATATATATAAATGCCAATGCAATTAATATACAAGATATTCACCAATATTTTTTATTAATTAATTAAAATTAAAATAAATTGTTCTTTGACTTCTTTCAATTCAAGGATATATATGCTTCCCGTTATCTGCATTTTTTTTTTTTTCAGTTTTTCTCAAGGATAATACTAAATCACATGAAAGAAAAATTGCACATAGCGTTATTTTCAACAGCCATTCATAATGTTGTGGTCCATCTTCTTCTTTTTTTTTCTTTTTTTTTCTTTTGGTAAAGGTTGTTATCCACTTTTAATTTATCAGTAATTTGATGAATTTCTTTTTCAATAATATAAAAGAAAATAGCATTAGTAGATTTTTTTTAAGATTATTATCAAGATACATCTTTTTAATAAGGTGTAAATTTACAGATGAGTTGAGGATCACACAATTTTTATTTTTTAAGATAAGATGAAATTTATAGACATTAAACAGCTGAGATTAAGTGATTTTTTTTTAAAAAAAATTATCAAAGAATGAAAAAATGACTAATATCGATTACATCCGGTTGCTCTTATATATGTTTTTTTTCTCTCTAATTTGATCAGATTCTTTTATTAAAAATATTTAATTTGGGTCATTTGACACTTACGCTTTCTATCTATCTAATATTAAAAATGAAGATAGTGTGATTATAAATATCAATTAATAAAAATTTATACGTACATCATAACAATAATAACCTTCATTTAGATGTCATTGATGACATATAGCATCACCCTTTTCTCAATCAAACCTTAAAATATTGTCGTATTTAGTAAATATTTTTTTTTTGCGTTGGTTATTTTAATAATTATTTTTATGGATTTTTTAAATCAATTTTTATGAATTTATTTTGTTTTTTGATTTTTAAAAATGTCATCTCCACTAATCTTTTATTTTATTTTCATTGGTCGTATTTTCATTTGTGACAAAAAAAAAAGCACCATAAAACGAGTCTTACAATATTGTAATGTATATTAGTTTTGAATTATCATCTGAAAATAATTCACTATTTTTAAGGGAGCATGTCAAAAAATTTTGTATCTAATAAGATTCGAACTTTATACCTTCAACTAATATTTTAGCCATATTCTCACTAGGTTATTATCAAGAAAAAAAAATTAATTAGATTAAATTAACTTCAGTAAATATATGTGAAAATAAAAATTTAACTTCGTAAAATAAACTATGCTTAATATAAGATAGATTAACAAAAGAATTCAAATCCTTAGGGGAACCTCACAAGGTAACAAAGTATCATTATGAGTTGAGTTAAATTTGACAAGCCAATTTGTGCACGAGTTAGTTTCCTTAAGTGTATGGTTGAGTCGTATGTCCCAATCTCTACTGAGCAAATGCTTGATAGAGTTTACAGTAGAGTTGTATTCATGCATGCTATCGATGAAGATCATTTCACAATAGATCTAAAGTTAAAGTTGAGTCTGAATTCTACATAGCTTCTGAATTGGATTGAGAGAAATGAATAGGAGGGAAGGGACTTTAATTTAGAAATCATGATTGGTTAAAAAAAAAAAAAAGGAAAGAGGAGAGATTTTGTTTAATTTTCCATTCCTTCCAAATATGAAAGGATTTGGATGGGAGAAAGAAGGAAGAAATTTTTAACATTTAAAATCTCTTTTCTTTCTACTAACTTAACATCAAAATACTACTTTTTATTCTTTCCCTTTAATTTTCATTCATTTGAATTAATCACACTATACAAAATTTTTTGTTTTTCCTTCTCTCCTCTATATTAAAATTCCACCCATCCTCTCTCCTCCTTTAAACCAATCAGAATTGATTGTACACAAAAAAAAGATAAACCCATGACCCACTTTAAACTTATTAGATATTTTCTTAATACTTGTAAACTAATTAAAAGATTCCATTAAAAAATATCAAAGATAGTTTTTTTAGTTGTTGCCTTTCATCTTTATCATTTATAGTTTAGTCCATCGTGTCATAGTAGTGTAAATAATAGTTGTATTTTAACTGAGTTCAAAAATTATATTTGTTTTAAAAAATTGCTTCTAATAATTATGTGAGTTTCATGAAAATCTTAATTATTGACCTATGGCTAAAATCTTAGAACGAAACTCGAGATCCAAATTAAAAATTTCAAATAAAATTTAAAGGCATATGTATTTGATGAATTATTGTTTAAAATAGAAAAAAATTATTAACAGGTTTATGATGTTGAAAATTAAGTTAAATTAATAATAACTCAAATACATGTGAGTGTAGTTTTCGTATATAAAAAAAAATGATAAAAATGAGAGTAATGTCCATTGATTAAAATGAAAGTATGAAACTCGTAAAAATTTTAAGGGTAAATTGCACAAAGTACCCTTGAGGTTTTAGAAAATAGCACAAACCACCAAACTTAAAAAAAAATTAGCAGTCCACACCATTTTCTCAAATAGACACTAATCATAGTTAAATCTCTCTCTATTTTTTTTTCTATAAATAAAAAAAATTAATTTTTCTGTATGTTTTTTTTTCTTTTACAAAATTCATCTATTGAATATTATCAAAAAATATTTTTACATAAAATAAAATAATTAATTGTGAATAATTTTTTTGTAAATTAAAAAATAAATTAAAAAATACTATCATTATTTGTAAATTATTTATTTTTTAATTTACAAAAAATAATTTTTTAATCACAAATAGTTTTTTTACTTTATGAAAAAACAAATTTTTTATTTTATGAAAAAATAATTTTTGATTCAGTAGACGAATTTTATAAAAAAAAAAGCATACAAGAAAATTAATTTTTTTTATTATAGAAAAAAAATAAAGAGATCTTTAATTATGGTTAGTGTCTATTTGAGAAAATGGTGTGGATTACTAATTTTTTTAAGTTTGGTGGTCTGTGCTATTTTCTAAAAACTCAAGAGTACTTTGTGCAATTTATTCAAAATTTAAACTCCTCGCCTTGATAACTATTGTTTCCGGAATCAATCAATATAACTAAATAAAAGATAGTAATTAAATTACTATTTATTAAGAAAATAATTAATTCTATTTAATTTTTAAATTTTTATAAAAAAATAACTTGATTTTTTTAAAAAAATTTTAGTTTAAAAAGGAGATTTATTCTTTTCTTCGTAACCTAAATAAACATATGATTAAAGAAGATTTAGTGCAAGTTGAAGGGAGAAGGGACCCGTGCGTGGTGTACTGTGTACAGGTGTTGATAACGAAATATAACGTCTTTTATTTATTTATTATTATTAATTAGGAAATCGTGAATGAAGAATTTCACACTCTCAAAAAATTTCAATCAAGAATCTCCTTATGAAATATCCTATTCACATACACGTTTTCTTATTAAGTTATAAACTATAAACTAGTTTTATTAAACAAAACCTTAATTTAATAAGATAAAAACTACAAATTACAAACTATAAATTATAAACTATAAGTTAGTGTTACCTAACGTAACCTTGAAATATCGTGTTTCCTTTGGTGATTCCTACGTCTGGTGAGTGTCGTTATAAGAAGAGAGTAGTACGTCATAGGCATAGTAGTTAGTATAGAACACGTCTCGTATCAAACATCAAACATGCATCACACGTTTTAAAACTGCGTCAACATATATACTAGGAGTAGGAGTATACTACTACTATATCACCTCTTTCATGATTTTTTATCAAAAAAAATTAAATAGTTCTTTTTTTTTCTTTTTAACTGTTTCTTTAAAGATATTTTTATTATCTATTTATTTATTTATATTTTTAAATTAATATTAATTTTACTTTTTATTAATTTTATCTTTATTTTTAATTAAAATATTAATTAATATTCTATTATTCAACTAATAAACTAATAAGAGATAAAAAAAATATTATAAAAAATTTAAAAATTATTTAAAATAAAATTTAAATAACAATTATATTTTTTAATATACGTATTTTACTATTAAATAGACTAATGAATAGAAACGTAAGGATTAATAACCATTTGTTGGCGATGAGGGCAAACCACGCAACATTACTGTTACTCCGTTTTATTTTACTTGTTTAGAATGTTTTCTTAAACTAAAATACTTATTATTTTAATAGATTAAGAAGTATTAATTATAATTATTTTTGCAATACCCTTGTTTATTACTATTATAATACTTCATTTAACTATTTAACTAAAGTGTTAAATATTTTAACTCTATTAATAAGAGGTATTTTGTTCAAATAAATATTTTTTTAATGATAATAACAATGATAATAATCATTGTACCTAATTATTTTCTTTAACCTTAAATGATAGATAAAATGATACATATGAAATATTTAACAAGACCCCATTTAAAAAATAATTTTATTATTTAAAATGATTTTTCTAATGTGTGCCATGAGCATGCACATACCAAGAAACTAAATATATAATTTCTTTTATTAAAAATAAATAATTTGTTTGCTTAAATAATTGAGTGAAATGTATCTAGTATGTTTGAGGTTTCATAGAATTGCACAAAATACGAAACTTTAATTCATAAAAATAAAAATAAGCAGTATTCCTCACTATTATACCTAATAGAAAAATGGATTCTCTTCCGTCCAAAATTGGACTAGCTAGAATCAATCACAGCCTTTAAAAATAACATTTTACACATAAAAATAGATGAAGAAAATAAAACTTATAGGCTTAGACTATTCGATGAGAACTGAAAATGTTGTTGATTAATTATAGGAAATATTGACAATTGATTATTTGTCCTCGATAAAATATTGTTGTCTTTTTGTGCTCCATGGGTTGAAAACCGAAGAATGAACTCATGGCTATTGTTGACTCGTAAGTAAAAAAACATTTCTTGCTATATACACATTAATAGGTTGAAAGATTAACATGCATTCCATGTTTTTTTATCATATAGAGATATGAATGGATATAGTATGTTGAATGGTACGCACGGAGCAACTTTAAGGAAGCCTACTTGAGTAGTCCCATGTGTAAGTAGTGGTTTAATCATCAAATTTGTCTTTGTTTATTAATTTAAAATTAATCAACATAAAGATTTCTTGCAATTGCTATTCTTAGACTCGTAGGCAAATAGGGTCCACAGAGTGTGGCTATTATGTGATTAGGCATATATTTAATATTGTTCGGGCGAAAATTATTGATTCATTGAAAGAAGTAACTATATTTTTTTAACTTAAGTTAATTATATTCTTTTTTAAAAGAAAACAATTGATGAGTTAATTCTTTCAAACTTGCAGACATTAGAAAATTCGGAGTCATTCTCTCAGCAAGAAATTGAGGACATTCACAAAGGTTGGACAACTTATTTTATGGAAGTTGTCAATTTGTGATTTTGTGCTTTAGATTAAGGGATGCTACGAAGCTTCTTGAGTAGAGTTATCTGTGTTTTTTTTTAATCTTCTACCATAATATATATGAATATTTGTTTCCTACTTTTTTTATTCATCGCTAGGACATTAATTAACTTATTTGTATGAATTTTATGTATGCAAATTAAGTTTAAGTTACTTATGAGATTTTGTTTTGTATTATGTTTGCAAAGTTATTTTTATCAAATTAAATATTTCTATTTAAGATATGTCACATGAAATTAAAAATAAAAAAATAAAAAAATAGATGACGCAGGTTAGAATGTAAAAAAAAAAAAGAAGATATTTTATATCGGCTATTTAGCAGGTATATAATCATTTAAATAACGCAGATTATGTTTTATTTGTTAAATGAGCCTCATAATAATAGAAAAAATATAATACTTAGAGACATCATCATAATATTAACGCTTTGCCTTTCGTACCATTTAAACTTCACATTATTTCCTAACCCATGTCATAATACGTCTAACAAAAAAAATTACTAAAATACATAATTACAATGTAAGCTAAATGACAAAAAAAGTTTGAAGAGAAATGAAAAACATAACCTTCGATTTTGGTTCATCCTGGAATAAATGAGCTATCTCACAGACTTTATTATCATCAAGTGATTCAAACTCATCTGTTCTATCTTCCACATTTTTGTTTTCTCTTAAGGTATTGTAAACTATTTCTTAAAGGAAGACGGAAATTACTATGAACAAATGCTATATCTTTTACTTTATGAGATGTCATCTTAAGACCGTCTCCAATGAAGCCACTTAAATGAGATATTACCATTTAAACACCCTAGTTAAACACTCTTATGCATTAAAGGTAGGCAAAAGGTGCTTAAATAAGCACCACGATCTTAAGAAAACAGTGAGGTCAACCATAGCAAAGGTAATTAATTAGTGGGGTAGTGCTTGTTAAGAACTTGATGTTAGAATCTAAGGGGTGCTTAAATCGTAAAAAGTGATGTGTACACATAAATCTCAATATTGAAATAACACCTTAAGAACCTCATCCAAGATCTAGCATTAGGGAGGATCTTATTTTTCTTTAAATATTTTCATTTCATTTTTATTTTTGTTTTTTTTAATTTTTAATTAATTATACTTTTTATTTTATTTGACATATGATATTTTAAAGTAATTTTTTATTAAAAAAATTATTAAAAAATGTCTCGAAAATGTTGAGTTACACAGAGGTGTTGGTTCAGAAGTGTCTAGTCAAATAGAGGTATCGGTTCAAAGTGTCGTGCTAATAAAAAATTATATTTTTATTGGACATGATTAAAAAGATGTCGAAGACGTGTCATACAAGTGTTGATGTTAAACAAGTATCAGACATATTTTCTTTTTTTGATCAGCCAAAACTAACATTATATATATAGATATGAAGAACAGAAGAAAAGAAGCGGCACCAGTGGTGCCATGTTCAGTCTCAGTACAAGAAGAAACCTAAAGCAGATTAGAATAATTACACATCATGGAGCTAAATAGAAGATATTATCCAGAGGACACACCCTAAGGCGCAAAAAATCTCAAAATAAAACTACAGAGATGCACAAAATTAGAGTTCTATCCTACAAAACGCTTTGTAATGATCTAAGGCAAATTGTAGGATTGAAACTCCAATCATGTAAAGAGAAGAATACTTTTTTACAATTCGCCTTAATCCAGTTCCATGTTCTCAATTGAATGACTTCAACTATATCTTGATTCCCTTCCTTTTTCCCTTCAAAAATCCAATCATTGCGCCATTTCCAAATGCACCACATACTTATAAACAAAACAGTCTTCCAAATGTCCCTTATAGCTTTTACCTTTGTGAATCCCATGTGATTGCAAAAGTGTTGTGTGCCTGATGCTGGAAGAACAGAGGTGTAGCCTAGCCATCTATATATACTTTGCCATAAATCGTAAACAAATTTACATCTGAAGAATAAATGTACAACATCCTCAACTTTCTCTTCACAAAAGACACATCTACGCTCAATATGGGTAAGAGAAAGTCCCCTCCGAATAAGGTTTCCTTTGGTTGCAATTCCATTCTCAAGCACTCTCCAAGCCAAGCAAATCGTTTTAGGGGGGGGGCTTTTGTTTTCCAAAAAGATACATAAAAATCATCAAGCATTCCAGAATTGAGTTGTATTAATTTGGAATAAGCACTGCTGATTGAAAAAGCCTTGGAGGAGTCAAAACACCATTGCCAACCATCTTGTTGGGACTTGTATACCTTAGTCCTTTGTAGCAAGTTTAGCAATGTTAGAAGTAGATCCTTTTCCCAAATAAACAACCCCCTCCTCCAACTAAATGACCACCTCCATTCTTCTCCCTCCCACCTCCCCATCTCAGCTATAAACCATTTTTTCTGCTCACTTATCAGATGCAACCTCCCAAACTTTTGTTGCAAAGAGAAATCCCCCACCCAGTTGTCTTCCCAAAAAAGAATGTTATTCCCATTACCTAGCTTCCTCTGCGCTCCATTCCAAAACCAGTCCTTTTCTATCAAGTTTGTCCCTTGGCAACACTTTAAGATGTTTTTCCACCATACCGAAATTCTACTTGGTCTCTTTGCACCATAATGACTAGAGTTTCCGTATCTGACTTTTATAATTCTTGCCCAGAGGGAATTTGGTTCAACCAGGGCTCTCCATTGCCACTTGCTTAATAAGGCCATATTAAACAATTTAATATTTTTTACCCCTAGACCCCCCATTTTCTTAGGTAAACACACTCTATCCCACTTTACCCATGCAATCTTCCTCCTCTCAACTTGTCCTCCCCACAAGAATCTTCTTTGGATTTTGTTAAAAGCATTGATAACAGAACATGGCATTTTAAAAAAAGACAAGAAAAATAGGGGTAAAGAAGATAAAACAGAATTTAGAAGGGTGAGTCTACCTCCAAAAGAAAGGTGATTTCTTTTCCATTTAGACAATTTCAACCTCATCTTATTCAGAATAGGAGTCCAAATAGAGGATGAGGAATGTCTAGCACCTATAGGAATTCCCAGATAAATGAAGGGGCAAGATGCAGATTCACAGTTAAGAAAGAAAGCCATCTCCTGGCGTGTTTGATGGTCAACATTTATACCAATGAGTTTGCTTTTGTTGAAGTTAATTTTGAGGCCAGAGCTCGTAGCACCTAAGTACAACTTTTAATGCTTTCATATTTTCCCAAGAGGGTTCCCCTACTATTAACGTATCATCAGCAAACTGCAGATGAGAGATACCTATCTCTCCCCGTCCAAATTCAAAACCTTTAAACAAATAGCTGTTAACTACTTTCTCCATCAATTTACCGAAACCTTCAGCAACAATAAAAAATAAGAAGGGGGCTAGGGGGTCTCCTTGTCTTAATCCTCTTTCCATTTTAAACTCCCCTGTTGGGCTACCGTTCAGACATATTAACACGACAATTGAAAGAAGTATGGTAGTTCAAAGAGTATAATACTAAAATTGCTTATATTTAAAATCAGAAAGAGTATGTGATATGTCCCTTGACTTGTCTTTTTATCTTTTTTTGTCATTCTTCTTTCTTTTTATATAAAGTATTAGGAGTACTAATAAGAAAATAAAGCTATGCTCATGCTCATATGCTATAAACAGAAAATGACCATTAATGTTGGTGCTGGCTATTGAGTGTTGTTCATCACCCTTGACTCTTTGAAGCTTGTTGGGACTCTTGGTGAGTGGGCCATGACAATTTTTTCGTTGCACAAGTTATAATCTTGCAATAAGATTAGTTTTAGGATGAGAATAGTTTATAAATTTTCACCATGTGAATTGTTAAAATGACCTGTTGTATTAGGTAACCTGAACTTGTTTCATTTTGCAAAATAATCCCATCCTTTACAACTCTACATATATCTTAAAAGAAAAATACATGTATTACCATTATAGAGTTAGGTAATTTTATTTAGATTAGATAAGATTATTATAGCCGACAAAATTCACTTTCACTATTCAACATGACTATAAATATAAGTATTTACTATTTAAACTCGAGATTTTTTATTAAGCTCTACAATTTTGAGTTAGTTTTTTTTTTTTTATAAGCACAATTTTTTTAGAGCTCTTTTTTGGCCAATAAAAGAAAAAACATTTTTGCCCTTCTCTAGTTCCTATTTGCACCACTTTTTTCACACATAGGACTATTTTTTTGTTTTACTTTTGATTTTTATTATTTTTATTTTTAGAAAGTCAGGCGGTGTAAAAAAATATATGCGGTGCGGATAGTAAATAGATTGCCTTTCTTATCCATAAGAGGAGTTAGACTTTTTAGGTGAGTGCCCTTTTTTTCTTAGCTATCCACTACCTTATTATTAATAATAAAATTAATTTCTCATGTGTATATATGTTTTTCCTCTTAATTGGTATTTTCTCCAAGACTTGAACTTGAATTTTCCATACATAGTATGTTTTTATTATTATGTCAATACTCTTATTGATTGTCCAAATTAATTTTGTTTATGAAAAAACATAATCGTGGCCTTTAGGAAAATTATATAATAGTTAAAAATTGAATAAGAAATTAAAATGATATAAAATATACTATAATCATAGTTAAAAATTGAATAAGAAATTATATAATCATAGTTAAAATCCGTGTAGTGTATAATTATATTTTTATAGTAAATAACTAAATATATCAATTTTCTAATGCGACAAATTTTATATTTTTTTTGGTAAATAAATTTGTATATTTATCGTGGTTATATTTTTTGAATTTGCTACAACACACATGACGACACCTTTAGGCCCAGTATGTGCATATATGTTATGAAGGATGAAATTAGCACCATCTCTATTGGGAGTGGCACCATCATTTTTATATGTAAGAATCATAAATTTATATACTAAAAAGGATGGTGCCACTCCCAATAAAGATGGTGCTAATCCCATCCACCATATGTTAATAGACCCTAAGCTTACATGTCATGAGAGACGGATCTGGATCCTCTTCAGCGTTGGGCAGTCCAGCAGTTAGAAAAAAATACTAGATCGCATGTGGTCTAGTCATTTTGTGGCATGGACCATCTAGCGCTGGAGGGGATTCATATTCCATGAGAGACAAATGTCAAATGTAACTTTTGTTCTACGTGTTCTTATTCAAATTAAATGGAACTAGTTTTCTAACCAAGAAATCACCAATGAACGGACGAGTTAAAAATATTTTAATATTTCTTGAACTTTATATAGTCTGTATTCTAGTATCAAAACTTTTAAAAGATGTATTTTGATTTTCTGTACTTTTCGAACGTGCACTTTATTAGTTTCTCCCTCCGTTACACAGTATAAGCAAAAAAACCTACTGCACACCCCTTAAGAAAAAAATTAGTTAAACTTATTAAATTTTATTTAAATCAAATAAAAAGTATGTTTGTTTCCTAATTTACCCCTAATTAAAAAGTATGTTGGTTTTAACTTTCAACCACCGGGAATTTAACAATGCTATGGGAAAGTAGAAAGTTTTTTTTTCTCTCTTAGCCAAATTAATGAATTATAGGGAATAAGAAGTGAAATAAATAAGGGTATTTTAGATATGATTTAATTTAATATGGTCAAAACAGTTACATTTGCTTATAAAAAAATAACATATAATTTTCCAAAAAATTACTTATATTTCGTAACAGAGGGAGTATAAGTTATAAATTATGAGTCATAAGTCATAAGCTAATTATAAGTTAATGTTGATAAATACAACCAAACTCTAATACTAAAGCCCTTAGATATTTTTCGCAGTTTCTGACTGATCTAAGATTTGCTGATAGAGAGATGCTTGATTTGATGCTTGGTTCACGTGAATCTGTATTCCAAACATCCAAAGATATTGCAAAATATTCTTGATCTTCTTTCATGAAGATTTAGATTTCGAAGATATCTCTATATTTGTATTGAAAGCAGGTTCTGAAATTGACATAAAGATAAATAGTAATTTCACGAGCAAACAAACTGGCAAAGGAGGACGATTTTAACGGATCTAAAGTTGAAGGATTTCTTTCTCTAGAGTTTTCAAAAAGCAACATTTTGACACCAAAACATCTTGAGACCAACCGTAAAATAAATATAGTATAGAACATAATAGAGAAAAAAAGAAAATATTAAACAAAGGGTGAAGTTGAAGGAATGACTAGAACTAGTGACAAGTAGTGAGGGGCTCTCCTCTTCCCTTGAGGAACGTCGGTCTCATTGAAATGATCAGAAGAGGCTGCGCTCTTGAGACCGACGTTCCTGCAAAGCGACAAAATCGGAACTCTGTTTTTTATTTGTCAACAGAATCACTTCCGATATCAAAAGGGGCAAAGCCCAATGTAAAGTATAGGAAGGGGTTCATACGAAATGAAAAGCAATAATTCAGTAAGGCCCAGCAAGACACCACTGATACAAAAAAAAAAGTGCACTCAATGGAGAAAACAAGGAGAAGACTAACATCTAAAACACGAAAATAGAAAAAAAAAAAAAAAAGAAACCACACACACACAACACGCAAAAGAATGGTGTTTAATATACAGGCCATCACAATAATAACAATGTGCTCCGGTCCAAAATAAATTTTAAGTTTTAAAAATATCAAATTCGATGCAAATAAATTATTCCATAACAGAAATAAACGATTATGCTCCTAAAAATAAAAAATAAAAAATAGAAAAACGATGATAAGTTATCTAGACTTTCAAAGTTTGTTTAATATCTTAGACATAACATACAATACAACATAATTGATCTTTAAAAATATATTATAAACACAAAAATGTAACATTTTTTTTGACAATGTTTTTTTAAATATTACTAAAAAATGTTGCAAATGTTTTTTTTTTTTAAAACCAAATGTTACAAATGTAAAAACTGCTAAAAGTCAATATTTTTTAGGTGTATATCTTCTCAACTAATGCTATCTCAAGTATACAATGTTATTACTGTGTAAAAAACTAATGCCATGTAAAAGACTTGTTCTTAATTTTCATCTTATTACCGTGTAAAAGACTAAATTTTTAGGTGTATATCTTCTCAACTAGTGTTATTTCAAAAATTTGAACTTCCATTCTCCAACTAAGACCGTAGTGTACTTTTATCATTATGCTAACCCACTTGTCAATAAAAAAAAATTACTAAGTTGACCATGATGAGTCCTTTTATTTTTTCATTGAAGTATGGCTAAGTCAATTCAAGTCAATTTAATAAAATTTCGTTGTTTCTTCATTTCCTATTTAACTGTTCATTCTATAATTATTATTCTTGTTTTTATGAAAATATTTTTTAAACTCTTTATATGATAATTTAATAAAAGTACAATAAATTATTTTCTTGAAAATATAAGAAAATAGTTAAGAGTCTATTTAAATTAGATTAATTGTGAAAATAAGCTGCAAAAAAGAATCAATTGTATAAGACATAATCAATTTTTGTTTTGATATATTTGCTGTCAGAAGCGATTTTTAAGATAATTTTTAGCTGTGAAAAACGATTTTCAAGCTTGTTAAAATTATTGAATTATAATATAGAGAGAGGGAGAAAGATAGGAGAATAAAATATTATATTATATTGATATTGATAAAAATGTTACAATGTGATTGTTGTGATTTTTGACAATGTACTATTCTTATTTATAGGAATAATTCTAAGTAAATAAGAAAATAAGGAAATACAAAAACTAATCCAAGAGATCATAAGAAACGGTTTCTTTTGTGAAAAAAATAATCAAAATTTTTGTAAGTGCAAAATATAACTATTTAACGTTGATTGAAAAATAATCTTATTAAAACACACTCTAAATATGAACAAATTTTTACTGTATAATTAAACACTAATAAATTGTACATAGGGAATAAATTTTATTTTTTTAAATGAATAAATTACTTTGAACCCTTTTAAACGTTAATAAGTCTCCAAGCCTTCCTTGATTACTCCGGTGTTCTGACCACTTCAATGTCCATACAAATAAATATAAAGCAGTCTCTGTCATTTTTTTTCTTTTGTTTCTAATGAAAATCGTACTGTTTCGTTGATGAAATTTCTACTTCCAGAGGGTATTTACATTGGCAAAAGTTACCTTTTACTAGCACCTACCATGTAATCCACCCCAAAAGTTACTGTGACCCATATAATGGAAGCTTCATATTACAGACCTAAATTTCAGGACACACGGTCATAACATAAAATCATTAGCTTTCACCTACTTTTACTGCATCTTCACTTTCTTTTTATTGTCTTTCACTGAATTTTAAAAAAAATTAACCGTGACAGCTCAAAAGGATAAAAATAAAAATTATCACGTGATGTGATGAATAATAATAACCCAACGGTTTCTGTCTCTGCCTCAGTTTTACACAGCCAAAAAAAGGCTTTAATAAACTCCCACACACAAGGCCGAGAGCTCTAATAAGATTTTAAATCTCAATCAATTTTTTTTTTTATAGGTTAAAATGTATTTATATGGATTCGAACCGAGAGCTGCTATTCAAAACAACATTCCTCAACCATTCAATCAATATATTAAATGCAAATCTAAGTCACCTTTGGGACAATGTGTCACAATGAAGGTTTTGACTTTTGATAGAAGATAGATACTAAAATCGCATTCAACTGTGATTATGATTCATGATGACACTATTCAACCACATTTTAATTGCGTTTAATACAGTATAGTTATAACCATTGATTTAACTGTGACCGCAATTGACAACTGTGACTAATAGTAGTAATTAATTTGGTGCAATGGAATGCCTCCGGCAAGTGCTACAAATAACAAATCTGAATTTCTGAGTCTTCTGGTTCTTATTATCTCACTCTCACTCTCATGCATTATTGATTAGTGCCTAATACTAATAATAGCAATAATAATATCATCTGTCTGTGTGGCAGCAGCAGAGTACTCTGCATTTTTTTTACTCCTCTGTATTTTTCTTTTTCTAGAATTAACTACCACAGCAGTACATTAAAAATTTGAACCGTAACAGCCTTAATAATTTCATCATGACCTTTAAGAATGCTTGGGTGGATCAACGTGTTTCACTCATATTAAATTTTGTATTATTATTATTTAAAATTGTGCAGTGCAGGGTAATAGGCAAGTGGTAAAAGTGTACCGCGGGTATGACAATTACAGAGGACACTGTACTGTATTGTATTCATAAAATGTATCCAGATACAGCTCTGTCACACAATGAAGATAGTTAACAGTTAGATATTACAGCATCTCTTAACTGTTTTAGAAAATATTCTAATATTTTCTAAAATAAAAATTATATAAAAGTGACACTTAAATATATTAAAAACATGTGTATATTTTTTTGGCTTGAAACACGGGTTTAGTCAGCCTTATCCTTAGGCAGACATTGCTTTACCTAGTCGTAATAATTAATCCCTATTAAATCATTCATGTTTTTTTAAGAAAAAGAGGATCAAGAAATGATTAGTGGGTGAATTTGGTGTTGGGACAAGTAGCAGAAGGTACAATAACATTAGGCATGGAATCCATTTGAAGGAATTTGGTACCCCACTACTCTTTAAGAACCACCACCCAACTTAAGGACACTCTGCATGCTGTTTTGCTGTTACATTGAATGGTTTCACCAACTCTCTGATTGAATTTTCATCAACTTATCTTTTATTTTTATTGAATTGATATGTAATTGATTAGACTAACTCTTATTGGACCATTTACAATATTTTATTCTTAGAGTACGTTTGAATTAAATTTTTTTTAATCATATGATAGATAGTTGTATTTTGTAATTAAAAAACTTTTGATTATTCTTTTAATAAAGGAAAAAATTTTTTGTCTTCCGGGTAAAAATTGGACATTATTTCAAAATCATTTTTCACAGTTTAAAATTATCTCAAAAAATCGTTTCTGACAAGAAATATATCCAAACAAAAATCCATTATGTCTCAGATAATCGATTCTTTTTCACAGCTTATTTTCATAATAAATCATAGCTAATTCAGACACACCCTTAATCATTTGTCCAAAATCAATTTATACTCATGTTATACTATCTCAACTATTTATCCCAAGTTTAGAAGGTATACTTAACAAACAAAAACTCAATAAAAAAGCAAAATATTAGAGTTTGTTTGATAACTATTTTTAAAACCAGTTTTTTGTTTTTAAAAATAGATAACTAAAAAAATTATTTAGCAAACTAATTTTTTAAAACAGTTTTTAGAAATTATATGTATTTTTCAGTTTTTAAAAGCTAAAAGTTAAAAATATCTAAAATTTGTTTTAATTTTCAATTTTCAACCTCTTAAATTTGTATATTAATTTACATTAAAATTCATTTCTTTTTCAAAAAACTGTTCTTAAAAATTATTTATAAATAATTTTTAAAAAATTAAAAAACAAAACTAAATCAAACATGCCCTAAATCTCCTTAAGGTTTTCATGCATTTTTTTGTTGCTAATAACATCTCATATTCATTTTATTGTTAAAAAATTTCTTACAGAAGCAAGTTAGTTTTTGATTCGTTTTTTTTTTTAAAAAGGTTTGATTCGTTATAATATAAACAAAATCTATTTTTAATATTTTTTTGGTATCTTTTAAGTTACTGGAACATATTTTTAAGCAAGCTAATGGATAATATAGTTATTGAATAAAGTGAAATATAATTAAATTTTAAATAAAAATCTCACAATATGTATTTATAACACCACACACTCACCCCTCGATGTGTCAATTGATTTGTGTCTTTAAATAGATTAATAGAGATTAATATATAATTATTGAATGATATTAAAAGTAATAAGTATGATTAGTCCAATATACTAGTGCAAATGTGCTTCTTCAAAGGCACGAAATATCTTATTTATTGGAGTAGAACAAGTATTTTAGGTCTTAAATAAGTTAGGTTTTAGTTCCCAATAAGCGGTCAATCTTATTTTTATTTCTATTCTCAAATAAACTTGAGTCTAACTTGAGTGACCATAATAAATGTAAGAACTTAAATCTCGTTAAAAATCTGGTTATTTGAAGTATAATTTTTTGTTTAAGTGTGATTCTACTAAAGAAAAAAAAAAAAATAAAGTAAAGTCATTTTCAAAAACAAAAGCCTTCTGAATAGATGATACTAGTAGAACATTAGTTTACTTAACAATTCACATGTTTTGAAGAATTAATTATCTTACATAAAATTATACCTATTTCTCCCACCTCCCGAAACAAATTGAACCATCTGTGTGGATTTGTAATCGGATAATTATAAGGATTGAATCACACGAGATATGAAGTAGTATGACCCATTAAGATTGATGAAAAGAATTGTAATTAAGATTTAGTTATATAAGAAGATGGCAAAAAAGCCTATTGTATATAAATTGTAGTATTCAAATTAAGCAATTATTATTATTTGAGAAGCTCGCCAAGAGCTTATAGCTCAAATAGCATAATGAGAAGTTTTTGGAGTTTGAAGGGAGGGATTCAATCTCCAGTGAGAAGATTTAAGAGTTAGATTTGGGAGTAGTGTAGTGTGGGGATGTGCGTATTTGACCGATAAAAAAAAATTATTTGAGAAGCTCATAAAAAAAAAGTTGTTAGTGAAACTCCGACAAATATGGAAGAAGATTAAGAGTATGTTTGTTTACACTTTTGCACGGTAAATAAAAGTATTTTTAGATGAAACAATATTTTTTTTACTTCTGTTTTATCTGTGTTGAAATTCAAAATTACTATGAATGAAAATACTTTTGCATTAGTATAACCAAACATGCACTTAGGAAAGTGTTATGGAATGGCGTCTCGCCATAATTCATGCCATGTTGGTCCACAATCACGAGATACTATCTCGCGGGTCCCGACACCGATATGAGGCCTACAGCCTGACATAATCGCCACGGTTTAATTGGACCAAAGGCCGAAGTCCAATTAACTCTAAAGACCAAAGCGCGTACATAAAACCTTAGAGACTCTCCACGTAAATGTACAACATGTAAAGGTATGTAACTTTCCAATTAATCACACAAACTATAATAAGTCAGTGACTTAGACATTGGAGTCTCTACCGATACAAACTCCTCACCAGCACGTCGTCGTACAACAAAGGACTAAAAGACCTCTTTCACTTGTAACTCAACCTTTTATAATTGTGATTTAACGCACCAAAATTAGAATACATCACGAAATATAACAAAATTTGCTGGAGTTCACCATATAATAGGAGAAGTCTAACATTAACAAAACCACTTAAGGAATGTTTGCTTAAGTCTACAATACTAGTACATGAAAAATGAAAATTCTAAGCTAATTAAAATGAAAAGCTAACTTAAGTTTTGAAGTTATTCTAAGCTAAAACATCAAGGTCCAATAATGGAACTAGTTTAATCTTCATTAGTGAAAGTCAATACCCGAACCTAAGAAGATCCTTCAAACTTAATTGTAAGATTGAGAAGATAACTCCAAGGTGCGTTCATTGACTCCAAGCTTGTCATCTTTCTCTATCTTTCTTCTAACTGCTGCAACAAAGAGAAACAGTTACCTTTCAGTGTGTCTTCTTTTGCAAATTCTAGTAGATATGTTATGACTTAACAATTTTTTTTTAAAAAAAATGGTTGAAAACACATTGTGTGAATGTAGCATAATCTATTATAATTTGAGAAAAAATAGTGGAGGAACACTAAAATTGAGTGTTATATATGTCAAATTAAAAAAAAAATGAGGAAAAAAAAAGTTGTATAAAAACCATACTCGAAGGAAAAAAAATGCAATTAAGCCTTTAAATTAATATTAGTAGTGTTTGATTTGAATGATTACCATAAGAAGGGTTGCAAAATTAGTTGTTGTCACGCATAACTGCAACTTTGATCCTTTCAACTGTGCACTTAATCAAGGTGTTAACAGTGGCCACTGAACCTAGAGAAAGCTTAGCTGTTGGGGCAGAATCAACCAAGATCTGAAAAGCAACCGTCAAAAGAGAACCTCCAGATCCAACATCCAGTATTGGGCCTCCTCCGTTTGATCCAGGCCCAGGCCCAGGCCCATCAGGAAGAATAGCAAAGCCCGAAGGTAACAGAGCGACATAATCTGGATCTCCACCACTCAATACAACGTTCATTGCAATGATATCCACGGGTGCATAAACTACATATGAGCCTGTGGAATCTGTGCAACTCTCTTGTAGTATCAGCATGTTACTTTGGCTTGAGTTTGCACTCTGCAAACAAAACACAATAATATAATGTTCGGACGGTATCTACTCATGCATTTATGATAAAGGGTAAATTAGGAAATGAAGTTGTTATTTTTCTAAAATGAAGAAAATTAAATGAGATAATTTTTAATTAGCGTGAATTATGTATGAAGTATGTACTTACATTGACACGAAGCAAGGAAACAGAGTTGCCGGGATCACGACCGTTTGCAATGTGAGCCATTTCATGAACAAGACCCCCGTTGGAAAGAATATCCCACTGGAGAATCAATGTAACAGAAAGTGTAAGCAAAACAGAAAATTAAATATACATGGAAGCATTGGAATTTTTGTACAGATTTACCTGACTTCTGGAATTTTGATGACGAAGGAAATTAAAAACGATGTTTGGAGGAACAGGGAGCCAGAAAGAAGTGGCGGCACAGAGGACAATACCAGGGGGTCTTCCAGGGTCATCCATACTCTTTCTAGTCATCACTCTCACATCATCGCATCCACTTGCTGATAGCGTTGTCCATGCATGTGCGGTAGAAGCTCCAACACCACTACTGAAGCTTATTACCATTCTCTCTGCTAGCTTCAGCATGCTTTTCCTTCCCTCAGCACTGGTTATCACTGTGTATAATTTATGGATTACAAGAATGTAAGTATATATGTGTATAAAAGAGGGAAAGAAAGTTGAGATGAAAGTACCACAAAGATCTCCTGCAGGTATATTGGTGGCCATTGAACTAGCAAGACGTTCACATTGTCTATCTAAGGTTGCCACCCAACGTTTAGCACCAAAGGCGAGTCCAGAGTTAACAAGAGGTCTATATAAATTATGAACCACTTTATCATCTACTTCCACATGTTCAATCCACGTGACCTTGGAGTAACCGTTTGGGAGTTCTTGAATTAAGCAACCAGAGGGCCTTCTTCTGCTCCTCGAGATTGTAGTGGGTCGGAGATTATCCAAGGATACATCAACCACCGCCCATGTTCCATCCTGATGCTGCTTACAATATCGCACGAAGTAGTTCTCGCGTGTTGGAACAAGTGGTGAAGGCACCTGAAACTCAGCTGACATCTTCAAACAAACAAACAAAAAAAGACGAGTTTTAAAGTTGATTAGTTAACATGAATAAGTTGAGTATTTAAAGATGTGTATGAATGAGAGGAATGAGTACCACTTGCAAGGCTCCGTTGTAGTTTCCTGCCACACCAGTTGAGAGGACTTCTAGAGTCAATGCTCTTGAAACAATTCCACAAAACATAGTTGACCATTGGTTCTGTTTGTGAAAACATTACACATCAAATCACAAAAGCAATATTCTGGATCATATCATAATAATTGATAATTATAATAATAATTACTGTATAAATAAATTAAAGAAAAATTTAAAAATAAGTGAGGACTAACCACATCCATAAGGATATCAACGAGGCTCATATGATTCATGATAACAACAACCGATTCCCTTGAAGCTTCAGACGTTAATCCCAACGGTTTGGGGCCTATCCCTCTAGGGAAGGTCCTCAAATATTCATCTTCGTTCAGATTCTCATTACGGTGGTCGTTACTAGGGACCCACAAAGGTTCTCTAGCGTGAGCTAGTCGTGTTAGTTCCTCCATAGCCGCAACTGCAAGCTCCACAATCATGGGTTTGTCGGCATCTCCAGGAACCGGGAGCGACCTGAAAAGGTCGCTTCCGCCGTACATTTCTCCCACTAAGCCTGACTGCGTTCCTCCGTAGTTGCCGAGGTCAATCGAGCGAGAACGCATGTGAGTGCTGTTGCTGTGTGATGAAAGGTTCGAGTAGCATGCCACTGGCTTCCCCGAATATTTGGACGCCATGCCTGATATCCTATCAATCTAATGTTTTTTTTTTCAACATAAAAAAATTAGTTAATTTATCCACAAAGGAATACAAGTAAACAATAATATCTCTAGTTTGGGGGAAAATTGTGCTTCAGTTTCTTGTCCAAAGCAGTTCGATTAACATTAAATGGTGCAAGCTGAGACAACTAACAATTGTTTATGATACTTGTGATTAATCCACTATTAAATTGTTAATCGAATGGTTAGGGCCGACACTGATATAACAGGTCTAGACCAAACTAAAAAGACTTCTGCGTCTAAGAATGAGTGTGATTTCTCATATTGACTTTTTCTTGAATCAACAAACTTTAGATATGTAACCTAAACATCTTTACACATTTTTACATGGAGATAAAAGTTATTTTTGTTTGGTTGGTTCAACTGAAATTCCTTTGCTTACCTGTTCTCTTAATCTGGCATTTTCAATCCTCAAGTGTTGTTCATCGAAAGACATTTCACCAAGAGTAGCTGGGCCTCCACAATTGGGGCAAGTAGCATTACTTAGGGCCTCTTTGTACCTATTGTTCTCGGCACGAAGCTTTTCATTCTCATCTCTCAAAATTGCGTTCTCTTGGCGTTCATGTTGGGCTTTCATTTGGGTTCGCTTGTTTTGGAACCAAAACTTCACTTGCAACGGCTCTAAGCCCAGCTCACGGCCCAACTCTTTCCGTTGCTTCTCGTCTGGGTGAGGACACTGCTTGAAGAACCTGATCATTAACAGTCCAAATCCAAAAATTTCCAAATTAATAACAAAAACAAATATTATTATTATTAATAAAATAGATATATGGATGTGAACGTGGTGTATAATTTTAAGGACTGATTAGATTAGATAGTGTAAAGAAAAATAAGGTGCGTACGCTTCCATTTCTTGTATTTGGCGCTGGGTGTGGCGGTGGTAGCCTTTCTTTTTAGGCCGTTGATTTGGATCATTATCATCACCGGAAGCAACGTCCATGATTTCATTGCCGAATTTGGTATCGTATTCATCATCTCTCGCTTTTCCCATCATATCATTCTCACAGAAACTCATATCCACCGTCTGATGCTCAGATTCCATCATCATGTTTGTCTCAAAGTACATAATTTCAATCACGCAATCTTATTATATTTCAAATTTCAAATTAATACTCCACTACCACGTTCTTCTCCTCCAATAATCTGCCAAAATTCAAATTCAAAAACATTTAACACGTGTGAATGGATCAAAACCAGAGCAATTAACAAGCTAAATCATCATTACCAGTTTGATTGTTTATCCTTGAAGATGATGATGAGTGCAATAAATCAACCGCTTTCTCTCTCTAAAATTTGTTACTAGATAGTAGTAGTAGTACATGTTTTTTATTTCTCTCTCTCTCTGCTTCCTTCAATTTGTGTTTGTGTTTGTGTCTTGGAAATTTAATCAGATGCGGTTGGGGGCATTGAAACAGTGTAGGGAGAGTAGGTGGTGTGAAGATTCTCAAGACTGAACAAAAATAATTAGATTCCTACGTACGGTACATAAAGGGGCACAAAAGACTTTAATTAAAAAAATAAAATATGTATTAAAAATAAAATTAGAAAAGACAAAGCAGAGAAAGAATTGACAATGACATGCATATAGTGTGAAGGCTAAGGTTGATGATGATGATGATAGTAGTAGTAACTGAGATGAATGGAACCTGAGAGAGAGAGGTTTTGATGATGATTGAGACTGTACTTATACCTCAATAGAAGAGAAGAGAGTTAGAGAAACCAATTCTTTTTTCTGTGTGAGAATTAGGGAAACGGAGGGAAAAAATAATAGTGCTGATCAACACTTGCGCTACTAAAAAAAATTCTGTTTAACGATTAATGAAATTGCTTACTTTTTCTTATCACTAAATATTATAGGAACAGAAACCAACAGATTTACTAATTTAGTCGTCAAATCAATATTTTTTTTAAGTTTTTATTTGATTTAGAATATATTTATCCAACCGGTCTATTGCACAATCTCTACTATTGATTGATCTTTGCACAATAATCGAAAAAGTAAGATGGACGGTTAGGATGTCTAGTGGTGGAGAGGGTGCAGAGGATCTGAGTTCGGGTTAATTAACGCGAATGGGGACGGAAAGAGGAAGAAGAGGGTAGGGTGGCATTAGAGGTGTTGAAGGGATGGGGGGAAAGATCTGAGAGAAATTGGGTGCAGGCAGTGATGGAGTAAATGCAGAGGGTGTAAAAGCATTTATGGAGAGACTACTGGTGTAAATATGATAAAGAGAGAGAGAGAAAAAGAAAAAGCGTGTTCTCTTGTTTTAAATTCTTTCTCTGAGGTATGGTGAAGTTATCAATACCTTCTTAATTCCTTTGTCTCAACCTAGCTTCTCTTCTTCCATTACACATTCCCACCGCGTGTTTCAACTTTCACCTTCAACCGTTTGATTAACAATCTAAGATACATGTAAGATACATGTACCGGATGTATTATAGATGACTAGTAGGTTTTCGATCGAATTGTTAATAAGATGATTAAGCGTGAAAGAAGTTTGCAGATATAAACTTCAATGATCTGTTGCACTACCTTTGCTATTTGAGTTTCAAATTTTATGACTTTTTTTTTTTTTTTGACTCTGGTTTGCTGCTACATGCATTTACTGGTTTTTATTTGATGTTGTATCGTCTTCAATCTGATCCTCTTACAAGGATAGCAATGTAGTAAAAGCCAGAATCCGTAGCATATATTTTTTTCATAAAAGTTGTAAGCTGGAATATTAATTGAAGAAATTAAAGAATATGATAGCTTGGTTCAATACTGCAATCCCGCATATGAATAATTGGATTTAATAATTTTGTAATTTTATAAAAAAAAAGACAATTATACATATGCAAATTAAGGATGCACTAAATTAATCACTATTCAGAATTTTATTCAAATTATATAACTTTTAATCACGTCATTAATGAATATAGGTTTAATAATGATTTTAGTCTCTATAAAATTCATGTTTTCTTGTTTTAGGCTCTGTTTGATCAGGCATATTTTTGGCTTATAAGCCGCTTTTAAGTAAAAGCTGAAAATAAGAGCTTTAAATAAAAAGCTGAAAGCTGTTTGACAATTTCATTATTTTGTACGTTATAAGCTACTTATGAGTAAAAAACTATTTGTTTATTAAAAGTATTTTGTGTCAACCTTTTTTAAGTTACTTATCATTAATTTTCACATTTTTTTATTTGAAAAATAAAGTTATAATAAAAAAAATTCTTTGCTAAAACTCAATATTTTTATTTTTTAAGAAAATAAACGTAATATAAATTTATTAAAATAATAATATAACATTAAATATTTTTGAATATGAAAAATTCTAAATAACAATAAAACTCATAAATATTAAAGTGAATGAATAATTCATAAACGAGAAAAAGACTTTGTGAAGGTTTTAGCAAAGAGAAAAGGAAAACATATTCAAGATTTCAGGTGTTAATTAGAATATTCAGGTATTAATTACACTGAGCCCACAAATAAGCCAGCTTTTTTTTTCTGAAAAAACTCATATTTCTAGCTTCTGACTTAAAAGTCAACTTTTTGCATTTTTTACACAAGAAAAAAGTCAGCTTAAATTTAAGAGCTTTATCATAAATACTGTTTGGCCTAGCTTTTACTTGTAAGAGGAAGAGAAGCAAAAAAAAAAAAAGCTAGGTCAAACACTACCTTAGGGTGCGTTTGATGCATGAACATGATAGTATAACTAATACAGCATAATACAACTTTTATGAGTCAGAACACAACCTTTTGTGTTGTGTATTGTTTGATAATCAATACACATAACAAGAAGCCCAACATAAATTTTACAATAATATCCTTCATGTTATATATTATTAATTTCACTTTAATTTTTCTAATAAAATAAATTATTTTATTATTTATTATAAAATTAAAACTTCATATTTTAATAAATTACTACATAATATATTTTATGTGATATAATAATTATATTAAATAAAATAAAAAAATATTATTAAAAAATATTTTTAACTATTTATTTTTAATATTTATATTTATCATTACAGTTTATTTTATTATTAATACGTTATTTTAATTATATATATATCACGTTAATCCGTAAATAGAAGTGAAAAAAAATAATGCAACATAAACTACCTTAGGTAAGTGGAGAAAGTGGGGGAGGTAGTTACACTACTGAGTAAAGATGGAAGGTTAGTTTTGGCTTTTCCTAACTTGTGTATGGAACAACAAACTTGTCCTTTAGTTTAGTGGGATACAAAAAAGTGGCTATTTATGCTGTTCAGTTACTCAAATATTGTGCTGTCTTTTGAAACTTCTTGAATCAAACACAAAACAAAGAGTTTTGTTTTGTGATGTACCTTCAAAATTAGCAAATCAAACGGACCCTTAGTCTTTATAAAGTTTTTTGTTTGTGTTTTATATACAATTCAGCTGGATAATTTGAAATGGATTAGTTGGCTTTGTATATATTGTTTTTTAGTTGAAATACTTATTTGATTTTTATATGTAACACTGAGTTATTGATCAATTTCTCTATGAGTTTAAATATAATGGGTCGACGACCCATTGTAAAATGGGACATCGGCGTAATAGAACGCCACATCGTGCATAAGACAGTTTTTTAATCTTAATTTCTATTTAGGTTTTGATTCATTTTTTCAAATCATTTAATAAAACTGCCTTATGTACGATGTGACGTTCTATTACGTATCGACGTCTCATTCTACAATGAGTCGTCGACCCATTGTATTTAAACTCTTTCTTTATTAAAATAAAATAAAAATTTTAGTTCTTGTATGAACTTTTTTTACAAATAGTCATGGCTTTTAGTTAGAGAATAGCGAAAGTTTTTGGGGTAAGGATTAAGACATAATATTTTTTCGAAATATAGAGACTAATCAATAAGTCACTGTTTTTAATTAGAGATTAACGAAAACTTTTGCATAAAGATTAAGAGTTAATGTTTTTCGAAATATAGAGACTAATTTATGAGTTAATGAGTATTTTAACCGAATTGGACCTTCTAATTCGAAAGGGGTGATTTTAAAATAATCGTCATGACAAAATCCACAATGATACTCTCTTAAGTTAAAATAATACGGTTTAGTCTTGATTTCTTTTTGTGTGAAAGTTCACGTAAGTCTTCAATATTTATAATGATGTATTTGAGTTCTTGTCACTTTGATCTTTGATTTAGTTTGGTCCTTAAAATTAGTTAAACGTTGAGATTGTTAACGGAGGTCCAATGTGGTAAATTAGACAATCAAAACTATATCATTTTCACTTTTGTATGTTAAAAGAAACTCTTTTTTCGCAAAAAATGATGTCGTACATCACAAAAGAACAAATTTTAATTTTTAAAATTTTAAAAAGAAAAAAAATGCTTTTAAAGTGCATCATAAATCAAATGACACATTGAACTTTCATTAACGGTATTAACACTAAACTAATGTTAGGAACCAAAATAAATCACAAATAAAAAAGTCAGGGACCCAAAATGCGAACAAACTTAAAAAAGTTTGGAACGAACGTGACCCTTCACTCTTTAGTAAGTATTTGTTAATGTCTAAGATGGTCCCCGAAGTTTGGAGACCATGACCGGTGCCTGGTTGCTACTTTGTCCACCATCCTGATTTCTTGGTTCACCACATGTTGCTATTTTTTTTTTAATTTTGTCTTTCGCTCAAGGATTAATCCCCGTTTTTCAACTTAAAAAGAGGCATCTGCGCATCACATTTGAAACAGAGATTAATCTCCATTTTAAAATTCGTTCGGAGATTAATCTCTGTATTGCAACTTAAAAATCTTCGCTCGAAGATTAATCTCTATTTTTCAACTTAATTCCAACACTGTTTTTTCATACAGGGGTTAATATTCGTTTCCATACAGATATTAATATCTGTTTTGATACAGATATTAATATCTGTTTCCATATAGATATTAATATCTGTTTTTCTGCAATTCATCATTTTCAAACTGCATGAATGACGGAGAAAAAAAAGCTCTTGATTCCAACTGTATTAACGATAGAAAACAATGTTGATGATTTTGTGTTTAGTTAAATATAGAGTATTGAATGTGTCAAAATTTTGAGTTTTAAACCTTAATTCCATCACTAATTTTCATACAGAGATTAATATTCGAGCGAGAATTAGAAAGACAGGAATTAATATCTGTTTGGCTCAAATCTGAATTTAAAAACATAACTTTACTAATTTTTCAAAATCATTAACATTGTTTTCTATCATTAATATATTTGGAATCAAGATTTTTTTTTTCTTCATCATTTCATGCTATTTGAAAATAATGAATTGCGGAAAAATAGATATTAATATCTGTATGGAAACAAATATTAATATCTGTATCAAAACGGATATTAATATGTGTATGATAACGGATATTAATCACGATATGGAAATACATGTTGGAATTAAGTTGAAAAACGGAGATGAATCTCCGAGCGAATTTTAAAACGAGGATTAATCTTTGTTTCAAATGTGGTGCGCAGATGCCTCTTTTTAAGTTGAAAAATGGATATTAATTCTCGAGCGAAGGGCAAAATTGTAAAGAAAAAAAATAGCGTGTGCTGAAGAGAAAAAAGACGGTGGTGGGCAAAGTAGCACCCCAGTGCCTTTGTATAAATTTCTCATATTTGCAAAAGAGGGTCTCTACATTGACGGCGAATCGAATTGAATTTCGTTTGGCAACTCATGTCCTGTACCTAAATTCCTTAACCTTCTTCACTGTTATTTTCTAAAACCTGGACTCATCACCATTAACATTCATTTTTTTTTGCTAACGATATTTGCACGAAATAAAGGCAACTGCTGGCACTGAAACCCACTGACTCATGACCGACTAAAAAGCAAATTAAATAAATTGATTAACTTGATTTGGGTGAAACTTGTGTTAGAAATCAATTATTGTTCTAGAATCATAGAATTGATCATCTAGAAAAATCCAATGCAAGGGAGCTGATATTCTGAACAAGGAAACTAGATAATTCTAGTTTTAACTTTAGCATCAATTAATATTGAAAAATTGAGAAGGTTCTAGTAAGCTTGTAATCGACATTGAGGATCTTATAAATATGCTTCAGCTGTGTATGTAGCAAGTGAAGAGTGTGAAAGTAGAAAGTGAGTGTGAGGAATTGAGTGAATGAGAGGAAGTGAGCAGCAATATAGAAAGAGTGATTGAGTGTGTGCTTGAAAGTGAGAGAGTAGTGTGACAGTTGTGAGGCAACAAATTAAAATTAATTAGATAGAAGTGTGTGAGAGAGTGTGAAATTAATTAGTGTTGTGTGAGTGTAAAATTAGTAGAGGTGTTGGGCACCAAAATTATTGTACTCTCTCGTTTGTATAAATAATAGTTGCCTCATTTATTCAACATTTGGCATCAGAGCTGGTACGGTCGGGGACCAGCGTGTTCGAGCTAGTGCACGGCGGAAGCTACGATCAAGGGTCGTGCGTGGAGATTCTGCAGGAGCACAGTCTGGGACTGTGATAATTGTTGGTCTGGGACCAAGTTAAATTGGTTGAGTGCTGGGCGCTAACCAATTACAATGGTAGATCTCGCATCTTCAACTAGCTCAATAGAAAGGCTCAACAACAGCAATTATGATACGTGGAGTATTCGTATAAAATATTATTTGCTCGGACAAGATTTGTGGAGCATTGTTGGTGGTGTGGAGACGACCCCTCCAACAGATGAAGAGGAGCTAAGGAAGTGGAAGATTCGAGCTGGAAAAGCCATGTACGTGTTGTCTATCTCCGTGGAGGATGAGTTCTTGCAAAGGATCAAGGACTTGACAACACCAAAAGAGGCTTAGGACACCCTGGCGACACTCTTCACAAGGAGGAATGACGCGAAGCTGCAATTACTGGAGAATGAGTTGATGTCACTTAAACAGGGTGACCTGGCGGTTAGTCAATACTTTACTAAAGTAAAATCTATTTGCAATGAGATAGCAAAGCTGGATCCTCAGAATGCAATTTCAGAGACGAGAATGAGGAGAATAATCATTTATGGATTAAATCCAAAATACAATGGGATTATTATCGCCATTCGTGGTTAGGCCAAGGAACCCACTTTAACAGAGTTAGAAAGTATCTTGGCCAACCAAGAAGCTTTAGACAATCAAATGTCTAAGGTTTCTATTAATGAGGAAGACAAGGCTTTATTTAGTAAAAAGGGAGGCAAGGTAGCTGCGAATTCGAATAACGAAGGAGAAGGCTCGAGAAGAAGACAGCAAGGCTGGCAGAAAGGTCAGCGTGGAAGAGGTCCACAACGAGGGGAGCAACACAACCCCGATATAGAGACAAAGAAGAAGAAAAGAATTATCATCGTCAGGATGGACGGTGCTATCAGTGTGGCAAAAAGGGCCACTTCGCTCGAGATTGTTTGGCCAAGAAAGAAGAAGGTAATATTGTCACACTCAATCAAAATGAAAGTGAAGAAGAATGGGACTTTCAAGTATCCTTCGCAGTAGAAGAGTCTAGTTCTGTTAATGAACTAGATTGTGGAAGGAAATTCCAGTCGGGTAAAGGCGAAGAAATTGCTGTGTCATGCACAGATGAGCCTGTAGAAGAGACAGCACTTGTCACGGTGAGTGAAGCTATCAACTATGAGGATGACTGGATCGTTGATTCTGGCTGCTCGAATCACATGACCGGAGACATAGGAAAACTCTCCAATATGACAGAGTATAAAGGAGAGAGAGTTGTTGTGACTGCAAACAACTCAAGGATGCCGATCTCTCACGTTGGGAAGACTACCATAGTCCCCCGCTTTAGTCCACATAGAGTGCAGGTGGACAATGTATACCATGTACCTGGAATGAAAAAGAATCTATTGTCAGTTTCACAACTGACGGCGGCAGGTAACTACGTAGTGTTTGGGCCCAAAGATGTAAAGGTGTATCGGAGTTTAAAGCCTATAAGTCCGCCAATTATGGAAGGAAGGAGACTAGAGTCTATCTACGTAATGTCAGCACAAGCGGCATATGTCGACAAGACAAGGAAGAATGAGACGGTAGACTTGTGGCATGCAAAGCTTGGGCATGTGGGCTACAATCGGTTAAAGGTAATGATGAAGAAGTCCATGTTAAAAGGTTTGCCCAACCTGGAGATACGAGATAACATTATCTGTGCGGGATGTCAGTATGGGAAAGCACACGAGCTACCATATGAGGAGTCAAATTATAGAGCAGAGAAACCGTTGGAGCTAGTGCACTCAGATGTCTTTGGACCGGTGAAGCAGTCATCAATCAACGGAAATTGGTACATGATCACATTCATCGACGACTATTCCAGGTATGTCTGGGTAGACTTCATGAAGGAGAAGTCCGAAGCTTTGAAGAAGTTCATAGACTTCAAGGAGAAGATCGAGAAGGAGGTCGGATACAAAATCAGATGCCTGCATACTGACAACGGGGGAGAATACACTTCGAAGGAGTTCAACCAGTACCTACAGGAGTATGGCATAAGAAGACAGCTGACATGCCCGAGCACCCCACAGCAGAATGGAGTTGCAGAGAGAAAGAATCGGCACCTAGCAGAGACATGCAGAAGCATGTTGCACAATAAAAATGTTCCACCACGATTTTGGGCGGAGTGCATGAAGGCCATTGCTTATATCATTAATAGGTTACCTCAGGCAAGACTTGGCTTTGTTTCACCTTATGAGAAGCTATGGGGTGTAAAACCCTCAGTAAGTTACTTCTGTGTATTCGGATGTGTTTGCTATGTGTTTGTGCCAAGTCAGGAGAGAAGCAAGTTTTACGAGAAGGCAATCCGGTGTATATTCGTCGGTTATGACAACCAGCGAAAGGGGTGGAAATGTTGCGATCCGACGACAGGACGGTGTTATGTATCCAGAAATGTGGTGTTTGATGAAGCATCATCGTGGTGGTCTTCGCAAGCAGTACTACTGCCAGAATCGAAAGAAATTGAGCAACAAGTTCAAAAGCAGACAGAGGTACAACAACAAGATGTCGAAAGAGCGGTTGATGTTGAATCCTCACGTGATCAAGTCAGAGAAAGGTCTTCGGAAAAAGAGAGAAGCCCATGGCAAACAGGAGTTCACACTAGGGTTACAGAGGACGACAGGCCAAGTCAGATAGAGGAATTTGAAGAGGAGGTTCCTCAACTACAGCCTAGGAGATCAACAAGGCCTCGGAAGCCAAATCCAAAGTATGCCAATGTAGCATTGGTAGTAGATAATGGCAAAAAGAATGCAATAAGAGAAAAGAGCGAGGCACCGAGACATCAAGATGAGGAATGTCAATACCGAAGGCCAAGTTGCAGATATATTTACAAAGGGACTTAGTGTTCCGAAATTTGAAAATTTTAAAAGACAATTTGGCATAACTACGAGGTCTACAGCGAGAAGAAATAATAATTGAGGGGGAGTGTTAGAAATCAATTATTATTCTAGAATCATAGAATTGATCATCTAGAAAAATCCAAGGCAAGGGAGCTGATATTCTGAGCAAGGAAACTAGATAATTCTAGTTTCAACTTTAGCATCAATTAATATTGAAAAACTGAGAAGGTTCTAGTAAGCTTGTAACCGACATTGAGGATCCTATAAATATGCTTCAGCTGTGTATGTAGCAAGTGAAGAGTGTGAAAGTAGAAAGTGAGTGTGAGGAATTGAGTGAATGAGAGGAAGTGAGCAGCAATATAGAAAGAGTGATTGAGTGTGTGCTTGAAAGTGAGAGAGTAGCGTGAGAGTTGTGAGGCAACAAATTAAAATTAATTAGATAGAAGTGTGTGAGAGAGTGTGAAATTAATTAGTGTTGTGTGAGTGTAAAATTAGTAGAGGTGCTGGACACCAAAATTATTGTACTCTCTCGTTTATATAAATAATAGTTGCCTCATTTATTCAACAACTTGGACTCATCATGCATTTTTCAGTGTTTGGGTGAAAGATTCAACACTGTTCATTTTCTAGTGGGTATATCCATGGCACAGAACATATGTTGACTTCTACCATGTTCACTTATTTTAGCTTTGGTCTCCTTCCAAACCAAACATGGTGTTCAGTTCTTTTACAATTTGAGTTTGGATCTAACTCACTTCTAAAAGCTAGCTTGTAGGATGAGGTTTGTCACACCATTATAAACTCAACAATGGCCATATCACTAGCCAATGTGGGACTTCTAACAAATTATAAGGATGGAAAAACGGGTCTGGCCAGTCGAGCCGGTCCGTCAGTCTGCCAAAAAAAGTTGGGCCCAAGTGACAAATCTAGCCCGTCAGCCCGTTGAGCCCACAAGTTATACAAACTAGCTCGCGGGCCACCTCTTATTTTTTTTAAAAAAATAAATTTGTTTTTAAGTTGTAAAAAAAAAATTGAAAATAAAGTTAAAAAAAAAAACATATGATGTGTGAACTTAAGTTGTAAAAAAAACAAAAAATTAAAATAAAGTTTTACCATGTGAACTTAATATGGAGTAAATTTTTTATAGGTTGTGTATTGGGATGTGTGAAATTTTTATGTTATCGTGGAACTAATAAAGTTTTATTATTGCAAATTAATATGGTTTCCTTGGGTTAGTATAGAATTAAAAAAAATTATAATTTTTTTAATGAATTTATGATTTTTTTGAATTTTAAAATTTGGCAGGCCAACCGGGCCAGCCACAGCCCGCCCCAACCCATTTTAAACCGTCTTTTGGCGGGCCAAGCAGTAGCAGATCAGCCTAACCCGTTTGGTCATCCATATTCAGTTTTGCATTTGGGAGAAATTTCCTTAGAGATTTTTTCTATTGTTTTTGTTTTAATTTAAGTTTATGAAATTTCAATATGTGAAATTCTTAATTTTCAGTTACCAGATTCGCAGATAAAGCAACCTTCAGCTGTCGGAAAATTTAAAACGGTGCTTATAGTTGGAGATGTCATTAGAAGAGAATAGACCTTTTATATTCTAAGGCAATAAATAAAAAATCAAAGTTGAGATTGGATATTTGAACATCACATAATAAAAAAGAGAGACTCTTCTTGCAAAGACTATAAACTTAAAAGCAAGTGATCCATCATGGTCCCCAAAGTTTTGGGACCATCCTAAAATCCACCAAAAGTATTAACATCATTAGGATTCCTCAAAAAATGAGAACATGTTAAAAAGGGCAAGAAATTTTATTGTTAAACACTCATATTCAATTTAAGTTGCAAGAATTTACCAAAAATATTCAAGTTGCAAGACAAACTTCTCTTTTTGAATTGGTGGTGGTGGGGACACCGATAGTTTACATCATTTATTATGTTTATCATAAAATATTTAATAAGTACTAGTATAAATTTACAGAAAATAAATTAAAAAAAGTATTATCTAAGGCCTTAAAGTACTAATTATATAAGGGTTTTGTAATAGATACTTATAAATAAAAATTAATAATGAAAATCATAATTAATAAAGATGTATTTGTAGCATTAAATGTTATATTTTTTAATAATTAATTTTTATTTATAGGTAGCTTATCCACCGTCTTAAAAGTAATAATTAACAAAAAAAAAAAAAAAAACTCATTATTGTAATTAAATTAATAGCCTTAAGACACTAAGTTAAGAAATAAATTTAAATTGTTGGTTAGGCATTGGTGACACCAAATCCGTAGTAGATGACTTATTTTTAGCTGACACCTGACATTTGGACTCTATCACCACACCATTGCATTCAGAGTTGCTCTTGTTTTCTATTATGCTAGATTTAGAAAGTTAATTCCATTAACAGAGTCAGAGACAGCACAAGATAAGATTTGTGTGTCTCAAATTCAAGTGTTGATTGAACTTCTTGGTACCCAATTTGGGGTTAATTAATTCCTATGCCTAAAACCATCAATGGAACTTGACATGGGAATGGACAAGAGGTAAATTCATATGCAACATGAAAGCTGCATTCACAACTTCGTTCTATGTTAGCATCGAACCCCAAAAAATTACCTATCTTAAGTGTATTAATAACAATGACCTTTATACTTATGCATTGAATTTGTTAACAATAACAACTACCTTAAAACAATTACTTTATTTTACTTACAACAAAAGTATTCTCAGCTATAAAATAATCACAATTTGATTCAAATCTCAAATTCTGCCTTGAATTATTTGTTGGAGAATTAAACTTGGCTTTCAATTTTTAGACGAAGAATACTTGGCTACTGCAACTTAGAAGCGTCAGAAATTGAAAAAGCATTCTAGAGTAATTTAGAGAATAAATAGTTATGAGTTATTTGTATTACTTAAAATTGTGTTCTAAGAAGTAAAGTTTAATTTGAACTATGTCCTAATGATAAAAGTTATAGAAATAACTTTCCCAGAGATTAAGAAATTTAAGTCTATAAATAGGGTTATGAGTTTCAAAATGTGAGAATTTAGGGAGATATAAGTGGCACCCTTCTGAGCAATGCTATATCCTCCTAAAACATCCTCCTAAGTATCCTTCTAATTATTAAGTGGGGAATGTATTTTATAGTTTCAAGATAAAGGTATTTAATTTTCTCCTTCAATAAATATTTTAAAAAGAATTAGGAAGATATTTAGGAGGATAAATTATTATTCTTGAAGTTATGTTGGTGTGTTAAAAAATTCCCTTGTATGTGAGTGAGCTTTATGACCTTTCAAATACACAAATTTTGATTTCCAACCCCATTTAAATTTTCAAAATCATAAACAAGCGCCAATATCATGAAAATTCTACTTCATGAACAACCAATATCAAGCATACTAAGATGTTGTTCAAATGAGCATCGGTTACTTATTTTTTTCATGTCTATTCAATTTAATATGCAAAATTGACAATACGACTCATAAAATCTAGTTACTTATTGATTCATATAAAACCAAAACACTGAGCACACAATCCAATCACCCTAGAATAACCACATTTGTTATTTCACAAAATTTCTCCCATCCTGTTAGCCACTAATTTGATTTTTCACTAAGTGGATTAGGATATATTAAACACCAAGAAAACTTTGATAGCTTGGGTGTATTTTCCCCCATATAAGGGCATGGTATTAGCTATTCACATTGCCAAAGCTTTATCACTGCACCAACTTCAAGTATGTATAGATTTCCGTTAAATAAACCTAACTAACTTTCATCTCCGATCCATCTAGTAATATCCCATGATATCTGAGTTGCAAATGAAAGTTAGTTGGCAAAAAGAAAAAATATTTCAAACTAGCATTGAACTAGAGTAGCAGTATCATTCTTTTGGGTAAACACCAGTTTGATTCAAACTCTAATCTAATAAACAGAAATCCAAACATATCTTTTGTTGTCATGAACATGTTACGGTTAAGCGACTGATGACGTTGCTTCTCTCTCACAATACATAGCTTGTGACCTCGTTGCTCTAGAGTGTCTTGATGAAAATTTGGGAGAGGAAGTTGACTTGATCTTTTTTCTCTTCTGCTTCTTAGAAACCCCATCAGATGGAATGCCCTTGTAATTGTTTGGTGTCCTTTGACTTCCCGAGGACTCTTCTAAATCTGTTCAAAGGGCTCCGGGTGTTATTAACAAGTATAGTTTAAACCAAACAACGAACAAATAAAGAATGAATTTAGATCATCTCATATTAGCTGTTAAAACGATCTTGTCATGTTCAATTATTTTTATGCATATCTTTGTTAATAATCAAAAATTTTGACAAGACCCTACCTATCTAATGCCTTTGAAGACAAGTCAACGATATATATGTTTTTGCATGTGTTGCACATGATTCTCACCCTTGAATTTGAGAGAAATGAGATGGCAGTAAATAAAGACTAAGGGCGTGTTTGCAGGGAAAAAGCATAAACTTTCAGGAAAAGATGAAAATCAAACATTAAGATAATAAATAACCTATGTTAGCTACAATTGTGTAATCAAATTTCCTAGGATTATTTTTATGGATCCTAGTCTATAGAATTAGAAATAGTACTACCACTTCCACTCATGAATCTATATTTTTGGAATTGCATTATGTGTATGGAGCCCCTAATATATATATTTTTCTTTCTCTTTTTGGGTCCAAAGAGGTAGAGGGCCCCTGCTTCAAAACAGAGAATACCATAATCTTGTTTTTCTAGCTAGCTTGGGCCCAATTGTGAGCAGTCACGTGCTCCAAACAAGTCATTAGACCCACCTTTGAACATGTTATTTGTCCTTTTTTAATAAAAAAAATATAAATAAATAACATGTTAGTAGTATTTGTCACAACAAGAACATAGTACAACGTTTGTGTGTGACACCCTTTTGAGGTAATTCATTAAATCAACAACCATTAAAAAATTACATCAACGTGCCCTGAAGTTGGTGCACATTGCATTAGTACCTAACATATTTGCGCATATTATATCGATTTTTACATACTAAAGTTTATTTTATGTTAGTAACCTTTTTAAAAAAAAATTGTTACATTTATTTTTTTTATATTTGTATTTGTTATACCAATTTTTTATAAAATTTGCACTCGGTAGACCGTTTAAGAGAGAACCGTGTAATTCTAGAGCATACTGAATCTAGTATAATATGTAATTATTCACAAATTTTAAGAAAAAATGATATAATTTTTCATTAAGAAAGTAGATACTCATCTGTCTCTCCCCTTAAAAGAAAGGCATAATTATAGCTCAACCACAAATCAGTTTATTCAATTCTTTTTGGCCCCACGTTCTAACAATTGTTCCATAAACAGAACGTTGTAGTTTATTTCAATAAAATACTATCATAAATACATTTTACAGGTGATGTTTGCAATTTTTTCAACTGATAAGTGTATACTGCATAACCATAAAATACCTACGCATCTAAATTTTTTGTTTTTTTTTTTGGGTTTTCCGATTGTTGACATTTTATGATTAGGATAAAAGATTAATTAATCTCTTAATAATACATCGCTTATCTGCTCAAGTAGTATTCTTACTTGGACTATTTTTTTTCGACTATTTTTTTTAATTAAAAAATATATAATTCAACTCGACTCGCGCGAGCAAGCAGATTGACTTGTATTAATATTAAAAATTAAAATTTTAAAAATAATGGAAATTCCACAAAGTTCCTGGAAATTTAAGAAAAAATCATTAAAATTTTAAAAATTGAATGAAAAAATTATTAAAATTTCAAATGCAGGTTTAACGAGCCCAACCCAGCTCGACTCACAATTCTTGTGAGCTAAACAAATCGAGCTAATTTTGAATCAAATTTTTTCGAGCCGTTATTTTGCAACCTCAATTCACCTACGAGTCGGATCGAGTCGAGTTAGCTAGTCATAACTCATTTTGATGGCTCTAATTCAACCCAAAAGAGACTGTAGCTTACTTTTTCCAAACCAGCTTTTAAAGTCATTTTACATGCAAATTCAATTGAGTCGACTTATGCAAATTGAAAATCATACAACTTAACTCAGTAATATATGTACTAAAAAGTACTACTTTCGATCTTGGTTATAAGCAAAAAAACATAATTTGTGCATATTAAAAAAGTTGGTTACTTGTGTTTAATTCTCTTGATTTCATTGAAAAAGATAAGTTTTAATTACAAAAAGTATCATTTCTCCCATTTGGATAGGTCAAATGACATTGAATATGAAAAAAGTGTTTGAAATTAACATTAAATAAAGAGAGAGGTTAAGATTTACTTATATTTTAGACAAAAAAATTTTAATTTTTTTTATTTATAACTAGGACTGGTTAGTACTTTTACAAAACTAATATGAAAACTAAACACTTTTCTATTGACGGGAGAAAAGACCAACGCAAATAACAACACAATTTTCTTTGTTTGTTTAGTTAAGTCCTAGAAAAAAAAATTAAGCATTTTTTCTCCTTTCATATTTCTTACTTTACCCTTCTCTTATTCCAAACATAACTAAAAGTTTTAGTCAGCTAGGATTATGAATATAACCACACTATTATCCTTGTCAATTGTGATCTTATCATGCATTTTGATGCAGTAATTTATTCCATTCATTTTATTTTATTTTTTGTGAGATGTGATACCCTAAGCTTAATATAATCAAATTATTCAGTTTAATACAACTTTGACCAGGTCAACTATAAAGTAAAAACAGAGTTAAGTATAAATCCAAGAGCTTAGATTCCTCTCCTTGTGAATGAGTTTGCTCGTGACAGAAACGCCAAACTCTTAACCATGGAGGCAAATTAAAGAATCTAGATATATAGCTTTTATTTGCAACCCTCACAAAAATTTCTCGAACAAATTAAAGTGACATATTAATAATAATAATAATAATCAAATACATTTTTTTTCCCTTTCTACTAGTAGACCCCGTGAAAAGCCCTTCTGTTGTATTATTCAGGCTAGGGAGGGAGACTACACACTCTCATATAAAAATAGAATATATCACATATTCAATTGCATCAAATTTAGTCTCTTATTCTGTGAAGATATTTTATATTAACTAGTTTTTAATTACAATTCATATTTATCTTTACGATTGAAGTGAGTTCTTTTCTTGAACACACTATAGATATTTTTAGCTGACAACCTAAGACTAATCATTTTCAAGTCACAAACATCATCGAACTAGGTACAACATCTTCAATAAAATATTTCCTAAGTCGGTTATTTAGTTTAGTTACTAAATTACTTTACAACTAATGTTATTAATTTTAGTTCATATTGATCCTTGAATTTTTAAAAGACTATATAAATAGGTTTTTGCATTTACTATTCAAAGTTTAATTTAATTCTTGTGTTTAAAAAAAAAATATTTACTTTAGTACAAGACTCCAATATAGTTAATTATAAATTAATAATTGTGACTGAAGTGTATAAATCTCAAAATCTATGTGAACCGCCTAAAATTTCATAGAATAATGTAAACGGCCTTCAATAATTTGGAACCTAAGTGTGCCTTCATTTAATTTTGAAATCATAACCCCAAAAGTGAAAAATTGTGTGTGCAATCTCTCACCTATGGTCATCTAATTAATAATCTAACAATAAATTAAATACATAAACAATATAATAATTATTCTATCGGTTATTATTCGCTATTGAATTGTTAGTAAGATAATTAAGAGAATTTTGATGTGCAAATGTGAGAGGTGAGAAGCAAAGTATACTACCTTGGGTGGAGAATGATATAGAATTTGGGTCTCTTCGTTCACTCAAACTACCAATTGATGTTGAAAAATCAGGTGCTGATTTAAATTCATTCATCTGCATTATTATTATGATTATTATTTTTAAAAAGAAGACAACAAAAGATTAGAGAAAATTATGTAAAAAAAAAGGATAGATATTAAATTAAAGAAGATTGATAGGAGGTGAATTCATACCCAACTAGGTCCAGTTCCAGAGGGTCCATCCCATCCAATGTGAGCCACATGCTTAACATCTGTTGGATACCCAATTTCCATCTCTCTCTCCTTCACAACTACAACATTACCCACTTTCCAACTTAACCTCTAAAAATCAACAAAATCAAATTTAAATTATTCTACTTAATACTTAATGTGTGATTTCAATCTCACTAACATTTTTGTAATATTTAATATTGGTATTTTTCTATATTTTTACCGAATTTTAATAATTTACGCTGATGCATAACAATTTTAGTTAAAAAATGCTATGCATTATCATAATTTATCAGAATTCGATAAAAAAACATTAAAACAAGAGCTAAAATTAAGCATTACATGAAACATATGTCACTCAAGATGCTAGAAAAGAAAATAAGAGGGATTAAAATCATACATTGACTACATCAAGAGACTACCGCTGCAATTATCTCACTAAAATATAATGAAAAATAAATTACCAAATATTTGGGTGATGAATTTGAAACTTTTGTATATTCCTTTAATCTTTGTTGCCATGGTGGAATCACAAACCCAATGATGCCTTGTAAGGATGACAGAATGTGGAAGCAAGAAAATTTTATTTTGTTTTTTTCAAGATGAAATGTTTTTGCCTGTAACAAAAATGGTTGCTCTTAGATGAGAAAAGACATTTATATACAATGCTCAATAAAAAAAGGGTTTGTAGAGTATCATCTAAGACTACACTGCATGTGATTGGGAACCTCCCTTTTCTTTGAATGAAGATTGGTATCTGATTATTGAAAAGGAGAAATGATTTTATTGCCATATTAATGTAAATTTTTAAGCTTCAAAATTAACAATGAAAACTTGGATTAGAGTTTGCATTCCAAAAGTGAAAAAGAAAGAAGAGGGTACCTCAAGACGATTGATTATATTACGATGATACTAAATAGCATTGAAACAGGGAAAACGATTTTCCAGTCATTGTTCTTCGTCCCATTCTTCATCATTCTGAAATTTCTTCAATGGGAATGGTGACACATGCAAAACCTCTGTTTTCCTCTGTTTTTCTTTTTTGCAGGGAAATCCAAATGGCAAAGCTAAATCCAGGAAACAAATATGGAATGCAAATTCAAATGAAAGGAACAACAAATGGGGTTCTGAAAATTTGATTTTTTTTTTTAATTATTGGAAGGGGTTAGGGAAGAAAATGTGGGTGGGTTTGAAATGGAAGTTGAAACAGAGGAAGAACAGAGGGGTTTGGTTTGTAAGGAAAAAGAGGAGAAGAGAAGGTGGGATCCACGAAAATCCGTAAAATGATGGAAGATAAGTATGATATGAAGAAAAGGAAATAATAATTTGATAAAAGTTTATATTTTTGTCCTTATATTTTATTACATGTTACGCTTATTTATTTTTTAATTCTATAATTTGAAATTTATGATTTTAATTCTCACACTAAAGGAATTGGTCGCTGTTATTAGCCTAAAATATAAATAGAGACTAATTCTTTAACGCGATAAAAATGAAGACTAAAAGCAACATTTTAAACTAACATAAGGACTACAATTTGTATTTTTGTCATATATATTATTTTTATTTAAGTTTTAGTTTCTATACTTTGTACTCATGTATAATATATGTTTTAGTTTTTAGTTCCTATACCTTAATTTAAAATATATTACGGTGTTAATGATAAGGACTAAAACCTATATGAAATAAAAGTACGAGGATTAAAACTAAAATTTTTAAAATATAAAGACTAAAACTTAAATAAATAAAAGTATAGTGATAAAAAATATATTTAAATCTTTAATAAAAAAAACATAGAACCAACAACCAAGTAATCGAGGGTTCATAGGAGGGACGATCCACGGCAGGAGATCTCGTGTTCGAATCCTAGATATGTTAAATTCTCGGGGGTCAGTATCAACCACGTAACGCGAATGTAATTTGTCTTATCCTAAAAATGAAGAAACTCGTAATTATACAAAAAAAAAAAAAGTAATCGAAAATTGGGTTATGAAGAGAAGAAATGATGTATTAAAGTTTCGTTTAATAACACTATATAATAAAATTAGTTTATGAACTATTTTATATTTATTAAATAACTTAAAAAAATATATAATAAATATATAATAAATAATTTGAGTGAAATAAAAAATAATTATTAAAAACAAGTATTTTATATACTATAAACCAATTCAAATGGATTTTAATAAAATGTTACTTAAAGTATATGAAAATTGTAAAGTAGTAATTACTACTAAATATCTCTATTAAATAATCTTGACTATGTAAAACTGATTTTCAAACGAGAGAATATAATTACTTTTGATAACTTTTTTACTTTTAGAATTCGTTTGTTTGTGTTTATTTTGTAAATAAATATTTATTTTATTAAAAAATATATTTTTTATAAATTTTTAGTATATTTATTTGTGATTCTCAAAATAATCAGAAATATCAAATAATTAACTATATTAAGAAGAAAAAAATAAAAAAATTTTATTTTTATTTTAACTAAATATAAAAAATTGAATTTTTATTATAGTTAATTAAAAAATAATCAATTTTTTTACTGAAATGTTTTAAATTAATAATTTTAGTATTTATTTATGGTAAATAAATATTTAGTGCCACAATGACACTATATAAGAACCTAAATGTAGTAAAAAAAATATTGTAATGTGTAGTTTTTTTTATTCCCGAAAGACAAAACAATGTGTTCTTATGATTATTTTTTTAATTCTAGTAACTTTAACTAGTGCCCTTAGGGCACTACTCCCTCCGGTCCTATTTATAAGACGCCATTTAGAAGATTTTTATGGCCTTTTTTATAAGACATTTTATAGTTTCCATGATGCATTTATTGCTTTTTTTCTTTTTTACCCCTATTAAATGCATTAACTATTTTAACTCCTTAATTATAATTGACTAACACATTATTCAATGAAGGATAAAAATAATATTTCATATACTTTTTGAAAAAATTAATAAAATTAATTAAATATAACTATTTTTTCTTGATCTATATAATTCAATTAAAAATGTCTTATAAATAAAACAGGAAGAAGTATATATCAAGAACCTTATTTATTAGAGGAGTGATAGTGATAGAGTAGAGTTGGCAAAAAGAGAGAGGGAGAATGAGGACGTGGTGTTTGCTTGGTCGTTGAGCGAGTAAAGCGGGGGGTTCCGTATCACTATTTTGTTTTCTTTTCTTTCTTTCTTTCTTTTTTCTTTTTTGTTTTTATTTAATTTTATTTTATTAGATGAAATTGTGAAGAGTGGAAGCTGTAATTCAGTGTTTGGGTTGAATTAGTGGCTCAATTATTACTCACCTATATTGCTCATTTCCAATGTGCTTGTCTCCTTGTTGACTTATGCTCACAAAATATCTTTCCACCCTTCTAAAATTTGTGAATTAAATCTGTAATTTTTTGTGTTAAACTTTGCACATAACTACGTTAATAAGGAATCAAGATCTTAAATATAATTCATACTCTCTGTTATTATTTATAAGTTATCTTTTAAAATTTTTTTGTGTTTCTATTTATAAGTTATTTTTTAAAGTATGTGAAGCATTAGATATTTTTTTCTTCATATATCCTTGTGATATTTAATAACTTTACAATTTTCAATATTTATGTCAACCAATAATATTGCTCTAATTAAAGTGGATAGAGTATGTGATGAAAGAGATTGGTGAAATAAAAAAAATTAAATAAGAGTAACTTTGGAAAGTCAACACAAATTTTGTTAACTCCAATACTATTAACTAATTTTAATTAATTTTCTTAAGATGTGTAAATTAGTTAAAAGTGACTTATAAATAAAAACGGATAGAGTATAGTATTAAAAAAATAATTAGGAGGGTTATTAAGAGCATATAACATTGCTCTTATTATTAATACCATATCATTCATCATAATATAAACATATAATTATTTGTGATATGATACAATTACTTATAATCACAAAAAATTACTTTCTCTGGTTCTATATATAAGTCACTTCTAACTTAATCAATAAAACCAAAAAATAGTAGTTAACTCATTAAATTTGAGATTTTTTCGACTATACCCTCAACTTAAATATGCTAGTAAATGTTTTGGAAATTAATATGTCTTTTTCTTTCTTATTTCACTTTCTTTTTCACTCTATCATTAATTAAATCTTTAAAAATTGCTGAATGAGTAAAAATGAAAAACTCAATTAATGAGTTAGTTAATGACTTATATTTAAGATCAAATATTTTTTTTAGAAATTGATTTATATAGAGGATCCAAGGGAGTATTATACAATAATTTTTTAACAGTTTTGTTGTTTAAAATAGTTTATGTTGTTGACTAAAAGCTTTTATTTATATCATTAACCATCACTTATTATAGTGAAGTAATTAATTAACATCTCATTATAGGCTCATATTAAACGAAGGAATGTATAAAAAATGCTAAATCTTTTTATTAAATTATTTTATAAATTTTTCTATTTATTTAATTTTGATAAGTGTTTTTTATCTTCTACTAAATATTTATTTTTTAAAAAATAAATGACACTTATCAAAATTAAGTAGATTAAAAATTTTACAAAAAATTTTATAAAAAATTTTAATAAAAAAATTTAATATTACTCAAATACGTATAGATGAAAAAAAGGACTCAGATGCACATTGAAAATGTAAAAGAAAATGTAAAATAACAATCTTAGTCTTGTAAATTAATAATAGTAATTGGTAAGTATTACCGTATATTATAAGAATAAAAAAGAAGGGAGGGAGTATTATATTTTTAATTACTAAATACTCTCTCTTGTTAATATAGACAGATTAAGAATGCTAACTAATAAAATTTATTAACTTTTTTATTTTTATTTTTTCATTTTTTAAATTTCACCCTTATTTAATATAGCTTGAGTAATGTTATAGTCTTCTAAAAATGTTTTTATTTATCTTCTTATTATAATATATATAAGATATAAAAATAAATGTATTTTTAATCTTAAAACCATAAAAAATATTGAAAGTATACTTTAATAAAATGAAGTACTCATATAACTTCACTATTACTAATAGTATCTATTTAAAACCAAAGTCAACTATCTTTATTAATTAAAGGTCAAATTGATAAAATGAAGTGAATGCTTCAATCTATTATAAAAAATAATAGTATTTTTTTCATATGTCATTTAAGGTTAATTTATATTTATTAAAAAAATTAATTAATATTTTTGTTATTATAAAAACTATGAGGTAATTGTCTACTATACTCTTATTAGTACTTGAAAATTTTTAATTCTTCACTTTATGTTAATATACAAAGTAATAAATGAAAATGGTATATTAGAAAAAGTAGTTATAAATACTTTATCAATTTTCAAAAGTGACCAATAAAAAGAAACAATATTTTTTTTAAAACGAAGACAAATAAAAAGGAACGGAGGGAGTACTAGTGTACTACCTTCCATTCTTTTTATTTGTTTATTTAGAGACAAAAAAAATTGTATTCCTATTTATTTGTTTACTTATATTATACTCTCTCCATTTCAAAACTAAAGTCACTTTGAATTTCAAATTTTGTTTCAAAACAATTGTCACTTTAGGATTTCAAGATGCAATAAATTGTATATTTTAATATTTCTTTCTCACCACCTCCTTTATTCACCAATCAACATTTTTCTTTTTAATTTACTACCTTCGGTACTAGTTATAAGCAAAAAAAAAAAATTAAAACTTTTTGGTCTAAAATATAAGCAAATTTTAACTCATGTCTCCTTATTAATGCTAATTTCAAGTACTTTTTTCATATTCAATGTCATTTGACCTATCCAAATGGGAGGGAGAGTAATTTTTTGTAATTAAAACTTATCTTTTTGAATGAAATAAAGAGAATTAAACACAAGTAACCAATTTTCTTAAGATATGCAAATTAAGTTTTTTTTTTTGCTTATAACCAAAACCGGAGGTAGTATTTTGTCAACCACTTTAGCTTCTAATTGGACACCTTAGTCCACTTATATTAAAAACTTATCAATATCAATAATTTCTTAGTATGTGTGAAAAACCTAAAATGACTATAGTTTTAGAATGGATGAGTACGTTTTATATTATAAGACCATTTTCAGACAATACTAGTTTTTCATAATATAAGATTAAGCAGCGTTATATCCTCCTAATAATTCTCTTAATACAATAATAAGTATGAAATTAAATGCACTTTCAATCTTGAAAATATAAAAAACATTGAAAACATTTTTTAATAGGTAAGTATGAGATTTGTTAGGAACTTGGATTAGAAGAATTTATAATTATTCTATAAGATCCCATACAATTTTTTATGAGCATTTATTATTATTTTTTCTATGTTTGTCCCTTATAATTAGTGAGATTTTATCAAGAAATAATGAAAAGTAATTAATGCAATAATAAAAGAGAAAATGTTTAAGTTTAGGAGATTAATTGATGCATTAATTAATTTTGTTACATATTTTTTTAATAAATGTAATTATTTAAATAAGACCTTATAATATGAAACGGAAGAAGTATTAATTACTCTTCTATCAACTTGATCCCTATATTTAATTGATTAATTAATGCTGCAATATCCAAATCCAACTAATAAAAATAAAAGAGATAAAAATATTATAGAAAGTTTAAAAATATATTTTGATGAAACCAAAGCTTATAATTATATTTTTTTGTTATGCGTAATATACCATAATTAAATGGATAAATATAAACGAAGAAAGTAACTTTTTTTATGTAAATGACTTAAGAATAGAAACAAATGAGTATAAAAATATGACTCTTCAAATAAACGACTTAAAATTTATGAAAATTTATTTAATAATAAAATGACATTTTGTTTCTCTAAAGTAAGTAAGTGAAAAAAAAAATTAATACTTAATCGATGTAATTGACTTGAGTCTTGAGTGTATAATTAATTTATATGTTACATAAATTATAAGTTAATTTTTTTATTTTGGATTATATGCCTATGAGTGTTTAAATCTTAAGAAACTCAAATTCGTTTTGCTTTGTTGGCATTACTCTGGCATGATGGTTGTAAGCACGTTTCCAGTTGTGTTATGTTTTTCGGACAGAAAAGCCAAAATCCAAATGATAATAACCAATGGATATATTTGGCATCAATTATCAATTATATAATTTAAATTTATAACATAATAAAATAATTGATATCAGGTTAGTCCAAATTTGGTGAAGTCTATTTGATTTGATTTGATTCTTTTTGGTTTATTTGACTTTTGCGGAATGAGATTTTCTTTAACCAGGCTCATTTTTGGTCTTAGTGTATTAGATCTTCTAAAGATTCATTTTAGGTCTTGAATTAAGTCTTTATTTAGTTTTTTTAATTTCTTTTTTTTTTATTCGCGTGTTCATTCCTTACACTACGTTTGATTGGAGGGGTTTAAAAGAAGGGAAAGGATGAGATTGTTAATAATCCATTATGTTTCATTTTTTTTTAAAAAAATTAAGAGGGAAAAGGAGAAAAAGTAGAGGTTTTTACTTGATCTCCTCCAAAAGCAGGGAGATTCAAAAGAAAGGAGAGAAGAATTTTAAAAATACAAACAAATAAATTAAAATTATTCACCTATAATCAAATATAAAAATACTATTTTCTTTGTCTTTCTCTCTCATTCTTTTTATTTAAACCAAACACTTAAGTGAAGTTTTATTTTGGTACCACCCTTCCTACTCTTGCTCACTTTAAAATCTCTTCCTTCCATTTTTTTCTTTTGAACCAAACAATTCTTTAGAATGTATTTCCTCTTCTTAGCTTCTCTCTTACGTATGTACACTTTGTATTTCTTGGAAATAGATTCTGTCCAGTAATTGAAGATCCATTTCTTAATGTGTCTCAAACTTGTTTTTACATTTTTCATTTTTCATTTTGGGTAAAAAATATAAAGTAAAAAAGCTAAACTTTGAATTTGGAGGCTTTAGATCCGGAAATGGAGGTCCAGTAACTAGAGCAAATCCGGGTCTATATTTCTTATACCCTTAATGAATACAATTTCTGCTTGCTTATAATAAATAAAAAAATTATAAATTGTTACGTTCTAAAATTATAAAAACAACACAATATAGAAATACTTGAGATGTCGATGGAATTTATGGAAAGAATCCGGTCAATGAGTGATTCGGTGGCACTCCTACAACGGCGGGTGGAGACTTGCAAAGATTCTGATGCTCAAATCAGTGACTATTTTAAATAAAAGTAATAAATCAGATTTATAGCATACCTTGTATGATGTAATGTGTCATATTTATAATAGTTTTGTTAGAGTTTGCAAATTATATTTTAGGCCTTATGGACCTCGTCTTTGGGTCCAACCCAATTTCAATAAAAGTCCGGATAATGAATTAGTGACAATTAAATATTTTCATAACCAAATTAATATTTAACTCTTAATTAACACAAATAATTGTTTTACATTATCTTATTTTTAAAAAAACTATGATGGAAATTAGGAGTTAGTATATGTAATAAAATATATATATAAATAAGAGTTAATATTAACCACACAATTATATATAAATGATTGAGATGATTTTTTAAACTAAATCTCAATTATTAATTATAAATTAATTATTGATATTAACTCATCTCACAATTTTATCTCTCAATTGATACATTCTCTAGCATATAATCCATTGGGATATTTTGTTGAGAAAGACAAGGCGGCAGAGTTGTGTTTGGACAAGTTTATTTTTCACAAATGATGATGCATATTGAAACCTCACATCTGACGAAAATTTCTAAATCTCATTAATTCATTATGCTATATATAGCACATGAATTTTATTAACCCACGTGAGAAAAAGGGTCACCACACACACATAATCTCAGGGTATAACTATAAACCCTCAATATAAGTTACTCCGGTGTCCTTCAACCAAATATTGCCTTGAATGAATTGTTTTACGGTAAATTTGTTGGCTTCCGTTGCACTTGTGATAATATGGTAACCAGGCCAATTCACTCTCTTGCTGGTACCAGCACCTGGTCCATTGTTCATGTATTCTCCATAATACAATGTTTCTAAATAATCCTTATGCGTGTCATCCCATTCTGCCCATCCAGCTGGGTCAATATGATTACCTAATGAAGATTGCATCACCAAAGTTCTAGAATACTTTTTCCATGGACGACCCAAATAAGTTTTGATGGAGCCCAAGTGAGGCTTTAGATCCGTGCTTGGTATCACGAAACATTGCTGAATTGAAGTCCCTGTGTTTTGGTTTGGATCATCACGTCCTTGGGCGGTGACCATGTTCTTTTGGTTACTCATGGGCTTTCGAGCCACCAGCTTGCAATTTTGGAATACTGCAGCTACATTTCCAAAGATGAAATCAATGGTCCCAATAATGATGGAGTCACGATAGAATTGCCTATTGGAGTGGGCGTATAATGTGTCTTGGTAGGCATCAATGCGGCAACGGTTAATAACAGACTGTCGGAACCTACGCGAAGGGCCACTGCCTGGTGCTTCTCTGGGCCTGCTGTATTTTGGAACCAAATGTCTTGGGCTATAAATCCATCCTCAACCGCAGCTGAAAATTCACATATACTATTAAGGCCCAACACCCATTACAGAGCTTTTCAAATTGGGGATCAAAACCGCAAAATTAAAACTTGGCAAACAAAAATTGCATAAAATATAAATTTGAGGAACTAAAAGTACAATTAAGCCTTCTTGCTACTAATTGTATCTTGCTAAATTCCGCTAGTCCCAACATACAATTAAATGTCTGTTTGGTATAGTATTGTTTCTCTAGAAATACTTTTATATGTAGTAATTTCGGATTTCAACACAAATCTAACTAAATTCTTGACGTGATTTTGGCTCTCTATATTTTAATTTTTACGATTTTGATCCTACAAGCAATCATATACTCCAAAGGAATACATATATAAAAAATAACATTTACAACTTTTTTAAATTTAGGAATCGCGAAAAATTACAAAAACTACAAACTTAAAAGCCTAAAAAGTACAATTATGTGTTCTTTATACTAATTGTATCTAGCTAAATTCTCTCAATCTAAACGGACAATTAAGTGTCTGTCTATTTGAGTAGTACTATTTCTTTAGAAGTACTTTTATGTCTAATGATTTTGGATCTCTATTAAATTTTTAAATTGGTTTCTGAGATTGTAAACGTCATGCAGATTAGTTTCTGAAATTATTAAAACCTCAAATTAATCCATAATTTTACAAAACGACATGCATTTTAGTCCTTTTACCTATTAAACGACTTAAAAAAACCAAATAGAGAAGGGCTAAAATGAATGTTTTTTTGCAAAGTCGAGGACTAATACGAGATTTTCATAATCTTAAGAACTAATCAGCATAACTCCTACAATCTCAGAGACTAATTTACGGGTTTACTCTTCTAATTTGATTCTTAAAATGATTAGGCAAGTAATAAATATTTGAAAGTACGCTGGGAGATGGAAAATCTGGAATCAATGTACTAGTAGTCTAGTACAAAGAAAATATACAAAAAGAAAAACAACGGATTTTCTCATGTTAATTTCTACTTGATTTTTTTAAAAAAATAATTATTGATTGATTATAAAAATTTCTGGGAGTATCTGCTCTAAAAAAAAGGGAAAACAGAGGTCCTTACCAACAGTTGGAGTATGAAATGTGCCTGTACCGTCTACAGCGTTCAAGCTGCCGGTGATTATAGTGTCATCCATACCATCACCCACAAGCATTATATTCTTCTTTCTCGAACTAATTTCAACATTCTCTTTATACGTTCCTTTCTTCACATAAATAACGTACCTTGTCTTACTTTTGTCTGGTGCACATGCCACGGCCTCAGCCACAGTCTCAAAATTCCCAGTTCCATCCTTAGACACCACGACATCAGCCTTAATATCCCCAATTGACGACTCCAACAGTCTCCGATCCTTGCTTGTCACTCACGCGGGGTATTCCCCATTTAGTGGCTCCTCAATCATTCGTTCTTCGCCATTAGGCAAAACAGCTACAAGTAATGCCAGAGAGGTTCTCGCTCTAGATATCAAGTCCTCCAGCTCTGCCTCCATAAGACCACGAGCCGGTCCCTCTAACCCATCCAAACAAGTCACGTGATTAGTAAGCACGGTACTTAACCACGTGTGTGCATCTTGCCGTGACTTGCAAATATTTTTGGTCAGAGCCACCATAGAGTCCCAAACTCTTTCCTTTGACAAGTCCATCAGCTCCTCGCAATCACGCAGCGCTGCTTCCTCCTTCCGATCGTTGATCCTCTGTTTGAAGGAATTCGCGATTTCCATAGCTTTCTCGATCTGCGAGGCGGACTTCATTAGGAACGATTGGAGCAAATTGAATTTGTCTGTGGTCATCAAGATGGGACCTTGAGATAATTCAGAGACATGTGCTAAGCAAGATTTAGTGTCAAGTGCATGTTCACACACATGGTTATGAGAAAAAGAGTGGTTGAACAACAAGAAGGGTTTGGTGACATAATTAGAGGCAATAATGGCGGAGGAGCCTATGATAGCTGCTACAGCGAGGATTAACCAGAGATTTTTCTGGGATTTTCTTGGCTTATCTAGAAGAGATTCTTTGGTAGCCATACTTTTTTTTTTTTTTTTTAAAAAAGTAATTCCCAAGCTCTTGCTGTTGCTAATATATGATTGTTTGGATTTCCTTATATAGACCATAAGACCAATAATTTCTCCATTGTATAAAAAGAAAAAATAGTACACCTTAAAATTAATTTCGAGGTGATAGCGATTAGTTACACATTGTTCACGTATTACCATTCTATCTTTATTGTGCCAAAACGTTTTTTTTTTTTTGACCGACTGTTACATATGTGTACACTTATATTCACCTACGTACGCAGTAAGTGTACAGTAATCATGGTCTATTTTTAAAGTTTGTCAATTAATCCCTAATTCTGTATAAAATCGAATATTTTATTTTATTTTACTTATTTTTTTTAATGTTACGTTGTTAAGTAGTCTAAAGAACAAATACTTTTTGTTTTGAGAAATTAGAGAATAATTTAATATTTTTAAAATTTTAAGAACTAAAATAATCAATCTCTATAATTTTTTGGACCAATTTGGAGTTTACAAGAAAATTAACGATACCAGGAGTTAAACCCTATATCACACACCCACACACACATATTCTTATGAGCAGTATTGGCCTTATAAGACAAACATAGATAAATTTAAATTGTCCGTTAATAAAAATAAATTATTAAATAAAATATATACTTTAACCGCTTAATGGAATTAAAAATTAAAAAAAAAAAACAAATTATGCCTTTCTTGTTTAAAGTCTCAATCAGTTGAATAATTTAAGAGTAATGAATTATGTACTATATATTATTTTTCATTTATATTTATTTTATCACTTAATTTTTATTTTTCTTGCACTTCTTTATTTATTACATCGCTTTTAATATTATTTACTTATTTTTTTCATTTTTAGTTTTTCTATCTTTCTCATTTTATATAATTTTATAATTCCAAAATAAAGTGTAAACTTATATTTTTTTGCATAATTTAATAAAAAGATAATGTGATGTTTTTAATTAGTCTTTCAACACGTGGCATGAAATTTACATAGCTCTTTCAATAATGCTTGTGTTTCTATTCTATTGATAAATTATAATTATATAATATGTATAGAAAAAAATAAAAGAATAAAAAAAAAATTAAAAAAATAAAAGGAAAGAATAATAGTAATATTTTTTTGGATGAACCAAGAGTATCTGCTTGTCGATAGCCGAAGACTGATTCCCTCAAAGTATAAAGACCCTGTTAAGATGTTTAAAGAATCCAGCTGTTAACTATGCCGAGCTTTGTTAGTAAAAATAATAGTAATATATAAATAACAACTCGTGTTTTTTTTTTTTTTGTAAATAACAACTCTACTCTATTAGGGTATTCTCCACACCGGATTCTCTTCATTTTTCAAAGGAAATGAAAAATTCTATTTTCTCATCTTGTAATTTATATTAGATGTTTAGATTTTTTATTTTATAATTTAGACTAAAAGAAAATTCATGTAATTAAGATGTTGTCTAATTTCCCATTTTAAAATGGAGAGAATCCAAACAAACTAATCCAAACACATATGATGGAATGAGCATTATTTATTATTAAGCTGAAAAAAGTTCAGTACAAGTGTACGACGTCTCCTTACACGAAAGTGGAACGGAAGACATAGCGCATGCCCGAGTTGACTAATTATGGTGTTGGCATTTGTATTACTAGTACTCATGCAATCTTATCTCCTAAAAGCAATTTTACTCATTGATATTGTCTAACTCTCCTCCTTACAAGATAAAGGGTTATGCTAAATAATGTTCTTAGAGTATTTGTTAAGGAGTAAAAATATAACTTGTTAAATGATTGGAGTTATTATAAAAAATATTTATTAAATGGTTTTAAATTCTATTATTTTCAATAAATTATTGCTATTTTTATCATCTTATCTAGTGTCCTTAGGGCACTGTTTAGCATTTTCTTAAAAAAAGAAAAAATTTATAAAATTATTTTTTCATTTTAACCAAATATAAATAGCTTATGTTTTTTATAATAATTAATTTAAAAACAATTAATTTTTTGCTCACCGTCAAAATTAATTATTTTTAAATAATAACAAAGGGCTAAAAAATTATTTTATAAACTTAATTATCTTTTACTTAATTAATTTTTTTAGGCTTCATTGCAATTTTAGTTCACTTGTTTTTATTTCGGGTGATTTTGGTTCCGAGTTTTAAATGGGCAATTTTGGTTTCATTTGTTTTAAAAATAGACAGTTTTAGTCCATTGTTTAGTTTTTCTTTCAAATTAACAATGATTTTTTGTCAATTTAGTACTAGGATAAACTAAAATCATTCATTAATAGGATGCTTTCTATTAATTAAACAAATTTTGACCTAATTATTTTTAATAAAGGATTTTAAACTTGTCGCTAATTTAGAGAAAAATTGTCACTAAATTAATATTTTTTAGAAAACTTTCTATGTGCAAATGATTTTTGTTTCTCTGTAATTAATTTGGAAGAAAACTGTCAGTAAATTAGTTAAAAACTGCGGCTATTTCAAAAGAAAAATTAACGGAGGCACTAAAATTGTTCATTTTAGAAAAGGAGAGACCAAAATCGCTCATTTGAAACTCAAAGAACCAAAATTGCCTAAAATACAAATAAAACAGACCAAAATTAAGTACAATAAATTTAAACTAAAGAGCTATTATCTGAATCACCAAATTACTAATCCAATCTAATGATACTTCATTTTTTTTGGTAAACAACCTGATGGTAGTTGATCAAGCCGTTGATGTTAGAAGGAATTATTAGGGGCTGTTTAGTTTGTATTTTCATTTTCTGTTTTTATTTTCTATTTTCAATTTGATTCTTGTTTCTTGAAAATTTACAAAGGAATAATAACTGAAAATGTTCAAAACAGAAAAATTTTGTTTTTAGCATTTTCAGTTTTTCCTTTATAAAATTTTTAAAAACAGAAAACAGAAAATAAAAATGCAATCCAAACAACCCCTTATATGTTTGTATTCATAATTCATACCAGCCCTACCAAACAAACCAAAAAAAGAACCAAACCAGCGTACTGTGCTTGATAATGTTTATTGGCAGCAGTACCACTCACCGCTCTTATTTAAAAGTGGCAAGCTTGCATCCATCCACATCCCTTTCCTTCAATTTTTACAAACGTGTTTTCCCAATTTTCTTCACTCTGCTAATCGCTTTCTTTAATTTCAATACACAAACACTGTCTCTTGTGGGCTCCCTATAAGATGGACCGGCCTTCTTTTGCCCCATCAATCATTCACTCTATTTTATTCACATGTGCGCCTTCTTCATTGGCACCATCCCAATGACTTGCTCTGTAGTTCTTAATTGGGATGGTGTCATTGTAACGTCCGTTATTATATTAGAATTGGCACTACAAGACAACACATTTTAGATAAATTGGTGCCTGTTTTTAAGTGACATCATCCATAAAGTAAAGGTGATTTTTTTTTTTATTTTTACTATTTTGGACACTAATATAAAAAAAATAGTTATATTCTCAACTGAAGTGGTGTTAATCCAAATGTTAACAGGTCATACAATGTAGCATGATTTGTTTTTCTTTATCCAATACTAATCTTTATGTTTCTACTTATTTCAAAAATGTTTTGTATATACCTATTAAAGTGTACAACTTATTTACTCTTTTAATTTACTAATTTTTTAATATTAAAAATAGAATAAAAACTTAACTTAATTGATATTAAATGAATTATAAATAATTTGTACACCTTAATAAATATACACGAATCATTATCCTACTTAATTTATTCTTGACCACTCAATCTCATATGCATTTCACATGTCAAAATTCATTGTTGTGTATTTTGTCATGAAGTCCATGATACTACAAATAATTTAGTCATTCAATGTGGCCATAAAATTGACTAACCTAGTATATTATCGATTAATATAATAAAATTTAGAATTACAAATGATTTATTTGTTTTAGAATTAAAAGAAGGTATTATAGTAAATAAAAAATATTTTATAATTAGAAGATTGTTTATTATTTTAATATTTTTATTTATATATTCTATTTCTATTTCAATTTATTTTTACTTATAAAAATATAATGTATAAATATAAGAAACACTTGTTAGACAAATAAGATGTGTAACTCATTAGGACCAATTTAGTGATAAGGATTTTCATAGCTTATATTTATGTGGTTTTACGTTCAAACCTCAACTGTTTTCTTTGTACAATAAAATAAAATAAAATAAAATGTGCTATAAAAGATAAATTGCTAAAAAAAACAAAATAAAAAGAGGGATTGAATATGTTTAGAGTTTAGCGTGAATCTATTTTTAATTCCTAAACTTTGCAACTTGTTCACCTATAGTCCTTCGGTCAAACTCTATTAACATTTATGCTAACATGGCAAATAGAGACCATGTTAATTAGCTTGTCCAAGTGTCATTTTTAAAATTCAAATTTAATTTCTAAAATGATAAAATTGAAAAAGGATTAAACTAAATTTAAATTAAAATAAATCTTAAATAAACAAAAACCATAAATACATGAAATCCCTAATCCCTAATCCCTAATCCTAATTGCCCAAAATAATAACCCCTTCCCTTCGAGAACCAAAAATTCACACGCCCTAATCTCACAATCCGAAGCCTCCATTTCGTTATGCGACCTTTGTTCCGTTTCGCGACCTCTGTTCTGGTGAGTTGGTTAGGACCTCCATTCTATTCCAAGCATAGTTTTAAAACTCGGTCCAAGACTCAGTCAAGGCACCAGGTCATTAGGTCATTGGTTCAACTAGGGGTCATTAGGTCATTAGGTTATATATATGAAACTAACAAAAAAATTAAGAAAAAAGTAATGATTAAATTAATAACTTTTTTATATTAATTTATTTTTAAGATTAACAATTTTATACATTAATAATTAGTATCAATATTAGCAACTTTAACTAAAATTAATTAAAAGTGACAAAGAAATTTCGTTGAACATGTGTAACATCGAAAGGAATCTTGGTTGAGAGGTTTCCTTTGTATTGGAAAGGCAAAGGGATCAATAACCAAATCAGTTTCTGGTCCAAACGGTCGAACCGGCCAGCCCAGTTTTAATAACTATGATTCCGAGCATCTTCGTTTTGTCTCGACCATGAGTTCCATGTAGCGGTGTTTGTTTCCTCTCATTCCTATTCCTTCTATTAGAATCCAAGAAAGTTGCATGTGAAGGAAAAAAGAATTATTGTGTAGTTATATGGTGGTCCTAATGTGTGCGAGGATTTTCAAGGTATGCACTATAACTAGTAGTTTTTTGTGAATATTATATTACCTTTTGTCGTGTAGTGATAGCATGTGGGGACCAAGTGGGGTTCTTGTCATTTGTGGTGTATAGTATTGATTATCTCTATTTTTATTTTACAAATTGTGATTGTTACAAGTATAAATATGAGATTTCTCGTGGCATTTTATCACATGGGCTCATTATGTAGTGAACCAAAATTGCATCACAAGGACATTGGTGTGTATAACTTTATATGAAACTTGAGTTGGATGCGGAGAAGTGGTCAATTGTTAAAGCACCGGGTATTCTTGGGGAAAAAGGATACAAACATGATGATCTTGAATTTGATGATCGCTTGACATTGTGGTAGAAATGTGCTAACACACAATTTAATGATAGTTTGAAGCAATTGTAAAATGATAGGGATGCTTCAGAGTTGGTTATATATGCCTTGAACAAAAGATGTGTGGTGGAGATTTACATAGAACATCCACCAAGTGTTACTATTGTTGGTATAAATGAAGAAGTTGAAAGGGTTGCCAATGTAAGTTAGAGACAAGGGTAGTAAAGGGATTTGTGGTGATGACAAACAACAAGTTTATGGGCCAGATGAAAGAGTTTCATGAACATGGTAGTAGTGATGAATAACAAAGAGAAATTTACCTTGAAGACAATGAAGAGGAAATGGACTTAGGGGATTATGGATTTGGCTTGGATGAAATAGAAGAGGCCGAGACGGTCCTTAATTGATGAACCCTTAATTTAACAATGATTTTTTTTTTTCTCGTAAAATTAAAATAAAGTATTATAGTAAATAAAATATATTTTATAAATAGAAGATTATTTATTATTTTAATGTTTTTATTTATACATTCTAATTCAATTCATTTTTACTTATAAAAAGTATAATATTTAAATATAAGAAAAATTAGTTAAACAAATAAGATGTATAACCCATTAGGCTCGGCTTAGTGGTAAGGATTTTTGTAGTTTATATGTGGGCTTATGTTCAAACATCAATTGCTTTATTTGTACAACACAAAAAAGAAAAAGAAAATAAAACAAAAAGGAAGAAAAGAAAATATTTGCCACAAAACTTTTTGAAAATATTTTTTTAGAATTAAATGAAAGTATTAAAGTAAATAAAACATATTTTATAAGTAGAACATTATTTTTTTTTTATTTTTTTAGTTTATATTTTAATTTTATTTATGTTTCACTTTTTTTTTTGGGTTAACTATTATGTTTTACTCATAAAAGCTATAATTGTATAAATGTAAAAAAATCTTCTTAGATAAATAAGATGTGTAACCCATTAGGGCTGGCTTAGTGATAGAGATTTTAATAGTTTATACATGGTTTTAGTTTTGAACCTCAACTGCTTCACAAAAAAAGATAAATAAAATGTGCAATAAAAGATAAATTGTTAAAAAATAAAACAAAAAAAATGTAAAAACAAAATATGTGACAAAAAAAGAGTTTTGAAAAGAGTGTTGAGAGGAGGCTATTGTCACTCATTTCAGTTCATTGACATTCTTAATTCATTATTTTAATAATATTCATGAATTAACAGTTGAATTTTATTGGTTATAAAAATATATTTTAAATTAAAAATAGAGTGCCAATAAACAAAGAGGAGTGAAAATACATTTGGCAAGCCAAAGACTTTATTTTTTAAGAATGTTAAGTTAAGATAAGATAAGATAAGATACGATAAGATTAGATGTTAAAATAAGAAGCTTTTCTTCACTATTTTAGTCTATAAAAGATTAAACAAAAATCAACTTGTGGATTTTAAATCTTCCGACGAATATAATAGTGACATGAATATATTTAGAGTACCAAAACAAAAAGCTTTATCATCATTTTAATTATCAAAATATTTAAAATTCATTATTTTAGTCATGAAGAGATTAATTAGATAACATTTTTTTTGTGTGTGCCAAAAGTATACCACATCTGGACAGCTAAAAACTAATTTCTTCAACGCGAAAAAATCACTGAAATGGATAACTTCTCTCAACAAAATCTTTTGTACACCGGCGACCAATAAGTAGATAACATTTTTAAACGAACATAATAAAACTTTTGACAAATAGTTTCTTAAAAAAGTATAAATTATTGTGAATAATGAATATAAGTATTTGTGTCAGACCCAATATCCACTTTCTCATCTCGAGGACCAATACCAGCACATTTTGAATTTTAGCGAAATTTAGGACCAATCCATAATTTTCTGAAAGTTCCAACATTATGCTCAACGTTAAATCATTAACTGGAGGTTCCTAAAGTTACAGATAAGTAATCAAAATCACTTAGAGTATTATTTTATATTAAATCAAACGGCAATTACACTGATCTATAGTATATAAATCCTTTTTTGTGATTGGAGCCATAATGGTCCACCCTTGCTGACTGACAAATGTAACTTTCCCCGGTTGTTATAATTTTTGTTTATTTATATTTATTGCTTGGGCCTTAGTGTCCTTTCCTCTGTTTCTCTCTGTTTTCAGTTCCCATTTGTTTTGGTTGGTGTAGCAATTTTTTTATCAACAAATAAAAGAGATTTATTATCAAATGAGTAAAGGGGTATTCAACTTATTACAAATAATGCATCCAATAGGTTGTTTAGACGGTTGTGGTGTGTTACTTTGAGTAACAGTTTCTGAATTCGATTCATTGTAGACGCATTTTGACCTATAAAAAAACTTATTACAAATAATATTAACCATTATAATATTAAAAAACAAGCATTCATACTAGAATTCCATGATGGTAACTCTACACACTTATATCCCCCTGTTTCTCTCTGATTTTAGATTTTGTTTTGGTCGAAATCATTTATAATTAAAATTAAAAAAATATTTACTTTCATTAAATAATCTCGATTTTTGTATATTAATAATTTCAACCATTAATATTCATTTCAGTTTGTATACTTTTCACTTCTCATTTTATTAATTAAAATCTAAATCAAACCGGTCCTACATCCAACCCAACCCTCCCTTCTCCATTTCCTCATATATTCCTTTTGTATCATCTCTGACCCAAAATCAATTAAATTCTCCACAACCTTAGATGTATATATTTTTCCGATCTAAATATCCAATCAATTCATAACACTATGAGTTCCAATAACATATTGTCATATTACTTTTGTTCTCAAATATAAGTAAAAAGAGACTAAATCACACATATTATGAAAAGTAGATAATTATAATTAATTTCTTGAATTTCATAAATAAAATGATTGTAATTCCTAAATTACCCTTTCCTAAATTTTTAAAAAGAGTCTCTCTCCTCTCAAACATCTAAATAAATGTGTAGTATTTGAAACTTGAAAATAGAGACTCAATTAGTGCAAGAACAATTTTAAAATATCAATATTAATTAAAAGAAAAGTGGTTAGATTTTGCTTATATTTGAGACCAAAAAAAAGTAATCCAAATTTCCTTATATTTGAAAGGAGAACATGATTAAAATGGTATAAAAAAGACAAAATGCAAAACTATACTTGTCAATCTAAGACCCTAAAAAAACTAGAGCTTAGGGCTAGGGTTTTCAAAGCTTGGGTTAGGAATTGAAATTTTGGACATGTGGTGGGAAAGAGAGCTTGAGACAAAATAAAGAGGGAGAAGTTGGCGATGATATGCAAAGATGCGACATGGAGAGGTGGTGACTGGATGAGTGCTATAGTTGAGGTGTGATTGAGTGCAGATCACCGACAAATTGAGATATGTCTGATTTATTACCCGGAGAAAGGTGGATTTAGAGGGAGAAAGAACAAAAAAGGAGGCAAGCGTATGGAGGAAAAAATGATGAAAATAAGAAACCATTATGCTAAAATAACTAAAATTAATCTTAAGCTTTTAGCGACACCGACTATTAGTTAAGATGACACTGCTCTTTAATTAAAATTTATAATCAATCAAATGTAAAATTCAACGTTCGGATTAGGGCCGATGCTAATTTGTGTTACCTAATATGTTGAATTCTTGTAGTGAAAAAATGGGCAAAATTAAACGGACCAAAATGACCAACAACAAAATTAGAAGCTGTTGGTTAAGACAAGTTTATTTTTCAAATATTATGCATTACGTGGTCCTACAAAGATGTTGGAAATTCTCATGAACAAAAGTACACAACCAAACTTCGCTAAACAACAAAGTTTTTCAACATTATTTTTTTGTGAAAAACAACCACATAACTACATCATAAGCTAGCACACACTTGGTCTCTGAAGGATGTGTCTACAGTCCCTCGATGAAAGATACCCCAGTGTTCCTCAGCCAAACATTGCCTTGAATAAGTTGTGCTACTGTAAACTTACTTGCCTCTGCTGCAGTTTTTATGATGTGGTAACCTGGCCAGTTTACTCTCTTGCTGGTACCAGCACCTGGTCCATTGTTCATGTACTCTCCATAATACAATGTTTGCAAAAAGTCCTTACTTTGGGCATCCCATTCAGCCCATCCTGTTGGGTCGATGTGGTTACTTATTGAGGATTGCATCACAACAGTTCTAGAGAACTTCTTCCAGGGTCGGCCTAGATAAGTTTTGATTGATCCCACAACAGGCTTCAAATCGGAACTTGGTGTTAAGTCACATTGCTGAATTGAAGTCCCCGTGTTCTGGTTTGGATCTTCACGTCCTTGGGCCGTAACCATATTTTTCTGGTTACTCATGGGCTTTCGGGCCACCAGTTGGCACTTCTGGAACACAACAGCTGCATTTCCAAAGATAAAATCGATTGTGCCAATGATGACAGAGTCACGGTAGAATTGCCTATTAGAGTGAGCGTACAGAGTGTCTTGGTATGCGTCAATGCGACAACGGTTAATGACAGACAAGTCAGCCCCCACCCGAAGAGCCACTGCCTGGTGCTTTTGCGGGCCTGCTGTGTTTTGAAACCAAATGTCCTGACCTATAAATCCATCTCCCACCGCAGCTGCAAACCATTTTTTTTTTGGTTAATAAAGTGTTAAGTTTATGTTTAAGTTACTCTGATGATGAGTTAGGATAAATTCATACCAACAGTGGCAGATTGGAAGGTGCCTGTTCCATCAACAAAATTTAAGCTACCGGTGATTATAGTTGCATCCATACCGTCACCCATGAGCATCACATTCGTCTTCTTCTTACCAATTTCAACGTTCTCTTTGTATGTTCCCTTTTTAACATAGATAACGTACCTTGTCTTGCCATTGTCTGGAGCGGATGCCACGGCCTCAGTCACAGTCTTAAATTTTCCACTTCCATCCTTAGCCACCACAACATTGGCCTTAATATCCCCAACCGAGGACTCCAACAGCCTTCGATCCTTGCTCGTCACCCACGAGGGAAAATCCCCATTTAGTTGCTCATCAATCATTTGTTCTTCGCCATTAGGCAAAGCAGCAACAAGCAAGGCCAGAGAGGTTCTTGCTCTAGATATCAAGTCCTCCAGCTTTGCCTTCAAAAGAGCACGAGCCGACCCCTCTAATCCATCCAAGCAAGTAGCATGATTAGTGAGGACGGTACTTAACCACGTGTGCGTATCTTGCTGTGACTCAATAGTCTTTTTGGTTAGAGCCACCATAGAGTCCCAAACTCTGTCCTTTGACAAGTCCATCAGCTCCTCGCAATCACGCAACGCTGCTTCCTCCTTTGGATTGTTAATCCTTTGTTTGATGGAATTTGTGATTTCCATAGCCTTTTGGATCTGTGAGGTGGATTTCATTAGGAATGATTGGAGCAAATTGAATTTGTTGTCACTTGTTGTGGTCATCAAGATAGGTCCTTGAGCCACTTCAGAGACATGTGCTAAGCAAGATTTTGTGTCAAGGGCATGTTGACAAACATGGTTATTATGAGGCAAGTAGTGGTTGAAGAAGGAGATAGGTTTTGTGAGATAACTAGCAATTATGGCTGATGAGCTTAAGATAGCTGCTACAGAGAGAATTAACCACAGAGTTTTAGAGGAATTTGAATTTCTGGGTTTTTCTAACAGAGAATGTTGTTGAGTAGCCATATTTGGTTTGGAATCATTGCTTGTTTCCTTGTCCCTTATATAGACCCATTCAAGTGGCACAAGGAATTTATTTATCCATAGTTTTTATTTTATTTATTTATTTAATTTTTTGTTTTGGCTGGAAACTTGACGCTTGTTTCCATTGTTTTTGCTAAATTCAAATTCAAAGACATGATAAGAGAAGAAATCATTTTTTAATAGTCTTCGTCAATTGTTTTGTCTGATAAATTAAAATTTCAACTTAAACAGCCAGTAATCACGGGTCATCAACAACATGTAACATACGGTTTACAGCTAATTATACTATTCTTCCGTTTGTGCGTTAGTGAGTACATAAAATTATAAGTTTATTTAAGATTCAATCTTTAATTATTATATTTTTTAATAAAAAAATAAAATAATATCCTACTGTTTTATAATATACTAGTTAGTAAGCACATAACTATATTTTACTCAGTTTAATGAATATAGTTTATGTATTAATTTTAGAAAAAAAAATTCTAAAAATAGTAGTTTATGTATTAATTTTAGGAAAAAATTATGTTAATTTAAATTTACCCTAATTAAATTTAAAGTCCATTATTTCTTATTAGTTGTGTGACTTTAAGATAATTAAATAAATATTTTTTTTTAAAAAAGTAAGAAGCATTTTTAATTTTTTTACACAAGGGCTTATATTATAAAATATTTAATTTTTTTGGTTGGACTTATATTATAAAAACGGAGTAATATTGTGTAATGCTATGAGTTTCTTTCTCTTTAATTTAATATTTAATTTAATTGTACTTTTGGTCTTCGTATTTTATATTTCTAGCGTATTTGGTCTCCTGACTTTTAAATATGCGGTTTTAGTTTTCAAATTTAAAAAATGGATAATTTTAGTCTATCTATTTGTTAGCTTTTTAAAAATTAACAACAATATAATTTTTATCTAAATAAGTAACGGTTCTAATCTAAATTAACGACGAAGAGATTAAAATTATCAATTAGAAGACCAAAACTGATCATTTAAAAATTTAAAAATTAAACTGACACAAAATGTAAAATAATAGAAGGAAAAATACAATTAAACCCATACTTAATTACTGAAATTACTGAAAACAATCTTATTAGCGAATACTCTAATCGATGGGTAGATAGAGAAAAGGAATCCGAGGACTTAAGACATTTGTTTATAATATTTTCTCCATTAATTATTAATTAATTAAATAGGATAGCTGATCAGATCTAGCTCGTGTTTAATTCTCTGTTTCTAACATGAATAGCGATAAGCTCCAAATAAAGCATGGCATGTGGAGTAAAAAGTATAGCAATCACATGGACACATTTTTATTTTATATTTATAATTATAATTGCATTTGCTAAAGGCTTTAATTTTTCATTTAAAATAGAAAAAGTAGAAGACATGCATTATTGCATAGGCGGCTATCACACTAAAATCACATGCCCTATAACATTGTTCTACTTCCTAATCCCAATAAATAAGAATTGACATGTCATTTGATAAATTAATACAAGAGAACATGGAGTATCGATTTTTAATTAGGGGTTTTATTATAATTTGTTAATGTTAATATTATTCATTCTAATACTTTTTTTTGGTTATCCATCATCAGTGACTAATCTCCTTCACAAAATTAGACTCACACGAAGTTGTTATCTTCGGATTATCACAAATGTTGCTCCATTCACGTCAACAAAAAAGCAAACCTTCACGAATAATTTTAAAATCTTCTACTAAATTCTTCTATATATCTTTCTACCCATTTAATTTTGACAAGTGTCATCTATTTTTGAAAAAATAAATGCTTAATAAAAAATAAAAGACACTTATCAAAATTAAATGAGTTAAAAGATTTATAAGAATATTTAGTAAAAAAATTTAACATTTTTCAACCTTCAGATACATATGTAATTAAAAACAACATAAGCTATTATCACACTACAGCTCATAGTTTAATATCCTTATTTTAAGTAGACTATCATAGTTTTATATATATATATACAAAAAGAAGGTGATTTTTTCGGTGTTCCTTTGTGAGAAGGAACAAATTTGTTCCTTCACGTGACTCCATTTAAGTAGGGACACTTGTTATAATTTATCCATGTCATCTAATTTAATATAACTTTATAATATTGCAAACACATCCTCTCTTTTAATAACATTTTCTTTTAGTTTAAGCAAAATATTTCTTAAAATCCCTTTATATTTTATCTTTTAACAAATTAAAATGTAGCATTCACGACTAAAATTAAAATTAAACGTAAGTGATCATGAAAAAATAATAGAAGTGTGAAGAACAAGTATTAAAACATAATAGTCTATTGTTACCTTTAATGTATTCATACGTAGCACAATAATACTATCCATAATAAAAGACAAGTATTCATTAGGAATACAATATACACAATTCTAGCACAAACTTTGTCTTTTTTGAGTTTAATATGTGATTTGTGATTTTTATTTTATGTTGTTTTGATGTTATATTTAAATTTTTCATGTCAAATTGATGTAAAATATGTGTTAGTTGTCCAAGTTCTGTTATAACGTTTATGGTTATTCTTAACTGTTCTTGTTATTTCTTGATAGGTATTTTTATGGTGTCTATGGTGTCATCTCTAAAGATGATATTATGCTCTCTTAACCAATCAAATAAAAAAATTGATGAGATAATAAAAAATTCAATAAAGTTATATTCTCTATTGAAATATTTAGATTTGATAGATATTAACTTAATTTTATTTTCTAATCTAATATTTAGTTTTTATTTAAGTCTCCATTTTTTAATCAAAATATCAAATACTTAAATTTTGGTTACACTATTAAAAGTGTACTTGAGCTATAATTAATTAAGAAATGAGTTTTTATTAGTTGAAGGATAAATAAATTAATGGTGAATATTATAATAAATAAAATAAGGCAAAAGTAATATTTTGGTCCCTAAATTTTAGTTTTGGTCTCTTTCTTTTTTTTTTCTCATATATTGACTCCTTTACTTATTTTTGTTTAATTTTATTTTATTAATTAATAAAAATGTCTGAAATAGTTGTTGGATATGAGAAAGAAGAAGACAATGATAAAAAAAATTATTATGGGCATTCTTGTTAATTATTACTATTTATTAACAAAAATTAATAAAAAATGATTATATTATATTGAAAATATAAATTAAAATCATGAAGAAGAAAAATCAAAGGAACAAATTAAAATTTGAGATAAAGTTATGAGACTAAAATATAAATTTAGCCATAAAAAATATGATAATATTATTCTATAAATTTTCACTAGTGAAAATTCATAAAACAACACAAAAAGAAAAAACCATTCCCATAAAAATTGTAATTTATAAATATGATAAGGATAAAGTACACTTAAATAATATATTGTGTTTAAATAATATCATTTTCATATAAATAATTAACACACATCTCATTACGTTGTCATTCCTATGATCAAGTATCATTCTCCTGAGTCTTATCATTTGTTTCAGGCTCAATTATGAATTATTTACATTATATTATTTTTGAAATACAATTTGCTTCCGTGTTCATTAATTATGTATTTTTCTTCTAGGTCTCTTCAAACTAGAATATAAGTTACTTATCTCATGTTCTTTTCGACCTAATATTTATGCAAAATATTTATGAATTAAAAATTTCTATTACAATATATTTATGAATTAAATTTTTTAATGTATTTGCATTTATTTTTTTTAAAAAAATATTATCTAACTTATAATTTTATATATCATTCTAAGTTTATCAATATTTATATATTTCAATTTTGCATAAACATTAATTAACATAAGTAATAATATGTGATTAGTATACAAAAATTCTTTAATATATTAAATTTTACGGTAAAATATATATTACATTGTAAATATTAGTATAAATTATAAAATATTATCATATATCGTGTTAAATCAGTTCAACCAATTGATCCTTTTATTTTTCTTCATAATCTTAATTTATAGTTTCAATATAATATAATCATTTTCTATTAATTTTTGTTGATAAATAATTAATAAGAATGCCCATAATAATTTTTTTATCATTGTCTTCTTATTTCTTATATCGAGCGACTATTTTAGACATTTTTTATTAATTATTTAATAAAATAACATGAAGAAAAAACAAGTAAAGAAGCCAATATGAACAAAAAATGAGATCCAAGCTGAAATTTAATATAAAGTTTAGGGACCAAAATACTATTTTTACCTTATTTTATTTATTATAATATTCCACATTAATTTATTTATCCTTCAACTTATAAAAACTCTTTTTTTTAATTAATTAAAACTCAAATACATTTTAATAATGTAACCAAAATATAAGTATTTGATATGTTGATTAAAAAAATGAAGACATAAATAAAAACTAAATATTAAATTAAAAAACAAAATCAAGTTAATATCTACCAAATCTAAATGCTTTAATAGAGAATAACTTTATTGAATTTCTGATCGTCTCATATCAAATTTTTTATTTGATTGGATAAGAGAGCATGTTGTCATCTTCATAGAGATGACACCATATAAAATATCTATCAAGAAATAGCAAAAACAATTAAGAATGATTATGAATATTATAACAAAACTTGGATATTTAACACATTTTTTATCAATTTGACATGAAGAATTTAAATATAATAACATCGAAACAACATAAAAAAAATCACAAATCACGTACTAAATCCAAAAACCTATCAAAACTTGCGCTAGAATTGTGTATAATGTCTTCCTAATAAATACTTGTCTTTTATGATGGATAGTATTATTGTGATGTGGATGAATACATCAAAAATAGTCATACACTATTATGTTTTAATACTTGTTCTTCACAATTCTTCAATTATTTTTTCATGATCGCTTGTGTTTAATTTTAATTTAGTGGTGAATGTTGCATTTCAATTTGTTAAAAGAAAAAAGATAAAAAAAATTTTTAAGAAATATTGTGCTTAAACTAAAGGTAAATGTTATTAAAAGAGAGGATGATTTTGCAATATTATAAAGTTATATTAAATTAGATGGCATAGATAAATTATAACAAGTGTCGCTACTTAAGTGGAGCTACGTGGAGGAACAAATTTGTTCCTTCTCACAAAGGAACACCGGAGCAAAGACCTAAAAAGAATCAACCATCTTAAAAAACACCTCTTATTATAAGATAAAAAACACCTCTTAAATATTATATCTTTTAATTTTTTTATTTTTTTTAATTTAAGTACTCTCTGCATAAGGATAAAAAACTTTATATTTATATAATAGAGTAATGATTCTTTTATTACTGCTATTCCTTACATTTATTTTATTATTTTTTTCTATTTTTTTATTCTTTTTTGTGAAATTTTCTTTTTTGTTTTATTTTTATATTTCTCTCACTTTCTATACCACCCTACACCTTAAAATATAGTTGGGGTGTACAATGATAACTTTTTCTGTATAAAACTGGTTTATATGGCAAGTTGCAACTCCACCCAACTCAAATAACAATATTTTAATAAATTAATAAATAATCTTTATTTTAGTAGCTAGTATTTTATATTGGGTCCTCTAATAATCACTTGGATCATGTTTATTTTATAAAGCCACTTGGATAAAGTTGGATCGACTAATTGAATTCAACTGCAAATTACTTTTTAAAAGATGTTCGCTGTATATATATATAAAGTAGCTGTTTATAAAAAAAAGAATTTAATAATGAGTTCTTAATTCAGTTTATGTCATTATGAGCTCTTAGACAGACAAATTGTTTTTTTTTTATATTTTTTTGTCTTTTTTTCTATAATATATTTTTTCTGTCATAAAAACATAAAATTTTAATACATTAATAATGTGATAGCTGTCTCAATTATGTAGTTTAGTTGGTAAGCGTATGAAAACATGTATATATGAATACGAAATTTGATCCCCAATTGTACAATGTGATAGCTAACCATTAGAAACATTTCAATAAATTATCAATTTGTTTTCATCTATATTTTAATTTATCGTGCTTATGTATTAAAATCTAATGCATAAAATAAAATATTTATTATATTCTATAATCTGATTAAGTTTATTATGTATACATTTTTTTTAAAAAAAAATCAATTCATTATTGGATTTTAGATATGTGAAGTTAAAAATAGTTATCTGCATTAGATGATTTCAATTTTTATGTATTAATAATCTCAATTATTGATTAAATCTTAATTTATATATTTTTTGTACTTTTTATTCTGCTAAATCTAAACCAAATAAATAATAATTTTTTTTTAATTTTTTTATAATGAGGGTAATCCAAGTCATTACGAGTTCATTACTCTTTCTGATGGGTCAACGGAGTTTTGGGTTGGATTCATCCTATAAAAATTGGGTGGATGAGATTAACACCATTCTTATTGGGAGTGAGACCATCCGTTTTAGTATATAAATTTATGATTCTTACATATAAAAAGGATGGTGTCACTCCCAATAGAAATGGTGCTAATCCCATCCTCCTAAAAATTGGACTAAATTTTTTTTTTCGCAATGACTAAAACTTTTTAAACTTGACCTATTTCATGCGTGAGATCATTTTGGTATCAGCTTATTTTTAAATTTTAAATTTAATTATACTTTTAGTATATATATATAATTTTCTTTGATTTTTTTTCGACGTTTCTAGTCGGCATTTTTTTATGTTCAATTTAGGTTGTTTTTTTATAGTAGGAACGATTCACAGCAGGAGAATCCGTGTTCGAATTCTACATATGCCAAATTTTCGGGGGTCAGCGTCAGCCATACAGCACGAACGAGATTAGTCTCATCTTAAGAGTGAGAAAACTCGTAATTATACCACAAAAAAATTAGATCATTTCTTCTATGTTTGCTTTTAAATTTTAACCGATTACATTGGTATATGTAATATTCTTATAATTTTTTTGAAAACGCTACGTTGGGAGTGGAGCTAGACATTTACTATTTGTAGATAAACATATTTTAATCCTCTAAACATGAAAGTGTGATTAAATTAATTTTTGACATTATTTTAATTCTTGAAAAATTAAAAAGGTTTTCATCAAATTGGTCCTCATGTTAATAGAAGGAGGTAACAGATGACTGATTTGGTGACGTTTCAATCTTTCCGTAGATCAAAATAGTGATGCAAGTATCTTTGAGAACCAAAATGAGATTTGTTGTCACTAGTTTAATCCTCAAAAGATTAAGCAATAACTTAATTGTTAATGGTTTAAGGAAACACATAAATATATCTTTAACGTCGTGAGTTTGAATCGCATATTTGGAATAAGCTAACCACTTCAGGGTGGTGATGAATGTCTAATTACAAACCTAGTGGATTCTTAAACCCCGATGGTTGGGTAGTAGATCAAAGCTATGGTGTTACGCTGTTAATCTAGCAAAACATATCAATATTAGGGAGATTGGTATCATTATCAGAGCAAATATTTAAATAATTAGCAAGCGCAATAATGATGAATAAGATGCATCTAACTAACCAACTATAAAATTGTGAGAAATAACAAAGTAGTTAGGTTAAAAATAATTATTCTTCGAATGCGATGCATAACATGATCACTATAAGGCTGTTAATGATTCTAATTCTCATGAATGAAAATTTCAAACCATCCTCTTCTCATTGGATGCAAGTACAAACTTTGTCCCTAAAGTTTGTATCTATAGGCCCTCAATAAAGGCCACTCCAGTGTCCTTCAACCAAATGTTACCTTCGATAAGTTGAGTTACTGTGAAATTACTAGCCTCTACTGCACTTTCAATGATATGGTAGCCTGGCCAGTTTACTCTCTTGCTTGTACCAGCACCTGGACCACTATTCATGTACTCTCCATAATAGAGTGTTTTCAAAAAGTCTTTACTTTGATCATTCCATTCAGCCCATCCTGCAGGGTCAATGTGGCTGCCTATCGAAGACCGCATCACAATAGTTTTTGAGAATTTCTTCCATGGCCGACCTAGATAAGTTTTGATGGAGTCCACTACAGGCTCCAGATCTGAGCTTGGTATTATGTTACATTGTTGAATTGAGGTTGCAGTGTTTTGGTTTGGATCATCTCGTCCTTGGGCTGTAACCATGTTGTTTTGGTTACTCAAGGGCTTTCAAGCTACCAATTGGCAGTTTTGGAACACAACAGCTGCGTTTCCAAAGATGAAATCGATGGTTCCGGTGATGAAGGAGTCGCGATAGAATTGCCTATTAGAGTGGGCATATAGAGTATCTTGGAAGGCCTCAATGCTGCAATGATTTATGACAGACCGGTCGGCGCCAACATGAAGAGCCACTGCTTGGTGCTTCTGAGGACCTGCCGTGTTTTGGAACCAAATGTCTTGGGCTATAAAACCATCTCCCACAGCAGCTAAAAATTCAAATTATTATGTGATCAAGGTTAGAAAATGTCACTGAATGACCAAATACTTGAAAGTGAGAAAAAAAGGTTAGATTTTTTTAAATGTCGTTAGCCCTTTTGATCTAGGTAAGATTAACTAAAAGATGGAACTTTCTAACTTTCATATTTGAAAACAAATCTTTTATATGAAATTTTAGTATAAGGTTATTAGTTAAAAAGGGGAATATAGGAAATGAGAGGAGAAAGATGCATACCAACAGTTGTGGTTCGGAAGGTGCTTGTTCCATCGACAAAGTTCAAGCTTCCAGTGATTACAGTTGCATTCATACCATCACCAACAAGCATTATGTTCTTCTTCTTCTTACCAATTTCAACATTCTCTTCATAAGTTCCATTCTTTACATAGATAACATACCTTGTCTTACTATTGTCTGGAGCACATGCGACAGCCTCAGCCACTGTCTCAAAATTACCACTGCCATCCTTAGCCACCACGACATCTGCCTTAATATCCTCGACTGACGACTCCAAAAGCCTCCGATCTTTTCTTGTCACCCATGTGGGGAAATCCTTATTAAGTGGCTCGTCAATGTTTTGTTGTTTATCCTTTAGGGGCAAAATAGCAACAAGCATTGCAAGAGAAGTTCTGGCTCTAGATATCAAGTCCTCAAGCTCTGCCTCCATAAGAGGAGCCAGATATCAAGTCCTCAAGCTCTGCCTCCATAAGAGCACGAGCTGGACCCTCTAATCCATCCAAGCAAGTCACTTGATTTGTAAGCACAGTACTTAGCCACGTGTGTGCATCGTGCTGTGACTCACTCCTCTTCTTTGTTAGAGCCACCATCGACTCCCACACTCTGTCCTTAGACAAATCCATCAGCTCCTCACAATCTCGCAATGCTCCTTCCTCCTTTGGACTGTTAATCCTCAGTTTGACAACATTTATAGTTTCCACGGCCCTCTGAATGTGAGAGGTGGACTTCATTAGAAATGATAAGAGCAAATTGAGTTTGTGATTTTTTGTGGTGATTGATATAAGACCTTGATCTACTTGAGAGACATGTGCTAAGCAAGATTTTATATCAAGTGCATGTTCACACAAAGAGTGAGGCAATGAATAGTTGAAGAAGGAGATGGTTTTAGTGAAATAGCAAGCTATAAGAGCCGATGAGCTAATAACAACAACTACAAATAGGATTAACCATAGACTTTTTGAAAGAGACTTTTTGGGCTTGTCTAATAGAGATTGTTGGATAACCATATTGTTGATTTTAGTAACTAGTCTTGGCTTGGGAATCTTCTCTTGTTTCCTTGTCCTTATATAGAGAAATCCGACTGATGAGATTTGCATTAGTGAATTCTATATATATTTCATGGGTAGGAGGAGGAAACGGATCCAAAGTCACAAACCATTTGTTTATAGTTTTTATTTTCCCATAAACTAAATAGGATAGTAGATCTAGAAGGCAGTCAATTCTATGTCAACATAATTTACAATTTTCTAAGCTCTATAGCATATGCATGGCATTTGGAGTCACGTGAACACATTGGTCTCTCATACCCATTATCTTTTGTATTTTTTTGGAATAATGTATTATTTATTAATGATACACAAATCTGTAATATAATTTATTATAAAAAACGCCTAACTTATTAAGGTGTTATTGTATATTCATTATAAAATATTAATTAAAATTTATAAATGCTTAATTCACGACCCGTGTAAATACACATGTCACGTACTAGTTATAAAAAAGATAGACTCACGTGAACACATTGTCATGGTAAAAAAAATATTATATTTAATTAGGGTTTTTCTAATTAAGAAAAATGATTGTTTCAGTCATGTAATTCAGTTGGTGAGCGCATTAGGACATGCATGCGTGTATGGGTACGGGGTTTGATCCCCGATTGTGCTACTTTTCTATGAACAAAAAAAACTAAAAAAATTATTAAATAACTAATAGATAAAAAAAAATTCTTGAAAAGTATAGTATTTGATACTAAAACTTTTATATGGCACACATTATCAAATTTTTGGTTCAATATTATCGTACGTATACATTAAAATATAATGTATTGATATTTACTTATATTTATTACATTTTATAATTTGGTTAAATTAATAATAATATATTCATTAAAAAAATTATACTATTATTTTTTAGAAATAAATTTAATTCAATATTAAAAAAGAATTAAAATAAAAAACTTAAACAATTATAAACACAAGTAAAATTATAGCAAGTCTTAAGACTTGGGAGATCGGAGGTCCAATTTCGAACTTTGACAATGAAAATTTAGTTTAAAATACGTGTGTAAATGCGTATTTTTTTATAAGAAAAACCTAAGCCATTATCACCTCACATGAGGCAGCGAAATTTTGCGTTGAACTAACCCTAATTAAGATTATTGGCTATATTTTTGTTAAACTCAAGGTACTTCGTTTATGGAGCCATTATCTGGGCCAGTCTTTCAAGATCGGTTTACTTTTAACTTACACCAACTACTCTCATATTTTATCCAACATGTAGTTAAATTAGTAAGAAATAATTTAATTAAATAATGTAATAATTTAACTATACACTTAAAAAAAATGTCATTTGCTAACACTTTTTGGTGGATTTTCGTTAGAATAGCTATCGTTAGTATAGACTTTATCGAACTGAATTAATTAATTAGTATAGACATATATATTAAAATATATAATTACTAATATATAGAGGAGTGATCCATTTACTTCAAGAGTAAGTGTTGTGTGAGTTACTTCGCTAAATAACTCGTTATGCACATTAAATATCGTCGATCTAACTGTTTGGTTGAAAGTTCTTAATATATAGATCAATCGTACAAAATTTCAATTGATTTGAAAACTTGTTCATATTTCATCAACCGACTTCAATTTAATGACTAATAGACTTTATACAAAATTAAAGTCGTTAAATTGAAGTCGATTGATAAAATATCAACAAGTTTTCAAATCAATTGAAATTTTGTACAATTGATTTATATGTTAAGAACTTTCAACCAAACGGTTAGATCGACGATATTTGATGTGTATAAGGAGTTATTGAGCAGAGTATTTCACACAATACTTACTCCTGGAGTAAGTGAATCCCTTCTCAATTGGCATTTTCTTTATTTTTCTACAATTCATTATGAACTAAGAATTGCGATTAATTTTTTATTTATGATCAATAATGTTATTAATAGATAGTAATAAATCATTTAAGTTGCAAAGAAATTAAACTTAACACTTAATTTTCACATTTTAAATTTTTTAAGAATCAAAATCACTTAATTAAAATTATGAGAATGAAATTAAAATTACATAACTAACAAATTATATGAACTAAAAGTATAATTATGTCTTTGCTAAACATGGATCACATGTTCACTATAAGAAAACCTAATCCTAATTGGGCCAAATCCCGTTATAGAAGACATTAAAATATCTAAAACTATTAAATACAATAATTAAAGTACTAATATTTTTGTAATATTTATATTGGGCCTAGTCTCCTATCACATTTTCTCTCCTTTTTTTAACAGAAAAAAAACAGATATTATTATATTATATAATAAAAGAGACATCACCAGAGGTGCTAAGTATAATAGAAATCTTCTAATCCCACAAAACGCACCCACAACAACAGGAAAAGAAACAAAATAGAGAAAAACACTATAATGAAGCATTGTATTAATATTCTGAAAATCAGACCGATCTTTGAATCGGTGAAGCACTAATTCACGATTTGTTGGTCCAATCTAACGATAGTTGAGCCAATAATAGTTAAACATATAATTTTTTATTTAAATATCATATGTTCATGTAATTAAAATAATATTTAACAAAAAAAATTAGACATTTAAAATACAGTAAAATATTTTTTATATAATCATTACTTCATTATGATATCAAATATAATATAATAGGTCGTAGTCATGTTGCTTAGTTGGTGTGCATGTGAGGACAAGTGTGTATTAGGTTCAATCCCTGATTCATGTGCTTTCTTACTAAAAAAAGATAATATAGTGGGAATAAAAATAATATTTTAGGAGATAAAAAAATTGAACAATTCTGTTTATGGAGATAATAATTTATTTTTCAAATAAAAAATTATAAAAGAACAAATGTGTTTTAGGACGACAATTCTGAATTTAAAATATAAAAAAGAAAAACTGAAACTGAAACAAATTAAATTTAAAATGTAAAAAAAAAATTAAAAAAGAGAAGAAAAAAATTAAGGTTATAACAAGACGCCGAGAACTTATAGCTATCTAAAGAGGAGCTCTTTGAGCTCAAGGTGAGGGGTTCGATCTCCGGTGGAGTAAAATTGGGAGTAGATTTAGAAGTGGTATAGTGTGAGTGTGTGTTTGGCCAATAAAAAAAAATTTTATAACAAGACTCTATAACTTTTTTATATAGTATTGATTGATTCACTTCCATAAAATATAAATAAATAATAGTAATATATTACTCTTTGACCGATATTACTTATTATATGTAGTATACTTTGTGTTGGAACATATATCATATATTTATTTTTATTATGTTTTGCACTGTGTATTTTATATTTTAAGTTAATTAAATTCAAGTTTTATTCTCTATTATTCTTAGTTTATCACTTATTTTTGTTTTGATACTTACACTAAAAATACTTCATTTTGGTCCTACACATAACACATATACTAGTTAATATTTATGTTTTAGTGTCTCTTCCATTTAATTTTACTACACATACTTACAATAATTTTTATTTTACTCCCTAAATAAGTCCCTAAATAAATATAAATGTTTGACAATATGTCGTTATACTTAATATTATTTAGAGACTAAAACAAAAAATAATATTAGTTTAGGAATAAAAACAAATAACATTTTATGTATACGGGTCAAAATCAAGTTGCTTGGTTGTGGTTATGGAATGCTAAACAATGTGAGTGTGTGAAGAGTTGATGAAGAAGAAAATTGGTGCTGAAGGAAAAAAAAAAAGGTTTGCCTATGTGAACCATGGTTAATTGGAGAGGAGTAACTGTGGTGTGATATGCAAATTTTGTTAAAGATTGGAGGGGAGTGTAATTTAGTAAAACCTTAGGGGGTGTTAACTTTTTGCTGTTCTAAAAAAAATTAGTTGGGTGAATGGATAATAAAACAATGATATATCGTAATAAGGTTGTGTGATTGGCTATATCAATAAATTAAGTAAAACATTGTGAAGATAAAAATTTACACTCTTTTAAGAGGAAATGCACCATAGCAATGACTAAAAAATAAACATTTAATGAGTTTAGAGTTTATACTATAATAAATGCTTATCTGCTTTCCAATAAAATAATTTTATAATTAGTTTTTTAATATGTGTAACTTTAGACAAGTTAAAAAAATCCTATAAATAAATACTCTAGTTGAAAAACTCAAAGCGCCTAATTAGTATTCTCTCCGTTTCTTTTTATTTGTCCAAATAGAGAAAATATTTTTTGTTCTTATTTATTTATCCACTTATGTTTTTAAGATAATATTAATTGCAATTTTTTTTTATTATGCTGTTTTGGGGTCTGTTTAGATCAGAAGTGGTTAGAATGTTAAATGAGTTCTTTGAGAATAGGGGTTTTTCAGCGGCTTTTGTAACGTTAGTGCCTAAAATAGAGTCCTCAAAAGCTAAATGATTATAGGCCTATGTCATTAGTGGGAAGTCACTATAAGGTGATTGCAAAGATCCTAGCAAGGAGCCTTAAAGTTGTTTTAAAGAGCATTATCTCATAATCTCAAACTACTTTTTTAGAAAATAGAAGAATCCTAGATGGAGTTGTAGTGCTTAACGAAGTAATAGATGAGGCAAAGAGATATAAAAAGAGCTGCTTAATTTTTAAAGCTGATTTTGAAAAGACTTACGATTCTTTAAACTGCGAATATCTGGATTATATGTTGTTGAGAATGGGATTCAGTTTGAGATGGAGAATGTGGATGAAAGCTTGCTGTGTTCTCAGGATCCTTTTCTTTGTTAGTCAATGGAAGCCCATCAAGATTAATTCAAATGTCAAAAGGCCTTAAATAGGGGGACCCGTTGGCTCCCTTTCTGTTTCTAATTGTTGCTAAAGGCCTTAAAGGTCTGATGAACAATGCGGTGGACCAAGGTAAATTTCAATCGATGGAATTGGGTGTAGATTCAGTGCCCGTACCTATGCTTCAATATGCAGACGTTACGGTGTTTATAGGATCTCAGAGTTTAAGTAACATCAGAACTTTGAAAGTAATTCTGAGGGGTTTTGAGGTGGTTTCCAGTCTTAAAGTCAATTTTTCTGAGCAGCTTAAGCGGAGTGAATGTCGACACGTTCCTCTTGAACTCGACCAGCAGGCTCGTTAGATGCAAAACAGCTTCAATTCCTTTTAAATATTTGGGAATTCCAATAGGGGCTAATCCTAGAAGGGCGAGTACTTGGGCCCCGGTTTTAGAAGTTGTAAGGAGGAAATTAAGCCGTTGGAAGAGGAAATTCCTTTCATCCGGTGGTAAAGTTGTTCTCATAAACTCAGTTTTATCAAACTTAGCGTTATATTTTTTCTCCATTTATAAAGCTCCGAGGTCAGTGTTGAAGTCTATAACAAAGCTTCAAAGGGACTTCTTGTGGGGAGGAAGTCCAAACAGAAGAAAGGTAGCATGGGTAGCTTGGAAAACAATCCGCAAGCTGAAGAATTTTGGTGGGCTGGGTATTAGAGACCTAGAATTGGCAAATCTCAGTTTATTGGAAAAATGAAAGTGGAATTGGTTGGGGGAAAGTCAGGATTTACTAAGGAAAGTGCTTAAATCAAGATATGGTGGATGGACCAATCTGGGTATGGAGACAAAGCCTAAATTTAAGTCAGCGTCAATTTGGTGGAGAGACCTATACTCAATTGACTTAAGACAAGACATTTTAAATGGCTGGTTCTGGGGCGGATTAAATAAGAAAGTTGGTAATGGTGTCGATACGAGATTTTGGGAAGACAATTGGTTGGGGAATTGTGGCTTGAAAATTTCATATAGTAGTCTGTTCTCTGTTATTCTAAATAACTCTACTAGCATTGCGGAGGTGGTACAAAAACGGGGGTCTGTTTGGGTTTGGGGTTTTGAGTGGAGGAGGGTGTTGTTTGAGTGGGAGGAGAGTGAGCTCACTAACTTAAAAAACACTATTATTTCTTCTCTGATTTTGCAGGATTCTAGTGACTCGTGGTGCTGGATTGGAGATTCAATTCGCAGTTATTCGTCGGCGTCTGCGTACAGTTTGCTAGTCAACAAAAGGTGGGAAGCTGATGAAAGATGCCAAGGGGGCAAGGGGAAGAGTTGAAATTTCTCAAAATGATCTGGAGGATAAAGGCGCCATTTAAAGTGCAGATTCTAGTTTGGCAAATTCTATTAGATAGATTACCAACAAAGGTTAATTTATCTAAGAGAAACATCATACCCTCCCAAGAAAAGAAGTGTGTTTTGTGTCAACATGATGAAGAACAGGTCAATCACTTATTTTTCAGTTGTAGCCAGAGTTATTTGATTTGGATGAAGATTGTGAATTGGCTAGAATTTAATTCAATGCTGGGTAGTTTCTGTCATATGCATCTTTTAGGATCCAAATTTTATTTCTCAAGTAAAAATGGTGCAAGTTGGGTAGTTTAATCTGGTTTGCAGTCATTTGGGAAATTTGGTGGATAAGGAATAAACTTACTTTTAAAGAAGGAGTTTTCGATGTAGAGGAAGTAGTGGAATCCATTAAAAGAAAATCCTGGGACTGGTTCAAAAGTAGCGTATCAGGTTCAGCGGCAGGAATTTCTTATGCTTGCTGGAGTAATAATCCAAGGGCATGTGTTGAATGCTGCGAGTAATAATGTTTGAAGGTGTTAATGTATTGCTGGTTTTTTATTTATCTGTTGGGTCATCTGAAGTGAAGTTTTGTTAGCTGTGATGGGAGATGTGTTGATTTGAGTGTACAGTTTGTTTGAACTCAATTGTAGTTTAGTTTGGATTCAGGGTGGGAATGCTGGAAGAGTGACGGTGTCCAGTAGGTGGTTAGTAATTTGGTTTTTGTGTCTGTCGTATTACTATTACTATTCTGGACTTTAGTTTGTATGAGGTTTGTAACAGACTTTGATGTACACAGGGTTGCACCACTAGTGCACCTAAATATTATATTAATACATTTATTAACATCTCAAAAAAAAATGCTTCACTATTAATTCAATAAAATAATTAGAAAAAAAGAGTAATATAAAAACTTTAAAAATTATTTTGATGAAAATAAAAGTAATAGTTACATTTTTTTAATAAACATATTTTACCCTCAAACGAACCATAAATAGAAATTGAGGAATACTTAAGAAAAAGGTTTTGGTTGCAACTCCACCCCTCATAAATTATTTTAATTACTCCAATTGATTATAATACTTCGATAAATTAACAATTAAGTAATGTTTAAATTTTTCAGTGATTATCCTACTCATATAACTCAGTTGATAAGCACGTGAGACATACATGTGTGAATATAGGGTTCAATCCTTAATTGCTGTAGTTTCCTATGAACTAATTTTTTTTAGATGATTCGATGCTATCATCCCTTGGATTGAGTTGGATTAGATTAATTTTATCGCATGCTAGCTATTAGTTGTTAATTCAGTTCAATTCACTGTGATGAGCTGCTAGTTAAGGTGTTAAACAGGTTTTATCGATTTATTTTTTTCCCTTAGAAATTATGATTTATAATTACATCAATAATGTAATTACAATGGTAAATAAAATTTTTATATGCATATTATTAATTTATTTTCATTTTTATCATTATTTTACTTAGGTATAAATATAAATTTGACTTCTCTATGAGAAAGTAAGCGTTATCTATTATTCATTGAAAATGAGCTAAAGTTAGGTTTTAGTGTCCCGTTGAATATATAAAAAAAAAATAGTCAAAGCTGTGAGATATTATAATTCAAATCAAAGATGGATAAGTTATTATTTTCTTACTTTACATTAGAGGTGTCAAAATTGGCTATGACCTGCGAACTAATTCGGCCTAACTTGGCTCACAAGTGGGTTGAATTGAAAAAAGTGACTCATTAAGGATGCAGAAAAATTTGGCTTGGCTCACTTAATCTATTACCAAATGCGAGTTGAGTTTGGTTGAGTCAGGTTAGCCCGATTAACCAATTACTTAAAAAAAACAAAGGAGACCTTTTGCTATCTAACACTAAGGCACTAACACTGAGGCACTAAGACCCAAAGAGAAAAAAACATCCATAACCTATAACACAAATAAAAGGACCTAAGGTGGCTAGTTGATGTTGTGCTATCTAACACTAAGGCACTAAGGCCCAAAGGAAAAAAATCCTTAACATATAACACACAAAAAAGGTTTTTTTCAGATTTTTTTATTTATTATTTAAGTGAGTCAATCCGTTTAACCCACCATCTCGAGTGAGTTGAGCCGGATTATGTTGTTCATTGGTTGAGCTAGCTCTTTTTTTTACTAAACACGTGGTGAGCCAACTTTTGATACCTTTAATACTATACGATCTCTTAACAAATTTAGCGCGATTTTAAAAATATTAAAAATTATATAAATTGAACTTGAAAATTTAAAATTAATAATACATTGCTTTTAAAAAAACCTTTGAATAATTTAAGTAATTTAATCAATGTGTTTTCAATTTTTTTGAAAAACACCATATTCTTTAAGTGTATAGTATAGGATCTCTTAAAAAATTGAGCTCAATTTTAAAAATTATATAAATTGAGTTCAAAATTTTAAATTTAATAATACATTTCTCTAAAAAAATCATTAGCATAATTTAAGTTATTTAAAAAACATGTTTTTACTTTTAAAAAACACCATATTTTTCACGTAGAGTGTATTGTACACGATCTCTCAAAATATTGAGGTCGATTTTAAGAATATTAAAAAAATATAAATTAAGCTCGAAACTTCAAAGATAACCATACATTGCTCTCAAAAATACTTGAATAATTTCAGTAATTTAAAAAATGTGATTTCATTTTTTTTCTCAAAAAAACACAATATTCTTCTAGTATATAGTACATGATCTCTTAAAAAATTGAGTTCGAATTTAAAAATTTTCCAAATGATATAAGTTGAGCTCGAAACTTCAAAGTTAATAATATAATGATCTAATTATTTTTTTTCGAATAACTTAAGTAATTAAAAAAATGTGTTTTGAATTTTTTCTTCCAAAAAACACCTATTCTTCGAGTGTATAGTACACATTCTCTTAAGAATCTATTGCAATTTTAAAATATTAAAAATTATATAAATTGAGATCATAAATTCAAAGTGAATAATACAATGTTATCAAAATAACTTCGAATAATTTAAGTAATTTTAAAAACATATTTTCATTTTGTTTTTCTAAAAAAAACCTATTCTTCAAGTGAATAGTACACAGTTTCTTAAAAAATTGTTGCAATTTTAAAAATATTAAAAATTATATAAATGAGTTAGAAATTTCAAAGTTAATAACACATTGCTCTAAAAAACATCGAATAATTTAAGTAATTTTAAAAACATATTTTTTTTATTTTTTTTCAAAAACTATTCTTCTAATGTACACTACACGATCTCATAAAAAGTTGAGCTCGTTTTAAAAATATTAAAAATTATGTGAATTGAGTTCGAAACTTTACAGATGATAAGTCGTTGCTCTAAAAAAAACTTCGAATAATCTAAGTAATTTAAAAAACACATTTCCATATTTGTTTTCTTGAAAAATATCTTATTCTTCAAGTGTATAGTAAACGATCTCTTAAAAAATTTATCTTAATTTTAAAAATATTAAAAATTATGTAACATGAGCTCAAAACTTTAAAGTTAATAATGCATTGCTCTAAAACCTTTGAATAATTTAATTAATTTAAAAAACATGTTTTTATTTTTTTTCAAAAAATATTCTATTATTCAAGTGTATAGTACACTATCTCTTTAAATATTGTTGTAATTTAAAAAATATTAAAAGTTTTGTAAATTGTGCTCAAAATTTTAAAGTTAATAATACATTGCTCTAAAAAAAATTCAATAATTGAATTAATTTAAAAAATGTTTTACTTCCTAAAAAAACACCCTATTATTTAAGTAAATATAGCACACAATCTCTTAAAAAATTGAGCTCTAATATTAAAAATTATGTAAGTTGAGCTCAAAACATCAAAGTTAATAATACAATACTGTCAAAAAAATTTAGCTTATTTAATCAATTTAAAAAACATGTTTTTATTTTTTTTCAAAAAATACTCTATTCTTCAAGTGTATACTATACAATCTCATAAAAAATATTCAAAATTATGTAAATTGAGCTCGAAACTTCAATGTTAATAATACATTACTCTCAGTTTTTTTGAATAATTTAAGTAATTTAAAAAATGAGATTACATTTTAAAAAAAAACCTATTAATCTCTTCAAAATTTGTTACAATTTTAAAAAAAATTTAATAATTATGTAAGTTGAGCTTAAAACTTCAAAGTTACTAATACATTTCTCTCAAAAAAAACATGGAATAATGTAAGTAATTTAAAAAAATGCCTTTTTATTTTTTCAAAAAATACCAAAATTTTCAAGTGTATAACACACCAGATCTCTCAAAAAATGAGCTCAATTTCAAAAAAAAATTATAAATTGGATAAATTGAGCTCCAACCTTCAAAATTAATAATACAATGCTCTCAAAAAACTTCGAATAATGTAAGTAATTTAAAAAACACGTTTTTCATTCTTTTTTTCAAAAAATACTCAATTTTCAAATGTATAGTACGTGGTCTCTTAAAAACATTTTTGTAATTTAAAAAATATTTAAATTTTATAAATTGAGCTCAAAATTTCAAAGTTAATAATAATTCTCAAAAAATCTTAAATGATTTAATTAATTTTGAAAACACTTTATAAGTTTTTTATAAAAACACCATATTCTTCAAGTGCTACACAATCTCATAAAAAAATGAACTTCATTTTAAAAATATTAAAAAATATATAAATTGAGTTTGAAACTTTATAAAATTGCCCTATTTTTCAAGTATATTAGTACACTCTTAGAAATGACATAGGTCTAACATCCTCAAAAGCTAGCTCATAAGGAGAGGGTCGCCTAAGGCCAAACACTCCCCCTCACTCAGATCTCTCTTTTTTTTGCCTGGACTTTGTGCTCCTTATTTTGCCCTATGTTTTTTTTTTGGAAAGGCTGTATCATCTTATAAATGACATAGGTCTAACTCTCCTCTTCTCAAAATTAAAGCTAGCTCAGGAGAAGAGGGTTGTCTAAGGCCTTATAAAGGCTATCATAGCTCTTATCTTAAGGAATGTGGGACTTCTTCTCCCAACATACACCATCTCTTACAAAATTGTTGCAATATTAAAAATTATATAAATTGAGCTCGTAATTTCAAAGTTAATAAAAAATTACTCTAAAAAAACTTTGAATAATTTAATTACTTAAAAAACACATTTTACTTTTTTTCACCTTATTCTTCAAGTGTATATTAAATGATCTCATAAAAAGTTGAGCTCAATTTTAAAAATATTAAAAAATATGTAAATTAAGTTCAAATTTTTTTGAATAATCAAATTTATAAAATTACATTTTCATATTTTTTTCTCGAAAAACACCCTATCTCAAAATAAAGAGCTCAATTTTAAAGACATTAAAAATGATTTAAGTTGTACTCAAAAGTTCAAAATTAATAATACATTGCTCTCAAAAAAACTTTGAATACTTTAAGTAATTTAAAAAATGTGTTCTTTATTTTTCAAAAAACACTCTATTATTTATATAGTACATCATCTCTTAAATAATTGTTATAATTTTAAAAATATAAAAAATTATGTAAATTGTGCTTGGAACTTCAAAGTTACTAATACACTATGCTCTAAAAAATTTCCAATAATTTATGTAATTTAGAAAATTTATTTTTATTTTTTAAAAAAAAACACTATTATTTAAATGTAACGTATACGATCTTTTAAAAGATTGTATCATTTTTAAAATTATTAAAAATTATGTATATTGAACTCGAAACTTTAAAGTTAATAATACATTACTCTAAAAAACTTGAAATAATTTAAGTAATTTAAAAAATATATTTTAATTTTTTCAAAAAATACATATTTTTAAGGTATATAGTACACAATCTCTTAAAAATTGAATTCGGTTTTAAAAATATTAAAATTTTGGTAAGCTGACTTTGAAACTACAAAGTTAATAATACATCACTCTAAAAATTCTACAAATAATTTAAGTAATTTGAAAAATTTATTCTCATTTTTTTAAAATACCTTATTCTTCTAGTGTATAGTACAAGATCTCTTTAAAAATTGATCTCAATTTAAAAATATTAAAAAAGATGTAAATTGCGCTTGAAAGTTTAAAATTAATAAGATATTGCTCTAAAAAAACTTTGAATAATTTAAGTAATTTAAATAAAAAAGAATTTTCATTTTTTTTTGAAAATAACGTCATATTCTTCTAGTGTAAAATACAACATCTCTTAAAAAATTAAACTCAATTTTAATAATACTAAAAATTATGTAAATTTAACTTGAAAGTTCAAAGTTAAAAACACTGCTCTCAAAGAAACTTCGAATAATTTAAGTAAGTTAAAAAACATGTTTTTATTTTTCTTCGAAAAACATCATATTTTTCATGTGAATAGTACAAGATTTCTTAAGAAATCATTGTAATTTTAAAATATTAAAAATAACTTGGTGTCAAAAAAACTTTGAATAATTTAAGTAATTTAAAAATATATTTTCTTTCTTTTTGAAAAAACTCTCTATTCTATAAGTGTATAGTACAAAATCCCTAAAAAAATTGTTACTATATTAAAAATATTAAGAATTATGTAGATTGAGCTTGAAACTTCAAAGTAATAATACTTTTCTCTAAAAAAACTTTGAATAATTTAAGTAACGAAAAAAATGTATTTTTTTTTAAAAAAAAACATAACTTATTCTACAAGTGTATAGTACACGATCCCTTAAAAATTTGTTGTACTTATAAAAATATTAAAAAATTTAAATTTAGCTAAAAAAATTCAAAGTTAATAATATGTTGCTCTAAAAAATATTTGAATAAATTTTAAGTAATTTAAAAAATGTGTTATCTTTTTTCTTGAAAAACTCTATTTTTCAAGTGTATAGTACATGATCTCTTAAATAATTAATTTTAAAATATTAGAAATTATGTAAGTTGAGCTCAAAACTTCAAAGATAATAATACATTGATCTCCAAAACACAAAATTAAATAATTTAAGTAATTTAAAAAAGGTGTTTTCATTTTTTTTGAAAGTATCTCATTCTTCAAGTGTATAATACATGATCTCTTCGAAAATTGAGCTAGATTTTCAAAATATTTAAAAATGTGAAAATTGAGCTTAAACTTGAAATTTAATTATACATTGCACTAAAAAAAACTTTGAATAATTTAAGTAATTTAAAAAATGAGTTTTATTTTTTTTCGAAAAACTCTATTTTTCAAGTGTCAAGTGCATGATATCTTAAAAAATTGTTACAATTTTAAAAATATTGAAATTTATATAAATTGAGTTGGAAGCTTCAAAGTTAATTGATGATGGATAATTATTAAACTATTTTGTGGTTAATTTGAATATATTTTAAATGATATTATGTTTATCTTTTAATTAAATTCCCCTAAATTTAGTAAATTCAATACTTATCTTAATTTGAGAGAGAATTTGTTATTTGAGTTTCATCCTTAATTTGTGGATTGATTTAGATAAAATTTGATCCTTAAATTATTGGGATGCAGGTAAATAGATAAAAGCATAGAAGATAAGGGTGAAGAAAAAGGAAAAAAGATCTGAAGAAACCTTATCTGATATTAGCAAAGATAAACCACTTGGGATCTCTTTAAAAAGCCTCATTCACTAGGAGTTAAGAGAGCCATCTGCACGAAAATTAGGGTTTTAGGGAGAGAAAGTGAGAAATTGAGAGATGGTAGATTAAAACCCTTAACTTTCAATAATTTAAGTAGTTTAAAAAAATACATTTTTATTTTTTTAAAAAAAACACCATGTTCTTCAAAAGTATAATTGTAGACGATCTCTTAAAAATTTGAGCTGGGTTATATAAATAAGAAAAATTATGTAAATTGACTTTGAAACTTTAAATTTAATAATACATTTCTTTCAAAAAAAACTTCGAATACTTTAAGTAATTCAAAGAATGCAATTTCATTTTTTGAAAATTCTTCTGGTGTATAGTACACGATCTCCTAAGAAATTGAGCTCGATTCTAAAAATAATAAAAAATATGTAAATTAAACTCAAAACTTCAAATATTTTAAGAAATTTAAAAACGCATTTTGATTTTTTTTTAAAAAAAATACCATATTTTTCAAATGTATAAAAAAATTAAGCTCGATTCTAAAAATACTAAAAATTATGCAAATTGTGCTGAAAACTTCAAAATTTTTAATACAATGCCCTAAAAAAATTTCAAAAAATTTAAAAATTAATTCATTTTATATTAGAAAAACACCCTATGGTACAAATCTCTCTCGATTTTTAAATACTAAAAATTATGTAAATTTTGCTAAAAAATTTGAAGCAACTAATAGAATGCTCTAAAAAGAAATTTGAATAATATAAGTAATTTAGAAATGCAGTTTCATTTTATTTTTATCAAATAACAAAAGTATTCTTATAGTGTCTAGTACACAATGTTCTAAAAAGTTGTTACAATTTTAAAAATATTAAAAATTATGTAAATCGAACTAGAAATTTCAAAGATAATAATATATTACTCTAGAAAAACTTTGAATAATATAAGTAGTTTAAAAAACACGTTATCATTTTTTCCCAATAACACTCTATTCTTCAAGTTATATTATATGATCTCATAAAAAAGTTTGCTCGATTTTCCAAATATTAAAAATCATGTAAGCAGCGCTTGAAACATCAAAGTTTACATTGCTGTCAAAAGATCTTCGAATAATTTAAATAATTTAAAAAATGCATTTTCATCTCTTTTTAAAAAAAAATTGTACTTTTTTAATAAGCAAAACATATTATTAATAGAGAGAGTACAAGGGGTACTCTAACCCATTAACAAGGCATAACAACTGTTTAATATATATAACAAAGGATCGTTATACCAATTGACAAAACAGAAACTATTTGATTTCAATCCTGACACCATCCATTTCAAAGACCGAAACTTAATGAGCTCCATTAATTTTTGAACATCAACCGCTCCATTTTTGAAAATAATAAAGTTTCTCATCAACTAAATACTTCAAACTACTGCCAACCAAATCAAAACCGCAATCCACCATTGGCGTTTTCCTCCCAAAAAATCAATCATGCACAGTAACGTCTCCTTCAATCTCCTTGGTAAACACCCTTCAAATCCTAGCCACTTCCACACAAAATAACACAAATTGGATACAACACAACAACGCAAAAATAGGTGCATAATATCTTCATGGTATAAATTATATAAAGGACACAAATCATTAACTAAGACCATACCTATTTGAACCAACGCCATATGCACAGGCAAAGTGTTCATCAATAATTGTCATGCAAATACAGAGATCTTGTTAAGAGCCTTAGCTTTCCATAAACGCCGAAAAGTCAAAACACGATCTGGCGGTAAATCCGAAGCTGCGGCATAATAATTGTACAAATACAAATACGCAGATTTGACAAAGAACACCTTTGTCGAATCACACTTCCATAGTGGCATATCCCCCAATGTTGTCTCACCAGCCCCCATACTCTCCTAAAGTTCGCAAATATGATCTTCCTCCCCTTGAAATAAATAGCACCTACGCCAATCAATTTTCCACCTCCACACACCATCTTCAAAAACACCATTTTGCTGAATCGTGGCATTTTTATTTACTGCCAAAGAGAACAAGCGCGGGAAAGCTTCAGCCAACGGTAAATCTCCTACTCAGTGATCCAACCAAAATTTAACAGTACTCCCATCGCCAATGACAATAGAAATATTATTCAAAAGTCATCTTTCCGCTGACAAACTAAAATGAGATTATTTCACCAATCAGAGGCCTTATTCACTATCCTCCTTTCACGTAAAATAGAAGAGAAATCTCCATAACGTGCTTCAATGACCCTTACCCATGGAGAATTTGGATATTTCAAACCCATCCATACCCATTTACCCAATAAACTAATATTGAATAATATTAAAAAATTGACCTCATTTTAAAAATATTAAAAACTATATAAGTTGAGCTTAAAACTTCAAAGTTATTAAGACATTTCTCTAAAAAACACTTTCAATAATTTAAATAATTTAAAAAATTCTTTTTTAGTGTATAGTACAGGATCTCTTAATTTTTTTTTGAAATTATAAAAATATTTAAAATTATTTAAATTGAGTTCAAAACTTTAAAGTTAATAATACATTGCTCTGAAAAGAAATTCGTATAAATTAAGTAATTTAAAAATTCCAGTTCCTTTTTTTTCGAAAGACATCCTATTTTTAAACAGTAAAATACACTATCTCTTAAAAAATTAGCTCAATTATAAAAATATTAAAAATTATGTAAACTAAGCTTGAAACATCAAAATTACGAATACATTGCTCTAAAAAATCTTCGAATTTTAATTTAAGTAATCTAACAAACACATTTTAATTTTTTTATTTGAAAAACATCATATTCCTCAAGTGAGTACACGATCTCTCAAAAAATTGAGTTTATTTTTAAAGTTATAAAAAAATTATATAAATTCAGCCCAAAATTTCATAGTTAATAATACATTGCTAAAAAACTTTGAATAATGTAAGTAATTAAAAAAAGCATTTTCATTTTTTTTATTAACAGCATATTCTTGAAGTGTATAGTATACAATCTCTTAACAAAATGAGCTCAATTTTTAAAATATCAAAATTTAAATAATTGATTTAATTTAAAATTATTTTTAATTTTTATTTTGGAAGATATCCTGTTCTTCAAGTGTATATTACACAATCTCTTAAAAAATTGTTACAATTTTAAAAATATTTAAAATTATGTATATTGAGTTGGAAATTTCAAAGTTAATAATACATTACTCTAAAAAAAACTGTGAATAATTATAGTAATTTAAAAATGTGTTTCTCATTTTTTTCAAAAAATATCATGTTCTTCAAGTGGATAGTATACGATCTCTCTAAAAATTGAACTCAATTTTAAAAATATTAAAAATTATCTAAATTGAGTTCGAAACTTCTAATACAATAATACATTGGTCTCAAAAAACTTTTAACCAGTGAAGTAATTTTCAAAACATATTTTCATTTCTGTTGGAAAACACTGTATTCTTCAACTATTATAGTAGACAATCTCCTAAAAAATTGAGCTCGATTTTAAAAATTTTAAAAATTGTGCAAACTAAGCTTGAAAATTAAAATTTAATTAGACATTGATCTACAAAAAGCTTTAAATAATTTAAGTAATTTGAAAAATGTGTTTTCATTTTGTTTAAAAATACTATATTCTTCAAGTATAGTACACAATCTCTTAAAAAATGAGCTCGATTTTAAAAATATCAAAAAGTATGTAAATTAACTGAAAAATTCAAAGTTAATAATCAATTTCTCTAAAAAAATTTCAATAATTTAAGTAAATTAAAAAAAAGTGTTTTTAGTTTTTTTTTTGAAATAATTCATATTCTTCAGGTTTATAGTATACTATCTCTTCAAAAATTGTTGCGATTTTAAAATATTAAAAATTATGTAAATTGAGCTCGAAATTTTAAAATTTATAAAACATTGCTCTCAATAAAACTTCAAATAATTTATATAATTTAAAAAAGAGGTTTTAATTTATTATTTTTTGAAAAATGACCCTGTTCTTCAAGTGTATAGTGCACGATCAGATAAAAAATTGAGCTCAATTTTAAAAATATTAAAAAATATGTAAATTAAGATCAAAACTTCAAATTTAATAATATGTTGCTCCAAAAAAACTTTGAATAGTTTAAGTAATTTAAAAAACAAGTTGTGATTTTTTTTTTAAAAAAAAACACTATATTCTTTATTATAATACTACACGATCCCATAAAAAATTGACCTAGATCTTAAAATTATAAAAATTATGTAAGTTGAGCTCGAAACTTCTAAGATAATAAAACATTGCTCTAAAAAAATTTGAATAATTTAATAAATTTTAAAAATGCATTTTCATTTTTTTTGAAAAATACATTATTCTTCAAGTGTATATAGCACAATCTCTTAACAAATTGATCTCGATTTTAAATATATTAAAAAATATATAAATTTAGATCTAAACTTCAAATTTAGTAACACAATGCTCTAAAAAATGAATAATTTACGAAAATTAAAAAAAATCTTTTTTTTCGAAAAATGCCTTGTTCTTCAAGTGAATAAATATGATCTCTTAAAATATTTTTTTAATTTTTGAAATACTAAAAATTAAATAAATTGAGATTGAAACTTCAAAGTGAATAAAACATTAATATCAAAAAAACTTCGAATAATTTAAGTAAATTAAAAAATGCATTTTTAATTAGCCTTAATAACTTTAATTGAATAGCTTATTCCGCTTAGTATAAATTGGGGCGTTACAATTTGGTATCAGAGCTGGTTGTTCCTTCCGGCCTGGAAGTATGACAGCTCATTACGTTTTTCTCTGTAATACTTTGCAAAAATTATTATAGATCTTATACATGATGTATCTACAAAAAACTAACACAAACAAGCGCAGGAAGAAATGGCTCGTGGGAATGACAACATTCTAGCTACGGCTATAAACGCAATGACTGAAGCAGTACGCGAACTTCGCAATCAGAATGCTGGAAATGCTGGGCAAGGCATCTTGGATCGATTCCTGAAGCGAGACCCATCCACCTTCAATGGCGGGCATGACCATGACAAAGCTCGTTTGTGGATCCAAGAACTTGAAAAATTGTTTGAGGCAGTGGAAAGCCCGGATAATCAAAAAGTCATCTGTGCTGTGTACATGCAAAGGGATGACGCGGAGAACTGGTGGAACAACACTCGACAACGTCTAGTTGCCGGAGGTGTTGCGATAACTTGGGCTATATTTAGGGAATACTTTCTTGGAAAGTATTTCCCTGAGAGTGTCAAGAATCAGAAAATTCAAGAGTTTATGGATCTAAGGCAAGGAAGCATGACTGTCACTTAGTATGCTGTAAAATTTGAGGAACTCGCACGGTACTTCCCGTACTATGAAACCCTACCTGACGAATGCCAGAAATGCGTGAAATTTGAAAATGGACTAAGGCCTGAAATAGCTATGGTCTTTGCACCAATGGAGATTCGAAATTACGCAACACTGGTTGATAAGTGCAAAATTTACGAGGACAAGGCGAAACTCGCTCAACCGAAGAACGTAGGTCCCCAAAAGAATGACAAAAAGGGGTTCTACAACAAGAAGAAGCCATATTCGCGTCCTTCAAATTGTTCCAAACAATTCGGCAGAAACTACAATTCTGGAAACTCATCTGGAGGAACACCCAAAAACGGGAATGGGAATCAACTGAGGTGTGGAAAATGTGGAAAAGGACACCTGACCACGGATTGCAAGGACAAAACCTTCACTTGTTTTCGATGCGAAAAACCCGGACACATCAGTAGGGACTGCAACGAGGTGAAAAAGGAGCAAGGTGGTTCTTCCAACCCTCAGGCGAATCGTTTGAAGACGAGGGGGAGAGTCTACACACTAAACGGAGCGGAAGCAGCACAACAAGAAGACCTAATAAAAGGAACTCTCTTAACTGTATTGTTCGATTCAGGCGCTACTCATTCATTCATATCACATGATTGTGTGCGGAAACTAGGATTACCTGTTTCATCCTTAAGTTATGACTTAATAGTTTCTACACCCACAGATACCCCTGTTCTTACTTCAAAAGCCTGTTTGAATTGCCTAATTACGATTGAGGATAGGGAATTTCTTGTAGACTTAATTTGTCTGCCTCTTACCCAGTTAGATGTGATACTAGGAATGGACTGGTTGTCTTCCAATCATGTCCTTTTGAATTGTTTTGATAAAATGATAGTTTTTGGAAACCCATCTGAGTTATTCCCAGTTTCCACTCAATTCAAATTCTTGAATGCCAACCAAGTCAAGGTATCCTTGAGGGAAGGAGCCCAGGTATACATGATGTTATCCTCTTTGGAAGTAGAAGGCGAACCCGAGATTAGAAACCTGCCTGTTGTTAATGAATTCCCAGAGGTATTTCCTGACGACGTTCCCGGATTACCCCCAGAAAGAGAAATCGAGTTTAGCATAGAACTCTACCCTGGGACAGGACCTATATCCATAGCACCTTATAGGATGTCACCTACTGAGTTAGCAGAACTGAAGAGCCAATTGCAGAAGTTACTGGAAAAGCAATTTATCAGGCCGAGTGTATCCCCTTGGGGTGCACCTGTGTTACTGGTAAAGAAGAAGGATGACAACATGAGGCTATGTGTGGACTACCATCAGTTGAATAAAGTCACAATCAAAAATAGGTATCCATTGCCTAGGATAGATGACCTTATGGATCAACTGAGAGGAGCCGCAGTGTTTTCCAAGATTGATCTCAGATCTGGATATCACCAAATTAGGGTTAAGTCCTCTGACATCTCTAAGACAGCTTTTAGGACTAGGTATGGACACTATGAGTACCTGGTGATGCCTTTTGGAGTAACCAATGCCCCTACGGTATTCATGGATTACATGAACCGAATTTTCCATCCCTACCTAGATAAGTTTGTAGTGGTCTTTATAGATGATATCCTTGTGTATTCTAAGGATCAAGATGAACATGTTGAGCACCTTAGAATAGTTCTACAAATCCTGAAGGAGAAGCAGTTGTACGCTAAGCTTTCTAAGTGTGAATTTTGGCTAGAAGAAGTGAACTTTCTAGGACATGTAATTTCTGGGAAGGGAATAGCAGTGGACCCATCTAAGATAGAGGCAGTGCTACAATGGGAACCACCCAGGACAGTGACGGAGATTAGGAGTTTCTTAGGATTAGCTGGGTACTACCGTAGGTTCATAGAGGGATTCTCTAAACTTGCCTTACCCCTAACTCGTCTTACTCGGAAGAATCAAGCCTTTGTGTGGGATCAGAAGTGTGAAGATAGTTTTCAAGAGCTAAAACATAGGCTTACAACCGCACCTGTATTAGTGTTACCCAATCCTAATGGCAACTTTGAGGTGTACTGTGATGCATCGAAGCAAGGGTTAGGATGCGTGTTAATGCAAGATAGGAGAGCAGTTGCTTATGCATCTAGGCAGTTAAAACCCCATGAAGGAAATTACCCTACTCATGACCTAGAATTAGCTGCAGTAGTTTTTGCTCTCAAGATGTGGAGGCACCATCTGTATGGAGCAAGATTTGAGCTGTTCAGTGATCATAAGAGCTTGAGGTACTTGTTTGACCAGAAGGAGTTGAACATGAGGCAGCGGAGGTGGTTAGAATTCTTGAAGGTCTATGATTTTGGCTTGAACTATCATCCTGGAAAGGCAAATGTGGTAGCTGATGCATTGAGCAGAAAGTCTATACATGCGTCTATGATGATGGTCAAGGAAATAGAGCTGATAGAACAATTCAGAGATTTGAACCTAAGTTTAGAATTCACCCCTGAGAGCATTAAGTGTGGAATGTTAAAGGTGACCAATGAACTAATGGGGAGCATAATGGTTGGACAATCAGCAGATGAAGAGCTGCAAGAAAAGGTGAAACTGATTAGTCAAGGGGAGAGGTTAGAATTTCGAATTGGGACAGATGGAATCTTAAGATTTAAGGATAGAATTTGTGTGCCCAATGATAAGGAAATGAAGAGACTGTTGTTAGAAGAGGGACAAAAGAGTCAAATGAACTTCCATCCTGGAGCTACAAAAATGTACCAAGACATGAAGAAGATGTTTTGGTGGCCGGGAATGAAGAAAGATGTGGCGGAGTATGTGGCAGCGTGTCTAGTATGTCAAAAGGCAAAGGTTGAACACCAGAGGCCGTCAGGGGAACTTCAACCATTGGATATTCCCGAATGGAAATGGGATAGCATCTCCATGGATTTTGTGACTGGATTTCCAATGACCCAGACGCGCTGTGATGCCATATGGGTAATTGTGGACCGACTCACCAAGTCTGCTCACTTCTTACCTATTAACATCGAATACTCATTGGAGAAGTTGACACGTTTATATATCAAGGAAGTCGTTAGACTGCACGACGTCCCATCGAGCATAGTGTCAAATAGAGATCCTCGTTTTACCTCTAGATTTTGGGAGAGTTTGCATAAAGCCTTAGGAACCAAGTTACGACTTAGTTCTGCTTATCATCCCCAAACCGATGGTCAGTCTGAAAGAACCATCCAATCATTAGAAGACCTCTTAAGAGCATGTGTGCTTGAATACTCAGGAAGTTGGGACCAACTGTTGCCTTTGATAGAATTCACCTACAACAATAGCTTCCATTCAAGTATAGGAATGGCACCCTATGAAGCCTTGTATGGTAGGAAATGTAGGACACCCTTGTGTTGGTTTGAGACCGGTGAAGCCCTAACCTTAGGACCTGATTTCATCCAGCAAACCACAGATAAGATTAAGATGATTCAGGATAAGATGAGAGCATCCCAGAGTAGGCAGAAAAGTTACTATGACCAGAGGAGGAAGCCTCTCGAATTTCACGAAGGTGATCATGTGTTCCTTCGGGTTACACCGATGACTGGTGTTGGCCGTGCATTGAAAGCCCGTAAATTAACCCCAAAATTCATTGGACCATACCAAATCTTGAAAAGGATTGGCCCTGTGGCCTATCAAATAGCCTTACCTCCCTCATTATCAAATCTTCACAATGTGTTTCACGTGTCTCAAATGAGAAAGTATATCCCCGACCCCACACATGTGATTGAGCCTGACGAGGTGCAAGTAAGGGACAACCTTTCTTATAAAGCACAACCTGTAAGGATTAAGGATCGGAAGATAAAGCAATTGCGAAGAAAGGAAATCCCGTTGGTGAAAGTCATCTGGGAAGGACTAACAAGCGAAAATGCAACATGGGAGACCGAGGAACAGATGAGGAAAGACTACCCTCAATTATTCAATAAAGGTTAGTGGAATTTCGGGGACGAAATTCTTTAAAGGAGGGGAGAGTTGTAACACTCTCAATTTTGCTAATTAATTACTAAATAGGAAATTATTCCGCTAGAAAAATATTTCGATTCCGATTATATGATTAGAAAATATTGGAGAACGATATATTTTAATTCTAGAAATTTTCGTTGCGTTTTTAATTTTATAGTGCAAGCATAATAATCGAAATATATCAGTTATTCCAAACATATCTACATTCTAGAGTATTAATCAATAAAAGACAAATCCCTCTAACATTCCATACTCTCCATGTAGTCAAACCATACCCTAGACATAGGGAACTTGATTTGCTTCAACCACTCCAACTATTCACACCATGCCTTCATGTACCCCTCAACTATTCAACAAAGCTCTCCAAACACTCCAAGACCCCTCAAAAAAACTCGGCCCACTTCCTCTATAAATAGGGGACTCTACTTCACTTCCAAACACACCAAAACACAAGCTTCTCTTCTCCTTTCTCTCTAAAATTTTCTTGAGTCTAAAATTGGTGTTGCTTGTAGTGATAACTTTGGAAGCTCTACCCTTCATCAACCCCTTTAATCCTTGAAGATAACCTTGGTAAGGGGAAGTGAGAATAGCTTAGTGTAAAATTTAGTTGGGTATTTGGGTGAGGGTTGGCCCTAGAGCCTCTTCATTCATTAACTTTCAAAGCTGGTTCTGTCTTATGCCTGTTGATTTAGAGCCCATATTTTGGGAATTGATCATTGGATAATTCAGCTCCATGCTTAAAAATCATTTTAAGACGTGTTTTAACTACTGGTAAAGTTTCATAATTTTTGGATGATGTTAAGACCTTATTTTGATTCTTGAAACATTATTGTTCTATTCTGTCTGGTGAGTTCATGCTACTGAAGTTACTTCGTGCGTATCATTAAAGCTCTTATTCTGTTTAGATGCGTAAGAAAATTTTTATGATGATAGATCTGTGTGTTAGCTTTCCAAATTAGTATCATTTTGTAATTTTTGATCTTGTGTTTGATTTTATATGGATTTTTGAGTGACACAAGGTCATTTCTGGAACAGTCAGAACGTTTTGGTTTTTCTGCACCATTTGGGAAACAGATTTAACTTAGAAAATTTTTTATGAAAAACTAGACTCAAAGTCGATCATTTCTGGGTTGGTTTCATAAATTTTTAGTAACTGAGTGATTTTATAAAAATCGTTGAAGATGAAGATCCTGTTACTGTAGTTTTCTGTTTTGCTGGGAAAAAGTTGTAACTTTGAGAAACTATTTCGCACTGTATTACTACTCAAAAATTCTTGAAAAATTTATATGTGGTGTGTTAATATATCTACTATATTATATCAAAAATTCATATTTTTCTAGGCACGTATGAATTTATTATACTTTTTAGACTAGCTACTCCCAGATCCTGTACAGTTTGAAAGAAGGATTTTTCTGGCCATCTTAAGTATTTAAAAAAAAAATTCTGGAAAAAATCTATTTTGACCCTAACCCTGTGAAGTAACTGTATAAATTAATTGGGGACCAAATAAAATCGTTTAATATTTATTTTACCCTTTTTCATGAAAGGACAGCATGCTGAAGAGTCACTGAAACAAAGGAAAAACCACTTTTCCTTCAACTTTTGAATATTCGAAATTTATGAGCTTTTTAATATCAAATAAATCATTTTTAAGATGTTAATGATGTTTTCAAGGCTAAATGGTTGTTTTGGACTTATTTATAAATTCCTATAAATTTTTGGATATGGTTTAAATGATAATATGTCTAGAAGGACTAAAGTAAATTTCAAACAATGGTGTTAATAGTAGAAGTTAATAAAGGCCTAAGTGCCAAAAGATGAATATAGAAAATGTGAAAATTGAATATATGACTTTTAAAGGTGTATTCTCCCTATTAGGAGTATTATATGAATACCATGATAATTGCTTTGTTTTTGGGAATTAAACTGAAATCTGTGGTAAAGGATTTGACAAGGTGGTGTGATTAGTAATTTTTTTGCAAGATGTTGTTTGAGCCTAGTTGTATGGATAGGATGTGAACCTGGTTGACTCCTTGTGATAGACTATGCTTAAAAGTACTAAAACACCTTGAGATTGTATGTTTTGAAAATAGTATTTTCGAAAACTTCTATTAAGGAGGAATAAAAGATAAAAGTGGTGCGTTGGCACAATAACGTTATACTCTAGGGAGTGGGTTCGGCCTTTGGGGGCTTTAACCAGAGTGTGAGATGCCTAGGGGACTCGGTGGTAGCTCCCCGATGTCGGGCTACTCCCTGAAAAAGCTCGGTTACCTCAACACGTCTCTAAGTATATTCTGGATCGGTGGAGAGTACTGAGGTACATGGACTTGTACGAACGAAGTATGACTCTCGGTCACCTCCTTAATAGAAAGAGTCGCTAGCGATGATGTCGTTTTTTTTTTCTTTTTTTTTTTGGAGTCTCATGCATTATGGTATCCTTGAATGTGCATGTTGTGTGATGTTACGAGTGAGAATATCAATTGTAAGCTATTATGGATTTTCTGTTTAAAAATCTAAATATCCTGACTCTACTTCTACCAAACTTTGTTGTATCTCACTCCTCTGTTTTGTGTTGTATTTATCTGTCTATGTATATATCTATTACGCGATACAATAGATGGCGGCTCGAGAGACCCTCTTGGAAATCAACTGTCCGATTGAATTTGGCTATTGGGAGCATGATGTGTCTCGTGGAACGTCCACTTTTGTAGGAAAAGTATCCTTCTGGATATCTCATCCGTCATTACCGATGCTCCGGCCCACTTACATTGGAGCAACCTTGACGTTGGTTATTCGGACACCCCCTGGTCTCATGCCTGTACCCGCAGCGTTCCGACCCGCTTCTCATCTTTCTTATTTCACTCCGTCTCTTGAGGAGCAGTACTCTGGTGGCCAGGGTTGGTTCTTCAACTCGCCTAGGGAGAGCTCTCCTGAGAGTGATGCGAGTGAAGATATTGGGATGGAGAGTGCAGCGTCCTTTATTTAGTTATATTTTCGTTAAGACATTTTGGGTGGCTGATCAGTGCATTTCCTATGTGCGACATCTTCTACTCTTCGAGTGGTAGAGTATTTTTTTGTCATGTCGTCTAGGATTCCCAGTAATTTATGTTTGTTATCTGACTAATTAATATATCTATGTTATATTAGCTTATAGTATGTGTGTTAGTTACCAAATCTAAACTTTCATTCGACTAGGTCTCATTACCATTTCAAATATACAACTATTAAGTTTTGAAAAATTTAACTCGAAATTTAACCTCTCGATACAATATGATGAATTAGCCTTAATAACTTTAATTGAATAGCTCATTCCGCTTAGTATAAATTGGGGCGTTACAAAAAACACTCAATTCTTCAAGTGTATAATACACATCTCTTGAATTGATACACACTCAATTTTTTTTTGAATAATTTAAATAATTTAAAAAATGTATTTTCATTTTTCCCTGAAAAATAGCTCATTCTTCATGTGTATTATAGTACATTGCTCTCAAACAAGCTTTGAATAATTTAAGTAATTTAAAAAATGGTTTTTCGTTTTTTGTATGAAAAATACACTATTATTCAAGTTTATAGTACACAATCTTTTAAAAAATTGAGTTTGATTTTAAAAATATAAAAAATTATGTAAATTTGGCTCAAAAGTTCAAATTTTATATAACATTGCTCTAAAAAATACCTTATTCTTCAAGTATATAGAACACTATCTCTTAAAATTTTTTGCAATTTTAAAAATATAAAAAATTTATGTAATTTGAGCTTGAAACTTCATAATTAATAATACATTGCTCTCAAAAAACATCAAATAAATTATGTAATTTGAAAAACACGTTTTAGTATTGTACAAGATTTCATAAAAAATTGAGCTTGATTTTAAAAATATTAATAATTATGTAAATTGAGCTCGAAACTTAAAATTTAACAATACATTGCTCTAAAAATAACTATGAATAGTTTAAGTAATTAAAAAATATTTTTTTTTCGAAAAGTACCATATTCTTCAATATAATACTACACGATCTCATAAAAAATTGATCTCAATTTTAAAAACGTTAAAAATCAAGTACATTGAGCTCAAAAATTCAAATATAACAATACAATGCTCTTAAAAAATTTGAATAATTTAAGTAGTTTAAAAATTTATTTTGATTTTTTCCGCAAAAAACCATATTCTTCAAGTGTATATAGTACACAATTTTTTAAAAATTGAGCTTGATTTTAAAAAGACTAAAATTTATGTAAATTTTATGAAAATTTAAAATTTAAAAACACATTGCTCTAAAATAAAATTTGAATAATTTGAGTAAATTAAAAAATGCGTCTTCAATTTTTTTTCCAAAAAACACCATATTTTTTAAGTGCTCAGTACATAATCTCTAAAAAATTATTGCAATTTTAAAAATATTAAAAATTAAATAAATTGAGCTTGAAACTTCAATATTAATAATACATTAATCTCAATATAATTTCGAATAATTGAAGTAATTTATATAAGGAGTTTTCATTTGTTCGGAAAAACACCCTATTCGTTAGTTGTATAGTATAAAATCTCTTAAGAATTATTGCAATTGTTAAAATATTCTAACTTGTGTAAGTTGAGCTTGAAACGTCAAATTTAATAATACATTGCTCTCAAAATATTTTGATTAATTTAAGTAATTTGAAAATATGCGTTTTTTTTTAATGAAAAATACCATATTCTTCAAGTACATGATCTATTAAAAAAGTGAGCTAAATTTTTAAAATATTAAAAATTATGTAAACTGAGCTAAAAACTTCAATTAATTTAAGTAATATAACAAATGTGTTTTTTTTAATTAAAAAACACCTAATTTTTCAAGTGAATAGTCCATGATATCTTAAAACATTGTTCCAGTTTTAAAAATATTAAAAATTATGTACATTGAGCTCGAACTTTAAAGTTAATAATATTTTGCACTAAAAAATAACTTAGATTAATTTATGTAATATAAAAAATATGTTTTTATTTTTTTTTATGAAAAAACCCTATTCTTCAAGTGAATAGTACATGATGTCTTAAAAAATTGTTCCAATTTTAAAAATATTAAAATTATGTAAATTGAGCCCGAAACTTCAAAGTTAATAATAAATTACTTTGAGAAAAACTTTGAATAATCTAAGTAATTTAAAAAATGCATTTTCATTTTTTTCTTGAAAAATACCTTATTCTTCAATTGTATAATACACGATATCTTTAAAAAAATTACAAGTTTAAAAGTATTAAAAATTAAGTAAATTGAGCTAGAAACTTTAAAGTTAATAATACATTGCTTTAAAAAAAACTTAGAAAATTTTAATTTCATTTTTTTTTGCAAATAATGTCTTATTCTTCAAGTGTATATAGTACACAATCTCTTAAAAAATTGTTGCAATTACGATAATATTGAAAATTATGTTAATTGCACTCGAACGTCAAAGTTAATAATATATTGCCCTGAAAAACATTGAATAATTTAATTATTTTTAAAAACACATTTTTGTTTTTTTTAATGAAAAACAACCTATTCTTCATACACGATCTGTTAAAAAAATTGATCTCAATTTTAAAATTTTTTAAAATTATGTAAGTTTAGATCAAAACTGCAAAGTTAATAATATATTGTCCTAAAAAACAAAGAATAATTTAAATTAATTAAAAAATGTGCTTTCATTTTTTTTTCAAAAACCAGCCTATTATTAGAGTGTATAGTACATGATATTTTAAAAATAGTTGCAATATTAAACATATTAAAAATTATGTAAATTGAGTTTGAAACGTCAAATTTAATAATACATTACTCTCGAAAAAAACTTTGAATAATTTAAGTAATTTAAAAAATGCATTTTAATTTTTATTATTAAAAACATCATATTCTTCGAATGTTCTTAAACAATTGAGCTCCATTTTAAAAATATTATAAATCATATAAATTGAGCTCAAAAATTCAAAGCTAATAATACATTGCTCTTAAAAAAACTTCAAATAAACTAAGTAAATTAATCAATGTTTTTTTCATTTTTTTAAAAAAAAAAAACCCTATTCTTAAGTGTATGATACACGATCGGTTAAACAATTGTCCAATTTTAAAAATATTAAAAATTATGTAAATTGAGCTCAAAATTTCAAAGTTAATAATACATTGCTCTAAAAAAAACTTCGAATAATTTAAGTAAATTTAAAAATGTGTTTTCATTGTTTTTGTCAAAAAATACCCCTATTCTTAAGTGTATGGTACACGATCTCTTAAACAATTGTCCAATTTTAAAATATTAAAAATTATATAAATTGAACTCAAACTTCAAAGTGAATAATACATTACTCTAAAAAAACCTTTGAATAATCTAATTAATTTAAGATATTTTTTTTCATTTTTCTTCTAAAAATACACCATATTCTTTAAGTGTAGAATAAACAATTCCTTAAATTTTTTTAGTATTTTGAAAATATTAAAATTATGTAAGTTCAGCTGGAATCTATAAATTTAATAATAAATCACCTCAAATTAACTTAGAATAATTTAATTAATTTAAAAAAATGTATTTTCATTTTTTATCCAAAAAATATCCCATTCTTTTAGTGTATATAGTACAGATATCTAAAAACATTTGCAATTTTTTAAATGTTAAAAACTATGTAAATTGAGCTTGAAACATCAAATTTAATAATACATTGCTCAAAAAAAAATTCGAATAACTTAAGTTAACAAAAAAATGTTTTTTCATTTTTTTTCGCGAAAATCACCCTATTATTAGTGTATAGTAGACGATATCTTTAAAATTGTGGCAATATTAAACATATTAAAAATTATGTAAATTGAGCTCAAAACTTCAAAGATGATAATACATTTCTCTGAAAATAACGGCGAACAATTAAAGTAATTTATAAAATGAGTTTTCATTTTTTTTCTAAAAAACATTCTATTTTTCGAATGTTACATGATCACTTAAAAAGTTGTTACAATTTTAAAAATATTAAATTTTTTGTAAATGGACCTCGATGCGTCAAATTTAATAATAAATTCCTCTAAAAAAAACTAAATAATTTAAGTTACATTTTCATTTTTTTATAAAAACATCATATTCTTCAAGTGTATAGTACACGATCTCTTAAAAAATTGAGCTCGATTTTAAAAGTAACAAAAATTATGTAATATGAGATCAAAACTTCAAAATTAATAATACATTGCTTTTAGAAAAATCTTCAAATAATTTTTTCCTTTTTTTTTTTGCAAAAACACCCTAATATTAAGTGTATGGTACGCGATTTCTTAAACAATTGTCATATTTCAAAAATCTTAAAAATTATGTAAATTCAGCTCAAAACTTCAAAGTTAATAATACATTACTCTAAAAAAAATTCAAATAATTTAAGTAAATTAAAAAATGTGTGTTTTCATTTTATTTTTTTCAAAAAACACCATATTCTTAAGTGTATGGTAGACGATCTCTTAAACAATTGTCCAATTTTAAAAAAATTAAAAATTATATAAATTGAGGTCGAAGCTTCAAAGTGAATAACACATTACTCTAAAAAACTTTGAATAATCTAGTAATTTAAACAATGCGTTTTCATTTTTCTTCTCAAAAAACACCCTATTCTTTAAGTGTATAATACACGATCTCTTTAAAATTTTAAAAATTTTAAAAATATGTAAATTTAGCTTGAATCTTTAAAGTTAATAATAAATCGCTCTCAAAATAACATTGAATAATTTAAGTAATTAGAAAATGCATTTTCATTTTTTATCCGAAAAATACTCTATTCTTCAAGTGTAGTACACAATCTCTTAAGCAATTCTCCAATTTTTAAAATATTTAAAATATGTAAAATGAGCTTGAAATATCAAAGTTAATAATACATTGTTCTCAAAAAAACTTTGAATAATATAAGTAATTTGAAAAATTTGTTTCCATTTTTTATGAAAAACATCCTATTCTTCAAGTGTATAGTACACGATCTCTTAAAAAAATTTGCTCAATTTTCAAAATATTAAAAATTAAGTAAATTTAGATCGAAACTTCAAAGTTATTAATACTTTGCTCTAAAAAAACTTCGAATTATTTAAGTAAATTAAAAAAATGTGTTTTCATATTTTTTTTTAAAAGAACTATATTCTTCAAGTGTATAATACACCATGTCTTAAAAAATTGTTGCAATTTTAAAAATATTAAAATTATATAAATTGAGCCGGGTTGAGCTAGCTCGTCTTTTGCTATACCCACGGTGTGCCAACCCAGGTGAGCTGTGTTGACTTATTTAAACACCTCTACTTTACACATATTCTCAGCTAAATTCAATAAATAATACATATGATTATTTATTATTTATTATATTCTATAATTTGATAAGTATCTCTTATTGTCAAAAATTTTATTTAGTTTTTATATAGAATGTGTTTAATAATTTGATACAAAAATTTTGGAAAAAACTTAAATTGTTACAAATAAATAAGAGTAAAACATCAATTTGGTCTTCTAAAGATTCACTTGCATTGTTACTAGTTTCGTCCCTAAAATTTTTTTGTCATCAAATTAGTTCATTAAAGATTTATAACATTACCAAATTAGTACTCAAAGATTTAAACATCATCAAATTAAATTAGTTTCTCAAAATACATAAAAAATTTTGAGAAACTAAATTGGTGACAAACAAATTTTTGGAGAACCAAATTGATAGTTTACTCAAAAAAAGAAATACAGTAACACAATGATCCAAATACTACCTCTTGTCTTGTCTTATATATAAGAAATATAAGACTGGTTTTACATTGACTAAAAAACATATTTAATGATATTTTTTAGATTAATAAAATGATGAATTTGAATTTTATTCATAAAATACGTATGTAATAAATGCATTCATTAACATAAAAAATAAATAAGTCGCTAACAATAAATTAAGGATAAAAAGGATTTTTATACTATTTTAATAATTAATACAGCTAAAAAAGATATTAAGTTTATTATAAATACGATAATGGTACGTAGTATATATGTATTATGACTTTAACTCCTTAACTCACGTGAGTCAACGAGATTTTCCTTAGCACCAAAAGTTTGTCCAGCCAACAACGAAAAACTAACCTCTTTATAGCATAGATATTACTTTAGCAAGGGGCTATTTAGTTTGTCTTTTCTTTTTTAAAAATTGTTTCCATTTTTAAAAGTTTGAAATTGCAAAACATGTTCGGTTTAACTCTCTGTTTTTGATATTTAAGAAATGAAAATACCGAAAATGTGTTTGGTTGGACCATTTTCATAACATGTGTATATTAATTTATATAAATATTAAAAAATATTTAAAAAGTGAAAAATTAATAAAATATATTTGATTCAATAATCATTTTCAATAATATATATATTCGCGGTAAATTGTATAGCAATTTTTTAAAATAAACGTTTTCTTGCAATTTAATTCTAATTAGTATTAAAATAACATAGTACAAGGTTTGTACTGAATAATAAGTACGACGATAACATGTGCTATATATTCCATATTCTCAACCTTGTTGAAGGTGATACATGCCCTCGAATATAAATGATTAAGTTCTTAAGTCTCACTAGTAATAAAAGCATAACATCAAATATAAATCTTTTTAAGACTTAGATAACCTTTTCACATTTGATTTGCTATGGTCTATGGAACTAGTGTCATTTCAACAGTTTGGTTAGCATTAATGTTGACACCTTAGCTTGTTGCTCTAGTGTTAACCCTTGTTTATCCATAACCACACCTCATATTGGTCAAAGAGTCGATCTGCGTAACTGTGAGGAATGTTACTTTTGTGATAAACGCCTTAGATATAAGTAACTAAGTTGTTTTTGTAACTTTCTTATCTGATAAAAACCTTTATTATATAACTTATAAGGGTGAAAGGGCACTTTCACCGGATAATATGTTACGATGATTGAGTTTTGGCAGTAAGGTTCGTGGAGGGACGGATGATTGAGTTTTGGCAGTAAGGTTCGTGGAGGGACGTTTCCATGTTTAGGATGAGCTCAATCGTTCGATGCATTGACAGCACATTTGTGATCGACCAACTCATGCTTAAAACAACATGAGTATTTTAAAACCTCTTGATTGTACATATAAATTGTGTGACTTAGGTAAATTGAATGTGTGTATGAGATGATGTATGATTGTAAACGTTTTCCACTTCAGTGGCTAGGATATTGTGAGTGTTTAAATCCGGATGGTTATTAGAATATATTTTATATATCTCACGGTTGCAATGTTTCAATTGCTGGGAACACTATAAATATAGGCTGTCGGGGAACATGAGGAAAGCATGCCCTCTTTATTTTGTTTTAAAACACCAAGTTCTTCAAGTGTATGGTAAATGGTTTCTAAAAAAATATGTTGCAATTTTAAAACTATAAAAAATTATGTAAATCAAGCTCGAAACTTCAAAGTAAATAAATAATACATTATTTGCAAAAAAACTTTAAATAGTTTAAGTACTTTAAATAACGCATTGTTTTTTAATCAAGACACTGTTTTTCAAGTGTACGATTTCTAGAAACATTGTTGCAATTTTAAAAATACAAAAAATGATGTAAATTGAGGTGAAAATTTCAAAGTGAATAATACATTGTTTTAAAAAAACTTCAAATATTTCCTGTAATTTAGAAAATACATTTGCATTTTTAAATCAAAACACCGTATTCTTTATAGTACATGATTTAAAAAAAAAAATGTTGCAATTTGTAACATCCCAAAATTTACTAAGATTTGTCTAAAAATGAAAATATCACTGTCCTATGTAAATTAGTATGAGACCCTTTATGAAATTAGGAAAAAAGCAAGGAACTTAAAAGGCAAATTTTAATAAAATGAAAAAAGGGACTCATACTAAATACCATGCACCTCTCATGTGTTAAACTCATCACTCTTCCTCCCCTTCTTACCTACATGAGACACACACACACATTCTCACTTTCACTGTCACAATTCCTTTCTCTCTTCACTCTGAAAACCCTAACACCGATTTCCCCAAATTCTCTCCATTCCCACCGTTTTCCTCCTAGTTCCTTTGTTAATCATCATTTGTCATCTCCAAGAAACCCAAAAATCAGCTCACCCACCACATGCAACCAAGTTCTTCAACAATCCTTTCTCACCTTCTTGCTTGGCTTGGGTTTAGGAGCTAAGAGTTCAAGAACAAGGATTATGGGAAGAAGAAAGGGGAAAAGAAGTGCTTGATGCTTGAAGAGTGGTGCTTTGCTGAAGAGGTTCAACAAATCAAGGGATTAGGGCCATAGGAGCTACATGCATGAAGGGTTGAAGCCAAGGTAACCACACTATCATCTTGTTCCTCTTGTATGTTTTTGGGGATTTTTGGTATGATACTAGGTGAGAATCTTAAAATGTATGAATAATCAACATGCATGTTGTGGATTTGTTCTTGGGTGATGCATGTGGGTGACATTGACTCGTTAAGGGTATGGGTGATGAGTTGGTGTGGTTCAGATTTAACTTAGGTTGAATGTGATAATTTTATGAAATTCATGAGTAAATGTATCTAGGAGTTGAGATTTTGGTGTTGAATTAGGGTCTGGTTCTTGATTCTGGAGTGTTTGGACATGTATGAGAATGAAGGAAACCATTGAATGGGTTGGATTTGATGGAGAGGCTGGGAATGGGACAAATTTGTGATTTGTACTTTGTGATTTTCGCTGCAGCAAAATATTTTCGCTCTAGCGAAATCAGTAATGCAGAATAACAATTCTGCGCTCTTTTCACTCTAGCAAAAGGATAAAAGTGAAATTTGCTCTCGAGGTCTTCTACAGAGTTGTAGACCTAGACATTAGATTTCAAATGGCACTGGTTTCACCCAATTCCGTTGAGTATAACTCAAGTTATATCCTATTTATCAAAGTAGTGTCAAAACAGAAATGTCCACACCTGAGTTTGTTTCTAGTTTGAATTACACATACAAGGGGTCTTTTTCGCAATTAACTTCCTTCACGGAAGTTTTAGATAATCTTCTTAGCTTTAAAATAAGACTAGAAACTCCTCATTCTATTTAGTAATTCTCTGGTTATGCCCCATAGATTGTAGGTAACTATACACTAACCCTTGTTCCTCTTTTGCTTCTTAAGTAGGTTTTGTGGATTTTATGGATTTTGGTTGTGAAACTTGGTTGGAACCCTTACAATGTGTAATTAGTGAAATTGGAGCTTGTTCATGTGTGAAATTGTGGACTTTGATGTATGATTGTGAGTGATAGCCCAAATTGTACAATTGCTTTGAGTATGAAAATTGTTACACATTGGAAACATGATTGTGAAAAATTGGGGTTTTGATTTTTGAAAAATTATGATGCATGTGATTAAAATGGGTGTCATGTATTGTAATGTGATGTGCTTTGGGTCTTGTTCTCTTATAGGAAGGGAATTTAGTATAAATGGATTTTGGTTTAAAGAGAAAAACAAAGTTTTCCATTTTCCAGATTCCCGTTATTTTCGCGGGAGCAAATGGTACTAGCTACAACGAAAATGACTCAAACATGAGGGACAAGACTAAAGTGAATTCGCTATAGCAAAAACGCTTTTGCTGCAGCGAAAGTCTGGAAACACTATGCATTTGATTCCTTCCATTTTGATGATTGCTTTAAGCCATCACACACCCAAAGGACACCTCAAATGATTGTGGTTAGGCAAATGTTTTCCTCATTGGTGGCTGGGAACACAGTGGGTTTTCCGGTCCAAGTGTTTAGTGAGATATATGCTATGTATATCTCACGGTTGCAGTGTTTTCAGTTGTAGGAATCAAAGTTGTGCAGCAGAGTTAAAGAAGGAAATAGATCAATAGAAGACCCATTTTATTGTCTTATCTTTGTTCATAGAGAGAAACTTACTTTTGTTTATTTTCTATGCTTATAATTTTGAGTGCCTTCTTGGTCGGGTTGTAAACCGATCTGTATAAAGCTCATTGTTTACGAAAATTTATGAGGTGCTTGAATGCAACATTGTGTATTGATAATTTTTCATATTTTTATCTTATTTCATATGTTGAGGTTTCATCAGATAGGGTGTTACACAATTTTAAAAATATTTTTTTTAAATCGAGCTAAAAACTTGAAAACTAATAATACATTATTTTTAAACAACTTCAAATAATTTAAATAAATTTAGAAACACGTATATATTTATAAATCGAAACATTGTATTATTCAAGTGTATATATATGATTTGTCAAAAAAAAGTTGTTATAATTTTAAAAAATAATTTAAAAAACTTCAAATAATTTAAGTAATTTAAAAAATATGTTTTGATTTTTAAATTAAAACACAATATTGTTCAAGTGTACAATATTGCAGTTTCAAAAGTATTAAAATTATGTAAATTGGTCTTGAAACTTCAAAGTTAATAATATATTAATTTTAGAAAAACTTCAAATAATTGAAGTAATCTAAAAAATTTGTTTTGATTTTTAGATCAATACATCGTATTCTTCAAATTCATAGTACATGATTTTTAGAAACATTGCTTCAGTTTTAAAAATATAAAAAAATTATGTAAATTGAGCTAAAAATTTCAAAGTGAATAATACATTATTTTCCAAAATCTTAAATAATTTTAAATCGAGCTATAATATTCAAAGTGAATAACACATGGTTATTAAAAAATTCCAATAATTTAAGTAATTCAGAAACATGTTTTGGTTTTTCAATTAAAACCAAGTATTCTACAAATGTATAATACATGATTTATAGGAAAATTGTTACAATTTTAAAAATAAAAAAAATTATTTAAATTGAATAACAAACTTCAAAGTGAATAATACATTATCTAAAAAAATTTAAATGATTAAGTAATTTAAAAAATAAATTTTCATTTTTAAATCAAAACACTGCATTCTCCAAGTGTTAAGTACATGTTTTATAAAAACAAATGTTGCAATTTTAAAAATAAAAAAATTATGTAAATTGAGCTAGAAACTTCAAAGTGAATAGTATGTTTTCTCAAAAAACTTCAAATAATTTGAGTAATTTAAAACACATGTTTTGATTTTTAACTTAAAATACAATATTCTTGAAGGGTATAGTACATGAATTGTACCTAAATTGTTTCAGTTTTAAAAATATAAAAAAAATTAAGTAAATTGAGCTAGAAACTCAAAATTAACAATAAATTATTTTCATAAGAATTTAAATAATTTAGGTCATTTAAAATAAGTGTTTTGATTTCTAAGTCAAAACACGGTATTCTTTCGGTGTATAGTAAATGGTTTCTAAAAAAATATATTGTAATTTTAAAAAGGGTCTTGCTAAACAATACTCTAAGAGCACTTGTTAAGATTACTACAATACAACAAAATTCATGATTAGCTAAAAAATTTAGCTAGAAATATTTTTAGTAACTAATTCATAGTTAAATTGCTACTTATTAACTATCAAAATAAAATTTCTTAGCTAATTCAGTAGTCACAAATTCGCTATTAAGTTAGCTATCAATTAGCTACGAAATATAGTTACAAACTATTTTCGTAGCTAATTTATATCTAAATAGCTTCTGATTAGCTACCAACTATAATTTCGTAGCTCATTTTAATAGCTACTGATTAGCGATAAGTGTAGCTAAAAAAAATTAGTAGCTAATTTGTATTTAAGAAAATTCTTGTAGTGCTAGATTAAGAAAATTAATTAAAAGTGCACATTACTCTGTGTCTTAGAAATACAAAAATTACAATTTTCAACACTCTTTTACTATATTTAGTTCCTTAAAAAGTGCCCTAAGGGCATTGTTTAATATTTTCCTTTTAAAAATATAAAAATTATTTAAATCGAGCGAGAAACTTCAAAGTAAAAAACACATTATTTTCAAAAAACATCAAATAATTTAAGAAATTTAAAAAATACATATTGATTTTTAAATTAAAAAACATTGTGTTTTTCAAGTGTATAGTACATGATTTCCACAAACATTGTTGTAATTTTAAAAATATTATATAAAATTATGTAATTGCGTTAAAAACTTCAGAGTGAATAATACATTATTTTATAAAACTTTAAATAATTTAAGTAATTAAAAAATACGGTTACATTTTTAAATCAAAACACCATATTCCTAAGGTGCATAGGGCATGATTTATAAAAAAAAAAAGTTGTTGCAATTTTAAAAAAAAATAATTTCTAGAAACATTGCTGCAAATTTTAAAATAAAAAAATATTATGTAATTAACCTTGAAATTTGAAAGTGAAGAATACATTATTTTTAAAAATTTCAAATAAATTAAGTAATTTAAAAAATACGTTTTGTTTTTTAACTTAAAACACAATATTCTTTAAGGGTACATGATTTGTAGAAAAATTGTTGCAATTTTAATAATATAAAAAATTAAGTAAATTGAGCTAGAAACTCAAAATTAATAATAAATTATTTTCATGTGTATAGTAAATAATTTCTGAAAAAATATGTTGCAATTTAAAAGTATAAAGATGATGTAAATTGAGCTAGAAAATTCAAAGTGATGAATAATACATTATTTTAAAAAAAGACAAATAAGTTAAGTAATTTAGAAACATGTTTCGATTTATAAATCAAAATGTATTATTCATCAAGTGTATAGTAAATTATTTCAAGAAACATTGTTTCAATTTTAAAAAATGTGTTTTGATTTTTAAATCATAACACCATATTCTTCATGTGTATAGTATATGAATTGTAGAAAAATTGTTCTAGTTTTAAAACTCTAAAAAAATTATGTAAATTGAGCCACAAACTTCAACATGAATAATACATTATTTTAAAAAAAGTTTAAATTAATTTAAGTAATTAAAAAAGCTTAATTTGGTTTTTAAATCAAAACATCGTGTTATAGTACATCATTTAAAGAAAATCTTGTTGGAACTTTAAAAATATAAAAAAATTTGTAAATCAATCTAGAAACTTCAAAGTGAATAATACAATGTTATAAAAAAACCTTAAATCAATTTAAGTCATTTAAAAACACCTTTTGATTTAAGAATCAAAACACTAAATTCTTCATGTGTACATCACATGATTTCAAAAAACAAATGTTTCAATTTTAAAATTTTTTAAAAAGATTAAATTGAGCTAAAAATATTATAGTGAATAATACATTATTTAAAAAAATTATATATTTTAATTAATCTAAAAACATTTTTATTTTTAAATCGAAACCCAATATTCTTCAAATATATAGTACATGATTTCTAGAGAAATAGTAGTAGTCATAAAAATATAAAAATTATATAAATATAAATACTTTGTTTTCGAAGTAAATAATACTTTGTTTTAAAAAAAATCAAATAATTTAAGTAATTTAAAAAACAGATTTTGATTTTTGAATGAAAACACCATATTCTTCGTGTGTGTATATATAGTACATGATTCCAAAAGAAAATTTGTTAGAATTTTAAGAATGTAAAAAATTATTTAAAAAGAGCTAGAAAATTCAAAGTGAATATTAAATTATTTTAAAAAACACGTTTTGATTGGAAAATCAAAATACGTTATTCTTCAAGTGTATAGTATATGATTTGAAGAAACATTATTGCAATTTTAAAAATATAAAAATTATGTAAATTGAGCCAAAAACTTCGAAGTGAATAATACATTATTTTTAAAAAAATTCAATTAATTTAAGTAATTTAAAAAACACATTTGTATTTATAAATCAAAACACTGTATTCTTCAAGTGTATAGTACAAGATTTCTAGAAAAATTGTTGAAATTGTAAAAATATCAAAAATTGTGTAAATTAAGCCAGAAACTTCAAAGTTAATAATACAATGTTATAAAAAAACTTTAAATAATTTAAGTAATTTAAAAATTACGTTTTTATTTTAAATTAAATGATTGTATCCTTCAACTGTATAGTACATGATTTCTAAAAAGAATTGTTCCAATTTTAAAAATATAAAAAATTATTTAAATTGAACTAGAAACTTCAAAGTGAATAATACGTTATTTCAAAAAAAAAATCAAATATTTGAAGTAACTTAAAAAACATGGTTTCATTTTTAAATGAAAACACCGTATACTTCAAGTGTATATATTACATGATTTCTAAAAAAATTATTGTAAATTTAAAAATACAAAAAATTATTTAAATTGAGCTAGAAATCTCAAAGTGAATAATACATTATTTCTAAAAGTATTCAAATAATTTAAGTAATTTAAAAAAGACGTGATTTTTAATTCAAAACATTGTATTCTTCAACTGTATAGTATATGATTTAAAAAAAAAATTGGAGTTGTAAAAATATTAAATAAATATGTAAATTGAGTCAGCAACTTTTAAGTGAATATTACTTTATTTTTGAAAAAAAATTAATAAATATAAGTAATTTAAAAAACATATTTTGATTTTTAAATCAAAACATCATATTCTTCATGTGTATATTTGATAATTTCTAAAAAAATTGTTGAAATTTAGGAATAAAAGATCATTAAATTGATATAGAAACTTCAATATGAATAGTACATCATTTTCAAAATATTTGAAATAATTTAAGTAATTTAAAAAACATGGTTTGATTTTTAAATCAAAATAAGGTATTCTTCAAGTGTATAATACTTGATTTGTAGAAAAATTATTGTTGTTTTAAAAATATAAAATTATGTAAATTGAGATAGAAACTTCAAAGTGAATAATACATTATTTTTTAAAAAAATCAAATAATTTAAGTAATTTAAAAAACACATTTTGATTTATAAATCAAAACACCATATTATTCAAGTGCATAGGACATTATTTCTAGAAATATTGTTGCAATTGTAAAAATATAAAAAACATAGTTAATTGAGATAGAAACTTCATAATGTATAATACTTGATTTGTAGAAAAATTGTTGCTGTTTTAAAAATATAAAAATTATGTAAATTGAGATAGAAACTTCAAAGTGAATAATACATTATTTTTAAAAAAAATCAAATAATTTAAGTAATTTGAAAAACACGTTTTTATTTTTAAATCAAAATATCATATTATTCAAGTGTACAGTACATTATTTCTAGAAATATTGTTGCAATTGTAAAAATATAAAAAAAAAAAACATTCTTAATTGAGATAGAAACTTCATAATAAATAATACATTGTTATAAAAAAACTTCAAATAATTTCAGTAATTTACCAAAACAAGTTTAGATTTTTATACCATAACACCGTATTCTTAAAGTGTATAGTAGATGATTTCTAGAAAAATGTTGTAATTTTAAAAATATAATTTTTTTTGTCAATTAAGCTAAAAACATCAAACTAAATAATAGACTTTTATAAACAAAATTCAATTAATTTAAATAATTTACAAAACACGTTTTTGATTTTTAAATCAAAACACTATATTCTTGAAGTGCACGTAGTACATGATTTCTAAATAATAACGGTTGCAGTTTTGAAAATATAAAAAAAAATATAAATTGAGCTATACAAACTTCAAAGTGAATAACACATTGTTTTAAAAAAAACTCCAAATAATTTAAGTAATTTATAAAATGCATTTTGATTTTTTAAATCAAAACATAGTATTGTTCAAGTGTATAGTATATTATTTTTAAAAAATTGTTGGAATTTAAAAAATATAAAAAATTATGTAAATTGAGCTAGAAACTTCAAAGTAAATAATAAATTACTTAACAAAAATAAAATAATTAAAGTAATTTAGAAAATATGTTTATATTTGTAAATCAAAACACTGTATTCTTAAATTGTATAGCACATGATTTCTTAAGAACATTGTTGGAATTTTAAAAATATAAAAAAAATTATGTAAATCAAACTAAAAAAATTAAACTGAATAATACCATTTAAATAAAAAATCTAAATAATTTAATTAATTTAAAAATTACGTTTGGATTTTTAAACCAAAACACCGTATTTTGCATGAATATAGTACATGATTTCTTAAAAAAAAATTGTTGGAACTTTGAAAATATAAAACAAATTATTTAAATTGATATAGAAATATCAAAGTTAATAATACATTATTTTTAAAATTTTAAAATAATTTAAGTAATTTAAAAAATATATTTTGATTTTTAAATTAAAATATAGTATTCTCCATGTGTATAGTACATGATTTGTAGAAAAATTGTTGTGGTTTCTAAAATAAGAAAAATTATGTAAATTGAGCCAAAAACTTTAAAGTGAATAATACATGAATTTTAAAAAAACTTCAAATAATTTAAATAATTTTAAAAGCACATGTTTATATTTAAATTAAAACACAACAAGTGCATAGTACATAATTTCTGGAAACATTGTTGCAGTTTCAAAAATATAAAAAATTATGTAAATTGTACTTGAAACTTCAAATCGAATAATACTTCAAATAATGTTATTAATTTCAAAAACACGTTATGATTTTTAAATCAAAACATCATATTCTTTAAGTGAGTAGTACATCATTTCTAGAAAAATTTTGAAGTTGTAAAAATATAAAAAATTATGTAAATAGAGATAGAAACTTCAAAGTGAAAAATACATCATTTTCAAAAAGTTGAAATAATCTAAGTAATTTAAAAAACATATTTTCATTTTAAAACAAAATATGACATTCTTCAAGTATATTGTACATGAATTGTAGAAAATGTTTTGCATTTTTAAAAATATAAAAAACTATATAAATTGAGCCAGAAACTTCAAAGTTAATAATAAATTATTTTCAATAAACTTCAAATAATTTAAGAAATTTGAAAAACATGTTTTGATTTTTAAATCAAAACACAATAATTTTCAAGTATATAGTACATGATTTCTAAAAAAAAATGTTAAGATTTTAAAAATATACAAAAAAAAATTCAATTGAGCTGGAAACTTCAAAGGGAACTATACATTTTTTTAAAAAAAATTAAATAATGTTAGTAGTTTTAAAAACAAGTTTGATTGTTAAATCAAAATATGGTATTCTCGTATTTTTCAAGTGTAGTACATATTTCTAGAAACATTGTTGCATATTTAAAAATATCAAAATTATTTAAATTGAGTTTAAAGCTTTAAAGTGAATGATACATTGTTTGAAAAAAAATTCAAATAATTTAAGTATTTCAGAATGCACGTTTAGATTTTTAAATCAAAACCCCGTATTCTTAAAGTGTATAGTATATGATTTCTAAAAAAAATTTTGTTGGAATTTTAAAAATAAAAAAAAATATGTAAATTAAGCTAGAAACTTCAAAGTGAATGATACATTGTTCTAGAACAAACTTCAAATAATATAAAAAAAACAAGTTTCCATCTTCAAATCAAAACACAATATTGTTCAAGTGTATAATACATGATTTGTGAAAACAATTCAGTTTTAAGAATATAAAAAAATTACGTAAATTGAGCTAGAAACTTCAAAATGAATAATACATTATTTTGAAAAAATTCAAATAAATTAAGTAATTGAAAAAACACATTTTGATTTTTAAATCAAAACATCATATTCTTCTAAGTGTATATATTACATGATTCCTAAGAAAAATGTTGTAATTTAAAAAAAAATATTTAAATTAAGCTAGAAATTTTTAAGTGAAAGATAAATTAATTTTAAAAAACTTCATGTAATTTAATTAATTTTAAAAACATGTTTTATTTTTTAAATCAAAACATCGTATTCTACATATGTGTATCGTACATGATTTCTAAAAAATAATTGTTGAAATTTTAAGAATATAAAAAAATTATTTAAATTGAGCTACAAATTAAACTTCAAAGTGAATAATAAATTAGTTTTAAAAAAATGATTTAAAAAACCTGTTTTGATTTTTAAATCAAAATACTGTATTCTTCAAGTGAGTACATGATTTGATTTCTAAAAAAAATTTTGTTGGAATTTTAAAAATAAAAAAAAATATGTAAATTAAGCTAGAAACTTCAAAGTGAATGATACATTGTTCTAGAACAAACTTCAAATAATATAAAAAAAACAAGTTTCCATCTTCAAATCAAAACACAATATTGTTCAAGTGTATAATACATGATTTGTGAAAACAATTCAGTTTTAAGAATATAAAAAAATTACGTAAATTGAGCTAGAAACTTCAAAATGAATAATACATTATTTTGAAAAAATTCAAATAAATTAAGTAATTGAAAAAACACATTTTGATTTTTAAATCAAAACATCATATTCTTCTAAGTGTATATATTACATGATTCCTAAGAAAAATGTTGTAATTTAAAAAAAAATATTTAAATTAAGCTAGAAATTTTTAAGTGAAAGATAAATTAATTTTAAAAAACTTCATGTAATTTAATTAATTTTAAAAACATGTTTTATTTTTTAAATCAAAACATCGTATTCTACATATGTGTATCGTACATGATTTCTAAAAAATAATTGTTGAAATTTTAAGAATATAAAAAAATTATTTAAATTGAGCTACAAATTAAACTTCAAAGTGAATAATAAATTAGTTTTAAAAAAATGATTTAAAAAACCTGTTTTGATTTTTAAATCAAAATACTGTATTCTTCAAGTGAGTACATGATTTGATTTCTAAAAAAAATTTTGTTGGAATTTTAAAAATAAAAAAAAATATGTAAATTAAGCTAGAAACTTCAAAGTGAATGATACATTGTTCTAGAACAAACTTCAAATAATATAAAAAAAACAAGTTTCCATCTTCAAATCAAAACACAATATTGTTCAAGTGTATAATACATGATTTGTGAAAACAATTCAGTTTTAAGAATATAAAAAAATTACGTAAATTGAGCTAGAAACTTCAAAATGAATAATACATTATTTTGAAAAAATTCAAATAAATTAAGTAATTGAAAAAACACATTTTGATTTTTAAATCAAAACATCATATTCTTCTAAGTGTATATATTACATGATTCCTAAGAAAAATGTTGTAATTTAAAAAAAAATATTTAAATTAAGCTAGAAATTTTTAAGTGAAAGATAAATTAATTTTAAAAAACTTCATGTAATTTAATTAATTTTAAAAACATGTTTTATTTTTTAAATCAAAACATCGTATTCTACATATGTGTATCGTACATGATTTCTAAAAAATAATTGTTGAAATTTTAAGAATATAAAAAAATTATTTAAATTGAGCTACAAATTAAACTTCAAAGTGAATAATAAATTAGTTTTAAAAAAATGATTTAAAAAACCTGTTTTGATTTTTAAATCAAAATACTGTATTCTTCAAGTGAGTACATGATTTTTTATAGAAACATTACAATTTTTAAAATATAAAAAATTATGTAAGTTGAGCTTGAAACTTCAAAAATGAATAATATATTGTTTCAAATAAACTTTAAATAATTTAAGTAATTTAGATAAAATGTTTAGATTTTTAAATCAAAATACCGTACCGTATTTTACGTTATATGTTTGTTGAAATTTTAAAATATAAAAAATTATGTGTATTGATTTAGAAACTTCAAACTAAATAATATATTGTTATAAAAAAACTTCAAATAATTTAATTAACTTAAAAATGATATTTTGATTAAAAAATCAAAACACCATATTCTTCGCCACGAAGGAGGAGGTTAATTATACTGGTAAGTGGTATCACTTTTAGTTTGAGTCTTATTTTTTTTATAAAAAAAAAAGAAAAAAGAGAGAGAGAGTAAGCTGCTCATAAGATGATGAAGGTTAATTATACTGGTATCACTTTTATTTGGCATTAATAATATTTAGAGTTTTATTTGTTTGAAAATAAAAATTGCATATCTTTCTCTTAATACTGGTATCACTTTTATTTGGCATTAATAGTATTTAGTGTTTTATTTTTTAAAAAAGAAATTGCATACCTCTCTCTTAATTTATTTGGCATTAATAATATTTAGAGTCTTTGTTTTGCTTCTTGGTCTGCCAACCCACACTAAGTTGCATTTCTAGTTTGTGAGATTGTTTGTCTGCTGTCTTTGTATATGGATTTAACAGTGTCCATAATACTCTTCCTTTTATAAAATAAAATAATGTGACAGCTGTGGGATTTGAACCCACGCCCTTACGGACCAGAGCCTAAATCTGACGCCTTAGACCACTCGGCCAAACTGTCTGATTATGTAATTTCTCTAATAATCTAAGATTATTAACATTTAAAATATCCGCATACCACAGTTTCAAATACGCAGAACTGGGGCCATTTGTAAAACAAGTTATTTTAACATACATCCTACAGACTACAGGTTTAAATATACCATTAGTCAATTTGGATATTAATTATATGTGTTTTTTAATTTGTACAATATTAAAAAAAAATTTGTTTAAAAAAACAAGAATTTAATATAATTGTTTTTTATAGGCCAAACACATATATCTCATACTATACTACTCCTAAATTTACCCCACCGACAATCAAACTCATCTCCTTATAGTTCAAGTGACATAAGGAAAAGCTCTTAGAGTTTGAGAGGAGAGATTCAATCCATAGATTTAAGAGTAAATTTAAGAGTAATATTGTGTGAGATGTGTATTTGGTCGATAAAAAAATTTTACATAAAAGTATAATTAATATCATCTTAAAAATATAAGTCAACAAATAAAAAAAAAAATCTCTTTCTAAACAAATAAAAAGGAGGAAATACATTTTTAAATATAATCTTACGTTGGAAGCGCCAAATCACACACCCAAATATTCATTTACTGGAATGCTAAACATTAAAAAATAGTGGTGTATATATAATGGTAGTACAGTATCATAACATTCAATTAAAATACTCCACATAAATTTGTTCAACAAATGTGCAATTTTTTTTCTTTTACTATTATTAACATTTTCGTCTTCACTTTTTATAAGATATAATTTTGTTTATAGCTTTGTTATTTTTCTCGATTTTTAAATCATATTAATACATAATATTTTTATAAACGTTTAATACATAAAGAGTCATTACAAATAGTTAAATTTATTTTTTTAAATTTTATTTTATTGTTATTTATTATTATAAATATATTAATTTAACTGTTGAAAATAAAAAATGAGTACGCTACTCCCCAATTTAAGAGAAGTACTTTATCCTAGTTCATAAACAAAACTGCAGTCACATTTAATTTGAAGAGTTCTTAAAGTTTTATTTTCTTGATCAAGTGGTTAGGTGGGGAAGTTATCCAATTTGCAATATGGTGGAAAATTTTGTACACAGGTTCTGTAAGTATATTCATCCTTTAATTGAGTCAACCTCCTACTCTATCTGTAATTTTGGTTACTGATATACAAACTTCTTTTTATTTCTTGACTTTGTAAACTTAGTCACATTAGTAATTGGCTTAATTTAATATATATATATAAAAGTTAAATTAAGAATTCGATTCTTATGCATATTACACTCTTTTTCAATTAGGTTTATGTATGAAAACACTTTATATTTTAGTGCCTAAGTGAAAAATATTTACAAATTAGTCCTATTGTGATAATAATGTTAAGTTTGTTGAAGTGCTTTATATTTTTGCTGAGGTGATATGATAAGACATAAGTTAAAACGTTAATCAATTTTACAAAATCTAATATCGATATATCAGAAGGGGTAATCCATACATATTTTAGTAAAAATAATTAATATAAACGAAAATTATAAAAATCCTGTGTTGTGGTATTAGGTTTAAAAATATGATTAGAGGTTCGTAGACTTACGAAGTGTGTGACATATGAAAACTCTAGCTCAATGTGACTTGGAGAAAATAATGAAGCACTCATGATATGTCATAAGGACGATCGACTAAGAACCCTTTGTAATCGTGTACCTTTGAAATTCTTGCTTGCTCTCTTTGATGGTTGTGGATTATCTTTTTCTTTGGTGTTACGAGGATAAAGAAGAAAAAATGGAGAAAAAAAAATGATTGAGTGAGTCAGGAAAATGACCAAAAATGGGATGAAAAATCCCCCTTTTTGCTGTGAAAAGCCTTTTCTTTAGAGTTTTTTTCAAGTTCGCTGAGGGCAAGTTTTGCACGCGTTTCAAGACATATGAGGTAGTCAACGAAGGTAGTAACGCGAGCCTTGCAAAGGAAACATGGTTTGCTCACACAAGGAAGCATGCAACAAATAAATCTAAAGCACACTCTAAAAGGGAGCGCGTGCTAAAAGGGGAGTGCGTGCTAAAACTCAGTAGACTTCTAAAAGTAACATGAGTGCAAAAGCTACTTATCCCTTCTCCGCGTGCTAAAACTCAGAGAGCGAGCAGACTTCTAAAAGTGACATGAGTGCAAAGAGTGCTAAGCGGTGTCGTCCTACCAAAAAAGTGTACACCGACCAGGCCTCATCCAACACCAACCCCTAATATTCAAATAACGGGAGGTCCCAACACCCTAATAACTGAAATTTAACCCAACAAATCACCAAATTATTTCCTAAATTTCTATATAATCTTTTCATCGGTCCTCAAATTAAAAAATAATTCCTAACTTATTAATTTATTGAGTATATTAATCCTTGTCAAAGGACGAACATTTTTGATAAATCAACAAGTTACACAGATATAAAAAAATAATTAAAAAAAAAATCGAAATACCAACGTAAAGACCGAGTACAAATTTGGAAATAATTTTATTATTTACTCAATACAAATTTGTAGCTCTAGTTTAGGTTGTTTGCTATGCTATGGTAATAAAAATATACAAACAGGTTTTTTGTAGACAGAGTAGCAATAACGGTGTACTAGAACAATGGGAAAGCAAACAGTTTTCTTCCCAAACGAGAAGCCAATGTACTTATTCTCTTGCATTTGGAATGCTGATGATTGGGGCACAAGAGGTGGAATTGACAAAACAAATTGGAATTTAGCACCGTTTGTGTCATCATATAAGGATTTCAGTGTTGATGGTTGCCAATGGGAAGATCCTTATCTGTGTCCCCGCCACAACGAAAAATTGGTGGCATCAATATAATGCTTGGCATCTCAGTGATGATCAGAACTTGGCTTATGCTTGGGTTCAGAGGAATCTCTCTATGACTATTGCAAGGATTTCAACGCTATCCTGAGGAGTGTTCTTTGAGTGTCTGGCATTTAGTCGTTAGTTTTTGTCATTTGAGACATTAAATTGAAAGAGTGAATTACAGAGTTTGTATGTTGGTATTGTTTCAGGAAAATTCAAAGCTACATAATGCATTGGGGGGTCTCCCAGTTCCGAAGATCCCAGCTAATGGCACCTAGAATTTCAGTTTTTTTGTTCTAATGAAATATAAAACCTTTCAAACACTGCGAAATGTTATCCATCTACAAGATTCAAAACTCAACGCATATATAACTAAAAAGAAAATCGAGCAATCAACCAACCTTTATGGCTTGAGTGTTACCTTATCAACAGAGCAGAGTAGGTTACATTTGTATGAATCTGTATTGACCTCATTATACTATGGTAAAGGAGGAAATTTACCCTAGATCCACCAAAAGTTTAGAAAAGCTTAATTATAAAGAAAAAATTGTTCATTTTTAGAAGCTCTCCTACAAAATTAGGCATTGAAAATAAGAATAGCAGAAACGCATGCTTACTAGATTTTTGGCCCAAGCAGCACAGCACGATCCTTTTGTTCTCAGAATCAATTCTTAATACCCTTAAAGAACAAAATAGGAAAAAAAATGTTCAAGACAGATGCTGATGTTTGAAATACAATGTTAAGTAATATCAAACAATCAAAGCTTGCAGTAAATACAAATTATTCACAAACCATACACCAGAGGGAAACAGAAGGCTCTACGTTAGCTTTTACTAACAAGCAATTACACTGGAGAGAATACCCAGACAACCAGACAATCTAGCACTAGTAGCTTCATCAGTTAGTAGTAATAAGAGGAGGATTCTACACTGTTGAAATCGATTCTTATGGATGTTTACTTCATGATAGTACTATTCCAACACCATCAATATACCACACAAACATATTCTATAGTGACATGCACACCAAATCAACATCACCGCAGTGCAGTGCACAAAACCAAACACCAGACCAGATGATATTATTATAATATTATAATTGCATATTGCATATATATATATATATTAATAGAAGAGTACACAATAATTATTATTAAACAACAAAAACAAAGAAAATTATAGAGGGCCACCATGGACCTTAAACATTAAGTTCTGAAATTTGAAGACAGAGAGAAAGAGGACCAACAAACAACACATGCAACCACTTAAAAACCACCACGAAGACGGAGCACAAGGTGAAGGGTAGACTCCTTCTGAATATTGTAGTCAGCAAGGGTCCTTCCATCCTCCAACTGCTTCCCTGCAAAGATCAACCTCTGCTGGTCCGGGGGAATTCCTTCCTTGTCCTGAATTTTTGCCTTCACATTGTCAATGGTGTCCGAACTCTCAACCTCCAGAGTGATGGTCTTCCCTGTCAAGGTCTTAACGAAAATCTGCATGCCTCCTCTGAGACGAAGGACAAGGTGAAGGGTGGATTCCTTCTGGATGTTGTAATCGGCGAGGGTACGGCCATCCTCAAGCTGTTTCCCGGCAAAAATCAACCTCTGCTGATCTGGGGGGATTCCTTCCTTATCCTGGATCTTCGCCTTCACGTTATCAATAGTGTCAGAACTCTCCACTTCGAGAGTGATGGTCTTCCCAGTGAGAGTCTTCACGAAGATCTGCATACCTCCACGGAGACGCAACACAAGGTGAAGAGTAGACTCCTTCTGGATGTTATAGTCCGCCAAGGTGCGGCCATCCTCAAGCTGCTTTCCGGCAAAGATAAGCCTCTGCTGATCTGGGGGAATTCCCTCCTTATCCTGAATCTTAGCCTTCACGTTATCAATGGTGTCTGAGCTTTCAACCTCGAGGGTGATTGTCTTTCCGGTGAGGGTCTTCACGAAGATCTGCATACCTCCACGGAGACGCAACACAAGGTGAAGAGTAGACTCCTTCTGGATGTTGTAGTCCGCCAAGGTGCGGCCATCCTCAAGCTGCTTTCCGGCAAAGATAAGCCTCTGCTGATCTGGGGGAATTCCCTCCTTATCCTGGATCTTAGCCTTCACGTTATCAATGGTGTCTGAGCTTTCAACCTCGAGGGTGATTGTCTTTCCGGTGAGGGTCTTCACGAATATCTGCATGCCACCACGGAGACGGAGGACAAGGTGGAGGGTTGATTCCTTTTGGATGTTGTAGTCCGCAAGGGTTCGCCCATCCTCCAGTTGTTTACCGGCGAAGATCAGACGTTGCTGGTCGGGTGGAATCCCTTCCTTGTCTTGGATCTTGGCCTTAACGTTGTCGATGGTGTCTGAACTCTCGACCTCGAGAGTTATGGTCTTGCCGGTGAGGGTCTTGACGAAGATTTGCATCTAAAACATCAACACCAACTGTAAGAATCATCTTAATCAAAAGAATTTTCAAAACTTAGGGTAAGGAAATTCATGATCAAGATGTATCATGTCGAAGCCCCAAATTTCAAGATCAGATCTGAAAATTTTCGTTAAACTGTTCCGAAAAACAGCCATGAACAATCTAATTTCAGAGAGATCCGATTTATATTATCAAGATCAAAAGCAATTGCCATGAAACACAGATTAATCTAATGGATTGTGTTCAAGCCTTGTTAATAGAGATCATCATGAAATCAAAGAAAAGGAATTCGAAACCTAAAGATCTAAACAAAAGAACAGAAACACATTATAGGAAAAACTGAAACAACAAAAAGGGAGAAGAAGGGGGCAAATACCTTGAGAGGCTTGATCAGAATCGTAAACGAAATAGTAGAGAATGAATTGTGAAGGAGGAAGATTTGAACCCCCTTATATAACCAACGAGGTGACCGACTTTGTTACGACAATGAAGAGAGCGGGGACCTCGTGCAATCACGTCGCGACGCGTGTACGGATGAGATAGCTCTATGGAGCAGAAACACGCAACATTTGGCTAGATGTCAAAGCTTAGCATGTAAATATCGGTGTTATTGGTTAGGTTAGCGGTCACGTAACGGAGAAACATACCTAGACGCCCTTGTATTCAATAGTTGGTCTCCGTTATGACGGTGTTAATGGTGCTTTCCTTGTAAGTGGTAAGTGGACCAGCACCAGCGAATTGAACTTCGTTTTCTTATTTTTTATTTTATTATTTTCTTTTATATATTTTATATTTATATTATAGTGTATATTATATATATATATATAATTTTTATTTTTATCTTTGTGTAACAGTGGTATCTTTCTGCCCACAATCCGGATCATTTGAGGTGTATTCTTGATAGTGTGTTAAAAAAACTCAACAATTTACTAACGATGTTAAACTTTGTTGATATAGTATTATTTATACATTATATATATAAATATATTTATATATATATAAGATTTAATTATATGTTTCGTTTTTAAATACTATAAAAATTAAAATTATTTGAATCAAAACTACATAATTAATAAATCATAAAAATTAAAAATCGAATTAAACCTATATTTTATATGACAACTTGGCATGGCAAGCTGTCTGTCGTTATCCAAATATCGAAAAATACTACTAGTATATATTTAAACAATTACAAGTGGGCTTTTCTTGGTTTTACAGATGTGGGCTCCATTCTCCATTATACACGGTCGCCGAAGGCTTGAGACTACTAAGGAAGATTCCATGTCGTTGTGACATCAAAATCTACCGTTGCTAGATGTCTGCATCGATGGATGGATGCTGATTGCTTTTTTTTTTTGGTCTCCGATGGATGCTGATTAGTAAATGCTTTGGAACCAAGTATTATTAAAATTAAAATGGTTAAAAACATTTTAGGGTTTGTTTTTTTTTACTTTTTTTTAAAATAATTTTCTGTTTTTAAAAACAGAAAATTAAAAATTTAGTTTGGCAAACGAGTTTTCAAAAACAATTTTTGGGAACAGTCTTTGTTTTTCAGTATTTAAAAACCAAAATATAAAAACATCTAAAATTTGTTTTGGTTTTCGGTTTTCAAAATTTACACACAAATTTATATTGAAAACTCCTCTCACTTTTTTCAAAAATTGTTTAATAATACAATTTTTAAAAACTAAAAACCAAAACTCTTTCAAACAAGCCCTTAATCCCTCAAACTTTATCTTATATCTGAATTACCAAAAAATTTTAAGTGTCCATTTAAATTTTTTATACTTTTCAAAGTGTATATTTAAATACAAAATTAAACTATGATTAATTCAAATAAAAAGAGTCATTAAATGTTTTTTTTTTTACTTAAGTACATACTTTAAAAATTTTGATACTAAACCACACATGAGACAAAATTTACAAAACTAAAATGTTTTTAACCCTTATTAAAATTATAGTAATAATAATAATTAAACATCAGACATTGTCCTTTTTTATTATATATATCTGTTCTTTTTTTTTTTTTGGTCAACTTGTTCTCTGTTCTTCTAAAATGCCATCCACGAAAACAAAAACGGCATAGATTTTGAATTAAAAAAAAAAAAGCATGCTTTGTTTGCCCAATTATACAAGAAAGAATTTGGCCAAAAAGGGAAAGGAATTATTAGGTTACATTTTAAGTTCGGGTTTTTTTTCAGTTTAAATTTTGATATTTAATATAATTGAATTAGAGAAAAATTTGACAAGAATATTTGATATTTGCATTTAATATTTAATATTTGTCAAGAATCCTATCTGATACGAGTGCAAGTTCTTTTTACATTTCTATATTACTATATAATAATTGAATTAGAGAAAGTTTGATTCAAATGCCACTGAATTAAGTATTCCAAAAAAAAATATGCCAGAGAATTAAAGTTTCCTCATTAAAATGATAAAAATATTTAGTTATAAAATCTTGGATTGCGTTGAAAATTGACATAGTTCAATCTTATCCAACAAAAATAGTTGACTGTTGGCTGCTCAAAACAAATTAGTATTATTTTTTTCTGTCTATGATTTTATTTTATTTATTTTGAATTAAGATTTTTAACTGTCCAAAAAATGGAAAATGAAGTAGATTCACAGGCCATATCATTTGGACCAAAAACATAAGCAAGCCAAAATACCGATAAAGGGATTGGCACCACCACATTTGAGAAAGGTATCATTCAGGGCAACAGCGTCCGGAAATCATCCATTTCCGAACAACAGCGTTCAGAAATGTGTTTTCGGACGTTGCTATCCGAAAATACAAGGGTGATTTGCTTCCTTCTTTTACTATTTTATAAATTCTAAATACTATTGTCCATAAAAGGTGGTGTCGTTACTAAGTGGGTTGTGACAATCCCTTCACCCCGAAATACGTGCCCAAAATACCACTTGTAAGTGCACAACTAAATAGCATGGCCTAACTTAAAATACATGATCCACGAGGGGGAAGATTTACTATTTATTTTTTGGTCTGCAAGTGGGAGGATTCAAATAGCGCATAATTTCTATTTTTCAGAACATATTATCCCTGCTCCGAAAAAAAGAATATACTATCCGTAAGTTAAAATATAAGGAACTTCCAGAATATATTTTCCAGAAAAAGTGCTTTAGGATTAAATTTTTCCCGGGAAAAGAAAAACAAAAGATGATGAAAATATTAAAATACATGGAACGTTTATTAGACACCTAATTCAGATTATCCAGTTCAGTCCTCAACTCCTCCACCAAGCCAGCTCTAGAAGGCTGACATTTTTGGAGCACCTTAATACTTTTATAATTTTATATTTGTTTTCAAAATACTAGTCATCTTTTGACCTAAAAAATAGTCATTTCTTGACCCCAAAAAGAAAAGCCATTCAAGAATCCAACAAAGGTTAAAAGTATCTAACAGTAAGATTCAAAAAGCTATAAATATGTTTGCCAAATAAAAAAGCAATTAAATATTGTCAATTTAAAAGTATACAAGTTTATTTAGCAGTGTCTATAAATATTAATAAGTGACTTAAGAACAACATTTAAAAATATAAAAATTAATAATAAATTGAAATTACTTTTTTGGTAAAATCTATTGAAATTACAAAAATCAACTAACACATTTTTAAAGTATCAATTACAAAAATCAACTAACACATCTTTTAAGGACTCGCTAATGGAAAAAGCAGAAAAATAAAGATAATGTTGAAAAAAGATGGAAGCCTTCTTGTTTTTGTTGAATGAAAGGAGCGTTAGCCCATGGAAACCTTTTTTTAAATGGTTTTGCTTTAAGATACACAAATTAAAACTTGTGTATTGAAACACAAATGGCTTTACATGGCCATTAATTAATACTAAAAAATAAAAAACATCACTTCAATTGTCACATCATATATTTGTAATTGTAACCCTTAGATATGTGTAAAAAAAAAAGTGTGACTTTGTGCGTGGTAAATGCCACCTTTTTTAATAGTAACAATTTTGAAAAAAATAAGAAACTTAAAACACCAAAAGTGACAAATGTTTCTAACTAGAGAATATAAGATACCAATCTCCCATATATTTTATCCAAAAACAAAAGCTTACCCCAGGGAGGAAAACAAAGAACGTGAGTAATGAAAAATAAGATTAAGATACCTTTTTGTACCGCGCAAGATAGAGACAATTCATAAGCAAACTCCCGGTGGCAAAATCAATCGCGCCATGTTCTCAAAACCTTCCAGAAAGAGTAGGAAATATCACATAATACTGTTAAGAATAGATAATCTGTTCCGTCTTTATTTCATTGCATTCTTTCACATCAGATTTCATTCCAATTTGTTATGAGATATTTGAGATTACTCTTTGATATGCTTACATCCGCGGCCAAACTTGACCGTAGACATCTTTCTTAGTATATCGCCGGTCCCAAGACCAGGGGACATCTACAGAGGGAAAATGATAATAAGAAGACAATAACAAGAGTTAGCTCGCTAAGACCAATGGACATGTAAGAAACAGCCAAGAGACAGGGCATGACCTTGGGAAGAGTAAGGCAGGGGAGGGAGCTCGTAAGGCACAGGTAATGAGATGATAGCTTCAGATGATGAATGCACATTCTCCCTTCTCATTCCAGGTAGGGTTACTAGTTTCGTTTTCTTCATTTCAGAGGTTTCTTGTGCTGGGCATTTATCCTGTAATTATTAGTTTGTTAGCACGAGAGTGTATTTTTCCTTAATCCATTCTCATGGTCAAGGAAGATCCTTCCATCGCCATAACCATTTGAAGTTTAATCATGTCAACTTGTCAAGCACAAAATACCGTGAGAGCAAGGACGCATCTGCTTACCTTGGATAGCTTAACATTACTGGTACAGGAAAATCCGCTTCCACGTCGTTTTAATAATGATGGTAGAAAAAGCACTCCTAGCTGAAAGGAAATAGGTATAAGAATATCTTAGTGCAACCACATGATCACAGGAAAAAATACATTTGACTGCAAATGCCCCAAGTATAAGAAAATAAATTAACAGTGGTATGGGCAAAGATTCTTTTCACATCTTTAGATTCTTGTATGTCATTAGGCAAGCCTTGAAAACAATGGAGCTCACCAATTCTTGAATCTGTAATGTCAGAAAAGAACACTGGCAGTCTGCAATCATAACGTACCTCGTATGAACGAATCATCAATTGAGTATTATTCTTCTGGAGAGCTCCCCAGGCAGCTTTGCTAAGATTTGCAGAAGTTAACAAGAACCAACTATTGGGGAAGAGGGTGTTTTCACAACTTAGCAGTGCAGTAGTAAATGACCAAAAAATTCAACAAACATGAGAAATTGAAGCATAGAATAGATCTGATGAAGCTCTTACGCAAGATTCTGATCATTGTAACGAGTGAAAGTCTTTATATGAGGCATAGCACGGCTGTAACATAGCATAAAATTAGGCATGGATGGTGAGATACAAATTTGCATTATGAACATTTTATAATTAGTGTGGTTCCAAGAGAATTTGAATAAATTATATGCTGAAATTGTCAATTAATTTCGCAGGGTAGAGAGTTTTAACTTTTGATGTAGAAAACAACATTAACAGGACCTGGTAGTATAAATGTCATTGTATGATAAAAAATACCTACTTGCGACCAGTATGGTCTGCTTTCCATTTTGCCCAATACTTTTTCAAAAATGCTTTCTCCACATTCTTCAGAGGACTTGGAATTGCACTTCCAGCTGCATAGCCCTACAGAAAAAATAAAAGTCAAAAAAAAAAAAAAAGATTGACTCTGAGTAACCAGAAATGAATTTAAATAATCACTAAAGCCATTAAATTACTTTTACAGCCGAGAGACATTTGTATTATCTATCAGTTGGAACCAAAAAATAGACTCTGGTGAAAGTAAAAGAGGGATGAACATTGTTACCGAACCAAACAGGTATCCCAGGAATGTTACCTGATTAGGGTCCAGGTGTGGGTACAGATACAAAGGAGTGGGTCTGAGTACTTTCGCAAGGATTCACAAGGGTCTTGGCATTATGCCACTCGCCTAGTCCTATGCTCATATTTGTATACACATGTATTAATGTATTAATAGATTTTTTATATATAATAATAATAATAATAATAATTTGAAAAATAATGCTGATTTCTTATATTTTACAATAATTGTAACTTTTGAGTTCTTATGTCTTCACTTTTTATATAGAATATAGAATACCAAACTTGTAACCAAAAAATACAAAACTTAGATATATAATATATAATATATAATAGGAACAGGTAAATAGGTCCAGCAGCTCTAGCAATTTGGGAATTATGCAGGTAAGCTCTGAGGCTTTAATATATTACTGTTGCAGCGTAGGCCTATCTCTGGATATTTAGACACCACGCCCATGCTCATTCCTAGGTGGAACATGCAGATTTATTTGACTGGCACTAGAGACTAGAGAGAATTATTGAGCATGCACCAAAAAATTCAAAAGGTGATGTTATTTACATAACCTTTTAACTGACCATGAAGTGAAAACCATAAGTAATTTTCTCTCTCTGAGAATTAAAGGTATATTCTCAAAATCTACATACTTTACCTCTAAAGAGCATCTGACATCTTCTACAGTAGGCCATATTATTTGAGGCTCCCCCATACCAAGGGGTGTTTTATCTTTAGAGACACCTGCAGACATTGATGATGCCAGCTCCCCCATCCATTTTTCATCTAAAGAACCAAGAGACGAAAACTGCACAGATATAGGCCATGAAAATTAAGAAAATTGTGAAAAAGAATACTGCACTTGTCTAAATCTGTCATAAAATGGCACATTCTAGTCAGAACTTTACTACCACAAGTAGAAGATAATCAAATGAAAGAAAATATAAGAATTTATATAATGTACTTTGACATTAACTTTTTCATTAAACACAGGGAGATATGTGTTAATATTATCATGAACTAACTGCCCCAAAAACTTAATACAACCTAGCCTACAACCTTACTGTACCTGATAAATAAGGGGAGATTTCTTAAACTCTTCATCAAAAGTACACTCTTGGAGAAGAGAACGCAGCTTCATATGTCCCCACTTTTTCAAACCAGCACCAGAATGATATCCAGGTACAGATCCAATCAACCTGACCTGAATATAATGCAAAAAATAGCATATATCCTAATCTACAGAGTATCCAACAATGTAAAATATTTTACAACAGAAGAATAAGTGGGATTTGCTACGGTACTCACTTATTTTTTAGAAAGAGTACGTTCACAAGTTAAACTATTTGGTAGTATTTCAAAAAACTAAGTTATAACTTGTTAAAATACTTCTTAAAAACAACTGAGACTACGTTAGCACTCACGGGTGATAAAGTACTCCCACTTATTTATTTATTAAGAGTATTTTAGCATATTACACCCGTTTGGAGTATTTTAACATTTTAATGTTATCACTTGGTTATGTAAAAATAAGTACGAATACCTTTGCAAACCTCAATAAGTAGCAACTTTTAAATAACAAAGAAATTGGGAACAGTGAATGAATACCATACCATTGCATCACTGTAATCAAACTTCTTGAAGAAAGACGGACATATACTGAAATTTCCAAGGGATGGAAGCGTAGCAGAAAATTCTGTCCACTGAACAACCAAATAAATCACGATATGCATTATATGGATAGTTGTAGTAGCAACACTAATGACAATACCCAATCAATCAATAACATCAGTATCAACTTCCGGTTGCAATTATTTAGCATTCACAAGGCATATTTGTACTTAGATAGGCAACAAGCTTTTAACATAATCTAAGTTGCAAAGTTTCAACAAGTGAATTTTCTATTATACAGATATACTACAAGTTGATTTAATCAAAGGAGAAGCTTTTTTTAAAGAAAATTTCAAAATGATATCGTGGTTTCTTTAAGAACAGGATACGCTCAAATAAGATTTTTAATACAATACATCCACTAGGCTTTTCGAGAAATATTAAGTAATAATTTTATCACATCAATGTAGTTGAAGCCTGATTATTTTTGAGATTGTTTATTAGTTATTGATTTATAAATGAATAATTTAAATATCAACAATACCTTCAACATACTGAGATATTCAACCAGGTCATTTTCAAATCCAGATGCCTTGCTTGGACTATTTTGATGTTTCCATGGAAAATCTTGCATCCACAAACCTTGGCTTTTATTATTCCAATCTACATAAATCAAGTTTGCTGTATGCACAATGACTCTTATTCCTTGGGGATATACAAGCAGCATGGCCTTTGAATGGTGTGTCCCAAATGAAATTGGCAGTGGTGGTTTGTGCAGAATCCAATTTGCAGGTATGCTTCTCTAACAATCATAGAAATACCAGGTTAAAATACACATAAAACCAGTCTTAAATATTCAATCTTACAGTTACCAGCTACTAAAATAAATCAAATCTGAGACAAACCTTCATGGAATCCACCCTCCCATCACTTTCTCCATGAACAACCAGGACATGGGGCACTTTTGAAAGTGCAGGACATGCTACACAATGAAAATGTAGAAAGGGAGAAACTCATTAGAATGATATAGAAAAAAATAAAAGAAATTCACTTCAAATGTGCTCATAATATGCACAAAATTTTAGAACTTGGACTTGCCAACAGCCAATAGTGCTGCTTAATGCATAGATAGATCACTTGGTTGCAACTTTTGAGATTTTGGCTATGTTACCATGCAAAGTAAAATGATACAATGTTCCCAATAGAAGGAGGAGAAAGATAGAGCATGTGCTATGCACAGAAAATAATTCACAGCCTAAACAAGGTTAGCGAATTGCTATTCAAATTGTGAATCGCCAAGCAAACTTTTGAATCATCAGTCACATCGCATCTTAATATTCAGAGACAATAAAAACAAGCTCGAATACCATATGAATGAGGTACAGTAATCACTGAAACCAGTTTAAACTAGAAATTGATAAAAACATCTTAATCATAAATCCCACCAAACAAAATCACAAGTCATAACTGAGTGTGTGAAGTCCCTCTTTCAGAAGAATGAATTTTCAAATTATAGAATGAGTAAGTGAACAAGTGAAACCCCTGTTTTAGAAGAATGAGAAGAGAATTGAGGAATAATCAAATAGGATGCATTCAATAGTTCTTCTGTCCTTTTCATTTAGCAATTTAACCTTACCTGACTTTTAATCTCATATAGATAAGTAAACTCAAATTGCACTGATCCATCTATGTATTGCACGATTCAAAGTCATCAGCAATTCATCTCATGATACAAATCACTTGCTTGCCAAAGGTGACACTATCCGCGCCACACTCATTACTGGCATCACCACACTTCACCTGGATACTAGTACCCAGTAGTTGAAAAAAATGTATGCACGAGTTCTAGAATCAGTTTCAAAACAGTGTAGTGCAAATAGTGCCACCCCTTGCCAAATTGTACTGAGTTTTGCCATTTTCAATTGTGAACAGTAAACCACTTTAGCCTACACTAAAGAAAGATTAACTTCTGAATATTTCACGTTCAAGTGGCAGGCAAGAGGGCGTCAACAACAAAAACAGAAGTCAGACTGCAAAATTAGAGAGAGGAACAGAATAGAACGAGTAATGAGGAACTGGAGCAATCTGAACAAAAACTCACCAGGAATCAACCAGTCAATGTCTACCATGTAGTTAGAAAGGATAGCAATTAGAATATCCCCCTACCAGTGATAAGCATTGAAATAAATTAATAAGTAATTCCAACTTCTCCCACCTAAGTATACTTGTGCAATTCAACATGTGTGTTTTCAAGCAAAATTATTCCTTTTGGAACCATTAAACAGTCCAGGTTTCTCTTGAAGCATTGCTTAATCATTCTTAGTCAATAACAGAAAGTTGAAAAGGCACAAAAACTGTTGATTCATAGTTCAGGATAACAATTGAAGAGAGGGCAGCCAGAACAGAATAGGTTGAAATTGAAATCTATAATATAATTATCATTAGCTACCTGAATAACATCATCGATTGAAACACAAGAAGTATTTGCCCAAGGCGGTAACCCTTTCACACGCAAAAGTCTAAATGTGGAAGATAATTTGTCATCAGGGACATGGAAATCACGGATGGCCTCAGCAACACTGTCTCCACGGGACTGAGTAGCCGCATTTCTTCCTCTTTCCTGGCCGCAGATTTTACACAAAACACAAAAAACGATTCACTCGCATGAACACGACTTGTAAAATGAACGATCATGAAGAGAGAGAAGTGAAAACCTGAGATGGAGCTTTATTTCTGCATGATTGTTGTTGAGCTTTAGTGCTTTTTGAAGATCTTTGGTTGCCATCTAACACTTGATATTTGAACAGGTGGTGGCCGGGAATGAGCTCGATTATATCACCGTCAGAAATGGTGGTTTCGTCTTGAGAATTCAGCTTCCTTCTCTTGTTTCCGGAATTAACGACGACTGGATTAGTTCCGGCGACGAGCAATTTGGCAGAGCCATCGGAGGAAGCAGTTAAAGTGAGGTGTTTGCGGCTGAGCCTCTTGTCGGAGACGGGAAAGTTGTTTCGTCCGATAACATTCGTGCCGTCAGAAACAGCTAATTTGGGAATTGAAGCTTCTTCGTCAAGATTACGATTAAGCGGAAGCAAGTATCCAACCTGAGAGTGAGAGTGAGACATGAATGAAACTAGGAATAAGCTAAACTCATCAGGCTCCTTCTGCTCGTAGCGGCTAGCCGGCTAAACCCCTAATGAATCTCTTGCTTTTGCGGATTCCAACCGAAGAATCCTAAGCCAATTGAAAAAATAAAATAAAATAATAATAATAATAATAATAATAATAATAAGTGTATGAGAACGTGTATGTGTGGGTACCAGGTTCAATTTTCAGTTATATTACTTTCCTATATATATAAAAAACATTAACAGAAAAGAAACATGAGATTAAAAATTTTTATTTTAGTAGAATGAAAAGTGAAAAAACATTAAATAAGATAATTATTCATGATTAAGATTATTAATACAAAAAAATCGACATCATTCAATGAAAATAAATGTTTTTAGTTTTGGTCAATAATAGTTTTAGTCGAAATAAAATTTAAAACAAATAGACTCAAAATTGATACTCCTTCACATCCTATATATAAGTCTTTTTCAACGTTAAGAGTAAGAAATAATAGTTAGTCCATTAAATATGTCTTAAAATTAAAAGTTTTCCAACTGTCCCTAGTAAAACTAGCTTGATAAATGCACAAAGTCAAGCAATGTTTCTCTCTCCCTTTGTTGTGGATCGGAATTAAGAGATATCCCAATCGTGAATGTCATATCGGGCCCAATATCTCAGTCATTATAAAGACTGGGCTAGACTTAGAGACAAGACCCTTGAGGTCCAAAATATAGCCTACAAACCCTAATACTTCTTTATTAATACAGTACATTATAATTACTCAGGTATGTAATTAATCTAATAATAATTATTCTGACTCATTCAGTCACTGACTTGAGTGTCGGAGTCCTTGCAGGTCCCCCACTCTGTCGTGGAGCACCGCCGGAGCACCTAGAGACTGAAGTTCTTCCTTCGCATCCCATCATTAACCAGGTACCTCTATTTTATGTCGTTCTCATATTTGTAGAACACAACACCCTTGTTTCACTATCTCTCGCTCTACTATTAATTGAATCATTGAAAATTGCACAATGATAGAAGTAGAAAGTCTCCATTAATAAATTAGTTGATGATTTATATTAAAAACTATTGATTCCTTCTAGAAGGTGACTCGTATATAGGACCCGGAGAGTACTTCAAGTACTTCAAACTAGTACTACCTTTGTCCCATATTAAGTGTCGTTTTAGATAAAAAAAAAATGTTAAACAGTGCCTTAAGGACATAGTTAAGATTATAAAAATAGCAATGTTTTGTTAAAAGTAGTAAAATTTAATGTTTTGAAACTTAAAAACTATTAAATGAATACTTTTTATAGTAACTTCAATCATTTAAGAAAGTGAATTTATTGTTCCTTAACAAGTGGCATAAGGGTACTGTTTAGCATAACCCAAAAAAAATGACCCATTTTATTTGTCATTGTATAGTTTCAATGAAACATTAATTATATTTTATCAAATATATGTCATTGAGTAGTTGAGTTTTAAATAAATATTTCAAGAGATATGACTCACTAATTAATAAGAATAATAAGGGGTATAAGAAGAAGTTAGATAATTATTTGTATAAAAATAATAAAATTAATAACATTTCTTAAATTATGTGTAACAACTTTAAATAACACTTAGGCTCCGTTTGGCCATGCATATTTTTTTGCTTATAAGCGCTTTTAAGTAAAAGTTGGGAATAAAAGCTTTAAATAAAAAGCTGAAAGTTGTTTGACAATTTCATTATTTTGTACGTTATAAGCTACTTATGAGTAAAAAAATGTTTAATTATTAAAAGTATTTTGTGTCAACCTTTTTAAGATATTTATAATTATCACATTTCTTTATTTGTTAAAAATAAAGTTGCAATAAAAAAATTCTTGATAGAACTCAATATTTTTATTTTTTTTTAAAATAAATGCAATATAAATTTATTAAAATAAAAATATAACATTATATATTTTTGAATATGAGAAATTTTAAATAACAATAAAATTCATAATTATTAAAGTGAACGAATAATTCATAAACGAGAAGAAGACTTTTTTGAAGGTTTTAGCAAAGAGAAAAGGAAAAGATATTCAAGATTTCAAATGTTAATTAGAATATTCAGGTATTAATTACACTGGGCCCACAAATAAGCCAACTTTTTTCTAAAAAGCTCATATTTTTAGCTTCTAGCTTAAAAGTCAGCTTTTTGCATTTTGTACATAAGAAAAAAATCAACTTAAATTTAAGAGTTTTATCATAAATAGTGTTTGGCTTAACTTTTACTTATAAGAGGAAGAGAAGCCAAAAAAAAGTTAGGTCAAACACTACTTTAATATGGAATCGATAAAGTATTCCATACTTGCACGGCTATATCTCTTTAATAAATTGAATTAATAATTAAAATCAATAATAATAGGATATTGATTTTTTTTTGGATAACAGTCTTTGAGATAGTCAAATTTTTTCTTTGACTTTAACGTATGTTCAATTTAGTTCTTAAGGTGACAATGTTATATTCAATTATGTTCTTGATTTTTATTTTTTAATAATAAATTTTCATATAAATCCTTAAAATTTAAGAGAATGATTCAAATATATCTTCTTCTGTTTTTTTTTTTTGACTAAAAAATTTAAGTGTACTAAATAACAAAATGCAATCTCACAACCTAAAATTAACAAATCTAACAATCTCAATGACTAAAATTATGTTTTTCTCAATAATAGTGGCACAATGCATAGTTTTTAACTTTGGTCTTTATTATATATTTATATATAAATAAAATTGTCTTAACAAAAATATCTAATAATTATCATTAACTATTAATTAACTATTAATAATGTACGATCATCCTTTAATTTGATTTAGATTAAAATATAGTAACATATATATAATTATTTATGATATACATTTCATTGACAATAAATCAACACTTGACAATTTTTTTTTTCAAAATTTTATTATTAGTAATTGCATGGCTACACCAACAACAAAAATGAAAAGTATGTCAAAATTAATCATATAAAAAGAATCAAACCATAAAAAATTTGATGACTTATAAATTTATCTATAAATATTTTATTTTATTTTGTTTTGGTAATTTTGAACTTGTTAATATTATGAATTCAATGTTAACTTACTGCGAAGAAAATTTTATTCTAGGCAAAATTACAATTTTAGTATCTAAATTACAAGAGTATGAACGCCTTCAAACTCTTTTTTTTTTTTGTTTAAATAGGTGCCTCAACTTTTTTGAACGGTTCACATTTACACTTAACGCTAATATTTTAATGATGGAAGCCTAACGACACTAAAAGCACACACGTGTCATCACATAATTAGTAGTTTTAATAAATAAAAATAATAACATATTTTAAAATAAAAAATAGTTTTTCTTAAAATACCCCTTTCCCTTCTCCTTCCCTTCCTCCATTGGTCCACCACCTCAACCCCTTCTCTAGTGCCCAATCCTACGTGAGCACGCGCACCTTGAAGGAAAAAAAAAACATAAAATTTGTGTGTGGGCACCCATAATTGATGTGTGAGCACGTATAAACAACCTATGAAATCATATGTTTGGGCGTGAGCACCCTCAAATGACCTCCTCTTGATGCTCTTGAACCCCTTCCTTGCTCATTCTTCACTCTTCCAACCTCAAATTCCTATAATACAACCAACAAACTAGAAACAAGGGTGAAGAGTAAAAAAAATCAAGAGAAACACTACAAAAACACAAAGTCCTAACCTAGATCTAAACATTCATACAAAGAAAAAAAATTTATAATTTTCATGCTTCTAAACCCTAAAATAACTAAAAAAAAAACTAAAATAACTCGCTAAAACATAAATAAAAAGACATTTATCGGTGATTTGACCTATTCTCATACTTTATATAAACTCAAAACATATGTTAAACTAAAACAATTCTATGCCAATTAGATTTGAGAGAGTATATGGCCCAAAATGATTTTAAAACAATCCAAAAAAAAATAAGACCCACCATAAGAAAATTATAGAGTTATAGGCCCAAGATGTTTAAGGTAATTGACTAACTAGTAATATAAGAAGATAAAAATTGGTGAAAAAAACAACGTAAAACTTGTATCATTAGGCTCAAAAGTTGACTGTGTATGTTTGATATTTAGTTGATAGAGAGTAAATTTTTTTTTATTAAATATTAGAAATTATTTTATCTATTGAATATGATTAAAATTTGTGTTCAAATAAATTATAATCATTAATATTTCAAATAAAAGTACTTTCATTATTAGTCAACTGACTAATATGCACTAAATTGTTACATGACCACCTTTTTTACTCGAACAAAAATCTTTGTTGTTTTTTTAATGAAGGAAATTACAAAAGATGAAGGGTAAAAACTAAAACTCCTAGGAACATTGTTATTATTGATCTGCTAATAATAATTAAATTAAAATTGTAAGTGATTTGTTAGAGAAAGAAAGGTATGTAAATCACTCCTCTCCTAACAAAGCATTATTTTTTACTAATAAATCTTCATATTAATTCGTCTCAGGAAGCATCTAAAAAACTTGAATATTTCATTCTCTTTTTTTTTTATCTTTGTATTTTTGTTTTTGGAAAACTTTTATCTTTGTATTCGTTAAACCTAACATGCAATAAGTATTTCAAAACAGTTTTATTTCTCATCAAATAATTGATAGAAATCTCAATTATTTTTTTTGTCCAAAATCGCCATTAAATTAATCATCTCAGAGTCAATAGGACATTTTTTTTCCTTAAGAAAAGTCGTTAGGACTAAACCCCACCATAACCACCCCAACCTCCAAAAATGGACCAGCAAAAAGAAACTGGGCCTCATGATGGCCCATGCTCAATCTCTGTAGGGACAGGGTAATATGATTACCCACAAAAACCAAAAAAATCATAACTATTTCCTTTCATTTATCTTGAGTTGATTTTTAATGATAATCATAAAATTGCTAACTGACTTTTATTATACCTTATTTGGAAAATTTTCATTATATTAAAAATGACCAAAGTTTCTATTATTTTTTCAACAAATATATGTACAAAAAATTGTTTACAAAAAAAAATACACATAAAATTATAAAAGATTGTTTCACATAAGAGGAGAGAACCACTTATATTAGTGTAGATTTATATTTTTTTACACATTTTTTAACTTCATATATACTATAAATTATGTCGATTGTTATGTATATTTGTTTCCTTGTTTGTGGCTTAGTTGCCTCTATCTTTGTATTGGGTTGAACACTAGCTCGTAGTATTCTTGGATATCAATATCCTGAATTTGGAAAACAATCGAGTTATATTATTGCATTATTATTGGTCGTAAGCTATCTATGGGCAAGAACAAAGAGAATACATTTTTAATATTTTTTCTAATTAGTAATCATGTTATCGTTTTTAATTTATCGTTTTCAATTTTTTTCCCCCTAAATTATCTCTTAAATGATAGGATCATTATTTTTCAAAATTAGGGAAAAAAACGAAATATAACACAATTGATAAATAAGAGCAATTTGTTAGTTGCCGAGCACATGAAGATGTGTGTGCATATACGATTTGATCTTTAATTATACTATTTTTTTATGAAAAAATAACAACAATTTTTTATCAACAAATCTTTTAAGAGAAGAATTGAGAATTTTACACTTAATAAATACTAAAAAGAGAAGATTGCACTCGTTATTATGAGAAATGAGAAGAAGAGGGAAGAGGGGGGAGTACCAACAATGCACATGGAGAAACAAGGGAAGCAAAGGGGCATGACTGAAATTGCCAATAGTGAATAGTGGGACCAAGTTGGATGTCTCGTCGGATTATTATTAAATACAGAAAGTTGATTAACAAAAGTGAGGGCTTCTCATAATGATGAGCGGGCACCCACATCCACACTCTTATTCAATCGCCCCATTGTCGCAATTTGCCGACGCCACCACTCCTCTTCTTCAGTTGGTATTATTATTATCACACTTTTTCACTTAACTGTATATATGTTGATAACTAATTATTGGTAGTATAATTATTTTTAAATTCAAATGATTTTTAAGTATGAAATGATTTTTTTTCCAATTATTGATCATTAGTTAATGAACAAATATGTAGTGAAGTGAGAAGAGAGTGTGATGTTGATAGTGTCACCCTTAATGTCGACAATTCCTTTCTCGTTCTTTCTTTTATATTAACCCTACATTCACATCCAACCTTTATAATTATTGTCCCACATTCAATTATTGTATTAATTAATGTCTTCATATGTTACTTTTTAGTATTTTCAGTATTTAGAAGAAAATGAGAGGAGATATTTTAATGGGTTAGACATATAGAGAAATCTTATTAGGTTTGCTAAGTTTGATAATTTATAAAAGGAAGTTCTTGGTATAAGGAAGTTTTTGGTTCGATTTTTATAAAAGATATTTTCTTAAACAAAATATTTATTCATACCGTTTTAACTTTTAAGACTCTAAAACTCTTTTTATATACTTTATTTCACCAGAAAATTATAAGCACAACTATAAATCAATAAATAATATTTTTAATTGTTTGTTTTTTCTAGTTAAAATGACATTTTTAGTCTCTTAACTCTTTGCATCAATTTATTTTGGTCTTTTAACTTTTTTTTATCCGTTTTAGTCCCTTAACTTTTATTTTGGATTCAATTTGGTCCTTGCCGTTACATCCGCCAAGGACGTTAAAGGATCAAAAACTATTTTTGAATGGACTAAATTGAATTCAAAATAAAAGTTAAAGGACCAAATTGAATCCAAAATGAAAGTTAAGGGACCAAAAATATCATTTTCCCTTTTTTTTATTTACTTCAAAAGAAAAGAAATTATTTTTATTTATTTATTCACGTTATTTTAAAATAATATTAATTATATTTTTATTAATTTACTTTTATGTATAATTAAAATATTAATTAATACGTTCTACTATTAAATCAATAAAATATTGAGAGATTCATATTGTAGTCATGAGTTTTATTGTTACATAAATGCAATAATTTTTTTTTTTAAAAGCCAACGAAAATATATACTAATAAAGTACTAGAGGTACTAAGACCCTCTCCAATGGAGAGGTGTTTAACTAGGTTCTTATAAATTAATTTATTATATTTTGTTGGGTTCCACGTATATATATCATTTTATAAAATTAAGCACCCGAAGCACTCCAATGCAAGTTCTTAAATAAGCACTTCGGATGGGGCTCACTTGTACTCACAAATTAACTATCTCATATTTATTTTTTTATTTTAATACAAATTAGGCCCACTCATTTTATAAGAACTAGGTCATAATTTAAACAACTTTGCTAGACACTCTGTTTCACGTCAGCATGCTACAAAGAGATGGGATGCTTAACTGAGGTGCTTAAATAATAAGAATTCATTTAAGTACCTCCATTGGAAATGATCTAAAAAAAATACAAACAAGAGTTTAAAAAAGACTAAAAATAACACGGAAATCAGCTCACAAATACAAACCCCTTAAAAGGGGAATGTACAAGTAATAAATATTCATAATAAAATTAATAGATATATATTGTCCTCACAGTATAATTTTTTTGTTAAATGCTCTCATAAATATAAAATTTATATTAAAATCATATTTATAAATTATTTAACCATGATGCTAAAAGTATCCGTATAGTCTCGAAAGAGACTTTTGTTTGATTATTCATCGAATGTGTTAATGACAAAGGGGAGGGCCACAAGAAATGCCACTTGGGCACTATTCACTATACCACACCCCCACATCACACTATGGTAGTACACAATTTGTCGATCAAACAGGAATTTTGTCACCTTTTTCATTCAATTCATAAAAAAAAAAAAAATTTGTTACAAAATTCATCAAATTTTTTGACATTATAGTTATGTCATTTCACTTGAATGTACACATTCATATCAGGGTAGTTACGTTTCCATATCAACCCTAGTGCTTGCCACTCATTAATGAATGATTGCATAGGGAGGACTAATCACTAATATGTGGCTTTGGGATCGATACAACAAGCACAATTATTTTTTTTTCTATTAAAAAAATTGATTGATTTATTAGCGATCGAATTATTAGTCATATTAAGAGTGTGTCGTTAACTATTTTAATAATTAATTTGATCCTAAAATATTTAATGACATTGCATCAAAGAAAAAAATTAATGACAAAAAAAGTAAATTTAATGATAAATTTTGTTAGTCATTAATAAATACTTCCTTGAGAATGAATTATAAGAATAAGGCACCGTTTGACTCGACTTATTTTGAGCTTATCTTCTACTTATAATTAAAAGTCAGGTCAAACAGAAATATTAGTAAGCTCTTCAAATTTTAAGTGGTTTTTTTTAATGAATAAAAGAGAGAAAAAAAGAGTTTTAAAATAAGTCACACAAAAGAGCTTTTGCTTATTTTTTAAGCACTTATTTTCATTAAACATCCACAAACCACCATAACCAAGACGGGACCGCCACCCACCGCCCGCAGCCACCCTCCGCTGCCAGACTGTCGCCACCAGTCAATTTTTTTTTAAAAAAAAAAACTGTCAAACAGTTTATGACATTTTTTTAAGTCTCTTATTTGTAACTTTAGTTTAAAAGTGACTTTTAAGAGGAAAATAAGCTATGTCAAATGGTACCTAAATAAATAAACTTTTTTACCATAATATAAATAACTTTTAATTAGAGGTAAAAAAGAGCCGAGCCAAATATCTAGGCTTGGCTTATAAAAAAATAGAAGACTCAAGCTTGACTCATTTATTTGAACGAGCCAACACTAAAAGAATTTCGGTCATTTGCGTTGGCCACGAGAATTAAAAAACCAATTTGTGTCAGCCAAATCGATGTGTTTTTTTTAAACTGCCAAATTTTCATACATTTAGGTCGGCCAATAGCCGACGCAAAATTTGCGTCGGCTAAAGCCACGTCAAACTTGATGCAATTGGACCGTTTTACTTACCTTCAACTTTAAGTCAGCTTTTCCACCGCAAATTTGCGTTCGGTGTTGTGGTCGGCACAAATAATTCATAGCAAATTAGCTTTTCTAGTAGAGCAAATTATAAGCTCGAGCTTAACTTGATAAGAAAAAAAAACTTGAGCTTGGCTTATTATGCTTGTTAATTTAATAACTTTTTTAATGAATAATTCTTATTAATTTAAGTTTATTAATTCTATATTTAATAAATAATTTAATATTATAATTTAATGATTAAAAAAATTAATATATATATTAATAATAATAATAATAATAGTAATAAGTTAATATATATAAAAATCAACTCCTCACGAACCCTTATTAATTCAAGCTTATAAAGTTTGGGCTTGACTCATTAAAATATTCGAGTTCAACTTAAAGCTTAACCTCGTTTATTTAGTTAAATGAACAAGCATTTAAGAGTCAAGCCCAAATATTTCACGAATGACTTAACTCATTTTCACCACTACTTTCAACTACTCCCTCCGTTCCTATTTAACTGTCCAGGGAGAAAAAATCACACATATTAAGAAATGTAATAATTGTTATAGTTTTTCTCAAAATAAATTTTGAACTCTCCATAATACAATTTATCTCTCATTGTTTGATTGGTTGGATAGTAAGACATTGATTAGCCTCCAATTAAACATAAAGTTAAAATTGATAAAAGTACAATTAATATTACATTGAAAATATGAGTGAGCAGATAAATAGAGACAGAAATTTTTTTCTCTTAAATAGGAACAGAAGGAGTACTACCTATCATTTAATGCTACTATCCCTAAAGTACTCATCATTTAACAGACTATTTGACTTTCAAACTAGAAACAAACATACAATAAATACAATGAATGTTACTTTGGCAAAAAAAGTGAATCTTTTATATGAAATAAATAAATTAAATGTATCTAACTAATTTTATTGGTATGTATAAGTTACTTTTTTTTCTTATAATTTATTTTGAAGGGAGTATTTTTTTATGAGTCTTGTTTAATAATATTCTTATGACATTAGTTAAGATTATTAGAATTTAAAAATAATCACAAATATATATTTTTTTTTCTCTCGAAAATATAAAATACTATATTTTTTTATAACTCTTTTATATAAGAATGTCCTTAGAGTATTATATACTCCTATATCATTTGGCTTTTTTAATTGAATTTTAATACGCGTACAACTCAATTATTATATAATTTGTACAATATATCATTTTATTAATTTTACTAAAGGCAAAAAAAAAAACTATCAAAAGAACTGAAAAATATTAAAATATTTCGGTTGTACAAGTTGTATGAAAAAAAAATCAGTTGTAAGGCAAAATTTAGTGTTTTTTATTTGGTGTGTAGCGTTGAATAACAACCACCTTGACTTGATAGATTCCCTGTCCCTTGCTTTCTTTTTTCTTCTTTATTAGAAATGGAAATATCAGCAGTTAGGACACTAATGTTTTTGCTGCTAGTAATTATAGTTTATTTCATTTATCTTGTTTGCCAATAAATTTAAGTACATTTCTCATGTAAATCTTCTAAGATGGGTGCTTGGATAGATAAGTGGTGTGTAATTGTGAATGAAAAAAAAATGGAAATGGAATTTAAATCATGTTATTTAGAACCGTGAAAACGAGTTATGACTCCGAGCCAATTCATTAACTCGACTCATAGATGGATTGAATATTAAAAATATTGGCTCAAAAAAATTTAATTCAAAATTAGCTCGACTCGTTTAACTCACAAGAATTACTAGTCAAGTCGAGTGAGCTCACTAAGCTTGCAAATTATTTTTGTTTGCTTTAAATACCCAAATTCAATTCTGGACCAAAAAACTACCGATCCCAAAAGTATTCTCCATCTTTCTATCATAGTTTCATAGTCTCATTGTTTACGAGCTGTACTAATCGTTATTCATTGTTTTGCTAAATGCTCATTCTTCTAACTTTGCAAAATGATCATAGAAACATGAAATTGTTATTATAATGTATGTGTGGTGAATTATGAATGATTTGGTTTTTAATGGGTTATAATTTTATAAGGGTGAAAATATCATATTTTTTTTAATTATTTTTAATATTAACGTGAACCAGCTTGATTAAATCGTTGGCTCGTGCGAATTGAGTTAAATTATATTGTATATTACTTAGTTCGAAAAGAAACTGAATTCAGTCGAGTTAACTCGATTTTAGGTTAATTTACCATTAACAGAGTCAAAATGGTTTGTTTTAACGGCTCTATTGCTACCTAGCTAGCTAACTCAATTATCTTTGTTTATTTTTCATGGTTTGAACTTGCTAGAGATGACTAGCTAGTGTGTGTTTATTTCATTAATGGGTTATTAGTGTGAAATTTCTTTTACTCAAATTAACAAATTATTATTTTTGTACCGCTTATTTATATTCCTGCCACACATATCAACTGTGCTGATTTATATATCATTGTAATACAAGTGATGTCAACAAATTAATATCGAAATAAGCATAATTATTAACTTTGGGGCCTGGGGGAGACATATGGAGGCTATGGGGCTTAATTAATATTGTTATTTTATTTGTCCCAAAGGAAACGTGATAACCATTTTTTTTTTTTTGGGTGAGTAAAGCAAGCAGACGTGATAACTACCCTTTGCAGGCAAAGATAGCCACATTTGTGTGTTGTGTGCATGGACAGAAAAAGGTGTCTGCTATTTTCCCAAAATATCCAACACTATACTCACTCCCTGACCCTGTCGATGGAGGAGAAGGGAAAACCAATTATAATATTGATATTGATGGAGTTAGGACAATGGAGGATTATGGTGTCGTTTGTAATGTAAGCAAAGCACATGGAGGGTGGCAATATTAATTAGGGAATAAATATTGACGTGAAAATAATATTGTTGAGAGGTGCATGTGACCCTAAATGGAGCCACGTTTTCGTGCCGACATCCTACTTTTTACAGATTATGCTATGCTTTGCCTCCCTCCCTCTCTCTCTCTCTATGTAATTTTCACATGTGCCTTTCTGTCACACACGCACACTCACTCATTAGTCATTGCCATTACCATTTTCATCCAAATTTTGTTAGTCGATGAAAAGTAGTATAACCGAAGGTTGAATTCTGTATTTATATTATCATATATATATATATTTTTATATATTTATAAATTGAGTTATATGATTGGAACATTTTAAATTGAAAAATATTATTTTCTCAGCTTTTGAGTATATGTAAAAGTAACTAATTTTACACTTATTAAGGATATTGGCTAAACTCATTTAATATTGTTAGTTTCAAGTAAAAAATACTTCTTCCATTTCAAAATGTAAGACCCTCTAGAGAATTTTTGTTTGTCTCATTTTATAAGATCATTTGAGAATTTTTTTGTACATTTACTTTTTTTTACCATTATACCCTTGTTACTTAACCAATTTTGATGAATCCAAAACACAATAAATAAAGTCATGAATTAACTAAATCTATTTCTCTATCCCATATAAGTGGATCTCATTGCCACAAAATTTAATCACTTTGACTTTTCATTGTGACCTACTATTTCCAAAAGAGTAATTAATAGAGTCTTTCTAAAAATAAAAAAATTAATATAGTAAATAAATAAACAATATTAATCAATAGAGAAAGTGAGATCATAGGAAGAGATTGAAAAATAATAGAAAAATAGAAAACATTGTTTCGTCTTTTGGGAATATAAAAAACTACACATTCCAATATCTTTTTACTACATTTGGGTTCTTAAATATTGCCCTTAGGGCACTAAATATCATTTGCCTAATCAATAACATAGGATTCTCCAAAATTTTGCTTATAAACAAAAATGAAGGGAGTATATATTTATACTAAATTTTTCTAAAAAATAAATTAAATTAAATGAATTGGAGGATTTATTTTTTTTTTATTAAACATTAAGGGTGTGTTTAGGACCCGATTTTAATTATAGCCAGTTTAATTATTTAGACTATGAACCCGCCTTTAAAGTCGAAGAAACCGAGCATATATGAATCTTGTTAAGATTGAGTCAAAGAGAATGGAACTTGGACAACGGAACTTATATTTTGACAAGTTAATTTTAACACATAATAGGAGAACTCAATACAACTTGAACGTCTAAGTGCATGTTTGGTAAACTGTTGGGTTGGAGTAGAATTGATTTTGCAGAGCCAAAATCGATTTTGATTGATAAATCAGCTGTTTGTTTTTGCGTTGAGAAAAAGTTAAAATTGATTTTGAGTTGCCAAAATTGATTTTGGTTGAAGCAAGGTTAGACTTGCTTTCACGTTGGGTTGAAAATTTTACACTGTATTTTTACTCTAAACTTGATTTTAGGAAAAAAATTCTCAAACATGAATCATGTTACTTTAAATCAATTTTACATGAAATCAATTATACTAACACTAAACCAAACACACACTAATACGTTATGTAAAATATAAGTAATTTTTTAAATTGTCTGAATTTTTGCATAATTAATCTACATCATATAAACTTTTAACTGATCGGTAAAAAATTTTTTTATAAAAAATTATGCGTGATGTTATTTACTAACTTTGGCACATTGATGTGATTTGAACCCAATTTATATATATATATATATATATATATATATATATATATATAGCTTAAATATGTTTTTGGTCCTTATAAAATAGGGACTTTTTGGTTTTAGTCCCTCAAAATATTTTTTTTTATATTAGTCTAACACTTTAAAGAAATAATTTGATTTTAGTCCCTATTGAGTGTCACTTTAGAGACTAAAACCATACAATTTTGTTAAAGTGTTGGACTAATATCAAAAAAATATTTTACAGGGACTAAAAATATATTTAAACCATATATATATATATAAAGAATTACCAAGCAATTAAAAACAGAGTGAATTTTCTTAGTAGTACTGTAATGTAAACAGAGTATGGTTCTCATTCTTCCAAGTCTCTCTTTTCTCCATCTCTACCCTTCACGTTACATCAATTAGAGACAATTCATGATTGGAAGAAATTGACGCATGATTTTCAATACACAATAATTCAAATGTGTGATATTCCTTGTCTAATCCTCATTCCACCATATCTATGATTGTTTTTACCACTATGTTTAAATTTGCACTTACCTTTGCTATATTTCTCAAAATGTATAGAGCACTATGTAATGAAAGAAAGAAAAATTAAAATGTATAAAGAAAAGAAATTTAAGGTATACATAGTGGTAGATAAATTTTCTCTGATAGCTCCATGAGCCGCGTGGTCATTCTTTTCAGCACATAAGCTTTCAATCATGGAAAAGTCCTTCCTATTCTATTTCACAATTGACAATAATTAATCACAGTGTGATGTTTTGATAGCTCACATTGTTTTTCACCACATGTGTAGGGAGTTTGATGTTTTTTTAGTAGAAATTTAACAATATTTTGTGACTAATCGACAATTACTTTGTATAAGTTCAGTTCTAAGAAAGAGATTAATCATTGCTTCTAATGATTAATGCCCCGAAAAAAAATTGGACAATAATTGATTCATAGTAATCTTGTGTTGCCTATAAATTATCCCCCTAGACCTCTGATCCTACCATATCACACATTACATATTCTTTCTTATTATACACATATGTAGCTACATCATATCTTTCCTCCATACATATAATTGTAATTTCCTCTTCGGTGAAGGTATGTTTTAGTCCTGTTTTAACATGTTACATTTTATTAAATTTCTCACCAAACAATTTTATGGATGCACTTTATAACTTTATATATGGTTTGTAATTTAATTTATTTTGATGCTTGTTTTCAATTATACTTCTATGGATTTTAGAGATTTGATATATAGAACAATGCTTCTTGAATCCTCTGTTCAGAACTCGTAAATAAATACTAGTATTACAGTTTCTGGCACATTTTTGAAACTAGCATGGAAGTGAAAGCACAATAGGAGTCTTAATTAATATATAAATCCATAATTAAAGTTCCTCATCAACCAGGTATCTACTTAATTAATCAAGTACCATGGATATTTATATTACTTTGTTAAAGCCTCGAATTGTCTTTATAATATTTTTTTAATTCAAAAGTCAACACTTTGATCAGTCACAAGGTTTGACTATATATCTGACCAATAATTCTATGTGACCATGTGAATGCGTCAACTGAAGATCATTTTTTCCCCTTCTGTTAGCCATAGACGTAGACATACATGGAAGTATAATTAATTAATTAATTAATTAATTATAAGTATAACTTTTGCTTAATTAATAATGATTCCTAGTGTGCCTCCACATGATCTTCTCCAAAATTGAAAAAGAGAAGAACCCAGTTTTCTTAGTATGTTCTTTTGACCAATTAACAATCTGTCAGTTTAATTTTCACTCTTCTTGTTATTATTATTATTAAAAAATATACAATATATACATTAGTTTCAGCCTTTCAGGCATTGGCGGTGCATGTGAATATAATAGTAATCCACTTAAATTGTTTATTCATTAATTTTTTTTTTTAAATTTTTGTTACATTAGCCATGGTTAAAATCTGTTAGTATAGTCACGTACTAATAATCAATAAATCAATATAATATATATATATTGATCACTTATATCAATATACTTATTTGTTAATAATTACATATTTATCTGTTAACGTAAATATTATATGTTTATACTAATAGATTAATTTTAGTAGACAAAATTATATATAAAAAATAACTAATCTAATAAAAATTACTTTTTTTTTAATAAATGACAAATATTTTTATGGTTGTATGTGTTAATTTATTGAATTATGATTTATCTATAACAGTTATTTATTCCATACAAATTATAAGTTATAATCCATTCAATTGAAAATAATTTAACCTCATGATTGGCTTAGCGGTGTAAGATCCCGCTAAATTCATAAGAGGGACGAAATGCAGCAGGAGATCTCGTGTTAGAATCTCATATATGCCAAATTTTCGAGAGTTAGTGCTAGCCATGCAGTGCGAACGAAATTAATCTCATCCTAAAGGTGGGAAAACTCTAGTTATACAAAAAAAAATTATTGGGAGTTGTATAGAATAATAGTAATTATGAATAACTTTTAGTAATTTATTTATTTTGGGACATATATATCACTGAAATTAATCGAATCAAATCCAAGTGGACTAAGCCGATAAAATAAAATTAAAATAGCCACCAATTCAACTTATGTATGAATTTTGTTAATTATTGCTCTAATGAAAATTTATTTATATTATTAAGTATTACAATAATTTTAATTATAAATTGGCTATGTATCTCGTAAAACCAACGATTAACAAAAAAAAATTATAATATTACGAAAAAGTCCGAACGCAAACAAGGAGGGATTTTGTTATTACCGTGCCTTGTCGAAGTTAGTTCCTTTGTGAAGTTTGTATAGGTGGAGACGCAAATTCCTTTATTTTTCCTTATTTTTTAATTTTAATTTTAATTTTTTGTTTTGTATTCCTTGAGATATACGTATACGGTATACGTTTTAGATTTTGCTAGCCAGCGCACACAAATAATATATACAAATTTGTTTCTTTGCAGTCATCTTCTGGAATTGGAATTTGTTTTAAGTTAGAATGAGACAAAAATAAATGCATTTTAACACAATTGAATGTAATTTTCACATTTTAAATTTCTAAAGTGGAAAAAAAAAATTTTTTTTACTAGATATGATTTTCCTAAATTAAAAGGTTTTTGTTTGTGAAGGTGAGGGCATTGGATATATAGTGTGGGGGACCAATGTATATTTTAGAGGTGTAGCAATTAAAAATTTACGAATAATATAATAAATTAATATTTTTTTTAACCCCGTGAATTTATATTTTATACTATTTGACTTCTTATATAATTTAATCTAATGTACCACTAAATATATGTTAAATTTCATCTAAAACTCTGTTTAAATATTTTTATATTTTTCTTTTTTATTTTGTATTTAATTAAAATGGAGGAGGACAATTTGAAGAAGGGTGTTTGTTTACATGGTTGAATTTCTTGTCTCAACACACGTGTAAAGTACAGTAGTGTTTGACCCAGTTTTTTTTTTTGCTTCTCTTCCTCTTATAAGTAAAAGTTGGGTCAAACAGGATTTGTGACAAACCTCTTAAATTTATACTGGCTTTTTTTTTATGTACAAAATGCAAAAAGCTGGCTTTTAAGTCAGAAGCTAAAAATATGAGCTTTTCGACAAAAAAAGTTGGCTTATTTTATGGGCCTATTGTAATTAATATTCAAATATTCTAATTAACAATTGAAATCTTCAATATCTTTTCCTTCTCTGTTTATAAAAATAGCAATTTACTAAAACCTTCAAAAAGTTTTATTCTCATTTATCGATTATTTATTTCACTTTAATATTTATGAATTTTATTGTTATTTAAAAAGTTTACGTATTTAAAAAAATTTTAATGTTAAATAATTATTTTGATAAATTTATATTGTGTTTAGTTTTTTTTTAAAAAAATAAAATATTGAGTTTTATCAAAATATTATTTTTATTGTAAATTTAATTTTAAAAATAATTATATTGATAATTTATTTTCTTATATCAAAGATATGTAACAGTCAATGACAAATAACTTAAAAAAATTGATACAAATATTTTATCAAACAAATAGCTTTTTACTTGTAAATTGCTTATAAAGTATTAAATAATGAAACTGTCAAACCGCTTTTAGTTTTTTTTTTAAAGTCTTATTTTCAGCTTTTACTTAAAAACCGCTTATAATCCAAAAATAAGCCAAGCCAAACGGAACCTACATCAATAGAGTAGATGCCTGCTGTGAAATTATTATTATATATTAATTCCTTGGGGGGCAAGAAATTAAAGTAAGCATACAGTGCCCGCGGCCGTGATAAATTAATTACATGAAACAAAAAGACATGTTAACTAGCTTTTTCTCCAAAGTCCAAAACGTTTTCATCAAAGACGAATTCAACACAAAAACTAAACAAAGCAAACCAAAAAACTGCTTCTCATCCCTATTTCATTTTCATCAAACAAAACCTAGCTAGCTACCTAGTTCTACTACTCACACACTTTTCTCTTTCACAATTTCTCAAAAAATACACAGAATTCCATCTCTAATGGTACTACTTTTCTTTAACAAAAAAAAATTAAATTCATTAAATTTTTTAAACAATTTATATTAATTTCTTAAAATTCTGTTTAACTGATTCAAACTCATAATATTATTCTCTTTTATCTTGCACAATTTTATAAAAAAGATATTTTATTTATGTCATTTATTGTATTCAAATTATACTAAAATAATTGAGCTAGAAATAAGAGTATATATTTGGATAATAAGTAGAAAGGGAGGAAGGTTGTTAAGTAGTATAAGAATTGAGTAGTTTGAATTTAATTTTGTGTGGTTCAATCTCAGAAATCAAGGAAGCAAATTAAATTAAATTAGGAAATGAAAGAAAGCATGATGGAATGCATTTCGGACCCACCGTTTCATGAGGCATACAAGATCCTCTTCGACAAGACACAAAGAAACAACAACAATACTACTGCCATTGAGGTGGAGACGACGGTGGTGGAGGAATGTGATCTTCCGGTGATTGATGTGAGCCGTTTAGACGATAGAGATGGGCGGAAGAGGGAAGAGTGCGCGGCGGAGATAGCTAGGGCATCAAGAGATTGGGGATTTTTCCAAGTAGTGAAGCATGGGATTTCGAGTGAGATATTTAACAGATTGAGGTGTGAACAAGAGAAAGTGTTCAAACAACCATTTCATAACAAAACAAAAGAAGATAAGTTCTTGAACTTCTCCGCCGGAAGTTACCGTTGGGGAACTCCCACCGCCACTTGTGTACGACAGTTGTCTTGGTCTGAAGCTTTTCATATTCCTCTTTCCGATATTCTCGGTGCCTCCTCCGCTAATAATCCACCATCCTCCAACACTACTCTCAGGTATGTATATTTTAACCGATTTCCTTAAAACAATGATTAAACACTTCATAAATATATCATATATCATATAACTATATTAATTCATTGCTTATATATATATACTAACATATTTATTAATTTGTTACGGTATAAATGTTATATTTCTGTACTAATACATAAATTGTGATAGACAAAATCTATATTAGTAAGGGCTAATCTCGCATCAAAAGTAATGTTAGGAAATAAATAATTATTTTCATACATAAGATAATTTTGAATCCTAAAATAAATTTAATGAAAATTAAAAAATATTATTTATTTTCAACTAAATAACTTTTATTATGGTAATAAAATCTAAAACAAAGGTGAGTTTGTGAGGGAGGGTGAGGGTACAATTTGAATGTAATATTTAATTTAGTCAAATGCAGATGGTGTTGAATTCCAATCTCTGCAACTTTTTGTTCACTTTTTGTTTTTCATAAAGAACCCTGCAATTTTGCACTTGGCCCCCCATTCATACAAGAGCTCAAGTGTCATTTTCAAACAGAGCAAATCCATGTTTTGTCAACTTCTCTCTGCCACCGCCATCGATCACAGCACTCTCTTAAATTAATTAATTGCTTTGATTTGCTCTTCTTACATAGTACTCCTACTACATTTTTTAATTAAATTAAATTAAATGGTTATTTGCATCAAAGTATTAATTAATAATTACATTCTAAAACTCACATGACAAAGAGACATTGCTGTTCACACATTTTTGTTATGCACATGGCTTGCCATTTTTATGGTTCCCCTCATGACCTGACCTATAATCCTACATACATTTATTCCATTAGGCAGCCATGGTACACTGACAACATTTAAATCAAATTATGCCTTCATCTTAATTATCAAGATTTTATATTGCACTCTCTCTTCTAGAATCACACTGCATAACAAAATTATCAAGGTTTTGCATTGTACTCTTGTTACGTGAAATAACGCTGCAATGTCATTATTTTATTTAGGATTGACTGCTGTAATGTTATGATTTCAATTAGGGTTGATAAACGAATTCTATCTTTATAGGAGTATTTTTCAACTCTTATATATTTTTTAATTTATTTCTCTTGTTTAATTTAAATTCTTTTCTTTTGTATTTTTTATTTTTTAAGTGAGCCGACCCATCATAAAATACTATGGGCTAGTATTCTCAACCCACTTTAAAATTAAGGCAAGCGGGTTGACCTATCTTATAATGGGTCAAGAGTGACAAGATCAATCAAAATGGATTGACTCACTTTGTCATACCTAATTTCAAAGACCACTAAAAATTTATTGTGATATACAATAATCGCGTATTTGACATATTTTATTTTATTTAACCTAATGCAAGTTAATATAAATGTAATTTAAACCTTCTAATTGTATAATAACCTTCACCTTGTTACCATAGACTATACTAGTATGTAGTGTGAATGTGATATAAATCAATAAATCCTGATTAATTAATTTGTAATTAATTGGATGCATATTATGTATGTTTGCAGTTCAACAATAGAAGAGTTTGCTTCAAGAGTTTCCAGCCTTGCACAAACATTAGCTGAGATACTAGCAGAGAAAATATTGGGTGAAAAATCAGATTTGTTTAAGGAGAATTGCTTGCCAAACACGTGTTATCTTAGATTGAACAGATATCCACCATGCCCTATTGCTTCTGGGATTCATGGTCTTATGCCACATACTGATAGTGACTTTCTCACAATATTATATCAAGATCAAGTTGGAGGTTTGCAATTGGTCAAAGATAAGAAATGGATAGCTGTTAAACCAAATCCTGATGCTCTTATCATCAACATTGGTGACTTGTTTCAGGTTATTATTGTCTCTAGCTGATTGCTATATATTTATTTATTAATTTGTGTTTTTTTTTGTTGGTGATTCATGCAACATACATACATATGCAGGCATGGAGCAATGGAGTGTACAAGAGTGTAGAGCATAGAGTTATGACAAATCCAAAATTAGAAAGATTCTCTATGGCTTACTTCTTATGCCCTTCAAATGAAACCATCATACAGAGTTGCACACAACCCTCTGTTTACAGAAAATTCACCTTTCAAGAATACAGACAACAAGTTCGAGATGATGTTCACAAATTCGGCTCCAAAATTGGCTTACCCAGATTTCTCACTCATCAACAAACTTAATTCATAAATACTCCTTAATTATCATATCATTAATTATATTATACTCCAACTAGGATATATATATACATATTTGTCATATATTACTTGTGAACTAGCAGAAAAGAGGTTGATATAGAAATTAAAGAGTGGGTGATATCTCAGAGTTAATTAGTAGTGAAATTGACATGTTTGATGCTGTCTCATTCTGTCACAACAATTTCTAGATACATGTCACTAGAAGAGAATGGAAACAGAATCTTAATCATAGAATATTATATATATAATTATATTCCAGTTCCATACCTGAGAGTTTATAGACCAAATATATTTATATGTAGCTGATAATTTAATTTGTTGCCGCTAATAATTTATCATAGATTCTAGAAAAATAAGTTATTTTTATTCTCATTAATTTTATATTAATTTAATGACAGTGAGTTTTAACTAGACGGGAAGATGGGATTAGCACCATCTCTATTGGGAATTGCACCATTCTTTTTATATGTAAGAATCATAAATTTATATACTAAAAAGGATGGTACTACTCCCAATAGGAATTGTGTTAATCTCATCCACTTAAAAAAACAAAGAGACCCGAGGTGGTTAGTTGCTATTTTGTTATCAAACACTAAGACACTAAAGCCCAAAGAGAAAAAAAAATCCTTAACATATAATATATAATATTATATAATATATAATATATAATATAACACTAAAAAAGGGACTTGAGGTGGCTAGTTACTTTTGCGCTATCTAACACTAAGGCATAAGGCCCAAAGGGGAAAAAAAAAAAGTCCTTCACATATAACATACAATAAAATTTTATTTCAGTTTTTTTTTATTTCTTATTATTTAGCTCAGACAACTCGTTTAACCCATCAACTCGAGTGGGTTGAGTCGGATTATGTTTTTCATGGCTCATTTTTTGGATAAACTTGTGATGAGCCAACCTAGGAGAGCCAAGTTGGCTCATTTTGACGCCTCTAATAATATACGATCTTTAAAAAAAAACTCGACTTTAAAAATATTAAAAATTATATAAATTGAATTCGAAACTTAAAAGTTAATACACCCTCCATCCCATATTAAGTGTCGTTTTAAAGAAAAAAATTTGTCTCACTTTATTTGTCATTTTATAGTTTCAATGAAGCATTAATTATGTTTTACCAAATATATCATTGAGACTTAAATAAATGTTTTAAGAGATGTAATTCACTAATTAATAAGAGTGATAAGGGGTATAATAGGAAGTTAGACAATTATTTGTGTAAAAACAAGAAAATTAATGACATTTTTTAAATTGTGTGTAATAATCTTAAACGACACTTAATATGGGACGGAGCGAGTAATACTTTGCTAAAAAAACACTTCGAATAACTTAAGTAATTTAAAAAGCGCACTTTTATTTGATTTTTTTTGAAAAACACCATATTCTTCAAGTGTATAGTACACAATCTCTTAAAAAAATTGAACTTGATTATAAAAATATTAAAAATTATGTAAATTGAGTTCGAAACTTTATTTAATAATACTTTGATCTCAAAAGAACTTCAAATAATTTAATTAATTTGAAAAACATGTTTTTTTTAAAAAACAACATAATATTCATATCAAGTGTCTAATACACGATCTATAAAAAATTGAGCTTGATTTTAAAAATTTAAAAATTATGTAAATTAAGCTATAAACTTCAAAGTTAATAATACATTGTTTTCAAAAAAAAACTTTGAAAAATTTAAGTAATTTAAGAAAAGCACTTTACTTTTTTCTTTCAAAAAAAATATACTATACTTCATGATCTCTTAAAAAATTGAGCTCAATTAAAAAAATATTTAAAATTATGTAAATTGAACTCGAAACTTTAAAATTTAATAATACATTGCGCTCAAAAAGACTTTGCATAATTTAAGTAATTTAAAAAAATTTGTTTTACATTTTTTTTCTCGAAAAACATCATATTCTTCAAGTGTATAGTATAAAATCTTTTTAAAAGTTGTTGCAATTTTTTAAATATTAAAAATTATGTAAATTGAGTTCGGAACTTTAAAGTTAATAATACAATCTACTAAAAAAACTTCGAATAATTTTAGTAAATATTATACGATCTCATAAAAAATTGAGCTCAATTTTAAAAAACATCATATTATTCAAGTTAATATTATACGATCTCATAAAGAATTGAACTCGACTTTAAAAATATTAAAAATTATGTAAATTGATTTTGAAACTTTATAGATAATAATACACTGCTCTGAAAATTTTAAATAATCTAAGTAAATAAAAAAAAATGCGTTTTCATTTTTTTTCACGAAAAACACCTTATTCTGCAAGTGTTATTTTAAAGAGACATTTTTTTTTTGAATAACACTCAATACTTAGTGTATACTACACGATCTCTTACAAAATTGACCCAATTGTAAAAATGTTAAAAATTATGTAAGTTGAGCTATAAATTCAAAGTTAACAATACACTGCTCCAACAAAATTTAAGTAATTTAAAAAATATAATTTTTAATACTCTATTTTTCAAGTAAATAGTACACAATTTCTTTAAAACTGTTGCAATTTAGAATTAATAAAAAGTATATAGATTGAGCTCGAGATTTTAAAGTTACTAATAATTGCTTTAAAAAATTCTAAAAATTTAATTAATTTAAAAACTATATTTTCATTTTTTTAAAACAACACCCTATTATTTAGTACACGATATTTTACAAAGTTGTAGGATTTTTAAAGATATTATATGTAAATTTAGCTCCAAACTACAAAGTTAATAATACATTGCTCTAAAAAAAATCGAATAATTTTAGTAATTTGAAAAACACTTTTTCAACTTTTTTCAAAAAAACATCATGGTACACGATCTCTCCAAAAATTAAGCTCAATTTTAAGAATATATAAATTATATAAACTGAGCTCGAAACTTCAAAATTAAAAAGATATTGCTCTAAAAAAATTCAAATAATTTAAGTAATTTCAAAAAAATATCTTCATTTTGTTTTTTTTTAAAACACCGTTTTTTCAGGTGTCTCTTAAAAATTTGAGCTCGATTTTAAAAACAAAAAAAAGAAATTGTAAGGGCTTGTTTGATATCTCTTTTTGAAAACAAATTTCTGTTTTTAAAAACAGAAAACTAAAAAACTCGTTTGGCAATCGAGTTTTCAAAAACAGTTTTCGGAAACAGTTTTTGTTTTTCAGTATTTAAAAACTAAAATATAAAAACATCTAAAACATGTTTTGATTTTCAGTTTTCTGAATTTACACACAAACTTGTATTGAAAACTCCTCTCACTTTTTTTAAAAACTGTTTCTGAAAACTGTTTTATAATACAATTTTTAAAAACTAAAAATTAAAACTGTTCCAAACAAGCTCTAAGTTGAACTTGAAAATTTAAAGTTAATAAAACATTGCTGAAAAAAAAAACTTTGAATAATTTAAGTAATTTAAAAAATACGTTTTCATTTTCATTTAGAAAAACACTATTTTTTAGTGGTACACGATCTGTTAAAATATTGCTGCAATTTTTAAAATATTAAACATAATGTAAATTGAGTTCGAAACTTCAAAGTTAATAATTTATTATTCTTTAAAAATTGAATAATTTAAGTAATTTAGAAAAACATTTTAATTTCTTTTTTAAAAAAACATCATTCTTCAAGTGTATACTACACGATCTTATAAAAAATTAAGCTCGATTTTAAAAATATTAAAAATTATATAAATTGAGCTAAAAATTCAAAGTTATTAATACATAGCTCTAACAAAACTTCGAATAATTTAAGTAATTAAAAAATATATTTTCACTGTTTTTTTCAAAAAACACTCTCTTCTTCAATTGTATAGTACACAATCTCTTAAAAAGTTGTTGCAATTTTAAAAATATTAAAAATTATGTAAACTGAGCCCAAAACTTCAAAGTTAACAATACATTGCTCTCATTTTTTTTTAACAATTTAAGTAATTTATGAAACACGTTTACATTTCTTTTTATAAAACACTCTATTATTCAAGTGTAAAATACACGAACTCTTAAAAAATTATTGCTCTAAAAAAAAGTATTAAAAATAACATTAATTGAGGTCGAAACTTAAAGTTAATAATACATTGCTTTAAAAATTTTAATAATTTAAGTAATTTAAAAAATGTTTTTTTATTTTATTTTCAAAAAATACCCTATTTTTAAAGTGATAGTTCACGATCTTTTTAAAAGTTGAGATTGATTTTAAAAATATAAAAATTATTTAAATTGAGCTCGAAACTTTAAAGTTAATAATACGTTTCTCTAAAAAAAAACTTTGATTAATTTAAGTAATTTAAAAAACGCATTATTTTCTTTGAAGAACACCATATTCTTCAAGTATATAGTACAAGATCTTTTAAAAATTTGAGTTCAATTTTAAAATATTAAAAAATATGTAAATTGAGCTCGAAACACCAAAGATAATAATACATTGCCTTAAAAAATTTGAATGATTTAAGTAATTTAAAAAATATATTTTTATTTTCTTTTAAAAAAAACACTCTATTCTTCTATTGTTAGTACACGATCTCTTAAAAAATTAAGCTCGATTTTAAAAATATTGAAAATTATGTAAGTGGAGCTCAAAACTTTAAAATTAATAATACATTAATCTAAAAAAAACTTTGAATAATTTAAGTAATTTAAAAAAATGTGTTTTCATTTTTTCTTTTAAAAAAACATCATATTCTTCAAGTGTATTGTACAAATTTTCTTAAAAAATTGAGCTTGATTTTAAAAATATTAAAAATATATAAATTGAGTTCAAAATTCAAAGTTAATAATTAATTGCTTTCAAATAAACTTCAAATAATTTAAGTAATTTAAAGAAATTCTTTTTTTTTTCAAAACACATCGTAATCTTCTTTGGTGCATAGAGGCGTCAAAATGGATTATGACCCGCCCCAACCCAACTCACCGGTGGGTTGGGTTGAAAAGAGTGGCTCAATGAGGATGTGGATAAACTTTGTCCGGCTCACTTAACTTACCACCAAATGCGGGTTGAACCAGGTTGTGTTGAGTTAGCCCGGTAACCCACTATTTTAAAAAAACAAAGGAGTCCAAAGTTGGTTAGTTGTTGTTTTCCTATCTAACACTAAGGCACTAAGGTCCAGAGAGAAAAAAAATCCTTAACCTATAACAAAAAAAGGGACTTTAGGTGACTAGTTGTTGTTGCACTATCTAACACTAAGGCACTAAGGTCCAAAGGAAAAAAATCCTTAACATATAACACATAAAAAAAAATTTTCAATTTTTTTATTTTTAGGTGAGTCAACCCCATTGAACCCACCAAATTGAGTGGTTGAACCGGGTTATATTTTTCATTTTGAATTGTCTCATTTTTTTGTTAAACTCGCAGTAAACCAACTAGGATCATTTTGACATCTCTAGTTTTAACATATGAAGGTGAGAAGAATAAAACACTCTAAGTCACAAGATATTAATTTAAGTTGTTTTTGTCTCAAAATGATCAACTCATTTAAGTCGGTTTTTTTTTTCTGAACACATGTTTTTCAGGGCATCATACGTTTTGACATATTCTTAAAATTTGAGAGAATATTTTTATATGAATTCTTGAAATTCATTAGTTAAAACGTGTGGTGCCTTTAGAAGCACATGTGGTGCTAAAAGTAGTTGCCCTAGTCCTGTATTCAACAACACAGCTTAAGGCCCATGATTTGATTATAAAACAAGACGATAAGCCTATTAATATTTTTTTCGGGTGGGTGATATTGGCGCCACACCCATTTAGAGTGGTGCCATATCTTTTTTAAAAATGGCAAAATTGACCTTCTCGAAAAATATGATTCGAAAACTTTTGGATCTATTGATCCGGAAATTTCTGGATCATATTTCCAAAAATATTTAAGACTTATGTTTTAAAAAAAAAATCCAGATTATATTTTTCATAGTACATTTTTCAAAAACAAACCAGAAATAGTAATTAATTATTTAATATTTATTATTTTTATTAATTTTTTGTTTGTAATATATCTTGTACATTACTTTTAATTCACTTAACTTTTAAAAATATTAAAAATGAAATAATGAGAAAATGAGGATCGAAGGTGATTCTATGTCTTTAAACCTTAAATAAGAGCATATTATAAATTAAGCTTTAGATTCAGAAAAATAATTAATTAATAAAAAGTTATTGTCATAAACTTTTATAAAATTATAATTTTAAAATATAATATTGAAAACTAATCACCGAATATGCTCTGATTTATTTTCAAAAAATTACTCCAAAAAATTGAAAAAAGGTAATTTAGAAATTTTTTTTATAAAAAAAAAAGAAAGAAAAAGCGAGTCCTATATATTTTCGAAAAATGTGGTCAGTTCATCCAGAAATTTCCGGATGATATTTTCTGAAGAGGGAAATTTCGTTATTTTTTGAAATGGGGTGTGACACCAATAGCACCTACTTTTTTGGGATCAAGATAAGCATAGACATTTAGATCAGGAAAAGAAATTGGGCCAACAGAAGAAAAGATAAGTGCATACATTTGGATACTCAAAATGGGCCTCTCCTCTGAATTTGCAACAGAGTATTAATATTTACACCACCAATTTTTAAGCAAGCATATTACAGAAGTTTTTAAAATAGTGTTTTCAAATTATTATATTTTTGTCAACAATTTGTTTTTTCTAAAAATAGTATTTTCGGAATATCATTTTTTAAAAATAAAAGTTGTGAGATTATAAAAAACGGTGGTGCCAATATTATCTTTTTGAAAGGTGGTGAGATTTCATGGCTAGTTAGAGTAGTTTCTAATCCTCGTACTCAATATTTCTACAAATCCTCTTACTTACTCATTAAAGAATATTTTCAATATTTTTTTTGATTTCAAGATTGAAAGTGCATTTAATTTCATACTTTATATGATAATGCGAGGATAAATAGGAGAATTTTTATGATGATATAGCATTACTTGGCTAGTTAATATAGGCACCACCATTTTTTATAATCTCACTCCTGATATTTGAAATTTCATTTCATTTGCCTTGTATTTCATTTCATCTGCCTTGTTTAAAGGAAGTAAGTGTAATTTCAAAAATAAAAAAGGTGTAATAATCTAAAAAAAAAGGAGCATTAGAGAATGGATTCCAAACAAAAAAGAGTATTAGATAATCAAGATATGAAATACTAACGGCATGTTTGGAAAAAATTATTTTCTAACATACGTTGGATAGTTTTATTTTGTACTTAAGAAAGCTTTTGATTATTCTTTTAACAAAGGAAAAAGTCTTTTGTCTTTTAGCTAAAAATTGAACATTATTTCAAAAAGTTTCAAAATCACTTTTCATAGCTTAGAATTATCTTAAAAATTGATTCTGACAACAAATATATCAAAACAAAAATTGATTATGTGTGTGTTTGGCACAACTAGCTTATAGCTTATTTAGGAGCTTATAGCTTATGAGTAAGTAGAGGTGTTTGGTGACAATCGATTTACCAAACAGAACTATAAGTCATAAGCTATAAGCTAGTTTTACCCAACAGAGCCTATGTATCACACAATCGATTTTTTTCACAGTTTATTTTCAAAATTAATTTCAGCTAATCCAAACATACTCTAAGAGCGTGTTAGGATTAACTGTGAAAATTAGATTATTTTGAGGATCAATTATAACATAATCAATTTTTGTTTCGGTATATTGTTGAAAAATGATTTTAAAGATAATCTTTTAGGTTTAGATGGTATAAAAATTGCTTTTTATAGTAAATATTTAAATGATAAGAGAAAAAATTAAATTAAAGCTAAAAGTTTTTTTCAATGAGCTCCAAATTCTTGTTTATTTTAAAAGAAGTTATTTATAGTTATAACGAAAAATAAAAAATTAAAGCACCTAATCAATAGTCATCCAAACATACTCTAAAACACGGATTCAATCAAGCCTTGTGCATCTATTTTGAACTAAGTTTATTCTGTGAAGATCATGGTTCCTTATTTTGTCACACTTCAATTTTATTATTTTTAATAAGCGACACATGATTATAGTGGTTACGAAAAATAGATAAAATGGTCATCTTGTAAACCAATTTTTGAGAGTAAATTAGACTCAAACCCCCCAAAATTATAAGACTGTATCAACAAAATATTTTGATATCCACCAAAATATTAGCTTTAGAATTATTGATGAGTCTAACATCATCCCGAAAGACATGTTTGCATCTCGATCCCAAACTACCGATAAACCGTGAAAAATCTCAAGAAATTTCAAATGATTAGTTCTTCCTTTGTTCTAACCCACCAAACTAGTAGAAGAGTCACGTATGACATCACCAAACTCACTAAACAGCTGATTGAGACACAAACTGTCATCACAATTAAGGATGTATAATAGTGCTTGAACTCTTTATGTTCATCAATACTTTTGCTCTCCACGATGAGTTGTTTCACCTATCTGCTAAGGTTAATTGTCGTGTTAAGGTTATTTGTTTGGGAAAATAGATGTGACGTTCACATGCTTCCAATTATTTCGAAGAAAATGTAAGTTGCATATACGAAATTTGGCAAATGAACCTACATATTTCATACCTAGTCTATTACGAACTGCTTCCAGAAATAAATAAACATTCTCTGTCACTACAAAAAGCACTTTTTTATGCACTGCTATTTCTTACAGGAAATTGAAAAAATAAAAAATAAGCCTTTTGATCACGCATGCCTTGGTGACTAATGAATACGCAAACACTATTATAGCATCTGATCTAGGTGTACACTTCACTTATTGGTATTGTCTTTCTTTTCCTCCCTCACATGAAAAGTCACAAATGCACTTAACAAATTAAAAGGTTCAATGTTTATCACTTACCATGATTCCATTGGTGTGTGTTTTGCTTACTGTAATTGTTGCATGTAAAATCAAAAGAGAACAAGTGCAAGTAAAAGGCGAATGAAGAAGGTTCCCAGAGAGTAAAAATTGACTTTATGATCCTCCACTGAGTGAGTTTAATTTCATTTTTATACAGAACTAATTTCACGTTTGACATGATCTGACACTTACCGATAGCCTGTGAATTGTGATCACACAACAAATAAACTAAAGTGCAATGCCCACCAAGTGATCTTTAGTTGTCATCCATTCATATAAAAAATAGGAAGAATATTCCATTTTCTCCTTCTCTGTGACAGTACAGTATTTGATTTGGCTATGTATTTATCTCTTGTTGTCACCAAAAAGCAGATTTTTGAGTTAGCTTTTTGTCTTCTCCAAACTTGTTTGGTCAGAATTTTGTACTTAATTTAACTCCAGAGTGCATGTCCTGTGTCTGTACTTAATTTCACTCATTTTGGTTACTGATTGTGAGAGTGAAATATATGAGCAACATTGTTCCGATGCTTGACCTGTTCCACAACACCAGCAAAGCAGAGCAATCAATTAATAACAAATGCAAATTCTCAACATTAAAATAAATTTATATTTAATTCATTTGAATCTTACAACGTGGCAAAGAAGAGGAGAACCCTTTTAGGATCAAGAGGCCATGAAAAAGAATATCGTCTGAAACTATTTCTGCGAGTTATAATGCATTTGGTACTTTCGGTTGCGGTGGTGGTGTTGCCGGAGATATTAATATGATGATGATGATGATGGAATTGTGGGTCCAAAGTGGAGCCCACTGTGGACTTTTCCGGCGTGCAACATCCAATTCCAACCACAGTAGTAGTACCTGCAATTTCAATCATACCCATACCTCATAATTAATATATATATATATACTAGTAATTAACCATTCGTTACCTCGCAAGGCATGGTTCTTCTAACTTCTCATAATAGGTCAATCCGTGTGGTTTGCAAAAAGTTGGGTTATAAGAAAGCTTTTTTTTCGAGGTTTGAAAATATATTTTTGGTTATCTTATTTTTTTAGTAATGTTTATTCAGAAACTTTAAATAAATTGTTCGGTTTTTATTTTAATAATATTTAAAATTGATTTAATTTAAGATACAAGTTACATGTAATAATTATAAAAATATTTTTATTGTATATACTATTATTTATTTATTTAAATTATTTAATCAATAAAAAAAGTAAAAGATAACACGTAACACAGCAATAATGTAATACAATTATATATGTTAAGAAAAAAAAAATATACATGAATTAGATACATAATATTGACAACTTAGAAAGCATTAGCTTTAAGGAATTTAAAATATTTTTAGACATTTTATTTTTGATAATGTATATATTTCTAAAAATGTATATTTTTAGCATTTTTAATAGAGTGTTTGATATAAATTAACATCATTAGAAATATTTTTTTAATTTCAAATAAAATATCCAAAAAAAAAGTAGAGGTTACAAGTTAAATACAAAATAATTACTTATATTTTCATGGAAAAGTAACCTACCCACCTTTTATTATGGGAATGAAGATTATAGAAAATATAAAGGAAAAATATTCTTGGGAATAAATGATGCCCGTGAATCTTTTTTAAACTTTGAAATAAATATAAGAATATCACATTCCCAAGTATATTTTTTCGAAAATATTTTTCTAAACCTTAAAACAAATGTCCCTAAAATGATAAAAGTTACAAACATATTGATTTGAACCCCCAGACTGAGAGTGGTCTGCTTAGGCGTTGGACAATTGATTTTTAATAAATGATTAAGATTTATTGTTGTATAGATTTTAGACACGTTAAATGAAAGTGGATTTATTTAGTTTTGATTAAAATTAACTTTGACCACCTCAAAATCATGGGTGTAAGTTGGAATTTAGGTTGGATTAAGATCTAATTACTGATAGTCTAGTTCATGGCTAATCTTGAATATAATAGAGGATGTGTTATCTCTACTTGCACTAAAGTCATATTAACCGATTGATCCAATGACATCTTAATTGAGGCTGTGATGGGTTGCACCATAGACACTTACTCTATTGGCAAGGAATTGGGTCATACTACGCTCACTTTCATCTTTACGGTCACTCTGTTGGATTTACTTAGATGTTGAGTCTTTTTTGTAAGGACATCTCCTTTTTTATTATTAAACTCTAAACCTTAAACCATCACTTTGAAGTTATCCCAAACATTTCCTAAGCCATCCCGGTTTGATCACATCTCAATTCTCAAGATAATAATTCACTTTTCTTTTTTTTTATTGATGATAAAAATAAACTTGTACTCAACTGATAATTCTCATCATTACCCCTAATTAATTTCCCTATTAATTATCCTAAGGTTGACCAAGAACCATGCCCATTACACTAGTGACAGATTAGCAGAGTGGGTTTTCCCTTGAATTTAGCACTCATACCTAAATAAATAACTATCCTCATTAATCATAATTTAAAATTTTAATTATAATGGGATGATTACTATTCAAAATCAACATGTAAAGTGGACAAGTGATGGATGATTAATATGACAATTATTATAATAATGAAAACATATCACATAGTCCAGCAAGGTGGACCTTGCAATCAGGGGACATCCATCTTGTCCTGACACAGGTACAGGTTGGTAATGAAATTAAATTAAATATATTATTTTATTTTATAAACATAATTATTATATTGATGGACATGAAATAAGGTATGGGAGATTCATTTTAATTTGTCACCTGTGTGTGTGATCCTACATGGTAGAATATATTCATATCAATGAAACAGGTCCATAAGGGTCACACACATAATGGAAACTAACAAACAAACGTGTAGATAATTATATTCAATTTCTCTTCAACTAATGAGATACAAGAAAAGAAAAGAAAAATATTTATTTGTATCAAGGTTATATATTGAATATAATAATAAGATAATTGTGTGTATATGCATTGGAAGGGCAGTGGTACCTTTAGGAGAGCATATAGTAGGGACAGTATCCTTATCATGGAGTGTAGAATTGCCATTCACCTTCCTATCGCCCCCACGCTGTGATCCTTTCCTGGAAAGGCTCCTCTGCAACTTTTTTTTTTTTTTTAATTTTTGGAGGAATTTAAATAAAATAATAATAAATTTAAATAAATTATCCAAGAATGTAAAAGCATTAAAAAAAGCCAAAAGAATAAACGAGAGAAGACGACAACCGGGGAGATAGTCTGGTCCATTTGCAAATTTTAAGTGCAAAAGAAAGCAAAGCTGGAAAAGGATTGGGTCCACATTTATTTTATTTTATTTTATTTTTGTACATACCAACAAATTAAAATCACGTTCTGTCATCTTTTTGTCTTTTCAATTAGAAAATTGGTACGATACTGAAAAAAATACTAGTATCATTTTCAATAATGACATTCTTTCCTCAATTGTTAATTTTTTTTAAAAAAAAATAAACGAGCTTCCAAAAAAATAAATGACAAATAACAGAACTTGTAATTTTTTAACACTTTTATCCAATTGTAATTTTGTTGTTGTTAAATTACTAATTTTTTATTGAAAGGGAAAATAATACTACTAATCAATAAGACTCAGAAATTAGACAAGGTATCTGAAGAAGTGATTTAATTGGATGTGTTTTAAGCGGGATTTGCATATTTTACATTTCTAAAATATAGAAGCAAGATATATAAAAAAAAAAAAATCAAATATTTACATTATTTTATTTTCATTTTAGTTTTTTTATAGATAAATACACACACTCTAAATTAAATTGTCAATATTCTATCATAAATATTTATGGTTAAGGTTTAAATTTTAAACTTTCAATCTTTCAAATATTAAGACTTAATACATAACCAAATAAACCAATTTCAAATGTCTAAGCAAACAAAGTACTCCCTCCGTTTCTAAATATAAACCTCTACCAAACTTTTTTTATATTTTAAAATATAAGTCACTTTACAAAGAAATAGGAGTATTTATTACTTATTTTTCAATTACACAATTACCTTTTAATAATTTTAAACATATTATTAATTAGAAATAGTGAAAAAATTTGACTTTAAAAAAGATATAGTTAAAAATTGTGTAATTAATATCACTAAAATTAAGTAATCAACAACATCTTTTAATATGCGTAAATTTACAGTAAAAGACTTATATTTAAAAACGAAGGGAGTATTACTAAGCAAAAAGTTAAAGATGGTTAAATTAAATAGCCGGCTATAGCTATAATTAAGGTATCACTAATCAGTTTAGATTTATAGGTAACGGCTTAATAAATAGCAAGAGAAGAATAATACTAGTAATTCACAAAAGACATTGGATTTGGATCCAATGCCGTAAAATTTTAATGCATATACTCATACTCGTTCATAATCATTGTTTTCCCCCGATCTTCATTATTTTTTTTTATCTCCATTATGAAATTTAGTTGGTGAACGTGTGTCAGTATGGGATTTAATTTTTAATTATATTATTTTTTTATGAACTAAAAAAAATATATTAATTAAATTACTAGTATGTTTTATTATATTATTGATTAAAATATTTTCATTCATTAGCTATAATTTATTTGCATTTTTTAGCTCATCACTTGTTTCAACAATGTTAAAAATATACTCCTTCCGGCCCTATTTATAAGACATTTTTAACTAAATTACACGGACCAAGAAAAGTAATTGTGTTTAGTTAATTTTATTGGTTTTCTCAAAAAGTGTATGAAATATCATTTTTATCCTTCATTGAATAATGTGTTAGCCAATTATAATTAAAGAGTTAAAATAGTCAATGCATTTAATAAGGGTAAAAAAGAAAAGAAACAATGAATGCATCATAAAAACTATAAAATGTTTTATAAAAAAGACCATGAAAATTTTCTAGATAGTGTCTTATAAATAGAACTAGAGGGAGTAGTAAAAAAGAATAATATTAAATCAAATAAAAAGGATAGGGGGGAATACCAATAATAGCACCATTGAATTCATTATTATGAAGCTTAGCATTAAAAAATGCGCTAGTAACCTTCTCAACTTTAAATTAAGGATTATTGATTCCAACAAGAAACAGAACACTGACTCTGTTTTGCTTGTAACTTAAGCTTATAAAACATTAAATAAAATTAATTAATTAGAGAGAGTTACCGTAAGTCTGGAATTTGCATTATTGGTGTTGTTATCTTTGTTGATTGCGGAAGAGAAGGTTTCCATATCAATCACAAAGCTATCGTCTTTCTCTGTTCTGTACTTATATGAATTTATATCATCCCTAACCGTTATGCTCTTCTCTTCCGATTCTAAATCCTGCAACAACAAACAAAAATAAATAAATAAATAAATTGAAAAAAGATGAAGAAAACTAAACGAAATTTTCTCACCAATAACTTGGGGATTTCCGCCATTTCCAATCACTTAGAATGAACGAGTATTTGATTTTTTAAGGCCCTGGCTTGCGTACCGAATGGGGTTTAGAACAGGAAATACCTGATCCTGATTAGTCAAAACTATATATTATTATTATTATTTATTAAAATTTATAAGGAAAAAAACACGAATAAATTAAAGAAAGATTGAAAGACCAATTGGAAAATAATGCAAGATATATAGTCTCGTGAATCATATATAAGGCAGAGTTTATGAATTACCTGATTGGTTTGGAAAAGCATACGGGAAGAAAGAAGAAGGACAACCCACTTACAGAGACTCACGTTTCTCTTCTTCTTGCTCTTTTCTTTTTTCTGAAAATAAATAAAATAAAATAAAATGTTGTAAGACTTTTAAGAGGGTTGGAAAGTACAGGAAGAGAAGATACGAGAGTTATTTGCTTTGTGGAGGAAGATGATAATATTTGATATGAAAGGGTAGAGAGAGATAATAAACTCATGAACATGACTTGTAGTTGTAACTACTATCAAATATGGTGTGGGCTCCTGCTTAATTCTCACAGATTTTAAATTTGGGTCTCAAACGTAATATTATATTAAAATGTAAAATTTTTAGTGACCACCAAAATTATAATTAGCCGAAATTGTGATTTATAATGACAATTTAATATAATTACAAATTAAAGAAGACAAAGAAACAAATTAAAGTGATGAAATAGGAAAATGGAGCGGTGAAAAATAAGAGACAGAACTAGAGAGAAAGATAGTTATGTGGGGCTCTCGCATTCTTATATGTTTTCTGTTTGTTTTAGTTAAATATACATATTTTAAAAGAATATATATATATATATAAACATCATTGTTGTTTTAATGATTATTATTGTTATTCAAAATGGATTAGGTCTAGTAAAAGTATATTAGTTAGGTAAGATAAGAGAGTGTATATGAGAATATTTTATAAGGAGATTTTTTATTTGAATTTTTGTAAAAAATATTTTCTTAAAAAAAATTTATTCATGTTACTTTAACTTTTAAAATTACGAAATTTTTTAAGTAAATTTTAACAATACAAAATAAAAAAGTTATTATTGATACTCCCTCCGTTCTTATTTATAAGTCACCTTCTAGAAATTTTTTGTGTTCCTTTTTATAAGTCACTTTTTAAAGTATGTGAAACATTAAATATTTTTTCCCTCATATATTCTTGTAATATTTAAGAACTTTACAATTTTTAATAATTATGTTAACCAATAGTCTTGCTCTAATTAAAGTGGATAGAGTCATTGATGAAAGAGATTGGTGAAACAAAAAAAAATTAAATAAAGGTAACTATGAAAAGTAAATATAAATTTTGTTAACTCCAATATTGTTAACTAATTTTAATTAATTTTCTTAAGACGTGTGAATTAGTTAAAAGTGACTTATAAATAGGAATGGAGAGAGTATTTTATTTTGTAAAGAGAATATGGTAAAGGGACTTAGTGCCACGTTCGCAGATAAGTACATATCCGGATTCACTTTTATTTGTTCATACTTATTATATAAAAGAAATTTTATATTTTATCACATCAATAATAACACATAATTTATTTACATAATAGTACTTCATATGTGTAAACAAAGTTCATTAGTTTTTTTTTTTACACAAAAAGTTTATTACTTAATTACAACTAGTTTTGCTTAAATTTTAATTGGGTCAACAGTATTTTTCAATTATCATTTTGGGTTACCAAATTTACAAAGTTAACATTTACATAATAGGAGTATCTCTTTGAGCAAATAATTATTGGTGATTGATTATTGATTTTATTCCGTTAAAGTGTGTGTAAAATAAGTAAGAAAAATTGTATTTATTTTTAATTTAAAGTAGGTTAAAGTTACCAATAAGAGTATTTCTTATGTTTTTCTTATGTTTTTTTTATAGGAAAATGTTAAAATGTTGTTAGAAAGTATAACTTTTTTATATTTTTAAGAGACGACAAAGTGTGTGCATGTGATTAATTTTTTAATAGTAGTAACATTAACAAGTGTCATTAGGGCACTTGCTAACAAGACCCTTTTTTATATGTTAGTAAAATAATAATAATAAAATAATAATAATAAATAAAAAGTAATAGTAATAAAAATAAATATAAATAATAATAATAAATAATAAAAACAATAATAATAATTAATAAATAAATAATGATAATAGATAAATAAATAATCATAATAATAAATAAAAAGTAATAGTAATAAAATAAAAAAAATAATGATAAATAATAATAATAATAATAATAATAACTTATGCACTCTGATATCTTATAGACATACGAAACACTAGATAGGATAAGAACTTATCCAAGCTTATCCAACTCATATTCTATCATGCTCTTATTTAACAATGTTATTTTATCCATCCTTATCATATTATGTCCATCGAACGGGTCCTAAGTTTCTAACTTTATACTTAGTCACTTTAACCCTTTGTTTTGAGTGATTTTGTGATGAGAGAAAATGGGAGAAGAAAAAATAGGTGAATAGTGTAATTTTCTCCTATTTGGTTTGGGAGAAAATGTGTCAAATCTAGTGGAGTCAGCGAAGAAAATTTTCTCTTCAATTTGGAGAGAGAATTGTTAGTGAGTGAAAAACTTTGTACTATTCATAAAACTCACACATTAATTTTCTTATTTTTCTCTCACTTTTATCTTGTTCCTACTTTTTTTTCTTCAAACTTTCTCTCATCAAACTAAACAAAGGTAAGAAAAAATTGATTCAATTCAGACTATGTACTCGAAAATTATATGTACAGTCTTTCATATCATAAATCTCATCCAAAATTGATTTCATTAATGTTAAATTTTAGTGACTTTGCCAAGCAAACTTTTTTGGACTAAAAATATTTGACAAATGCTCCGTAGTGGGCCAAGAGGCCCAATTACCTCCATCATCAACAGATACATAACTGGGCCGCACCATTGTTGTAACATAAAAATACAAATGTTGTTTGATTTTATTTTTTATATATATCAGGTCAAACCTAAATTTAAAATGTAGAACATAATTATTTAAATTATGTTAAAATAAATTCATAATTGTATTATATAATTGTGAAATTAAACATACATCACGTATCCTATGCCAAGCAATTTTAAAACGTTCATGTAATTACTTAGGAAGATTTAATGTGATAAAAAGTTGTGACTCACTTTGTTCTAAACCATATCAAGAAACTTTTCGCGACAAAAACATGCTTACAACTTACAAGTTAGAATACATCAAGAGATATATAATGCTGATTCTTTTTTAAAGTACATTTTAATTTAAAATATTTTCTCTAATCAATAAATTAAAAAGTTAATATATAAATATTATTAAAATAATTAAAAATAGTAATAATAGATATTTTAGTATGATAATCTCACCGTTCCTTTTTTATATTTGTATTTTTCCTTTTTATTTTTATTTTTATAAATAATTATAAAATTGTTATTTTACTTTTGCTTGGTTTCCCAAAATTTATAAAAATATATGAAAACAAAAAAAAATCTTATTTGTAGTGTTATCTATACAAATATTTTTAAAAAATCAAGTTAACAATTTTATAATGTTGATAAAAATTAAAATAAGAAATAAAAATACAAACTTACAAAGTATTGTACCATTACTGTACCACATGTCAAAATTAGTTAAATATAGTATTTGCTACCCATCTTTCTTTCATCACTTTAATTTGACTTTCATGTTACTAAAATGGCTATTTATTAATAAGTGTGGGATCTCATCATATCGGTATGTACAAGTCCTTTTTTTAGGTATACTGAGCACTGAACTTTGAATTTAAAGTTTATAAAGTTTATATTTATTAATTTACCAAAAAAAATTTATATTTATTTCTTAACTCTTTCATTATTAGTTTTATTTCAATGGTTTTTTTTTTCTTCATACATACGGCTTAAATCGGTAAGAGTTTACACATCATTTAATGAAATTCTTTTTGTGGATGAAATAAAAAAAAGTTGTAAAGATTAATTTATCAAATGAAGTGTCTATTTGTGATTATGTTTTTGTTCATTGTTACTTTAAATAGATTATTTTAATAATATTTATTTTTTATTCTTTTAAATTTATTGGTAAAAAAATATTTTTAATTAAAAAAAATAAGAGAAGTGGTAATAGACAACAATAGTCTCTTCCTTTTTCAAAATGATTGAGATCATTTTAATCCTTAACTTTTGTAGAATGTGAATTAATTCATAACTGATATTAATAGAGTCAGGAACGGATCAAGAGGGGAGAAAAGGGGCCATTTCCCATTAACATCACGTTCCGCCTTCGATTCCTTGCTGGGCATTTCTTCCCTTTCACTTTTTTATTTTCGCATGTTTCTTTCATATGCCTTTTCTTTCTCTTTTTAAACTAGCTTTTGACCCATGCGTTCGCACGGGTCTTTGTTATTACGCGTTTGTGAGGTTGTGTCAATATTTTATAATTTTATAATTTTATAATGAATATACAATAAAACATATAAATGAGTTTGATCATATTTTAACCAAATAACATTAAAAAATTAATGACTCGGATTAGTCTCATCTTAAGGGTAGAGGAACCTGTGATTATACCAAATTTTTTTTTAACAAATAAAAAAAAACAAAGTAAAAAAAATGGAAAGGAAAGAATGGAAAATAGAGAAAAAAAATAGTGAAATAAACTTGAAATGAAGGGAAGTGGAGAGAGAAGAAAGAGAAAGAAAAAGGAAAAAAAAGAAGTAAGAGAAAAAGAGTTTAATAATTAAATTTAATTTTATTATTGAAATTTTAAATTTTAAATTTTAAAATTTTCTAATCTCAAAGCAATCCAAAATACAAAAAATCTGGATGAAAAATCAAAGCTTTTAAACTTGGATTAACATCCAAAATACAAAAAATCAAACAAAGAGAGAATAGAATAAAATAACATTAAACAAAATTTTGGAGAGAAACTGAGTTAATGTGAACATGACACTTGGCAAAATAGATTGCTTGTGAGTCAAAAAGGAGTTTCTTTTCTTATAGTATATGATTTGTTTTGTAATATTCATTCTCTTCTTTATTTTATTAAAAGTATATTTTCTTTTGATATTTAAAAAGTTATAAACATATGAAGAATATATATTTATATTATTTTAAGTAAGTAAATACTAATATTTAAATATTTTATTTCAAAAAATTAATATTTAATTTCTTCAATAAACTATTTTTGTTGTATTTTAGTAATTTTATAATGATTTTTATTATTATTTTAATGTGGTCAAAAGTTTATTATTTGTTTGCATTTAAGAAAAAAATATTAAATTTTCATTTTTAGAAGAATTCTAAATTTGATGTTTCGTGTTGTTTTTCTATAAAAACTTATATATTTTTTATCTTTATTTATAAACTCTCTATATACTTAATAATTTTTTTATTGTTCTCATTTTAAGTTTCGGCCCCTCACCCAACATTTTTGGATTCGTCCCTCAACAGAGTGCCTAGGTGACACATTATTTGACACAAAGAATTCCACCTAAGCGATAAATTGATGTCATTTTGTTTAATCTCAAAACATGTCACTCAATTAATTTCTCAAATCACTTATAGTAAAACTTAATTTTGAGCGCAAAACGATGTGTAACTCTAGAGTTTAAGCAAAACGACATCGTTTTATCATTTGTAGCTAATGTGGAAGTGCCACACATAAATACATAATGTACCATATAAGCACTCCAATGATGTCACGGACTAATGTGCCATGTGAAGTATAAAGTCAGACTAATTCAAGTATTGACATTGGGCATTAGTCCACTTTGTCATATACCAAGTCTTTTAAGGTTGAAAGATTGGAAGTTCAATGTTCAAAACTTGGCATGAAAAATTTAGTGTTAATATTGAAAATTTAGTTTAAGGTGTGTAATTATTTAACTATAAAAAAATTAATTCAAGTATTATACGAAGTAAAAGATTAAAACATCCTATAACTACAAATTTAAGAACTATTTTAAAAAATTATTTTTTAAAAAATTCAAACGAGGTTAAGCTTCCAAAAAAAAACGAGGTTAAGATGCATTCTCAATTAGAATAAAGTTTAAATAGGTCAATTTTTGTTGTATAAATTAAATATAGGAGGGAGTAAATAGTATTGGCTGGGTCAAACTAAGATGTCAAAGACATTGGACATAGATGGGAAATGCAATTAATGAAAATATGAATCTTCCACCAACAATAACAACCTAATAACAACTCTTTCTAGGGGGAGAAAAAAAAATCAAAGTCCAAAGATGTTTCCCTCAAAATCAAATCAGAACAGAGCAACCCTCTTCACACTTCTCTCTCTCTTTGTCTTGCTGCTACTGCTAATTCACCATTCAATCCCAATCGAAGCAGCTCCTAATTACATCGGTTCTTACTGCAACAACAACGCAACTTACGCACGTGACACCCGACTCGGCGCCAATCTCAATGTCCTCCTCTTTTCTCTAACCACCAACGCCTCCCAACAACAGGACGGTTACTATATGACCATCATGGGATTCGGAACCACTGACGCCGTTAACGGCCTCTTCCTCTGCCGTGGCGATATTAACGCCTCCTCCTGCCAGCTATGCGTCAACGCCGCCGCGAGTGAGATCACGCGCCGCTGCCCTAACCAGACGGAGGCCGTTATCTGGTACCAGGAATGTTTGTTGCGTTACACCAATAAATACTTCAGGTAAGGACGGATCTACTTGCAGCTTACAACTCTCATTTTAGTTCATTTTATAAACCTACGTTTGTAAAAAAATTGTTCCCTTTCAAATTTTGTACTCAAACTCTTTAATTTGTCCTTTAATTTTTTTTATAAAAGGAAAAACAATTTTTTTTCATAAAAAAATAATACAACTAAAAATCGAGTCTTGTATCAACTCAGTTACATAAATAATATAAAGGAAAAACATTTTCATCGTGGGTTTGAATTAATTTTTTTTTATATATAAGCAATTTAAACTTATTAAAAGAGGTGTTTGAATTAACTTAATTTTAAAAAATAATTATTTATTTTTATAAATTTAATGATTTTGGAACAAATTATAAAAAATATTAAGAGACTGAATTTATCTTTTTTAAATGATTTAAAAGATTAAATTAATTTGATTTTAAATATTTTATTTTATTTTATAGTAAAACTAAGTTGATGAACGTAAAAAGAATTTAGAAAGTAATTACTAATTATGAAATCCGTTCAGGTACTACAGCATGGTGCCAGGTTTGAGCACGCGGAACGGCACTAACATTTCTGGCGTTGACTTGGAACGGTTCAACCAATCAGTGTTGGGATTGTTGAATGACGTGGCAAGGGAAGCGGCTAATTCACCGACGGCGAAGAAGTTTGCGACCGGAGAAGTAAAACTAACAAGTTCAGAGACGGTATATGGGTTGGGGCAGTGCACGATGGATATAACGAATTCGCAGTGTGAGATTTGTTTACGAAACGCCATCGGAACTCTTCCGCCGGCTCAGCAAGGCGCCACTGCTCTCCTTGCCTCCTGTTTTCTCAGATACGAATTGTATCCCTTTTACACCGTCACTGCCACGTCATCATCTTCTTCTTCAGGTAACCTATATACCTGACGTGGGGAATATTAATCAAAAAGCACTATGTGTGTGGCTGTTGTTCTGTTTCTGTTTCTATGTTTTCCTAGTTCTAGTACTCAATTATCTATCTCTTTGTAATTGTACTTCCTGTGCTTTTCTATTGAATGTACGTCTTTTTTGCCGATTAAAAAAAATGTGTAAAGTGGCTTAAAGAATCAAAGTTTAATATAAGTTTTGTTAATAATACATTATGGTTAATGATAACTTAAGCAAATATTATTGTGCAGGGAAAAGTAATATTGGAACTAAAACGGTTCTCCTGATTGTTTTTCTGGCCTTGGCTGCGGTAATACTGTCATTTTTAGGCTGCTATTACCTACGGAGAAGATCAAAGCAGAAACGTAGAACAATTCTAAAGGAAAATTGTAAGTAATCCTGTTTTCATTTGCTTTTTTTCTAGCCGAGTTAATACAATGGTTATTTTTTATTTTTTATTTTTCATTTTTGTTTTCTTGTTTACTTAATTCCTTTATTTATTTTGGTTTAGTTGGGGATGAACTTAAGACTTTGGAATCCTTACAATTCAGTTTAGCCACAATTGAAGCTGCCACAAACAAGTTTTCACAGCAGAACAAGATAGGCGAAGGAGGTTTTGGTGTTGTCTACAAGGTAACTCAATGGATGAAAGATAATATTTTATGATTAAAATTAATTATGTAAATATATCTCTTTAGATAAAACTTTAAACAAATGGAAGAATTCTTGTTTTCTCAATATTATGTTTATATTCTCGTTGTTAACCAATCAGCTATAATTTCAGGGTGTTCTTCCTGATGGGCAACAAATAGCAGTAAAAAAACTCTCAAGAAGTTCAGGACAAGGTTCAGTGGAATTTAAAAATGAAATTTTGTTGATAGCTAAATTACAACACAGAAATTTAGTGACATTATCAGGATTTTGTTTGGAAGAGCAAGAGAAAATGCTTATATATGAGTATGTGCCTAACAAGAGCCTTGATTACTTTCTATTTGGTAACAAACTTCTACTCTTACCTTTACAGCTTTACTAGTTGGAGTTTTTTTAGCCTATTTCTTTTATAAAGTGTACTTGTATTAAAAAGTTTTCCATATATAGCTTATGAAATTTTTTATGGCTTATGATGAATTTGTAGATCCCCACAAGCAAAGAGTATTGCAATGGTTTGAGCGTTATAAAATTATAGAAGGAATTGCTCGAGGAATTCTTTACTTACACGAGCATTCACGATTAAAAGTTATACACCGAGATCTAAAACCTAGTAATGTGTTGTTAGATGATAATATGAATCCAAAAATATCAGATTTCGGCATGGCAAGAATAGTTGCAATTGATCAAGAACAAGGAAATACAAACAGAATTGTTGGAACATAGTGAGTACTTCTTACAATTGTTACTCTTCTTAAATTTTCTTATATTTTTAGTTTCATTAAGGTTCTAATCTTAATTTTATTTATATAGTGGTTATATGTCTCCGGAATATGCAATGCATGGACAATTTTCTGAAAAGTCTGACATATTTAGTTTTGGAGTTATAATTCTTGAGGTAATTAGTGCAAAGAAAAATGCTCGTCCTATTGAGTCACACGACTTTGATGACCTCCTCAGCATGGTGAGTACTTAAATCTAGGAGGATATGTCCAACTATCAAATTATGAGAAGTGAGAGGAGTTGATGTGTATGTGTTTGGTATTTAGTTGACTGAAAGTGAAAGTTCTTTAATTAAACATTAGAAATTGTTTCATTAATTAAACATGTTTGAGACTCGTACCCAAACAAATTATAATTCTTGATATCCAAAATTAAAGTACTTTCACAGTTTCATGTTTAGCCAACTAAAAATCTAACATGCACTTAATCTTAATTACTATACACAAATAGTTAAGATTATTTTATTTAAATCAAATCTCAACTATTCATTATTTTAATTAATTGATGTTCTCTTCTATTCCTATTCATTAACTTGAGAAGTTCATGATGCAGAGTTGGAGACAATGGAGAAATGAGACTCCTCTAGAAATATTGGACCCTAATTTGAAAAGTTCGTTTTCCCAAACTGAAGTTATCAAGTGCATTCAAATTGGTTTATTGTGTGCACAAGAAAATCCAGATGAGAGACCTACCATAGCAGAAATTGTTTCATATCTCAATAGTAATATTCTAGTGGAATTACCACTTCCACGAGAACCTGCATTTTCCATGGATATGGGAATTATGAGGTACAACATGAATAGAGCAGTGGAATCCAGTTCTGGTGATCAATTTACCAATAATTCTACTGTTGTATCCTCAATCAATGACATGTCTATGAGTCAATCTTTCCCTCGATAATATGCGTAAATTGATTATTTATTGTATAACATAAGGTTTTAAATAGTACTCATTATTTGTCATAGGTCAATCTTTTTTTTTTCCTTCTTTTTATAATATAGGTCAATCTTTTTTCATTTCAGTATTCACACGTCCAATGCCATTTCAATTCAAAGACATAAATTAATGTCCGTTTGGGAATAAAGTCAAATGCTTGGGTAAACCAGGCAGCTTGATATTTAAAATTCTTCTTAATCCACTAGTCTATGGAAGTAGTAGTAGTATTATATATGTTATTATGTGATTGTCAAAGAAAAGATCAACCAAAATGAAAGAATTAACGTTTAAGAATAAAACACATTATAATGAAAAAAGAGAGTCTTAGACCTTTAATTTTAAGATTGTGAATTTCATTTTAAAAATTTTAAGAATAATTCTAAATCCTGCTACAAAATATTCCTATGTATTTTTTCACAAGTTGGTATCTGACATTACTTTCAGGAAGCAAAGCTTTTGCACCCTGTAATCCAAACAAAATCGTTTTAATTAGGGGTGACAAAACGGGCCAACACGACCTGTTTGGCCCGCGGCCCGCTTAACTCGCTAAGGTTTTGCGAGCTCATTTTACTAACCTGGCCCATTTTTTTAAAAAATTGGCGGGCTACGGATGGCCCGCTAACCCGCCATATACTAGCTAAAAAATTTCTGGACATTTTTATTTTTTTTGTTTTGCTTTTTGTACTATGCAGTTTATTTTCAAAAAAAATACCAAGAATATCAGTATTTTTAAAGAAAATCTGGTATTTTTTCTTTTCTTTTTTTATATTTAATAAACTTTGATTTTTTATTATTTTTAACTATAGGTTTAAGTTTATTTCATACATTTTGTTTTTTTTAGTTTGAAACTTTTTTTAGGCCTTATTAGATTTTTTTTAAAAAAAAAACTCCAACTCCGTCAATTAAATTCAAAAAAAAAACAGAGACTTTAGCTTGGCGGGCCAACCCGGCCAGCCATTGTTTTAGGGTGGATGAGATTAACATCATCTCTATTAGGAGTCATACCATCATTTTTAATATATAGATTTATGATTTTTATATATAAAGGGATTCTAAGATTTCTAAAATTGGGTGGTTTCAATCCCTCCTGGTGGATGGGATTAGCATCATCTCTATTGGGAGTGACACCATTCTTTTTAGTATATAAATTATGATTCTTACATATAAAAAGGATGGTGTCACTCCCAATAGAGATGATGCTAATCATATCCTTCTCCCTCCCACCCTATTTTAGCCCGACGAACTGATGAGTTAGGTGGGGACAAGTCACATAAGTTGGTGAGCCCAAATTTTTGGCCCAACCCACATATTTTTTACGGGTCAATAAGCCTGCCCATTTTGCCATCCCTAATTTCAACTATGTTTTAAAACATTTAATTTAAAACTTTTTATTTTAATCCTTATAAAATCATTTGTTCTGTATAATCAATTGTTCAATATATATAGTTTCATTCAGTTTCAATAATCATAAAAATGAGATAAATTTAATTTTGGAGTGATAGTTCTAAAAATAATTACAGGAAAATGGAATACTCGTACTCTTGGATCGCCAGATTTCGATGACCTCTTAACTTATGTCCGTACTCGAATCTAAAATAATCACTTCCCCTTTATTATATGTATTTGATCATCTTTTTTAACCAAAATTATGGGGGGAAAAAAAGCAAACAGCACACAAAATATCTAATCTTATAAAATGTTGCAGGCTTGGAGAAATTGGCAGCATGAAAAACCATCTGAAATATAGTTTCTTTTATCATACACCACGTCAAGTGGTGTATGGTACACTGATACACCACATAAAATAATAGATACAAAACTCAATCAAAAATATTTAATATAATAATAAATTATATATTTTGTGTGCATGCATACCTCTTTGATTTTTTTTTTCTTTTAAACTGACTATAATCAATTAAATATAATTTCATGACTTGTGTATGATACACCACTTTAAAATTAGTGAATGTTAAAATCTACCTATAACGGATTAAAAAAACTTAATAAATAACAAATATAAATAAATAAAAGATATACGAAATGATACATTTAATTTAAAATCACATACAATTCATATTTTTTATTAATATATGATACATCACTCTAAAATCCATCCAGAAATATTTGATCAAATGCATTCAAATTGGTTTGTTATGTGTCCAACAGAACCCAAATGATAGATCAACAATGGAGAGAGTTGTCTCATATCTTGCAAGTGTTTCAGTGGAATTACCATTACCAAATATGGAATTACTCTTCATGGACATTGGAAATAATCCAAACATGATATTACACAAAGGATCAAGTTCAGATCAAAACACCAATTCCACACATTTGTCAAATGTCAATCAATGACATGACTATAAGTAATTTTTTCCCACGATAGTCTACATTGATATATTTAAAACTGTTTAATATATCACTATCATTTATTTATATTGTACAGCTTACCATTGATATTTTTGAAATTAGGTGTATGGTGGTATGATAAAAGTTAAATCAAAGATTTAAATTTTTACAATAAATAAAATATGGTGAATTTTAAGATACTATTTTTAAAGTAGTATACCATGCACTAATAAAAAAATATGAATTATATGTGATTTTAAATTAAATTATCATTTTGTATATCTTTTATTTATTCATATTTGTTATTTATTAAGTTTTTTTAACCTGTTATAGCTGGATTTTAACATTCACTAATTTTAAAGTGGTGTATCATATACAAGTTATGAAATTATATTTAATTGATTATAGTCCGTTTAAAAGAAAAAAATCAAAGAAGTGTGCATACACACAAAATACGTAATATATTATTATATTAAATATTTTCGGTTGAGTTTTGTATACATTTTTTTATGTGGTGTACCATACACCACTTGAGACGTGGTGTATAATAGAAGGAACTATAAAATAAGTGATGTACAATTTAAACTAATTGTGCCATATTTAAATATAAAATAACGTGGGCTAAATTAATCTTTTACAAAAATAGATAAAATGATTAAAAATAAATAAGTTTCACGAATTTTAATATATTTATATTTAAGTATCAAAATTTTTAAAACGTGTATTTTGGTCTCTCATATTTTTTGAAGTGTTCATTTTTATTCGAATAGTGGCGATTTTAATTGTGATTAAATATGATTTTATATCTAAATACACACTTTAAAGTACAGAAAACCAAATATATTTTTTTTAGTTTTTTTTAAGTAAAAAATTATAAAAAAAATACAAAAAAGAAAGAAAATGTATTTACAAGAATGTCTGTGGACATGCTGGGTGAACGCGAACCCAATTGCGAGAAACCAATATAAAATGCGGATTTTGGTAGATTTACCCATTTATCCACAAGCCTTATGAGAGTGAGCGGTAAGAACAGACTGACCTGTATACAAATTTAGTTTTATGTTTGAAATATGATAAATACAAATTTATTTCAACGTAATTAAAAATAGCAGTCCTGCTATCCTGAGCTAGTATTCAGCATACTTCAACTATTGCTACTTAGGGATAGCAGTTGAATTTATACTCAATCATACCAACAAAAATGCTCACAACTTTAAGATAAATATGCATTCAATGAGCATAGATTGGGATAGAGATATTTACTTACAAACCTGCATTATATATACATATATAAAATAAAATAAAAATATTTTTAATGTAATTATACATATTATTATTTACACTTTTTTTATGTTATTAATTTTTGGACTATATTATGTATTATTAATTTATTAATAATAAAAAGTGTGTTTATACAAATTATTCTTAGAAGGGCTAGAATAAAATAAATTTGTACGATCAAAGACTAGTATAAAAGTTTGTTGTATGGTTATAATAATTAAAAAAAAACATAAAAGTTTGTTGTAATTTTGTTATAAACCAACCAAATACTAATATGAAGTATACTACAAATAAAATAACCCCAAAAATTACAAGTTAACACTTGAAAAATTTGTTTGAAAATAGAATATTATTAACATGATAATAATTTTGAACGTTCACACTGTCTATGGTCTGATATTTCTCAGTCTGAGAGATTGACACAATTAATTAGTAATTAAGAAAAATTCTTTCTCACCTAAATGATTAAATCCCTTAAATATATATATATCACTTCTTTATTTTCAGTTTTTGACTAACCATTTTCGCCTCATCTTGTTGCTTTCATCCATTTCCATTCCCTTTCTATTCTCTGCTTCATTCAGGTGAATTCCTTTCCTATTATTCAATTTTTCTTCGTTTTCGTATTCGGAACAAGAGTTTAATTGTCCAATCTCTATACAAGTTTCTGTCTTTCTTCTTCTTTCCGTGAAATTAACTGTAATTAGATACAAGTTAGAACACTCTGTAACTTTCTTTTTTGTTTCTAAGTTTCGCTGCCCCTTTTCAATGATGAATGGACGAAACGACAATGGCTTGTGTTTCTTCTTTTCCGGTTGATCTTTGATGAAGATTTTGTTTTCTTTGAAATTTTATTTTAATTTCTTGTCTCTAGTTGTTTTTTATTTTGGTTCTGGGGTTTTTCTAGGGTTTTGGTTGCGAGTGATTCTTTTCCTGAAACCCTCGACTTATCACTAACTGCATTTCTTCTTCCCGATTTTGTTGCCAATTGTGTGCGTTTGCATGCTTAAACTGTAGACGGAAATATCAAATTTTACAGTTACATTATTTCCACTTCTCAAGAGATGTTATTTCCCATTTTTGTGGTGATTTGTGTTTGCTTTTCTGGAAGCATTTGTTTCTGCTGTACAAGTATCCAAGACCTTCATTTCAGTTTTGATTTGCTAAGCACTGTTTTCCGCTTATCTGTTCCATTTCCATAACCATTCTTGTTTGGAAAAGGCCTTGAAAATTTTTTGTAAAGATTTTCTTTTGACACAGGTTGTTATTTATGCAAAAATATTTGTATTTGGCACATAAATTTTGCCCCAATTAGTAGTTTGTCTTGTCATTTTCCATTTCTTCTGATTTCTTGAGTATTCAATTTGTCTGGTGTTTTGTTAATACATGCATTTCATAGATATTTGTATTTGTATTTGTATTTTCTGATCATTGCTCCCTTCGTTCTTTAATAATGCCCTTCCTACTGAAACCAGGTGGCCTGCCCCTGCTTAGTTAAAGATATAACGATGATGATAAAAAGGTCGCCTAGTAGGAACCACAGATCCAAAGGCGTAAAGGTAAAGCGTGTTCTGCAGTTCATTCTATTGCTTGGCATTTGCTTCTGGTTGATCTATCAGGTTAAGCACTCTCATGATAAGAAGAAGGAATTTGACAAGAAAGATGCGTCGATCGGAACTCGGACTCCATATAAATTTGGTAGGAAAGATCTTCCTCTAGTTAAGGACGAAGTAACTCAAAATGAAAAGCACGAGGACGAAGAGGAAGATGAGAGTATTGTAGAGGATGAAGATAAGCATGAACACAATGAACATGAAGAAGAAGGAAACGAGCGTGAAACTGAAGAAAATGAAGAAAAGGAAAACAACGAGGTTCGAGTGGAAGGAGAAGAAGAACAGAGTGAAGAGGAAATCAAAGCTGAAGAAATGGAAGATGACATAAGAAGAGCACAAAATGATGACACAGACGAAGATGATCAAGATGATTCAGCAGCAGTGGATACTGATCATGACGTGGAGTTCGACGATGTAGAAAGAGTGAAAGAAAAAGAAAAGGAGTTCAATGAGAAGGAGAATGAAAGCAGCAAGGACGATGAAAAGGAGGGTTCGGTTGAAAACCACAACAGTCGTGAGGCTCGAGAAGAAAATTACAAGGGGGATGATGCTTCTAGCGCTGTCACTCATGATACTCCTTCTACTAACACCGAAACTGAGACTGTTACTTTGGGAAACTCCAATGTTGAATTAGAAATGAGCATGTTGAAATCAGAGAGCAAGGCTGATCATACTGAGGAAATTAACAGGAACCAACCTAGTTCAGATTTTAAGATTACAAAAACTGAACTAACAGTTGGGACTCCTTCCAATGCAACATCTGGTGAAGAAATTGGAAACAACAGTTTGTCCAACACAATAAATAGCTCACATCTAAACAATACGACCATGACATATCCAGAGAGTCACTCCGAAGCAGGCAATAATCTGACAGTAGTTATCCCTGTGGGCAGCCATAACATGACAGGAACCGGCGCTGACACATCATCTGAAAAGAATAAAATGGTAACATTTTCTGAATCAATCCAAGCTCAAAATGATACTGCAAACACAACTGTCAATGGAGATGAAAACAGAGTCTCTGAAGAAAACCTGCCTGATTCAAACTCCACAGTTCCTGTTAAAATAGAAATCTCAGATGCAGGTGCAGGTGCAGGGGAATCTTCTAATGTAGAGGGAGGTGCATTAGTAGAAAAGATGAAAAAAAATTTAGCATCAAATGAAACTGAGAGCAAGGGTAACACCGAAACAAGTGAAACAAACAAGACTCAGAATATTCTGAATTCGAAGAGTGATGCCACTAAGGATGAGGAGTTGAAGAGCGATGGGCAAACAGGCGAAACATCTTACTCGTCCTCGGTGATCAAAACTTCTGATTCTGATATCCTGAAGGATGTGACAGAGGTACGAACTGATCTGGATACATTACCACGAATTAGAAATGAAGGAGATAATGGCAACGCAAGTGCAGCAAACTAAACTTGAAAGGTGGGCATGTGTTCTTGAGAAGAGCTAATGGAGTTTTTTCTTCTCATACCATGTTGTTATTTGAACACTTCCGTTCGCTTAACCAAAATGAAAAATGTGTAGGCAAGATGGTGAAAGGTACAAACTTTAGGGTAGTGAATATTGACATCAAGGTTTGTTTGCATATGTGTAATTAAATTCTCTTTTCCACTATCAACTGCTGTTGTTTATTTTTACTTGTTTCTATAAATGTTTTTGTTTTTTTTTTCTTCGGTCGATCTGTGTTTTGCTTGTTTGAATTTCTCATGACATCAGATCCAATGCATTTCATATACCAGAGTGGAGTACAGAAATTAAATAATTGAAAAATATGAAATGAGCTGTAGAGGACAGAAAGGATGAGGGACAAAGACAGCAAGAACTAATGGAGAAAATACGTGGACGAAATCATGCGCACCTTAATAATAGAAACAAGATGTTTATACAAAGTGTACCAAAAAGAAAATGTTTATACAAAAGCTATCAGACAAAAACATGTTGCTTATAGCGTGAGATACCAAATTAAACACTAAATTTGCCTCAGGTTCGTAAAGTGATTCTGTCATACTAATTTTTAAGTTTTTTTCTCAAAAAATATATATTATTTTGCCTTTTGAAAAAAAACACTAAAATGCTTCTTTTGGGTTTTGGATTGCTTATTAAAGGAATGCAAAATTATTTTGTTTTAAATATATCACTTAATTAAGAATACTGGTTTTTAAGAATTTAAAATGTTTTTACAACCATAAAACAAATAAATTTAATGAGTTTTTTTTTTTTTGCTACAAAATTAATGAGTTCTGAGTACTCTGGAAAAATTGCTCTAGATATATATTCTTTGAAATACGGGAAGATGAGTTTGAAGAAATGGGGTTAAAAAAATAGGGCCAGCCTTCGGAGCCGTTTGTTTTAGGCCCACACTTTATCTTTTTAAAATAAAAAATCTAGTGCGGATCAGCAGACGATATCCCTATATTTTGATAGGGACGTAAGGGAAAAAAAACAGATATAGGGACGTAAGATATTTTATAAATATTAGAGATGAAAAGCTCAGAGAGCGAACAAATTTTGGAAATAGATTGGCAAGAGAAAAATTAGAATACAAGAATTTAAAATATAAATTGAAAGCTTTTGAAAAACACAAAAAAATTATGACAAAAAAAATTACAGTGTAAGATTTTAGAAATAATTCTATAAAAATAATGTGGCTTGATATAATTTATCGATATTATATTAATTATTTTATAATTTTATAGCAAAATAATATTTAACCAAGGAATCGAAAGAAATTTGACTTAATTCTTATATGTGGTATTATATATTGTATATGATAATAATTTTTATTTTCAATATAAATTTAAAAATTAAATATAAATAATTTATTAATATTTTATTATTAATTTATAATCAATACAATATTTTTTTACAAAAAAAAAATATTTATCATAATATAATTTAACCGAAATATAAATATAATAATACAATATTATTAAGTATGTTAACCAATTGACACCAAATATTAAATAAGATAAGAGTTTAGATGACTCTTATTTTATCATACTATTATCCAATTATTTTATCTTGCGCTTCATTATCCGCCATGTCTATTAAATGAATCTTTAGATTATTTCTTTTAGACTTTGTATAAAATCATTGCAAAATTAACTTTATAAAAGATAATTACTATTTTTTACAATAGATATTCTAAGAAAAGATTAGTCACAAATTGATTTTCTTTATCTCTCGAAAAATCTTTTATCAAGCATTAATCATTTGAAGTGATTATACTTCTGCCACAGCTTTTGGTGATATCTACCATTTTCATAGGTATAAATATGTATTTGAAATTAACTATATTTGATGTACACCCCACTTTTAAGTGTATAATTTTTACACTACTGACTTCTTTGTAAAAAATTAAATCTTCACCTAATTAAAAAAATGAAAAAGTAAACCTCAAAAACATAAAATTGAACTTAATGTATAAAGATATACACAAAAGTTGGTGTATACCAATATTTTTAAATTTGAAATAACCTGCATAGTAGCACTCAGCACAAAACTTAACAAGACCAATATATATTAAAGTTTGTTAAAGATGGTTCCCAAATCAAGATGGTACGTCCGATAAAAAAAAAAAAATTAAGAGAAAACTAAATATAATTCGATAGTGGTAAATTGTGTCACATAATCGAATCATTCATGATCATCAAAATAAAATGAATCATGATATAACGACCTTATAGATTGGAGTAGAACCGTTGGAAGTATCACCGAATTCTCTCTTAAGAAATATGTTGAAAATAATTTGTGGAAAAAATAATTTGTCTGATCCTGGCTTCCTCCTGTTAACCATCGTGCAAAAATATATATAAATAATACGAACTGAAACATGACACATTACTGCAACCTCATAGATGCGTGCACTTTAAACAAAATTAAACATAGGATTCTCAGGTAGCTTCATCTCAATTTAATCCAACACACGAGGCATCAATTAAATAAAAAGATCTGTACAAACTCATCATCTGAATAATATAAAAGAATACAAGATCCGATCTGTAAGCAAAATAGAAATTCAAAACTTCAATCTAAGAAAAATAAAATGTTCACAAAACTGATCCTACCCAATAATTTCCCCACTGTACATTTTGTTAAACTCAAAATACTAACAAAAATTGAAAAAAGAAAGGTTAGCAAGTACTCAATGCTGTCCATATTACTGTTAGTCTTAACCGACGCAACGGCACGCAAAACGACACTTCAATTAGCCTCAAAACGACAGGAACCCGAATCTACTGCCTCAACTCCTTTCGGAGCTTCTGAGAGAACAACTTGCAAGCATCCATACTCAAATCCATCGCCGCGGCAAGAGCAACGAAACCCGCGGCATCCTCCGTGCAAGTCACGTGCTTCACCCCTACCTCCACTTCCGGTTTACTACACTTCCTATCACCGTCCACCGTCGCCGACATCACAAACCCCTTGTACAATAATTGCTGTTCCAACCCGAATTCCGACCCGGTACCTGAACCGGGTCTCGAACCTGACCCGAGATCCCAGCTTCCGCGTGGTGTGTTCGCTGGAGTAACGCCAGAGGTAACATCGATAGTAAATTTCCCGCCATGTTGGGAGCTGATAGTAGACCCGGCGAGCGTCACCGGGTCGGCGGTGGCCGGAAGGACTTCAAATCGGTATCCGACGGCGTTATTGTTGGGCTCCCGCCAGGCTTCAAGACGTCCCCAGGGCTTCCACGTGCCGTCTCCGTCGGGTCGGATAATGAGCCAGGCTCCGGGGTTGGACCGGCTGACCCGATGCGAACCGGGCGAGGGAACAAACGGCGTAACCATAGACGCAACAGCAACAGGTGAACCGGACAAATCGTGAATCGTAATAGACCATCCTTTTCGCTCTGCCAAATGATTCGAATTCACGGAAGAGAAGTGAACCGGGTTTGAATTAGAGTTTCTATCTCTGAAACTGAACTTGCAAGTGAAAACCGGTTGCTTCACATCTCCCTTGATTTGAAAAACCTGGGGGCTGCATTCCGGTTCGCCGTCGAACCGAAACACGAATCTCGGATCGGGATCAGCCCGAACCGTTAAATGTAACTTGGAGTTTGTTTTTAGAGGCACCCAAGCATTGTGGAAAGTACAAGGACGCGTGTCCGCCAAATTGAGATCGAGAGGCACCGTGATTTTCCCCAAAAGTTTAGCCGAATTGAATGCGCAGGACGGTGTTCTTCGACCCTTGTAAACGGATATTACTATTTGGGGATTTTTGGAGGCTTTGAGGATCTGTGATTTGGTGAAATCGAAAGAGGTAGCGAGGGAGTGAGGATGATTGTCAGAGTCTGAAAGGAGAGGAACCACAGTTGCCACGTCACGTCGAGTGGGTGAATCCACACCCTTGATTTTAATCTCGCAGAAGCATGGAGAAGTCGACGGATGAACCTTGCCGGAGAAGGACGGCTTCGACGACGCCGGAGATTTTATTGCGAGGTTTCCGACGAGAATCCGCACGAACGGGCACGGATCCATATTTTCTTCTTGATGTTGAGTTGAATTGATGAAATTAAAAAGAAGAGAATTGAAGAATTAATAGAGAGAAAAGTAAGTAAGGATTTTTATGAAGGGTTGACGGAGTGAAGTTTATAGATAAGAGTTGGAGTTGTGCTTAGTGTGCGCTAGAAAACTGAATGTGACAGCCTGTTCCATAGTTGGAGATTCAATTTTTCATTTTCTTATCTTTGTGGGGTCATCCAATTTGGCAACCTCTTTCTTACTCATTAATCAATTTATTTATTTAATTTAGTAATTCTCATATTACTTGCTACTATATAGTATTCAGATTTTTCTCCTTCTTTCCATTATTATTCGATATTATCTGTTTTTGTTCTTGATGCTTTCTCTTTCTTTCTTTAAAAATAAAAGATACTATCTGTTTTATTAATTGCAAGTAATTCCTTTGGATCCAATCATTATAACTATGATTTGATTTCGGTTAATTCCTTCGTGAGATACAAAAGATTTTGTTTTTGATTGCACCTCCTAATAATAATAAGTAAAAAATCTGCCTTTACGGATATTATGGTTAGTTAATGTGACTTTCTCTTTTTTGCCGAATAAATTCAGGAATTCGGATATTTTCCCGTAAGGAAAAAACATATTGAATCTGGAAAAAAAAAATACAGGCTGTATTTTGAAGATTGCGTAAATCACTCAATCGTGACAAAAAAATCACTTCATAAAAAAACAAATCTTTACAAAAAAAAAAAATACTAGTAACAATAACAAATAATTATTCAGCATGTTGTGCGAATAATTTTAAAATATTAAAAGATATTACAAGAAAATAAAATTAAATAAAAATAAGAATGGAATCAGAATTATCAAAGTAGCTATATAAATTTAATTAAAATAAATTCTAAATATGTATGCTAAAAGTTAAACGAATGGGAGAGGAAATAGAACACAAATGATGATGATGCAGCACTGTGTTTAAAAACACATGTTGATTAAGCATTTACACAATAAATTATTATCAAATAAAACTTTATATATATATGTAAAATTATAAGATTTATTTGAATAATTTTTAAAAGTTGCATACAAAATAATAATAAGTTAAAAAATAATTTATTCTAATAAGTTCTTTTTATGAAAATAATTAAATTGAAGGGTGTATTAAGAAAAAGTTATAAAAATAATAATACGTTCTTATAAGTTGTTTTAAATTTATTTTCATAAACTACATAAAATAACTAATGACAATAAGTTAATTTTAGTTTATTTAAGTAATTTTTATAATTTAATCTATTATTTTAACTCTAATGTAATTAAAATTTATTGTATAAATATATAATTAAGTAATATTTTTAAACACACTCAAAATACATAAACCACTTCAAACGCTTAAGAGAGAAACGAAAGCAGAATATAAGGAGTATGAGTGTTCATAACTGAACTAACTCATTTTGAACCATTAAAACCGATCCAAAAAATCGATAATCAAATAAATTGAAAACCGAACAAACTGAAAACCGAAACAACCGCATAATTTTATTGGTTTGGTTCGGATTTCGGTTCCTTATATTAAAACCAAACCAACTCAAACCAAACCGCATATACTGATATAGATTTATAATGTTTCTATATTATAAATAATTATTATTTTTATAGGTTGATTTTCCTTTCAAACATAAATATTGTTTGAGTTTTTGTCGAATATATATGTATTATATATAAATAATTAAATAAAAAATTTAGACAACAAAATTTGATTATATGCATCATATTTACGTTTTGTTATTAATGTCTACTTTTTTTATAATAAGAATATATTTTAAAAAATTAAAACAAAAACCGAAAAACCAATCCAATTCAAACCGCAAAAAAATTGGTTCGGATATCATTTAGAAATAAAACTAATCGGATGATGAGATGACGAAACCGCAAAAATCGGACCAGATGAATTTTTTCTTTAAAATCGAACAAATCCGCACCGCAAACAACCCTAATAAAGAGTTTGTCCCAACTCTATCTGTGCTTTTTTCTTCTTGTCTCGTTGATTAAAATTACAAGCTATACTAATAGCTTGTTAGGATTACATGTAAAAAATATATTATTCTAAAAATTGATTATGTGCATAATAAATTTTTATTATAATTAATTATATAACATAATTAAATTTTATTTATGTATATTCTTAAAAAGTAATTTTGGAGAGTCTTTTATGTTTGGATGGTTTAAACATTGATTTTTATAATTAAAATTTAAATTGTAGAAGAAGAAAGTATATATATTAAAGAAAACAAAAAAAACCCTAAATTCTAACTTATTAAATTTTTTTATAGTTATAACAAAATAGTAAAAAAATCTATTTTCTCTTTTCTTTACAAACATCTTTTAAAAGATTTTTGTTCAAAAGCAACAATTTTTTTTTAGATAAAAGTATTCCCAAACACACTTTAAATTCATTTTTTCAAATACTACTCATACTTTTAGTGAAGAAAAACCTAAGAGTAACTTATGACTTTTATGGAGATCATTGAGCTTCTACATTTTTTAAAGAATTTTTATTTTGTCTTTTAATTAATAAAAGTTTCATTTTCGTCAATTAACTATTTTTTGTCAAACAGATTAGTCATTAGCAACAATGTTAGATGTCATTAATGCTCATGTTATTCCTCTTAATGTCAATGTTCATCTTATTCTTCTCTTTCCGTCGTTGTCCTCTCTGACTTTCGAAATATCATCGGAATGTCCTTTTTATTTTTCCAATGTCCCATCGCCGTCTTCGACTTCGATCTTTTCAACTTCTCTATTTTCCCCCGCTTTCTGCAAATCAACCAACTTTTGGTAGTCTAATTTTCGTACCCATTTTTTCTCGTGTCTCTGTCTCACTACTAAAGCTTTGGGGCTGTGTTGCTGTAGCGAGTTAAAATTCTGATGACTTTGAGTTTGGATGTGGTTAATTTAATATGGGGTTAGGTGGTTGTGGCCAATAACGAAACTTAGTTGTCCCGAACCAATGAAATTTTGTTTGATGTTATAAATTTCATTGAAAAATACATTTGTGGTTGAGTAACCTTCTTGGTAGAAAGGGAGTGAAAGAGAAAAGAGGAAATAGTTGTTTGGAGAAGAAGAGGCCAAGAGGGCAACTAACAATAGTTGGTTAGGCTCGTCAGAATTTCGCCAAAGAGGACGATAGCAAGAAGAATGCAACGAACAGTAATGATGTCTAACATCGTTATTTATTATAATATTAAACGAGCTAAAAAAATTAATTTATTAGTCCGAGTTAGAGGACAAAAATAATTTTTTTATTAATTAAAAAATAAATCAAAATAAATAATAAATTAAAGAACGAAATTACTGATTTAATTAATTAAATTTTTAAAAAAGAAGCAGCGAATTAAAGAGAAAATGAGGGGTAAGGCTGGTATTTTGTCGTATAGGAAGAGTGCACGTACGGCATTGGGGGGTACAGCTGCCTACAGATGCATCATCATCTCAATTCTGTTACGGCTATGTCGGGGATCCAACTGTTTCTCTCTCTCACTGAGCTGGATCCCTCCCTCACTCCAGTTCACAATTCACAAATCAGATGTTGTTATTTCCATCATCATCGATCTGGGTCCCATCCCATCACTTTCAACACATCCTCTTCTTGTCCGCACTCTTCACATCCATTCTTTCTTCTTTTCTTTTCTCGTATTCAAAACAACAGCAAAGTCATTACAGCAAGGCAAAAACAATTGTTACGGACATTTCGCTTCACGGATTAATGTTTTTTTTATTAAAAAAAAAGAGAAAAATAGTGTGAGTTTTACTTAGATAGTGTTTGACCTAGTTTTTTTTGGCTTCTCTTCTTCTTATAAGTAAAAATTAGGCTAAACAGGAATTGTGACAAACCTCTTAAATTAAGCTGGCTTTCTTTTCTATGTATAAAATGTAAAAAGCTGACTTTTAAGCCAGAAGCTAAAAATATAAGTTTTTTGACTTAGCTTATTTTGTGGGCCCATCGTAATTAATACTCAAATATTTTAATTAACACTTGAAATCTTTAATATCTTTTTCTTCTCTCTTTGTAAAAATAGCAATTTACTAAAACCTTCAAAAAGTTTTATTCTTATTTATCGATTATTTATTTCACTTTAATATTTATGAATTTTATTGTTATTTAAAAAGTTTACATATTTAAAAAAAAATTAATGTTAAATAATTATTTTGATAAATTTATATTGTGTTTAGTTTTTTTTTAAAAAAAAATAAATTATTGAGTTTTATCAAAAAATTATTTTTTATTGTAACTTTAATTTTAAAAATAATTATATTGATAATTTATTTTCTTATATCAAAGATATGTGACAGTTAATGATAAAAAACTTTAAAAAGTTGACATAATTATTTTATCAAACAAATAGCTTTTTACTCGTAAGTAACTTATAAAGTATCAAATGATGAAACTGTCAAACAGCTTTTAACATTTTTTTTAAAGCTCTTATTTTCAGCTTTTACTTAAAAGCCGCTTATAAGCCAAAAATAAGGCAGGCCAAACAGAGCTTATTTGATTTATATTAAACTATGTACAATATAAAGTTGCTAGTTGAGTTGATTAATAAATATTTTATAATATTTTGGTAAGTCTCATGTACTCATCACTTTTTCAATTTAAATAACTCTTATACTAAAATGCAATATTCGCAACTCACATGGGTCCCGCACGTATCCCACAATATAAAGTTCTTGCATACAATTATATTTTTTAGTTCCACTTTTTTTTCAAGCAACCCTTAGTCTTGATTACTTATTTAAGCAACGTAACTAAGTAACTCAAGTCACGTCAACAAACTATAATAAGAAATTACTGGCTAAAAACGATTGCTTAACACAAACATAGCATTTAAACAACTTCATTGTACATAATTTTATAACCTTATTAGATATAATTAACTTTTAACCTCATATATAAATTCACGACCTAATCCCAAAATTATGATACTATTAGTAGATTGTTATTTAATGAAGATACTCTTTATATAAGATTTAAAATTAAAACATTATTTTTACTATTTAAATCTTTTATTACTAGCCCAGTCACAATTACTTATATACTTCACATCTATAATTTGATGTTTTGACAATTTTTTTTTAAACGTGGGAGGTTTAAATAAAAATTGAATCTTGGCTAATTTGAGCTTTTAACAATACTTTTTTTATTTTCTTTTTCTTTTTCTTTTTATGTAAACTATAAGTATCTCAACAAAAGGCAATTATATTCGAGTCAAATATGATTATTATAGCCAGCAAAATTCTTCTTCCAAATATTTAACGCAATTATATATCCAGACCTAGAACATGAGACCACTAGTTAAATTAGAATAATCTTGTGCAAGTTGATCTACACGAACTAAAATAATCTCGTGCCAGTTGATCTACACACTCGTGGTAATTTTTTCTTATTTTAAATCTCGAATTCAATGCTTTCAAACTGCAAGTCATGCGTGTGGTGATAGCTGATTCCATCCGTTAACCACACATGTGAAGGTTCAATTTCTTGCTTTTAGAATGTGATTAGTCATTACTTTCGATGGTTGACACTCTATGAATAGACTTAAAAAAATCCAATGCTTTCCAATTTTATTTTATTTTATTTTTTGAAAAACCTTTCTAATACTCTTCCAGTCTCATAATATAAGCCGATATGGGTAAAATGTTCATGTTTATATTATAAGCATTTATACAAAATATAAGATACATTTGTTAATTTTTCCAACTTTACTCTTACTATTTATTATAAAGAAACTCATTGTTGGTATTCTTAGTTTTCAAGATAATAGATTTATCTTTATTTAAGGATAAACTTGGAATAGAGTGATTATTTTTAAGGGTTAATTACATCAACCTCCACAAAAGTTTGTACTTATTACACTTACTCTCTTATAGTTTTTGAAATTACACAAACCTGCTAAAGTTTAAAATTCCATTATATTTACCTCTTCGAGACATTAGACTTAGCTCCTTCAGGTTTAAAATTTATTACACTTATCTCTTCTGTAGAGGCCGTAAGTGTAATTTTAAAAACTAGGAGGGCATAAATATAATAAACGTAAACTTTAAGGGAAATTGATGTAATTATTCATATTTTTAAAAAGTTAATGTGATAACTACTTTTAGTTCCTATAACTTTATTTTACAAGTACAAGTTTTTTGTTCCTAGAGTTATTAAATTTTATTTTATGCTCTTGTAATTTAATATTTTCTTATTTTGTTTTATGAAATATTAATTTTTCTATTTTTTTCCCTTGAAAATAGTGATAAAAAATAAAATAAACTTAACATTAGGGATTAAAAATAAATATTTTAAATTAAGTTAGACCAAAAAAAATTATAAGGACTAAAATAAAAAATTGACAAATTTTGTAGGGATTATAAACAAAAATTTTGAATTGAATTAGACTAAAATAATTTTTTTTATAAAAACTAAAATAAAATAAAATATTAATTTTATAATGACTAAAAATTTATGTAAGTCTTCAAAACTCAGACTAGAGGTGCTAGAAACTAGAAATAGTGGGTGAGTTAACATACAGGTTTGTTCTGTTTTATGTTCTTTTTCAGTTTCTGGTTTTTCTTTTTTTATCGGCTAAAAACACACTCTACAATATATTACTTCTAAATTTACTCCTAAATTTATTTTATTGATAATGAACTTTTTAAGCTCCAAGAATTCCTCTTTATGCCACTTGAATTACAAGCTCTTGACGATTTCTGGCTTTTCTTTATTATGTGTTCTGTACTGTTATAGCACTTCCTGTGCTATTTAATTAAATCTTAGCTTCTACTGCTAGATAAAAAAAAAAAAAGTTTACACAGCTTATTGGCTTTTTTGAAAAGTCCTTAACGGCGTTTTTTAGACCCAATATATTTACTTATATATACATAATAATATTAATAATAATAATAATAATAATAATAATAATAATGATTATTAATAAGTTAAAATTTTATTCGAAATTAGACAATGAAGTAAAACTAAAAAATCTGCATATTATCTGTATGTAATTAGTTTCTATAATTTTAAATTGGAAATATTGAGTTTGGGCAGAAATATATATATATATATATATATATATATATATATATATATATATATATCAAGATTTAATTGCAGTTTTGATCCCTCTTATTTATATTTTAGGTGATTTTGGTTCCCCAAGTTTTAAAGGGGCAATTTTGGTGCCTCTTATTTTTAAAACGGATGATTTTGATCCTTCTTGTTTCTAAAATGGGCGATTTTGGTCCTTCTATTAATTTATCTTTCAATTAACTGTAGTTTTTAGCCAATTTAGCGACACTTTTTTTCTAAATTAATGACGAATAAACCAAAATAATTTATGAATAAATTTTTTTTCAAAAAATATTAATTTAGTGACAATTTTCCTCTAAATTAGTGACCAGTTTCAAATCTTAAAATAAATTAATCTGAAAATAAAAAAATTAAAAAGTTTTTTATTTAAAAATTAACTTTTCTTTTTTTGGTAAAAGGATGGGCCAAAGGCACAATATACAAAAAAACACTTAACGCTTACACAAATGAGGATAAGTCACCCCACTAAAATCAGCAACAATACGTTTGTACAAATCTCTATAAGGTTATCCAATAACTTGCAAATCATGAAGAATCTTCAAACTTTTATTGACTAAGAGATTTGTACATGAATTTTATTCCCTTAGCACATGGCTGAAAGCATAGTTTTTTTATTAAAAAGATAACTTTTCTTTTGGTGAAAAAAGAGGCCAATACAAAGAAAACTCAGCGTTTACACAAATGGGGGTAAGACACCCCACTAAAATCAGCAACAATACGTCTATAATCTCTATCAGGTTATCCAATAACTTGCAAGCCACGAGGAATCTTCAAACTTCTATTGACTAAGAGATCCGCACATGAATTTCATTCCCTTAGCACATGAGTGAAAGCATAGTCCCAATCATTTCTAAACTAATAGCTAATTCTAGTTAACTTGGAGTTTTTTTATGAGAGGAAACTTTCCAATTGGTTAAGGACGCATAAACAACAGTAAAATCACCTTTAAAGATAATTTCCTTGTATCCTAGCAATTAAACAAGTTTCATATCACATATAATGCCCCTATAGTTTGGCATTGTTGGCTAAACACACACCAATGTTAAAATATAACTTAGCTAAACATTTTCCGTTGTAATCACAAATAATACCCGCACACCTTACTTCCCTTGGATTGCCCTATGAAGCACCATCCGTGTTACATTTTGACCCAACCTGAATTAGGGGGAGACCATCCACATAATTCAAACCCAGAATTTATCTTTGCTGAAGCGGGGTGAAAAAATCTCTTACGGAAGGATTGTGCAGTTTGGAGCACTACATGAGTAAGATTAGACGAATAAGAGACTTCAACATTATAAATAGTCTTATTTCTCCATCTCCAAAGAAGAAAACATCCCGTAACTAAAACGTTTCTCTAATTTTCCTTATTACTACTTCCGTAACCATCCATCAAATTAGCTCCAATCCAATCTGTGAAATCATGATTAAAAACCTTGAGTTTCACTAGAATTGATGAGGGGAAATCCAAACCCGTGTTGTTTTAGTGAAGTTACGCATTACATGGATATTAGAATCAGGTCCCAAGTTGCAAATGGGGCACTCAGTGGAACCAAGACCACAACTGGCTTTCCTATCATTGGTGAGAAGCCTATTGTGTGTTAGTTTCTACATAAGAATCTTATATCTTTCTGGACATTGCCACTTCCAAAGCACATCCCTAGGAATAGTAAGAACCGTATATTGACCCCATTAGATATGACCTAATATGCATTAAAGATAGAGAAAACATCATCACAACTTAGAAACTGGCCTAATCTATCTTCTCCCATCTCATCAGGGGGAGATCTTACATGGTTGAGAGTGGCTGGCTGAAAAAACTCCACAACTTGAGAAAGATCCCATTGTTTGGAAGGAGAAATTAACTCGTTAACTTTAATATAAGATAACGCTTAAGGAGGGAGAAGACGGGTTCGCTGCATCAGAGGGCCACCTTGATCTAACCAAAGATCATGCCAAAAGGAAGTACTTCTCCCATTACTTATAATGTGTCCAATATTAGAAATTATAAGGGGCCAAACTTTTGCCATGGCTTTCCATAGATGAGAATCATATGGCAAAACTTTAATCGACTCCCTCAAGTTGTTGTTTCTACCATTTTTTCCTTTGAGAACTTTGCACCACAGCGACTTTGGGTTGATGATAAAAAACCAACACAATTTCAGGATGTATGCATCATTTAGGGAGGAGAGAGGCTTAAAACCGAGGCCTCTAGGAGATTTAGGGGAGAAAACAACATCCCAATTAATGGCATGTGCTCTACGGTGCTCAGCAGAACTTCTCCATTTAAAATACCTTTGAATACATTCAGTGTCTTCGCCTACACTATTGGGAAGCCGCGAGTGTTACATCTATAAGGATGGAATGGCTCTCAAAACATATGCTAGCAAGCTTGGGGTTTATCTTTTCCATAATAGGCTTCAAATTACCCTGCCTTCTTCTATTCCCATGATCTATGGATCCTAAGTAGTCACCTAGCCCATGAGCCAGCATGAGATTGTACTTGCTCGTAAGTCTAATTCGGATAGAATTTTATGTTTTGTTAGAAAAGAAAATAGAGGACTTGACTTTATTGATTTTTTGATCGGGGAAAGCTCCAAAAGAGTTTATTTACTTCAATTGTAGTTCATTTACTTCAGCAAAAATAAGGAGATTGTCTACAAAAAGGAGGTGAGAAATTAAGGGCTCATTTTTCCGTACTCTTATAGGATTCCAATCACCTAATTGAACAAGATCCTTAATGTTGCGTGACAGTTTTCCATACATATGACAAATAGATAGGAGAAAGAGGGTTCCCATGTTTGATGCTCCTAGTAAGAGGAAAGGATTTCGTAGCTTCGCCATTCAGGATGATCTTGTAGGTAGGAGAGGAGACACAAGCCATGATAAAGGCTCCAAATTTTATGCTCCATAGCCAAACTGATTAAATGCGCTAAGTGCTCCATGCATAACACAAAAAGGTATGGGCAGGTTAGATCCCTTGGTCTCACTCAACGATTCGGCTGGAAATGATTTTGAGCTTCACCATTTATGAGCATGTGCATCATGGGTCGTGTTAGTGTGCGCACAATGAGTTATGACGCACTCATGCGCCCCAAAAATGGTACTTAGGATAGCCAGTTTCTCGGTTACCACAAGTCTGAACTTGCACGCCTGCAACTTGAACAGCAGAGGAGTCACCTTTATTTTTGCTTTAATTGGAAGAGAACGTGCGTGGAAAATTAACGGTGGCGAAGGCGACAATGATAGCAATGGTTATTCAGCCATGGTTCTGGAATTTTTCAACACTTCTCTGCATTTGTTCACTTTCTTCCTTGTCCTTCTCAAAAACGTCAAGAACTCTTTAGTTGCAATCACCCTCATGTTCTTCCCCAACAAACTCTTCCTTACCGGTATGGTGGCAGCGGCATAGGTGGCGCCATGGCGGTTGTGAAGTTTTATCAACCATGCTACTTTTTTCCACTTTTTCTCGATCGTTTTCGCTTTATATTCCCGATTGACATTTCTTTGATCAGCTTTCATTAGTGTTGTCGGTGACGATACAGAGAAGTAATAGTTGCGGCACTGATTGCTACCGCGGGGGAGACAAATCGAAGAAGGAAAATGAGGTAACGGTTGCGGCTTCGGTTTACTGTAGCAACAGCACAGTAACAACTATCGCAGAAGCAACTGTGTCTACCTTCTTGTGAAGCGATGAATTGTGCTGGTTTCAAAGTCGGCTCTCAGCTTGCAATGAGAGAGGAGTGGATGACGAATGGTTGTTTGACGTAAAAGGAAGTTGTTTTTTAGACAAGTTTAGCCGGTTTCCAATGGCATATGTGTCATTGAATAAAATATTATACATCTAATGGTTTCGTATTATTAGGCGCTTCTGTGCGCTATTTCATAGAAGGCGCATCCTAGACACAGCCGTGCATCATAGGCGTTGTGATTAGTAATGTTTGTGGTACTGATCAGTTTGGTTTTGAAAGAAAATTTTGATCTTGATATTTGCGGTTTTATAACCTCATTATCGGATCGGTTTTATTTCTAAATGATGTCCATACTAATCTAAACCAATATTTTCCATTCGGATTAGATCTATTTTTGGGTTTTAATTTTATTTTTCGAAATAATGTTCTTATAAAAAATAATAAATATTGATAACAAAACCTAGAGAGTTCAATTTAATTGGTTTAATTATATATATATATATATATATATATTAAACATACACTTAAACAATATTTACTCCCTCTGTTTTCTAATAAGAGTCATTTTAGACTCTTCTAATTTTTAAAAAATAAAAGCAGTTTTTGGCTTTCTCTATCTTCCTTATTTATTAGCGACAACTTCCCATACTTTTCTACTCATTCCCAATTATCTTAAGCCCTTGTATCTTTCTCTCTTTCTTCTCCCTTTCACATTAATTACACAATTTTACTTAGAAAAGTCTAAATGATTCCCCATACTTTTCTACAATATTTTAAGCCTTTACTGATTTCCTTAATTACTGTGCAAAAGTCTAAAATGACTCTTATTAAAAAACCGAGGGAGTACATTTGAAGGAAAAAACAAACCATAAAAAAAATATTTTTTGCAAATTATTCGATCTTTGAAGAAGACATGGATAATATAAAAAACTTATAAATATATATGTTAGTATATGCGATTTGGTTTGGGTTGGTTTGATTTTGATAGGAGGAATGATACAAGAAGCAAACCGATATAATTATGCAATTTTTTTCTGTTTTCAATTTGTTTGGTTATCAGTCTTTTGGATCGAGTTCGTCAGTTTAAATGGGTTGGTTCAGTTATGAGCACTCTAGTTGTGATACACTAAGAAAGCAACTCAACTAGGCAAGTAGGTATACCCACATCCTTGAGAGTATCAATAACGAGATCCCATCGTAATCTGTCATATGTTTTTTCGAAATTGATTTTTTATTCCCCTTCTTTATCCTCAATTCCTCATAAAGTGGATTCCTTCTTGGAATATTATAATCTTATCATTACTATGATTATTTGGGACAAAGCTCACTTATTATGGACTCACAAGATGTTTCATGATACTATTAAAATATGTGATTATTCATAACATGAAAAGAGAATTAATTGATCTTACCAATGCAATGAAATAGTAGATTAGCTATCATAATAATTGTTTTTTTTGGATAAAATATGTTTTTAGTTCCTATAAAATAGGGTATTTTTGTTTTTAGTCCCTATAAAATTATTTTTTTTTGTATTTTGGTCTATATAAAATGAAAAATCATTGCTTTTATTCCATACCATCTAGAAATTTCCGTTAAGTGTAGGATGATGGAGTGCAACGTGTCAATACCACACCAGATCTAAGTATTTTTATTTAATAGTAATTTTAATTAATTACTTTATTAATAATAATAAACAATAAGAAAAAAAAACAAAACAAAGATTTTCTTGTATAATCTTCGAATAAAAAATAACAATAATAAGTTAAATGACTTAATTCTAAAATAATTAGTTAGAGTCTGCTCTTTTACCACCTTGAACCCTACTTTCTAAGCTGTTTCGACTATGTCAACGTAGCTCCAAAGCCCAATCAACACGTCCCCTCTCTCAATCCCTTGAATACTCTCCATGTACTCGCCATTATCGTCGTTGTACTTGTCTGTCGTCACTCACTTGTGCGAAACATAGAGAGACCTGCCCTTCAGAAATCAAAAGATTTTCGCGCATACCTCCTTCAGCTTTGGTGCGTGATACATGACCTCGATTGTGTATGTGCCGTTGAAGCTGTTATCGGTGAATGACGTCTAGAGGGAATTCTCGCATACAACCTTTTGGAGATAGTTGAGCCCTGACTTCTTATTGTGCAACATTGCTCGATTTACCTAATACTTGTTGATTTTGAAAAAAAGGACTTTATCCCATTCTTTAACATGTTAATTGACATTTGAAAAAAAATGAAGACAAGTCTAAAAGAAGAAGTGAGAGGTGGGTGTTGCACTATCATGGAAGAAAGAAGGGAGCTAGCTCGGTGGAAGTGAAGTGCAGCCTGATCACGTGTGTCGTTTAGTCACATGAAAGGAAGCAGGGTGGAGGAAGGAGATGAAGATTTTGTTAGTTATTATTCATTTATATTATTAATTAAATAATTGAATAATATTAATATTAAATAAAAAATTATTTAAATTTGATGTGATGTTGACACATGGCACTCCGTTGTCATAGTCATCACTTAACGGAAATTTCTTAACAATAACGACTAAAAGCAAGGATTTTTCTTTTTATAAGGACAAAAACACAAAAAATAACTTTATTGGACTAAAAGCAAATATACCCACTTTTATAAGGACTAAAAACATATTTTTCCTTTATTTTTCTAACAATAATATTGAAAATATTTTTTTTTAAGATTTTTTTCTTTCTAAAAGACTGTATATGTTTTTTCATTATTTTATATTATATATTTTTTCTTTTTCACCTTTCTCTCCAAAATAAGCAAAATTATAAAACTTTATTACTATTATTTTCTTCTCAAATCATATAATCGTCCCTTATAAAATCAACTTATAGGAATTTATAATAATTTTTTTGTTTATTTTCATAAGCTTCTTAAAGAAGTTTATCAAAATAAGTTTTATAACTTTATCTATAAATTATTTGTCATGTAAAAATAATTCATCATATAAATACTTAATTAAATTATGTATTTAAACTTGGCCAATCTACATAATATAAAATATATAATAATATAATACTATATAATATAATACTAATATAATAATGCGATAATAATATAACAGATAAAAATAAGGGGGTGTATTGATTTAGGATTTTAAAAGACTTTTTCAGCTGAAAAAAGTCTGCAAGACTTTATAGGATTTTCATGACTTTTAAGAATTTTGCAAGAATTTCAAGAATTTTTAAGTCGGGATTTTAATGGATTTGTATCATAGACTCTGTGGGACTTTGTGGACTCTATAGACCTTTATAGACTTTGCAAGACTTCGTGAAGTTGTTACATATGATAAGAATTCAAGATTCTTTTGGATAATTGAAATTTAAAAAAGGGTAAAAAACACAAAAAAATTTTAAAAAAGTCGGGATAAATAAAAGTAAAAAAATACAATTATTAGTTAATTCACCATAATATTATGTCCTCCTAAATAGCGTCCATCCACATATTCATAGCTATACTAGTCCTCCAAGCATTACCTTCTTCTCGTTCTTGCTCTTAGTTTGAATAATAGGCTCAATATTATCGTCTTCATTAACCGGTAATGTTGAAGATGAAGACTCCGCCACTGATTCAATTGGAAATTCATTAGAATGACATTCTTTCCGAAGAAAGTTTTGTAATGCTGCACACACTAATATAAGTTCTGCTTGTGTCTTGAATGAAAATGGAGTCGCTGACTTAAAAATACCAAATATTCTCTCGATCACATTCCTTAAAGACGCATGACGAAGATTGAACAATTCTTTTTCATTTTGAGAGTCATTACCCTGACTTATAAAATCTTGTAGATGATATCTTACACCTCGAAATAGAGCTAAAAATTGGTGTCGATTAAGAAATCCACAATCCACCAAGAAATATTTACCTAATTATATATGCCATAAATATAAAATTAGTTTAATTATGTTTTTAGTCCCTGTAAAATTAGGGTCTTTAGGTTTTAGTCCCTATAAAATATTTTTTTTTGCCATTAGTCCTGTAAGTTGTATTAATTGTTGGTTTTGGTCCTTAATTCCACTTAAGTAAATATAACCCAAACACTGCCTTATATGAATAATCCTACTTGGACTCATTAATCCACATCAGCTATTATTATTTTATGAATTTTAATAAAAATAATTACTAAATTATTACAGCTATAATCTAACCATTTTGGACCATTAGATTATCTTCTCTACCCAATCCTAAAGCAAACTTTCTTCTCCACTTCTCCACACACCAACCGCATAATACACAGACTCTTCTCTTCTCCTCCATAGCCAACACACTCCTTCTCCTCCATTACCTTTGCGTTTCAGGGTTGTGCTGAATCGAATAGGTACGGTTTTTTCATTTTTCTTAGAAACAAAAGATGAACAATCTAATTGAGGATGAGGTTCAAGGTGGGATTGGTCAACTGGGTGGAGAGGAGGAGGTTAGGCATGGTGATGTTAGTGGTGGGGTTGGTTATATGAAACATGAGGAAGAAAGTGAAGATGATGACATACAAGAAGTGTGCTTGGGTGATAGTGAGGAAGAAAGGGCTCTCGGTGAAGATGATGGGTTTGATACTCTTGGGGTAGGCTTTGGTCAGGAGGAAGGTGAAGGTGTCAATCATGGAGAAGCTAATAGGATGAGGAACCTACAAGGAGAAGCTAACCGAACAACACAATGAAGAGCAAGGTGGAATATGTTGGGTATTGAAACCCTATGTGAAGGCTCCAATTGTCAACCATAAGTTTTTGTCCCTGAAAATGCAGAACAATTATATGGAGTTGAAGATTATAAGTTTAATATTGATGAGTTGCACAGTGAAGGAAGTGATTTAGATGCTGATGTTGAACCTAGGTTAAGGGCCAAATATAAGAAGTATAAGCCAGAAGATATGTGTAAGGAATTTAAATTCAAGATAGGAATGGAGTTCACTTCCTCTAGACAGTTTAAGGATGCCATTCTTGAGCACTCTGTGCTGAATGAGAGGCAGGTGAAGTTTGTTAAAAATGATAAGATAAGGGTTAGGGTGGTTTGCAGTAGGGACTGTCCATTTATGGCCATGGTTAGTAAAGTGGGTAGATCAGAGACTTACAGGCTGAAATCATTAGATGGGCCACATACTTGTGGACGGATTTTTGAGAACAAAAATGCTGGAAGCAAATGGGTAGCAAAGGTCATAGTGGACAAGATGAGGTCAAACAGTAACATAACCATGACTAATGTGGTATAGGACATATCAAAGAACTATGCCACAGGGATCACTCAGTGGAGGGCATTTGCTACCATGCAAATTGCTAAAGAAACTGTTGAAGGGGATGCTGCTTTGCAATATGGCCTTCTATGGAGCTACTATGCAGAACTTAGAAGAGCTTGTAAGGGTAACAACTGTAAGTTGACTATTGAGAGGCCAGCTCAAAACTTGCAACCTAAGTTTGGTAGTTTTTACATGTGCTTAGATGGGTGTAGGAAGGGCTTTTTGCAAGGGTGTATGCCATTTATTGTTGTTGATGGATGTTATCTCAAGAACAAATATGGCGGGCAGTTATTAATTGTAGTTGGTAGGGATCCAAATGATCAGTATTTTCCTCTAGCATTTGCTGTTGTGGAGACAAAAAACAAGGCTAGTTGGAAGTGGTTTTTCGAGCTTCAGTTGGAAGACATTGGTGGCATTACTTTCCACAGATGGGTTTTCATTTCAGATCAACAAAAGGTTATGAATTTACTTTATTTTAAGCTTATTTTGTATTTTTTTTAATTGTTTACTTCAATGGTTTCACTCAGACTGACATCATGGGCTCTTCACAGGGGTTTCTACAAGTGTTTAGACAATTGTTAGAAGGGACCGAGCACAGGTTTTACCTAAGACACCTCTAAGCAAATTTTAAGAAGAGATTTAGAGTTGGAACTCTAATCAGAGACCTGATGACGGGTGCAGCCAAGGCTACGTATGTGGAGGCATTTGAAGAGAAGATGAGTCAGATCAAGGATATCAATCCAACAACATTTGAGTGGTTGTCAGCAATCCCTACAAGATCATGGTGTAAGCATAGTTTCTCTTTTTACCCTAGATGTGACGTGTTGATGAATAACCTATCAGAGTCCTTCAATAGCACAATATTGCAAGCTAGAGAGAAACCAATAATCACAATGTGTGAGTGGATTAGGACATACTTGATGTGTAGGTTTGTTATTATGAGGGAAAATTTAGATAAATATGTGGGTGAGGTGATGCTAGACCTAGGAAGAGACTCAATAGGGAGATTGAATTATCTGGTAACTGGGTTGCAACATGGGTTGGTGATAGAAAATTTGAAGTATCACACACAACTAGTACAGGCAAGTTCATTGTCGACTTGACCACAAATCATTGTAGTTGCAATTTCTGGGGATTAGTGGGAATCTCATGTAGGCACGCTGTTGCAGCTATATGCTTCAAAAGAGATGACCCTGAAAAGTACGTACATGAATACTTCAAAAGAGATGCATACCTTAGGACTTATAGTCCACACATATTTTGAGCTCATTATATTATCAAATGTAGCTACTTGTTTGGCACACCAAGAAATAAGTTGCGTTAGTTTTAAGGATTATCTAAACTAAATACTGAAGAAATCATGGTTATAACTTTAAATTAATCACATTATTTTTTTATTCTTCAAGACCAAACAATGTTAGGAAGGGCTTTGCAAGGTTATCATCATTAATATCCACATATATAAACATTATCTGCATATAAACAAAAGAATTAGATCAGAAGTTCTAAGAGTTGCAGGAAATTATTTAAAGGCCTCAAATGTAGGCCAAAACTTACCTTCGACTTGATTTGGGATACTTATCAGCATCAAGCTTCGCAATCAAAAGAGAGCTTCCCAATTCCTTCAAAGAAGTTGCAGCTTCTGCAAATTGTGGCATAAGCTCAGCACTTATCGGACACCAAGGTGCATAACCCAGAAGCAGAACGAACTCGTTCCATTTCAGTACCCTCTCCGTGTTGTCATTGTTCAGCTTAAGAACGATCTTTTGTGCTTTTGTTAAAATCTCAGCTTCCAAAAATTTCACCCCATTATCACTCCCTTCTGATGATAATGTTGAAGGTAAGGAGTAGGAGAAGAGTAAGAAGGGTGTAGATGAATCTTTTAAAGTGGGTTTCATGCTAAATTGGGAGTAAGATCTCATGGGGTTTGAGAAAAGTTTATGGCTTTTGTGAAGATCTTATGGTTATTGGTACATTATGTAGTGTAGATAAGTGTGAAATGAAGATGAAAATAGGAAATGAATAAACTTTATCTGAAAAATCCTTTTAATTTGGGTGAGATTGTTTGATAGCTTTGATATTTATAAATAATATTAAAAGTCACTCAAAATTCCTCTAATAAAAGAATCCCTTAAAATCCTTATATTTTTTAATACTTATGAATTGTTTTTAAGTTTTAGGAAATCTCAAACAAATACCAATGGATTTTAATAGATTCTTTTTAAAGTCTTGAAAACCTCAATTGAATACTAGTGAATTGTTTTTAAGTGATAGAAAATCCTGATTGAATACCAACGGATATTTTAACCGAGAAAAGTCTTTTAAAATCATGTACAATCCTAAACTAATACACCCCTAAAACTACTTTTCATCTTCATTTCTGATTTTTGATATATTTTTTTCCTTTTCCAATTTCTCTCCTTTTAGCAAACGCAAGGGTTCGGGTTAAATTTTTCCAACCGGTGGCAATTGTACTCTGGAGGGTATAGGATTGCGAGAGACAGTAAGTAGGTTGTCGTGGCGGGCATGGCGGAACGCTATGTCTGAGCTTGATTCCATTCTAAATTGAGAATTGAGACTCGCTGCCTCCGCTGGTTAATCATAACAATTTTAGGGATTAGGTTAGCCAGATAAATGGCAACCGCGTCTCAGTCCCACTCCCACTCCCACTCCCACCGTTATGTTGGCCCTCCCTCCTCCGTCGTCCCCGGCGACTCTCTCAATCGCATCCTCGCCGACCTCTGTACCCGCGGCAACCCAAAGGTAACGCTACTTCACTTCAATTAACATCACTTCACTCTTCACTCACTCGCACACACATAGAACCGTTATTTTATTCTGAAGGAATCTCTCCGCAGGAAGGTGCTTCCCTAGCTTTCAAGAAGCATCTTGAGGAAGAAGCTCGCGACCTTAGTGGCGAGGCCTTTTCTCGTTTCATGGATCAGCTTTATGACCGGATCTCTAGCCTCTTGGAGAGCAGCGATGTTGCTGAGAATCTCGGAGCTCTGAGGGCTATTGACGAGTTGATAGATGTTGCGCTTGGGGAAAATGCTTCTAAGGTCTCCAGATTTTCCAGTTACATGCGTACTGTCTTTGAGGCCAAGCGTGATCCTGAGATTTTGGTTCATGCTAGTAGAGTTCTAGGCCATCTCGCTAGGGCAGGCGGAGCTATGACTGCTGATGAAGTTGAACGCCAGGTTGCTGCACCTTTTATGTAATCCTAATTCTCTCTGTTTCTCTAGGAGTTGAGCATACTGATTTTTCCTATCTTTTTAGGTTAAAATTGCTCTAGATTGGCTTCGAGGAAGTAGAGTGGAGTATCGTCGATTTGCTGCTGTTTTAATCTTGAAAGTAAGGGCCATTACTTTTATTTGTTGGTCTTTCTGTAATTTTTTCTGATTGTGTTTTCATGCTCTCTTACTTATTTGAAGTTTGTGCACCATCTTTTGATTTTGGTCATTACAGGAAATGGCTGAAAATGCTTCAACTGTTTTCAATGTCCATGTGCCGGAATTTGTTGATGCTATTTGGGTTGCTTTGAGAGATCCAGCGTTGCCAGTTCGCGAGCGGGCTGTGGAGGCATTGCGTGCCTGCCTCCGTGTTATCGAAAAGCGTGAGACACGCTGGCGTGTGCAGTGGTTAGTTCTTACTTTTTTAGGTGTAACAGATAAAATTCTTACATTTTCAAACATGAGGCTGAAGCTGGTATTAATACTATTTTGTCGGCTATGTTGCTTTTGGGGAATGGATCCCCTCATGTTCAAAATCAACATGACTTATCATGTTGATGTTTTTGTGTCGGTCTCTTTCTTCATTAATGTTTATATGGATCCACATATTTAATATGCATTTAATACCTATAAGGAGAGAGATAGACACGGAAACATCAACATGATAGGTCATGTTGATTTTGAACATGAGGGGATCCATTCCCGTTGCCTTTGTTTGCGGTAAAAGTACTTGTGACTAAATGAAATAAAGTTGACAAAATGAATTAATAGAGTTCTGTTTCTTTCAAAATTTTGAACCGTTAGAGGTTGATTAAGTAGCATTCAGACTATTTCGCTTAATCGCTGCCTGCCAAGTGCCAGCTATAGGGAATCTGAGTAAAATCAGCTAATTCATAGACTATGAAGCTAATTGATGCTTTTGAATTTTATTCAGCTGATTCTAGATGGTAGTATAAGCCTAGCATGCTGCCAGAAACAGAATATGTATCATTATCAAAGCAATGGGTTCCTGCCTCAAGTGGTTGCTGCCCTAGTTAACACTTGGTTCTGCTGTATTAAATGGCACAGAATTTGTCATCAATTTGGTGTCTTGCGAGTCCTCCATGGTGGTAGCAAAAAAATATGGGTTGGGCCTGTTACCATCCACAATAGTATAATAGAATTGAGTAGTGAATAATGATAGAAAAGGGGATAATCTTTACTCGTCTCATCTGAATCCATATCAATGTTGATGAGGTTAATGACATTGCCTTTTAGTTTTAGGCATCTGATTTTCATGACTTTCATATTACAACATGCTTTTATCATCATCATCATCTATAGCCTTTTCCGACTAGGTGGGATCGACTACATCGATTATAAGACGTCATATAACCTGTCTTATATTATGTCCAAGGATAGACCATTTACCTCTAATGCATCTTATAGCATGCATACCTTGCTTTGATCATTTATCACACAATATGTTGCTATTAAAGTTAATCCTTTATTTTCTATTTGGTGGCAGGTACTATAGAATGTTCGAGGCAACACAAGATGGGTTGGGGAAAAATGCTCCAGTTCACAGCATACATGGTTCACTGCTTGCTGTTGGAGAGCTTTTGAGGTTCATAGAATTTTCAATATTTGCTTTCTTGATATGCAGAAGTTTTGAAATTTTGTCGAGCTAGCATTCTTGACATATTCTGTCCATTTTTACTGACTATTTTCATGGGCGTCTGTGCATAAGAGCATATGTACATAACTTTATTTCTACTTGGGATTTTTGCAAGCATGGAAACGTAACCTGGTTTATTTAAACATCGGTACTAGGCAACCAAGTGTCTTGCCATTGTTCTGTCCTTTATGAAGTGTGCTTTTGAAGAATTATGTTCAAATGGATGTATACTAAATGAATTTGGAATCAGAGTTGTTAATAACTTTTAATTTTTCTGAAGGCTTTGGCACATTTTGGTAACAATGAACCTATTTGAACGGTCTTGGACTATCTTCATGCTTGGAACTATTTGATTTTTGAAGTAATGGATTATATAGAAGTCCACCTTTGTCCTTTTAATTACCTGTGTTCACCTGGGGAGACTTGAAGAACGCCTTTGAATTTGGTTATAACTAGCCACCTATGATTTTGCTTCATCATGCGTTCGGATGAATGACTTAATTAAGCGCTTCTATAACAATCTTAAATCTTTTATCAAATGAACTTATTTATAAATAGGATTATGAAATATACTTGAATAAGCTATAAACGACTTATTTTGATAAGCTCCATAAGCTAAAAATAACTTAAGAGATATAAGCTGTTTCCATAAGTTGCACGTAGACTCTTTCAAATGCTCCATTTGCATGTTTAGTCATCTTTCATGTGTAATTTGTTCTTGACATGCCCATTGGTGGAGATTTGTAATGTCAACCTGTGTGGCCAAATTTAAAGTTAAATAGTTAATTTATAAAAGAAAGTAAAAATAAAAGTCAGTTATGCCTATTGAGTCTAATGCTGTTATCTGCATAATTTCTAAATTATTTCTTCGAGGACAATAATAAAGGGCTGAATTTAGTTTAGTTAGTGCATGGGATTTATTATTTATTTTTTTAAATATATATGTACTATTTTGAAACTAGTGTCTAACACTAATCTTCTCATTATTTTGTTTCAGATTAATATGTAACTAATTATGGTTGTGCAGGAATACTGGTGAGTTCATGATGTCAAGATACCGAGAAGTTGCCGAAATTGTCCTCAGATACCTAGAGCACCGTGATCGGCTTGTTCGCCTGAGTATAACTTCATTGCTGCCTCGAATTGCACATTTCCTGCGTGATCGTTTTGTGACTAACTACTTAACAGTATGTTAACTTTGCCCTATTACTTGTTTATGCTTTTTAAATTGGGAGGATGATAATTAAGGTTGAAGGCTTCCAAGTAATTTCAAAATTTTACTTATTTGAGTGCCTAAGGAAATTTAATTGCTTGCAGATATGCATGAATCATATTCTTTCTGTATTGAAAATACCTCAAGATCGTGATAGTGGATTCATTGCACTTGGAGAGATGGCTGGAGCACTGGATGGGGAACTCATCCATTATTTGCCGACAATAACTACTCACTTACGTGAGGCGGTATGTTACAGTAACTGGTTTTGGATGCTAGTCTTGTGCCATAATTTAATGCTGCGTGTTGGGTTTCTTATTTAGATAAGTGCCTGGTTATTTTTGGCTCAATTAAGAATATGGTTTAAGAGTTTTGACATTTATGTATGTAGATTGCTCCACGTAGGAGTAAACCCTCGCTTGAGGCTTTGGCTTGTGTTGGAAGTATTGCTAAAGCAATGGGGCCTGCGATGGAACCTCATGTACGTGGACTTTTGGATATTATGTTTTCCACTGGTCTCTCAACTGTACTCGTAGAAGCTCTTGAGCAAATAAGTAACAGGTATTGGGTTGGCTTGGAACAAAGACTTCTACCTCTCTTGTGATTATTAATTTTAAAAGGCATTTGCATTTTTCTTGTGTTGTTACTCAGCATTCCATCTCTGCTTCCAACCATTCAAGATCGGTTACTCGACAGCATATCTATGGTTCTTTCTAAATCCCATTATCATCTAGGGAGGCTTCCGCAAGGCGTGGGTAGAGGAACAATAACAAATGCCCCTCTGCAAGTTTCAGAGCTTAATGGTTCTGCTCTTATACAACTTGCGTTGCAGACTCTTGCCCGTTTTAACTTTAAGGTTCTGTGTACTCATTTTCTAAGATGAACCACAGTCATGTTTAACAAATTCTCCACTTTTTTTCTCTTGTATTCACAAGTCATTAGAAAGTGGCCAGGAGTTGTAACCCATTTTACTCTGTTGATATAGGGCCATGATCTACTTGAATTTGCTAGAGAATCAGTTGTTGTCTATTTGGATGATGAGGATGGAGCTACACGAAAAGATGCAGCTCTTTGTTGTTGCAAATTGATTGCTAATTCTTTCTCTGGTATAGCTTGTGTGCATTTTGGTTCTAGCAGGTTGACTAGATCTGGGGGGAGGCGCCGGCGCCTTGTTGAGGAGGTTTGCTGTTCACTGATACTTATTTTTGATATATTTCATATCTTTTGTTTAGTTTCTTATTTAATAAAGTCTTATCCCACTAGGTGTTAGTTTCTATTAAATAAAAATTTTAAATTTTAAATTCTTTATTAACTATTTCTTGAAACTTGATTTCCCGGGAACCCAAATGTTAATATTAATTTTAATTTGAGTCCCTGTTGCCCTTTAATATTAATTTAACTATTAAATAAAAATTACATTATGTAGTCCCAAGAGAAGTGTGGGATTAAGACGTGGTTTCACAATACCAGATTTGGAACGTGTTTGCATTGGATGAGTGTTGGTAGGCAGAGGAAGAAGACCATCAGCAGAGGAGGGAACAGCAACAGCAGAGGAGGAAGGATTGGTAGGTGGCTGAGATGGAGAAGAGTGAGCAGGCTTTCAGTAGAAGAAGAAGGAGTAGGATTTAAGTTGACTGAAGAAGATCCTGACAGAGGAATAAGGCTAGGGTAATTAGGAGCAGCATGAGAGGAAGATACAGGCTGAGATGAAGTAAACAGACGAGGATAGGGAAATTCAGATTCATTGAACACCACATCATTTGAGATATAAATCCTTCCTTCAGCTGAGAGACACTTATAACCTTTGTGGTGAGGAGAGTAACCAAGGAAGACACATTCTTGTGACCTATAGGAGAATTTATGATTGTTATAAGGTATGAGCAGTGGATAACAGGAGCAGCCAAACACCTTAAGTCTTGTAAAATCAGGGGAAAGAGGGAATAGTCTAGAGAAGGGAATTTCCTTGTTGATGGAGGCACTTGGCAGTCTGTTGATAAGATGAACTGCAGAAATAAAGGCATGGTCCCAAAAACTTAATGGAAGAGAAGCATGAGAGAGTAATGTCAAGCCTAGATCCACAATATGTCTGTGTTTCCTTTCTACAGTTCCATTTTGGTGATGAGTGTGTGGACAAATCAACCTATGATGAATGCCTAATTCTGCCAAGTATTGTGCAAAGGGACGATATTCACCACCCCAGTCAGTTTGTACAGCCTTAATTACACCAGAAAATTGTCTTTCCACAAGGGCCTTAAATTCTTTAAACTTGCTCAGTGCCTCAGATTTGTTCTTTATTAGAAAGAGCCATGTAAAACGTGAATGTGCATCAATAAAGGTAATATAGTATGAAAAACCACCATTGGATACCATGGGGGCAGGAACCCACAAATCACTGAAAGTAAGCTCAAAAGGTGTTCTATATTCATTAATAGAGGCGGAACTAGGTAAATGGTGGGCTTTACCCATACAACAAGCTGGACAGAATTCTAAGTTTGCTGTGGTATTTGTACAAGGAAGCTTAAACTTGTTTATTACACTCTTTAAAACTTGCACATTAGGATGGCCTAGCCTAGAATGCCAAACATTCAAAGTATTATTAACAGAAGCTAAAGAAACAGAAGGAACAAATCTGTTTGCAACAGGTATCACTGTAGAGAAAGACTGAGAAGATGAGGCAGGTGCTTGATGCTGAAGTTGAAAAGAATAAAGTCCATCAGCACCTAGTTCTCCCTGAAGAATGACTTCATGTGTACCCTGTGATTTCACCAAGCATACAGTGGGATGGAATTCGAAATAGACACCGTTATCTTGTGCAAACTTGCTAACACTAATTAAGTTCTTTGTAATGGATGGCACATGCAACATATTTTTAAGTAACAGTGAAGTGTGTGGAGAGTAAGGTGAAGTGAAATAAGAGTGTCCAATAGAATGAATTGGCAGACCTTGTCCATTGCCAACAAATAGCTGATCATTAGTAGCAGGAACTGAATGCGGTTGAAGATGTTGAACATAAGGAGTCACATGATGACTAGCTCCAGAATCTGGGTACCAATTGTGTGCTCCATGACCAAAATCTGTGGAGGCAGCAATGAATGTCTGAGGAGAAGGAGTAGAAGGAGTTGGGAAGAACGAAGCAGATACAGGAGCCATAGGACGAGGACTGAGGGAAGATTGGAGGCATAGAGTAGGGCATCATGTTTGGATTGGGAAAGGATGGTGGATGAAGAGAGACATAGGCAGCACTGTATTGTGGATTGAATCGATGCCAACAATTTAGTGCATCATGCCCTGTGACACACTTGACATTGAACAGTGATCCTGCCACCAGAGCCACGTCCACGGCCACGTCCTCTTCCTCGTGAGAAGCCTCGTCCAAAGTTATTCTGATTATGCCAATTATTAGACTGTTCTTCCCAATTATTGTCATTGTCTTGCCAATTAGAGTTAGGATTGTTGACATTGGTGGAATTAGGGTTCATTGACGAAGAAGAAGGTTTCTGCTGGGAGAATTGAGCATGAAAAAGAGCTGGATCATAGCCTGGAGGGAAGGGAATTGAATTGCGTGACACAGGAGCTTGAGAAGAGGGCGCATTAGATGCAACAACAGAAGGTGAGGGTTGCGCTGAAGCTTCTGCCACATTTTGCAGAGAACGCATCTGCATTGGCTACTTGTTTGAGTTTTGATAAACGAACTTCATGAGCTAATAGCTTGGTTTCAAGTTCAGTAACATGTATTGGCTCAGATCGATTATCTATGGCTGTAATAAATGCATCATATTTGTCAGGGAGACCGTTGACAATGGCTTCAACATGATCGCATGTGGGAACTGGGAACTGGATCTCCGATGCCAGCCAGAACATCAACTATGTCTTTCACCCTTTGTAGAAACTCAGAGATGGAACCAGAGCCTTTGGAAATAGTGTGGAGTTCTCCTCGCAGTTGCGCTGCACGCGCGTTGGTGTGAGCAAAGAAATAGTTGTGGATTTCCTCCCACAACTGCCAGGAGTGAGAACAACCAATGAACCGAGGAAGAACAGACTCAGACAAGGACGAAAGAAGCCAAGAGAGAAGAAGTTGATCCTGTTGTTCCCACTGAAGGTATTGCTCAGAATAGGTTCCATCGAGAAGATCTTGATCGGAAGCGAATTTCGGTGGAATCTGTGGTGAAACAACAAAGCGGTGCAATCGATGAGCCTTGATAACCGGTTCAACTTGTTGCTTCCAGATCAGAAAATTGCGATGAGAAAGCTTCACGCTAATGGAGTAAAGAAAAATTGACCACTGGAGTAGACGACATCGCAGAGAGATCGATTGATCGAGGAGCAGCTTGCGTTTGGGACGGCGGAGGCTGTGCTCTCGCCGCCGGTTGTTCAGTCGCAGCGGAGGGATCGACAGAGGAAGCCATTAAAGGCGGTGAGAAGCTCTGATTACCATATTAGAAAGATAGAGAGAAGAGAGAAGAGAGAAGAGAGAGGAGAGAGAAATTGATAAAATGATAATTTTGTATTTTATTAAACTCAAGAATGTTCTGATTACTGTATTTAGTATTTATAGATAGAGGGCTGGTCTTTGGCTACCATAACTAACTGTTGACTTATTGCTAACTAATTGACTGGGACAGCTAACTAATCATCTAATAAGAGCGCAGTTTTACAACTGTAACCTTCATTCTATTACCCTTTGTTTGGTGCTGCCCAATGCCCATTGGTTATGTTGCTTTTGGATTAGGATTTATACTGTATGGTGAACCTAGGTAAGCTCTCAAAAGTCAGAAATTGAGACATTTTTCATTGTTTTTGTAGATTTAGCAATAGTAAGAACGGCTGAGATTTGTGATATTGTATTATTTGCCATGATTCAGAGTAGTTGGTCGTCATGACATTGTTGAATTTTCAAGAAGTTTCTACTACCTCCATTCCTATATATAGGACCCTTCACCAAAAAAATTTTAGTCCCTTGTTATAAGAACCCTTATCAAAAGATTGTGCATAATTAATTTTTAGCGCCAAAATACCCTTTATCTCTCAACTACTTTTGTATAGTCCAAAGTTCATAAATGAGATAGATAAATTCTCGAATAATAATTGGGGAAGATGAAAGAGAGTAGTATTATGAGTTCCAATGAGTTGAAGGGTACTTTTGGAAACCAATACAAATTGTTAGACAACTTTAACGAATTTAACTAAGCTAATTAATTTTCTTAATTCTCGTGTATTTTTATACTTTTAGAGACTAGAGTTCTTTGTTGCATTGTTAAGTATGTTTCTCTTTGTGAAATTCATTAATTGTCATTTCTTCTGAGGTGGATGCTTTACTCATCATCTCTCTAATTCTTTCACTCTTCAATTTATTTATTATCTTTTTTTATTTTTTCAGTACAGGTTCAAAATATTTTTGCTCTTTGTATTACTTTGAGATTTACTCCTAAGTTGTAAAATGAACACTGAGAGGTGGCACACAATGATGACATACTGGTTACTAACTGATCTTTGACTTTATGCAGCTTGTGGAGAAACTTCTCATTTCGGCTGTTGCGGATGCAGATGTAACTGTTCGGCACTCTATCTTTACCTCTCTCCATGGAGATAGAGGTTTTGATGAGTATTTGGCACAGGCCGACAATCTGAGTGCAGTGTTTGCTGCACTAAACGATGAGGTAGATTTTAATTGGCACAGGCTGACGATCTAAAGATGTGTTGTGATTTGGATTTATTATGATATGCTCTTGCACACTTGAGTAGGAACTTATTTTCCGGTAAATTTTCATTGGAGCTCCATTTGTTCATATCCTGTTGATATTAAAGAGTCTAGTTCTGCAGGATTTTGATGTCAGAGAGTATGCAATTTCTGTGGCGGGAAGGTTATCAGAGAAAAATCCTGCATATGTTCTTCCAGCTCTTCGTCGCCATCTTATACAATTGTTAACTTATTTGGAGCAGAGGTAATTTTGAAGTTGTTATTTTGCTGGAGAGATTAATTGTTATTGGATGCTTTGATAGAATAAAACTTTTTTATTCCATGTCCATTTTATTCTCTTGTAATGTCAGCAGTGCAGATAGCAAATGCAAAGAAGAAAGTGCAAAGTTAATAGGCTGTTTGATAAGGAATTGCGAACGGCTAATTCTTCCATACATAGCTCCGATTCATAAGGTTTAACTTGTTGTGGTGTTAAATATTCATTCAATTTTTATTTTATTTGGTATCTTCTTAGTTATCTTCTGATTGTATCAGGCACTTGTAGCCAGACTTCTTGATGTTAATGCCAATACTGGAATAATTAGTGGAGTGCTTGTAACCGTGGGGGATCTCGCTAGGGTGGTTAGTAAATTTCTCTCTTTTGCATGCCTTCGTTCTATATTTATTGGTAACTAACTTGTCTGAATGGTGGTTCTGTTTAGGGTGGCTTTGCAATGAGGCAATACATTCCTGAACTTATGCCTTTAATTGTTGAAGCTTTATTGGATGGAGCAGCTGTCTCTAAACGTGAAGTGGCTGTTTCTACACTAGGTCAAGTTGTACAGAGCACTGGGTATGTACATGTTTGTTTTTGTTAGTATATAAAATGTAAAATAACAAATTTATTTTTCCTGTTTATTACTTCTTTTGGGATATTTTTCCGTTGATAAAATGTTAAAACTGTCAACCAACGGAAAAGCAAAAGCTGGTACACCTATGGCAGTTTTTTATATTCAAGATATTCTTTTGAATAACACATTTTATTTTTGTTTTGTTTACATATTATTCTGAAAGCTGAGATCATATGAATGTTTATTTATTATTATTTTTTTTTTGGAATTTGATTATCCAAGACATATTAATGTAATGTGGATGTTTCACTATCCCGGCAGGTATGTTATAACTCCATATAACGAGTATCCCCAATTACTTGGGTTACTCTTAAAATTATTGAATGGTGAACTAGTGTGGTCTACCAGACGTGAAGTATTGAAGGTGATGATAAGAATTAAGTAATAGTTTTTTATGATATGGTATGTACATGTAGTTAAATTATGCTCTGCTTTTGCCAGGTTCTTGGCATTATGGGTGCTCTGGATCCTCATTTGCATAAGCGAAATCAAAAAGCCTTGCCAGGGCCTCATGGAGAAGTTACCCGGCCTGCTAGTGATTCAAGTCAACAGATTCAGTCTATGGATGAATTTCCCATGGACCTGTGGCCCTCTTTTGCTTCGTCAGATGACTATTATTCAACGGTAGCATATTAACATTCCTTGTTGTTTTGTTTTGTTTTTTCTTTTCCTCACTTGTTTTGTTATTTATGACATTTTGTTTATGCTTTCAGGTTGCAATTAATTCTCTCATGCGTATACTTAGGGATCCATCACTTGCTAGTTACCACTTAAAGGTGGTTGGGTCTCTAATGTTCATATTCAAGGTATGCAAGCATGAAAGATTTTTCTTGTTGAAGTGCAGTATTTCTTCCATATGTTACTGATATTCATTGCCAATGTGATTTGTGTTTTTGTTTGAGGTCAGTCAATGGGACTTGGTTGTGTTCCGTACTTGCCAAAGGTTAGTTATCAACCTCTAAATCTTATGGATCTTAGTTTGGGTGGTGGAATTTGTTTTCCTTGATTGTACAGTGGCTTTTGCATTTCCTTCTCATAGGTTTTGCCTGATCTCTTTCATACTGTTCGTACATGTGAAGATAGTTTAAAGGACTTTATAACATGGAAGCTTGGAACATTGGTGTCAATTGTGCGTCAGGTATATTTTAATGTCTTAAAAATTTGTCCAATATTTGTATGATTGTATTTTATATTCTGCTTGTGTGCTTGAATATGATGTGGTTGTGCAGCACATCCGTAAATATTTGCAAGATTTGCTATCTTTAGTATCAGAATTTTGGTCAGCATTCACACTTCCAGCACCTGCACGTCCTGCTCTTGGCTATCCGGTTAGTGTTGCTGCTACTCCAATTTAGGTAGAATAACCTAAGGATGTGTTCTTATAGTTTGTGATCATTATTTGGTCTCTTGAATGTTACAGGTTCTTCACCTGGTGGAACAGCTGTGCTTGGCCCTTAACGATGAGTTTAGAACATACCTTCCAGTTATTCTGCCAGGCTGTATTCAGGTCCTTAGTGATGCAGAACGGTGCAATGACTACACCTATGTTCTTGATATTCTCCACACAATAGAAGTTTTTGGTGGTCAGTACTCTTTCCTGTAGCATATTGTGTATCTGTATTAAGTGCTATATCACACATGTCATCCTCAACTTCATGGTTTGTGCAACTTACTCTTTGTGCTTCCTGTCAAAGCTATCAACTTCCTAAACTTGCATGGTTGTGTAAATTGCACCTGTTTACTGTCCTGTTTAAATTGCTAATGAAACGGTGTATGACATGGAATGAAAGTAATATTTGAAACTACAAAATATGTGATTGTTGTGGATAGCAATGACAGACCATGGGAATATTGTGCAGGGACTTTGGATGAGCATATGCACCTGCTTCTTCCCGCTCTGATACGCTTGTTTAAAGTGGATGCCTCAGTTGACATAAGACGCGCTGCAATTAAAACTTTGACAAGATTGATCCCTCGTGTGCAGGTTGGTTACTGTGCTTCTATTCACCCTCAAAATGTTTAAAATAGTTGGGTAACTTGATATTTATACTTTATCTTGGTTGGTCTTTGATTGTTTTAGTCTGCTGTTTGATTCTTTTTCCTTTCATCATCAGGTCACTGGTCATATATCCTCTCTTGTACATCACCTGAAGTTAGTTTTGGATGGGTGAGTCCACAATTTCTAAAATTTCAAAATACATGTATGGAACGCATTGTCCCCCACCCTAATTTTTATATTTATTATTGATTATTGACGTTAATATAATTAGGATTTGTTTTTACATATGATTGATGGTTATAGAGAGATTCATGTCTAACCAAATTGTCAACTGTGAAGCAGAGGTTTGTGAATCCACCGAATCCTTAAACAAGTTCATTAAGAATATTTTATGGAAATATTTTGCTTGATTTCTCTGTGCTTTGTTCAATCTTAGCGTTTTAATTAAGTGGTAGGTTATGCCTAAAGGACTTTGCTAAAACTCCCTGTTGGCTTGTTCTTCAACACGGGAGAATGATGTGCTATTATAGAGATAATAAAGTGTAAACTTTATTTAACAGTTAACTTGCTTGTAACACGTCAGCGTCAATTCTGTTAGATAGTTGGTTAGTGATGTTAAGTGATAGGACTATATATATATTGTACATATACTATCTGTTTATATGGTATCAGAGCCTGGTTAGTCGTGGGCGCCACTCGCAGATGTCTAGTCTTGCAAACTTCACGCACTAGATGTCCAATCCTGGGCGTGAGGGGTGTGTGTTAAGATCAAGTCCCACATCGACTAGAAAGAGGGCCACCATAGAATATATAAGTGGTGTGGCAATCCTCCTCCTATGAGCTAGCTTTTGGGAGTGAGTTAGGCCTAAACCCAAATCCTAATAGCTATGAGTATTATTTTTAATGGATTTTGATTCACGATGTAATTGTAAATTTGGACTTAGGATTTTCAATTTGGATTTAGGGATTAGTTGCCAATAATTCCGGAATCTAGGGTTTTCAGTTGGGATATCTTATACCTAGCTCAATCTTGACTCCTACTGTACATTAAGTCCCCTTGAGTTCTAAAGATTAGGCTGTCAACCTAGATTAGAGGTAATTTGAGTAACCTATACAAGTAATATATTTTATCAATCCTATGGATGGTAGCTTATTATTGAATGCCGAATATTGAGAATTCTGAGGTTGGTCAGAGCTTCCTTGTTCCTCCTGTTCTATATCACCTGCTTTAATTGTGTTGCTTGAATTATAAAGATGTGGGTCATCTCTTATGTGGTTGATATTTGCATTGAAACTGGCCATAACACTAATTTAGAATTCCTTGGATCATTTGAGTTGCTCAACTTTTTTCCCTTATACTACTGTTCACAATCATAGCATCTTTGATATTCTTTTTGTTACCTAATCTGGTTATGTCTATCATGCGTACTTCTAATTTCTAGGAAAAACGATGAGCTGCGAAAGGATGCTGTTGATGCACTCTGTTGCCTGGCTCATGCTCTTGGCGAGGATTTTACAATTTTTATTCCATCAATTCATAAACTTCTGCTGAAATATCGCTTGCGGGTCTTGATTTTTTTCCATTTGTTTTTTTCTCTCTTTCCCCTTAATATGTGAAAGTTAATATTTTTGTTTTGGAAATTTCTAAAAAGAAATATTATATTACCCAGCACAAGGAATTTGAGGAAATTGAAGGGCGTTTACAGAGACGGGAACCACTAATTCTTGGGATTACAGCTTCTCAAAGGCTGAACCGACGGCTTCCTGTTGAGATCATTAGTGATCCGTTAGATGATGTGGAGATTGATCCTTATGAAGATGGATCTGATGCTCACAAACTCAGAGGCCATCAGGTACACTCTTGTAATGAGTTGTCAAGTTTTTGTCCTTTTATTCTTTGTTTGAGTCTCTGAGGAATATAGCTTCTTAGCATGCTTCCAATGACATTCTAGCCATAATTCAAAAACAACAAATGAAGTTTGGTGTTGAAATGCTTAATTGATGAACATTTGCTTCTGAGCACGCCGTTGTTGCTGCTTTTAGGAAACATGAAGTGGTCTGATGAAATTGGTTTACCTCAGTTGGGACCTGAAATCTTGGCTTGGTAATTTACATTATACAAAAATCAAATGAAAAAAAAAAAATATAGGGCCACATAACAATATCTTTTATCTTGAAGTCTTATTTGTTTGAATTGATTCTGCTACATCATCGATATATATAGTGTGATGAATAGGGAATACGCTAGAGACTAATTGAATCAGCCATGGGTTATTTGCAACGAACTCTATTCTGAATCCTTACTGACTAATGGTAAAGCTTGCAGAGGAAGCTAATTGCAGATACTGCACCGCAGGCTAACTGCATAAAAGGCAGAGGCCTTAGTCGTATACTATACTATAATATGTTTTGGTAGGATTCAGTTTCAGTTTGGGTGTATTTAACAAGTGATACCCACAGCTATTGCTAATAATATTTGGTAAGATCCTGTTTCATTTGGGGTTTATATATCACAAATTAACATTTCAAACTGACAGATATTGTAATACATCTGATGCTGACTGATGAACAACATATATGTATAATCAATCAAATAAGGAGTTCTCCATTTTGGGTCTGTCATATTTTTGCTGATTTCAAATTTATGCTTGTTCTAAGGTTTAAGATTTTAAGATCGTAGACTTTAAGACTTCTTCATCAGTAAATTACATTGCACCCTGCATAAAAGCCTCACCCTCTTTACACCTTGCAAAATTTTTGAAATGACATACTAGAAGTTCCTTAAATTCTATAGATATATTCAACATTCACAAAAAATCAGAGTCTACATCGCAGTTATCTTGTAGCTTGATGTGTAAAAATAAATTGTTGCTAATCTTGAATTATGAAAATGCACAACACCTTAGGAGAGAGCTTTGTTTTGGTCTGTGCTATCCTCCAACTAATCATCTGTACTCATTCTACTAATTACTGTCGTCATGATGATGGATTCCACATTAGAGGGTACCTTAGATATACAAGTTTGGAGTGTGAGGAATGGAATCTGGGAATAAGGTTTACAGAAATATGGTTGAAAGAAGTCTTAATTTTGTAGTTCTTATTTCATCTACTATGGCCTTGAAATCTCCTGTACAGGTTAATGATGGTCGGTTACGGACAGCAGGGGAGGCTTCTCAGCGAAGTACCAAGGAAGATTGGGCAGAATGGATGAGGCATTTTAGCATTCAACTTCTAAAGGAGTCCCCTTCTCCAGCCTTGCGAACCTGTGCTAGGCTTGCACAATTGCAGGTTTCATTAACTATTGATATTATATTATTCATTATGCCATTAGTGGATTTACCTATTTTGATCTTCATTTCTTGTCTCTGGGTTTTACAGCCTTTTGTTGGGAGAGAATTGTTTGCAGCTGGATTTGTCAGCTGTTGGGCACAGCTGAATGAGACTAGCCAGAAACACTTGGTTCGGAATCTAGAGATGGCCTTTTCATCCCCAAATATTCCTCCAGAAATTTTGGCTACACTTCTTAACTTGGTAAAACTTCTTATCTTGGTTTATATGTTTTGAATCTTTGAACTTAAACTTTTAGGAACCCACAAGTAGAGATGAACAAAAGAAGGAAAGACTCTATTTCTTGAATTGAAAATGAACAAAAGGAAAACAAAGGACTAATCCTCAATCTCACAAAACTGATGTCAAATCTGAATGCTCCTTCCCTGACATCCTTCACCTAATTTATTTACCTCACAATCCCTTCTAACTAACCCCTTTAACTAACAATAATTCCTTTGTAACTAACTACCTAGTTTCTAACATTACCATCCCCTTGAAAATCAATCTTGTCCTCAACGTTAGAATTCACAATCAAATCAATATAGGCCCTTGCATGAGTGACCCGGTCCGATTGTTCTGATTATAGTTAAGAAGAGTTTTTGTACAGCAGAACCCACCTTTTTTGGTGCTCACACATGACGTTGTGTTGGTGCTGACCCACTAGCCATTGTGGATGAGCTTGTGTCTGACGGCAGTGGCAGAAAAGTCAAATTCTGGATAACCCTGAACTCCAAGGTTGCTACGGCACTTTCCTGCCTCTGTTCTTGCACAATGTCCTAGGTCTAGGCCATGTGCATGTTCGGCTGTGAAGTCTCATGAAGCAAGATCCAACCCAAAGTTTGCAATGCCACTAGTGTTTTTGATTCTATTGTAACAACTAACAAGTTCTTTTTGGAAACACGAGTTCTCCCAAATACGGGGCTATGGTGTTAACTTGAGATATGAAAGATCGAATATTATTGATTGATTTTCTGTACATCTTCATTTTCAATATACAGATCTAATGTTAGTAGTAATTGCCTAAAATAAAATCTCCTATCTAATGAGTCAATAAGAGAGCATAAGTGCAGTCTTGCACATATACGAGTATATGTTGTGGTGGATGAGTCAAGAATGTACATACAAGACAGGAAAGGATTAGGGATGAAGGCATTAGTGAGAAAGTGTGGATAGCACCTATTTAGGAAAATATAGTAGAATCTTGCCTTAGGTGATTTGGTCATGTGACAAGACAAATAAAAGCCCCAATAAAAAAAAGAGTTGATAACGATGGTTGCCCTATCATTAGAGGTAGGGAGAGATCCATAAAAACTCTAGGTGAGACCATTACAAAGGACTTAGGTGTAGGTGGATTTATTGAGGATTAAGTTCTTAATAGAATTCGAAGATGCTGTTTAATCTGTGTGGCTGATCCCACCTATTGAAGAAAGCATTTGCTTTTTCCTTTTTAAAGAAAAGAAATTCAATATTTTTGTTCACGAGGGATCCTTTTCAATTAGTTATTGCACTAAACTTTCTGTTGTGTGGAAAATATTTTCTATCAAGTTTGGTTTCTTTTATAGCAAGGGTTAGACATCATTCATAACTTGATGTTATTGAATTTGAAGATGCATGGAGATATAAGTCTGACATTTTGCTACTTTTGCAATTTATGCTCTTGTTAATTGGATCTGCAGGCTGAGTTCATGGAGCATGATGAGAAACCTCTTCCTATTGACATTCGTCTTCTTGGTGCTCTTGCTGAGAAGGTCCTATGCTTTTCTTCTTTCTTGTTTTGATATGTGTGTGTGTGTTCATGATGCATGCTTGTTATTGTTCAACATGTGGTGCTTTTTCAAGCAACTTTTTAACCCTGTTATATTGGACATTTTCCCCAACTTCGCCTCATACCTATCATGTGTTTTCACTTTTCTATGTGACAGTGTCGTGCATTCGCAAAAGCCTTGCACTACAAAGAAATGGAATTTGAAGGAGCACGTTCTAAGAAGATGGATGCTAACCCGGTTGCTGTTGTTGAAGCTCTGATTCATATAAACAACCAATTACACCAACATGAGGTTTATTTTAAGCGACATGATTTGTTATCAACTTCATCATTTGGTTGGTGCTAGTTTTGACTTTGTTATCTCTGACTCAATGAAAACTTACTTTTGTAGGCTGCAGTTGGAATATTGACCTATGCCCAACAGACTCTAGATTTTCAGCTTAAGGAGTCATGGTAATGTTTGACATTTTAGTGTCTATATTCATCAAACCCTTTTTTTTTTTTGAGTTTGCAATCCAATTTTATATCTCTGGCAAACTTTTGAGAAGATTAGATACTTACAGTAGGTATCCCTCAGGTATGAGAAACTGCAGCGATGGGATGATGCCCTAAAGGCATATACTATCAAGGCCTCTCAAGCAACGAGTCCACATCTTGTCTTGGATGCCACTTTAGGTCTGTAATGATGACTTTACCTTCCTTTATAACTTCCTTTTTTATTTTAAAGTTACTTGAATGGTCGACTGTGCTTCAACACTGCACCAATTCTGGCATGCTATGGTAACTGATAAGCTATGGACGTGGGGATACTGTTAGCTCTGGGTAATCCAGGTAATGTTTGGAGCAGGGTATGCTGTACTAATTTCCAAAGGAGAAGGAGAGAGGAATTTATACAGAGGATAAAGAAAGTACATAATACTTGTAAAAAGAGAAGGAAAATATTGCTTTCAACTTGTAAATAACACTTTCCACTTAGAGAAAGAGAATTGATATAAAAGAAAAAGGAAGAATTGCTTCATGGAGCACAAGATATCATCTAAATGGGTAGAATATAAATCAAAACAACAAAGCTTTCCTTTGGAAGAGTCTTGAGGGAGAAAGAGGATCTCCAATTGAGATTTTGGCCTTACATTTATATCTTTTAACATGGTTCGTCAATAGGGCCATTAGCCAAGAGCAGTTCACTTTCACTAGAGATATTGTCATAAGTCACCATTTTATCTTTTACTCTAACGGTGATGGGATAAATGCGCATGCGATGGGGGATAGATTGTCCTGTGTGACTATATTGTAGTTTTCCTTTTCTGTTCTGGACCGTTGATCACCTTCTGACCAAAAACAAGAAAGAACCCTTGGTCTTAGAATCTATAAGGCTATCACCCTTGTGTAGGCCATGGGACAAATATAAAGTGAGGGAACATAAAAAATCATGTCCCAAACAGAGCCGAGATTAGCTTTCTTTTTTAGTCAAATGTTGCATGTTTTTCTTGCTCTTTTGATTTTTTTTCGTGTTCAATTACTCATTGTTACACATACTTCCGTGCTCTTAAGTTTCAAGATTCCTGCTAATATCTTGTTAGTTTTGCTTTACACAAACTTTTTTCATCCTTGCAAACGTTTGAGCTTGGAGCTTGATTTCCAGGTAGGATGAGATGCCTTGCTGCATTGGCTCGCTGGGAAGAGCTAAATAACCTATGTAAAGAATATTGGACCCCTGCTGAGCCAGCTGCTCGACTTGAAATGGCACCGATGGTTGGTTTTGTACTCTTTAACACAAGTGATGGACATTTTTCCGTGCCTGTGCTTAAAGTGTTAATGCTTTTTAGGCTGCAAATGCCGCTTGGAACATGGGAGAGTGGGACCAAATGGCAGAATACGTGTCTCGTTTAGATGATGGTGACGAAACAAAGCTTCGAGGCTTGGGGAATACTGCTTCCGGTGGTGATGGAAGTAGTAATGGTACTTTCTTCAGGGCTGTTCTATTAGTTCGTAGAGGAAAGGTATTTGTTTACTTGATTGAGATTTTTAATACTCTTGGTTTTTCTTATATTGAGTTTGACTTATTGGGTTTTCAATCTATTGGCAGTATGATGAAGCACGTGAGTATGTTGAAAGAGCTAGAAAGTGTCTAGCTACAGAGCTTGCTGCTCTGGTGAGTCTGCTTCAAAAACCTTTCTTACTGGTTTTATTCTCTAGCAATGATTATTTTGAATTCTATTATTTTTTTAGTCGTTTTGGACACAAATTTCTTGGTCATGTAGTACATTATCATTTACTGATACTTAGTGATACCACTGTTTTTGGGGAGGGGCTAGGGAAGTTCTTCAATTACTTCCCATACTGTACAGTGTACATATATTTAACAATGTGCTGGACATTTACTGCATGTAACATCATTTTGAAGTACTTGTTCTGCATCTTCATATGCTCACCAGTAATGTAATCTCACCTTGAGAATGCATTTAATAGGTGGAAACCAACCTTGCATTAGATATCGACAGAAACCATTTCCCAGACATGAGCCTTCTGCATGTTGACATTTTTGGTGGAAACATTTACTGTTGGTAAACGTTATTTGAATAATGCTGTCTTGTTGTTTACCTATATAAATGAAGCCTGAAAAACTACTTGTGTTGTCTCACATGTTTCTCTGCAACATCAGTGAACATTTGTTGCAAACTTGCAATACTCTGCATGTTAGGACCCATATCCTGAATGGGCTTTGAGGACTTATTCTTTATTATTTTATTTATGTTTTTATCCATGGGGTCACAAATGTAGGCAGGGTATTTTCGGAAGAAGAAAAGAATGATATGCTGAGCTGTTAATGGGTGCGTGAGTTTGTAAGGATAGAGAATCTGTTTTCTGTTATATAGGTGCAAAAGAGTGAGGAAGGGATTTTTTTTTTTATCTGATTACTTTGGATATGTTGTTGGGATAGACTGATAGAGATATAGATGCCTTGTGCTCTGTGTAGGAGCTCTGCTCTGGGGCATTAGAAGAGCTACTCTTCTGCATATTTTCCTTTTCTTTAGCACAAGTAATACACACTCTACCGTTTTTCCTTTGTCTTGCATTTTCTTTGCTTTTATTCTCTGTTTATAATTTTGGTCTGTATCACAATCAAGGTAAAAGAAAATTACGAACAATACTGAATCTTAAAGAATTGGAAACAGCTAACTATATTCATATGTGACTAATAATATTCTAACGATCATTATTTCCATGACAATTGGTTGATACAGCTTTTCTACACGACTTCTTCTATGATTTTATTGCCTATCATGACATTCTTGTAGTTTCAACGTGTAATCATGTTGTAATTGGTATTCTTATTTCATTTGCTTTTCAAGAAATTTCTTCTTATACATTTTTTCTTTTCTTCACTTCCAGGTTTTGGAGAGCTATGAGCGTGCTTACAGCAACATGGTTCGAGTTCAGCAACTGTCAGAACTAGAAGAGGTTAGATCTAATATATTCAGAAGTCTTAAAGTCTTATCTTCATTTGCTATCATTTACTTGATGTTACAGTTATAATTTTGGGAAGATTTTTCATCGTCCAGGTAATTGATTATCGAACGCTTCCAATTGGAGACCGTGTTGCTGAAGAACGGCGAGCTCTTATTCGTAATATGTGGACTCAGCGTATACAAGGAGCCAAAAGCAATGTTGAGGTAAACAAATGTTCCCTTAGGAAAAGCATTTGTCTGCTTCAACACTTGGAGTATTTTATGAATTAAACTTCAGATTGTGTAGTTTGAGTCTTTGGAGACTTTGACTGGATGTTACATTATGTTTCACTGTTTCTTTGAAAACAATGCAAATTGTTTATCACAGGGCCCTGTATCTTGTTCGTACTAAAAGCCATAACTGAGTCTGTGGCTGTGCCATTGAATTGTATGTTAATCAGTGAAGAGTAGTACTGACTGATATGACATTGGTCCATATTTAATGGCAATTCTTAGAATTCGGAAGGCCTAACTCATCCTTAAAGCTAGCTCAAAAGTTGATTTCCTTTGCCTTATTAGAAACACTTTGGCCCTACCTCTATTCAATGTTAGACTCAAACACTCCTCTATGCCAAAGACTAGACAAGTGCATCATGAAGTTTAAGGGAAACAATGAAGGCTGCTTAGGGTGGTCGCCATGAAGATGGCTACAGTTAGGGCTGGCTGCAATGAAGGTGGCTATGGTTGGCCCAACAGTAGGCTGAAGGTGGCCCAATAGCAAATCTAGGATAAGCTCTGATATCATCTTAGAATTTGGACTTGGCCTAACTCAACCCTAGAAGCTAGTTCAAGAGGCGAGGATTGCCTATGCATTAAAAGAATTACTTTGGTCATACCCCTCTCGTTAGTGTCAGACTTAAACCATAATGGTGTAGAAAGGGGTGTGAGAAAAAAAAAAGAAACTATTTTGAAACAATTCATGCTAATGTTCAGTTCATCTCAATAACAAGACATGTTTAGCTCATCATCATTTTTTAATAGTTGATCTTTGCTAAGATATAGTTTTCTTATGCTGTTGAAAACTTGATCAGCTTTTGATTGCATGTGTCAATTTCTCATGGTAGGTACTAGGTACTACAAAAGGTGATTGGGCAATTCATCTAATACTGTAATAATGTTAATTAACCTATTCCTTTTTTTTTTGATCTGGTATCATTTGATATTCAGTACTGTGTGTTATTGTGTTAATACTTCAGACTAAAAACACAATAATGGAATAGGATGTATTGCTAACTGTGGAGCAGCTGTTCCATTGAAGATAGTGGATTTGATACAGATAATTTGTATCACACACATAATAGATGTTCGAAACTCAAAAACCATTAAAACATTTAAGATAATTTTAATCATCGATACTCCAAAGTCATTATTTAAGATACTGTGATCGAACTTTAATCTAAAGCATAGCTAATAACTAGTCAATCATAACCAACAAACAAAAAATAACCGAACAGGTGTGGTTGGCCAGAGAGGGATGAACAGAGGCTTAGAAGACAGACTGCAGATATCAAACACAGAGAAATCAGCTGTGAAAAACAGGTTTGGGCTGTTGGAAATGTGATAAAAAAGGGGTGAGCTACTGGGGTAAACAATACAAGGATGCACACTTATGTTCTTTGAGAACAGAGGCAGCCTACCTTAACAGTTGGTCTATGTATGCTGTGGGTGTTTGTAGACCAAAAACTTCCTCAACCAGTTAAAATGGGTAGGTTTAAGAGTGGGTGAAATAAATATTTGTTAGGATCATAGTAGTCAGTCCCGGATAGCGGCCGACCTCTAAAACGCTATAGCGGGATAGCTGCTATTGAAAACTTTAGGTACATTAAATATGTGATGGAATATTATACTAAATAATTACATTGCAATTTAAAAATACTCAAAATTGAGTACATACTCATGGTGCATAATTACTTAAGTAGACAACACTGTTTTGGTTTCGCTGTTGAGTTCAGATAAAGGTATGATAGGGTGTAGAAGTAAAAAAAAGAAAAAGAAAAAACAGAAGAGGAGAGAGGAAAAAACGAGGGAAAAAGATTGTTTATCAAGAAGAAAGAGAGGAAAATAGAGGGTGAGGGAAAAAGCTTATAGAAAGAGGGAAAAGGTAAAAAGTACAGCAGAGGAGAGAGGAAAAAACAAAAAAGTAGGTTGGGTTCTGTGACCCATTTTAAAAGGGTAAGTAGCAAAAGTCTAAAATGCCCTTCATTAAAAGCAAATTTATCTAAAAAGTCCTTGTCTTCACCCTAGCGTCCCCTCCACTCACGAAAAGCTGCAATTTTCACCGCTAATGCGGCCGTGACTCCCGCTACAGCAAACCGCGACGCGACGGCGTCCCTGTAGCGGCTCGAGGCCGCTCCACTCCGCTCCAGCACTATTGCGGCGCTATAGCGTGCTATTGACTACTATGGTTAGGATTTAAGAGATCACAAAATAGAGTTTAGCTGATTGTGAGAGGGTAGAAGTGTTAAACAGAGATTTCATAATTGAAGCATTGCAGCCGGAATAAACCTCTGCTGGCCATGGTGCACCGCTATAACAGCTGTGTAGCTGAAATGTAATGTTACAGCCACACAAGAACTTTTTGATTGCTTGAGCCATGGAGGGTTGTGAGGCAATGATCAACTGCAATACTGCTACTATTTGCTGTGATTGATGACTCTGAGTGTCCCATATCTTTTTGAAAATCTCCAACAACATAATTTTGTAATGAGATCCTGCAATCTGAAGTTTGTCCAGACAGTTAACATTTTGCTAGATTAGCTTGAGTTTCCTTCCTCTAATTTTCCGGTGCTTGTTTGTTAGGTTTGGCAGGCACTTTTGGTTGTAAGAGCACTTGTGCTGCCTCCTGTGGAAGACATTGAAACTTGGCTCAAATTTGCTTCTCTTTGCAGAAAAAGTGGGCGCATTAGCCAAGCAAGATCTACTTTAGTTAAACTTTTACAGGTTTGTACTGTGAACCAGGTCTATAAGAAGGTTTCTGTTTTGTGGTGATTTTCATTGTTGCATGCTTGACTCAAGTTGTTTTTTTATTCATCAGTATGACCCTGAAATATCTCCTGAAAATGTACGATATCATGGCCCTCCTCAAGTAATGCTGGCATACTTGAAGTACCAATGGTCGCTTGGAGAGGATTCAAAGCGCAGGGAAGCATTTATTAGGCTGCAGGTATAATATGTTGTCTTCTTGTGTAGTGTGCACATCTCTGAGCTTGATTATTTATTGCCAATCAGCTGCGTGCTTTACTTGGCCTAGAATTTGGCTATGGAGCTTTCGAGTGTACCGAACATTCAACCAGTTACACAATCGGGCTTCACAAGTGGTTTGAATCCCAGTGTCCCTCTGCTTGCTCGTGTTTATCTGACACTTGGGTCCTGGCAATGGTCACTTTCTCCTGGGCTGGCCGATGAGTCCATACAAGGTTCTTAGTTACCGCAGTTTTGACTTAGAAGATTTAATGATATTGATCAATTTTTTAATTTAGTATCAATATTTGTAGATATACTTGATGCGTTCACAAATGCTACTCAATATGCTAATAAATGGGCCAAAGCTTGGCATAAATGGGCATTGTTCAACACGGCAGTGATGTCCCATTACACTTTAAGAGGTTTCCCCGATGTTGCAGCACGGTTTGTTGTTGCAGCTGTCACTGGATACTTTCATTCTATAGCATGTGCAGCAAATTCTAAAGGTGTTGACGATAGTTTACAGGTAAGCTTCAATTTTTGTTATAATATAAAACCGTCCACATATGTATACAACATTTTGGACAATACTGGCAATTAGGAACAAAAGTAAGCATTAGATATTATTTTATTCCCTAATTTATGTGCAAGGTGATATACTATCAACTATTTGATTGAAAGGATTGGAAACTATTGACTAGTTTCCCAGTATTTATTTTCACGTTGCTTTCTTATTTTCACGTAATAGAACCTTGCACTGAGACTTTATAATTTTACTATTCTTACCTGGCAATGTCCTAGTGCTTAAATGGAGCTGCAAATCTGTAGTGTAAATAATTGGTATTTGATATCTGGCAAAATGCAGGAGCTCATGCCCAATGACAACTAAAGACTTTGTTTCCTTAGATTCCATCATTTTTCACAGACTCCTTTCCAAAGATCAATTTCTGGCTTCATAATAGAATTTGTTCTGTATTTTACACGATCATCTAATTTATCAAAATAGACGCAATATTTATTATTCTTATAGACTCTGGACTTCATAAAAAGGAAAACATTATTGATGATGTGCTTTTCCTTACAGGTATATTTTGTATTTGGTAGGAGAGCACATTTTAAGCCATTTCTAGCAGAAATTTAATCCGTTTTATGATTCTATGAAAGTGACTTTTTTATTCTTACCTTATGGTATAGTCAACGTTATTTTGGTGGGTTTCCTTTGCTTGATAATCAGCATGATTCAGTGGGTTCTTTTATGTAATATGTAATCTTTGTTTTTGGTGGCCATCTTTCGGTTTTGTTTACAGTGTTGTAACTTGCATTGGCTTTCTTTGGTGTTGGCTGCAGGATATTCTTCGACTTCTGACATTATGGTTTAACCATGGAGCTACAGAAGAAGTTCAATTGGCCCTAGAGAGAGGATTTTCTCTTGTTAATATCAATACTTGGCTAGTAGTTCTACCACAAATAATTGCCAGAATACACTCTAATAATCATGCTGTGAGAGAGTTGATACAGTCACTTTTGGTTCGAATTGGTCAAAATCATCCACAGGTATGTGTGCTATATTTATCTGAATTTATTTCTCTTTTAATTCAGTTTTAAGAAAAATAAGGGATTCTATTGCTTAACTTTTGCACATCCATCTTCTTGTACACTCAAATAATAATCTAAAGCGTTTCTATTTTGCTCTCTGAGAATTACTTTCCGGGTTTTACTTAGTTTAATTTTGTCTAAGCGAATGAGACTTTATCCAACACTGTTGTGCTATACTTATTGAATGAACTACAGCTACTCTTATGGTTATGTGAAGCTTATGCTGGTTGTAATTGCAAGTTGCAACTAGTAATTTTAGATTCGAAATAAAGAAAAACAACAAAATAAAGGAGTTGCTAACAAACCTTTCAAGTTTAAAAGATGAAAACTGACTTTAATTGGTTGAAGAATCTGGGGTATTTAGTGCAATTATATGATTAAGTCAGTTTCCTTTTATCGTCTACTTTACTGGTTTATATAATTATTATTAGAGCTGTTAACATGGGTTTTGGCCCTGGGGTCAATTCAACCCAGCCCTGCTTTGGACCCACTTAAGTTGGCCCTAATTTCATTGAAAGTTAATTTTGGCCCTGACAACTCAGCCCTACAATTATCAGGGCCAACCCACAGGGCTGGCCAGCTGGGTTAAAAATTTAAGCTGCTCAATGAAAAACAAAAAAGTGAAAAGAAACTCGTTGCCCCTTGTACTCGGTCAAAACAGTCATAATTTTTTTCTTGCAAGTATAAGTATATAATATTTTAATGTTGATAATGTAATGTATATTAACAATAACATATGCTTTAAACAAAAAAATTACGGCAATGTTTATTGCTTGTATATATATGCAGCATGATTTTTTTTTGGATTATGATATCAAATATTTAAATGTAAATAATATTGATAACAACATGGTTTGCATAAAAAAATGTTTACAAACACGTAGCAGGTAATAGGAGGGAACCTTGTTCGTGATATTTAATCAAGTTTTTTTAAAAAATGTTTTCAGATATTTTTTAACAAAAAAAAAATGATATGTAAGTCAGCCCGAACAAATCCGATGGGTTGGCCCTAGCCTTTACTCAAATTGTCCGGCTTTAGCCAAATTGGATAACCCAGTTTACCAGCTCTATATCAGTTAATTATATTGAAAACAATCATAAACTAGCCCATGAGTTGGCCCTATCCCTGACCTTGCGGGCTTATGAATTTTAGGGCCCTTTTGTCTAGTGACCTTGATTGGCCCTAGCCCTAAGGGGGTAGGGCTGGGCTTGGGCTAACTAGCCCATATTGACAGCTCTAATTATTATGTTACTTCTCAAGGAGTGGCACTTGATTTATTTGTTTTTTGATAGGCAGGAGTGGCATTTGAATGACTTATTGAATGCTTCTTTTTTTATTGTTGGCTATGTTATTGTAAATGATTTGGATATCAAATTTGTTTTTAATATGTGTTTATTTCTTCTTCAGGCTCTCATGTATCCTTTGCTTGTGGCTTGTAAATCGATAAGCAACTTGCGCAAAGCTGCAGCTGAGGAAGTTGTTAACAAAGTTCGGCAGCATAGTGGTGCACTTGTGGAACAGGTTTGATATAATCTATCTAAAGTTTATCTTCTTTAAGAGTTCTGCAATTATAACCACAATCTGGTTTTATCTACAGGCTCAACTTGTATCAAAAGAACTGATCAGAGTTGCTATTCTATGGCATGAGTTGTGGCATGAAGCACTGGAAGAAGCTAGTCGTTTGTATTTTGGTGAACATAATATTGAAGGGATGCTAAAGGTGTTGGAGCCATTGCATGAAATGCTTGAAGAAGGAGCGATGAGAAACGACGTTACCATAAAGGAGAGAGTATTTATTGAGGTTGTGTTTTAATCTTTATGTTGGTTGTTTGTTTAGACCATTACAATACATAGTTGACCGTCTTGGAAACCTTGGTTGCATTACTATCATAATCAATATTTTACCTTTATGTTATCACTTTATATTTCTTTTTTAGAAAAAAATCAATACTTTCTTGTCATTTCAGGCCTATCGGCAGGAGTTATTAGAGGCTTATGAGTGCTGTATGAATTATAAGAGAACTGGGAAAGATGCTGAGCTCACCCAGGTATGAAAGTTTTGACTTGTAAAGTGGTACCTTGTCAGGAAGGTCCTCGGTCGTTTCGACACACTAATGTATTGGAACAAAAGAATATTATAAATCTTTGTAAAATCCTATTCTTTCTAGAAAACTTGGTTAAAAGAAGAAATATAAGTTTAAACCAAATCCCCTATTGTTTTATTAGATCTCTCCAAATTTCCCTTGCATATTTAATAGGCTATTGTTGACCACCATGTGGATGCCATGGAGCTTCTCTTCCTATAGCAGATTTATAGACAAAGCTTCAACCAAATACACTAGATAATGACATGAATAGCATGCTTCCATGAAATTTTGGCCACCTCACTCTAATTGGATCCTTCAAAACAATCAGTTGGAATTTCCCAAATTGGTTGTTCACTCTTCAGTGTTTAATGGATAGACAAGCTGTTAGGATATCTTCCTATATTTTGATTGTTTGACAACATCTTCCATGTCTTTTTATGCTACATATTTCTTTTCTTTTTTATGTTTGTTTTGTATTTGTGTGTTTTTTCTTTTAATCAGCAAAATGAATTGTATATTATTAGAAGGGCCCAAGACGTGCAAAAGAATACAAGCACTGAAATACTAGAGAAAAAGGGTGCAAGCCCCCACACCAAGCTGGAATTGATTCCCCTTGTATGCAAATTGCAAACCGATGATAATGTTATCTCAGCTGTTGTGTAGCATTACTAGCATAACACACAAACAGCCATTCCATGCCCAAAAAGCCGTCTTCTCACCAAGGCATCAGAATACATAAATTTTTTTGGATTCACGTTTATTCCTATGATGTACATTATAGTGGTAACTAGCCTAAATTCCTCACCTGAAGATGAACTATTTTGTTTAGATTTTTGAAGGATACCTTATCATCCCTTTGTTTTTCTTTTCTTTAGCTCTCGTTGTTTGGATCTTACATTTAAGGCTGGCAATGAACAAAAGATAATTTGTGTGTGCATGGCTGGTAGTCTTTGTGAAAGTGAAAAATGCTGTAGTTTGCTTGTCATTTTCCTTTCCTGGAAGTAGTTTTCTAATTATTTCTTTATCAGGCATGGGATATCTATTATCATGTATTTAGAAAGATAGATAAGCAACTTCAAAGTCTTACAACTTTAGACTTGGAGGTAAGGTTGATGCTTAGTCTTTTTTTTTCTTTCTTTTTTTTTTTGGTTGTCATTGTCATGGGCATAAAAATTTGTGTATATTCTGTAGTCTGTTTCTCCGGAATTACTAGAATGTCGCAATTTGGAGCTTGCTGTCCCTGGGACATACCGTGCCGGTAAATCAGTTGTATTGTTTTCTTGATGCTAAATTATATTTAGTCCTTTAAAGTTTAAACTATTAAAACATTCATATCCTTGTTTCAGATGCACCAGTGGTTACAATTTCATCATTTGCACGCCAGCTTGTTGTGATAACATCTAAGCAACGACCGAGGAAGTTAACCATTCATGGGAGTGATGGTGATGATTATGCCTTCTTATTGAAGGGACACGAAGATTTACGCCAGGATGAAAGAGTCATGCAGGTATTTCCTCTCTACTGGTTATCTTTGACCATGCTATCTTTATATCTCTAGCATCTGGTAAAAAAACTCTTTGGTTCTTTCATCTTGACAGCTTGATAAGTTCCTTATTGTTATTTTGTTAGCTTTTTGGATTGGTAAATACACTGCTTGAGAACTCTCCCAAAACAGCAGAGAAAGATCTGTCTATTGAACGATATGCTGTTATTCCTTTATCTCCGAACAGTGGTTTAATCGAATGGGTCCCAAATTGTGACACCTTGCATCATCTTATTAGGGAGTACAGAGATGCCAGAAAGGTCAGTTAGAATCCCCTAGGCTCTTTCTTCTGTTCTTTGATCCCCAAAGTTCCTGCTGGTTTTGCTCACTATTGCTAACATTTTGGATTGAGATGTAGTAATACACATAAATATGATAACTTTATATGGTTTAAGTTACTGGAATGTTGTCTACCCTTTAGCAGATCACGTTGAATCAGGAACACAAATGCATGCTCAGTTTTGCACCTGATTATGATCATTTGCCACTTATAGCCAAAGTGGAAGTGTTTGAGCATGCTTTGCTGAATACTGAAGGAAATGACTTGGCAAGGGTATGCGATGTTTGTATAATTTTACCTGGCAATTAGCATATGGTATTCTATGACATTCTTATCTTGATTCTGGAGTTTCTAGGTGCTGTGGTTAAAAAGTCGAACATCGGAGATATGGCTCGAGAGGAGGACAAATTATACCAGGAGTTTAGCTGTTATGAGCATGGTGGGTTCTTATTTAGCATTAGCTGAAGCTTTGATCTCATATCTACCTGCCACATTTAATTTATACTGTATAATCTACCATCAAGATCCACTATCCAAGATGGACCACAAATCTATACTTTTCAGAAGTTTTCAATCACATGAATATTTTAAAAGCGTTATAAGAGGCCGAATGGACATATCCCCCCCCCCCCCCCCCCACACAACACACTCAAAAACACTAAAAAAGAAGGGCGGGGGGTAAGAGTATCCTGAATGAAGAGTTTTATCACATTCCCTGTCCTTTTTTATTGTCATTATTGTTGTTGTTGTTATTATTATCATTTAATATGAGCTAAACTAGTTGTTCACTCTTGCCAGGTCGGTTACCTTCTTGGTTTAGGTGATCGCCACCCAAGCAATCTTATGTTACACAGATTTAGGTAGTTTGTGATAAAGAAAGTCAGTTACATGGACATTAATTAAAAATTTCCAAGTATATAATGTTTGTCATGTTCTGTAGTGGGAAGATTTTGCACATAGATTTTGGAGACTGTTTCGAAGCATCAATGAATCGTGAGAAGTTCCCAGAGAAGGTTCGCTCAAGAACTGTTTCCTTTTTTTGAAAGGATTAATGCTATTATGGATATTATATCTTGTATGCTCCAATTCAGGTTCCGTTTCGCTTGACAAGAATGCTTGTGAAAGCCATGGAAGTTAGTGGTATTGAGGGAAACTTCCGGTCAACTTGTGAAAATGTTATGCAAGTTTTGCGAACAAATAAAGATAGTGTTATGGCCATGATGGAGGTATAAATACTTGACTTTCATCCCCTAGGTTTCTTTCTACTCTCATTTTGTGAAATTCCAAATAATGAAAATAATTCTTTGATAATGATGGATCTTGAGATTCTACATTGAAGTTTGAAATAATTTGTTAATTAGATGTAAATTTTGGATTAGTAATGCTACACATTGCGGATATTAAACTAAATTACTTGTCCTGACTGATGTGGCTATCCAGGTCTGCATTGCTACGTCACCTTTCAAATTTAATGACCTGAAAATAAATAAATAAATATAAAAAAACTGCCTAATTTACAATTATTTGATATTTTTTATCATCATTTAATTTATAAATTCTATAGTGCTGATTCAGCTGTCACTCACTCACATTTGGTAAAAGTCTTTGGATGTTCAGCGTTACTCGCTTTGCTTTGCAAATTGCTAATGTGGGTGCTAGATAGTTAGTTGGTAATTGACTAAAATTATTTATTAAAATTTTACTGTGCGAAAAACTATTAATGAAAATTCTTTACGTGGCACACCACTTATATATACTCTTTAGTGGCTATATATGTATTCACCGTGGACTTTCAACAAAGGTGATTAATTAGGGCTTGATTTTAGGTGATTGTTTCTTGTACGTAGGAGCCACATTGTGGGTTGGTTGGTATGCAAATATTCTATTTGTACTTCCCCCTCTAGCATAGATAATTGGATACAGTTTCTCCTCTAGAATAGATCTGTGGGCATGAAGCAAAGTGTGTTTTCAACATAAGTCTGTTTACGTTTCTTCCCTCTACTCTTCTCCCTCTCTCTCTCTCTCTCTCTCCTGCAGCATTTCTCTTCCTCTTAAATGCTGTTCTGGATTTTTTTTCAAAGGTTTTAGTCACATCATCGCATGTGGGTGTTATTACTTTAAAACATTTTATGTTGTTATTCTAAAAGTATTTGAATAAATTAGTGATTACTTGGTCTTTGTGTATTCAGGCCTTTGTACATGATCCTCTTATAAATTGGCGTCTTTTCAACTTCAATGAAGTCCCGCAAATGTCTATGCTTACTAGCAATCATGTACCTCCTGTTGTAAATACTGAAGAATCTGCGCCAAATAGAGAGCTTCCCCATCCTCAGCGCGGTGCCCGTGAAAGGGAACTTCTTCAGGTATCACCGTCGTATTGTATTGTATTGTTTTGTTGCTCTCTTTTGATTAATGATGCTAATTATATCTACTTTGTACGTATAGGCTGTTAACCAGCTTGGTGATGCTAACGAGGTTCTGAATGAGCGTGCTGTGGTTGTCATGGCTCGCATGAGTAATAAGCTTACAGGACGGGATTTCTCACCTTGTTCTTCAGTATCGAACAGCTCTCTTCAGCATGTGGTGGACCATAGTGGCTTAATTTCTGGAGACACTCGTGAAGCTGATCACGCTTTATCCGTAAAGTTGCAAGTTCAAAAGTTAATTTCCCAGGCTACTTCACATGAAAATCTGTGCCAAAATTATGTAGGGTATGATCTCTTAACCCCCGTACTTTTGAGAGTAAACATCAAAGTCCACGGAGACACAGTGAGAATGTGAGATGGGAGAGAAACTAATCTTTTAACCATGTTATGACTTTGATGGTTAAGATTAACTCTTCTCGCACTCTCATACTTTTCAACTGACATGCTTCCTTTGCAGCAAATTGTGGCTTTTGGATTACAATGTTTTCTCTTTGTTTTGCAGGTGGTGCCCTTTCTGGTAATCTCGATCTCGAGTAGTAAATATTGTATATAATCTGTACATAGTGAAGACTCGCCATGGATCTTAGGAATACTTACCGTTAAACTTTACTGTGTATGTGTATATAGTCACTAGTCTCCTGGCGCAGCAGTTGAAGATTAAAGCCATAGCAAGTGCGCGTTCCTTGTAGTCGAGACCGCATTTAGATCGGCCTTTGTACTTTGTAAATATTAGGTTCCCAATCCCTGCTCAGCTCCCGCCCTCTTTCGTTGTAGATGGGTACGGCCGTTTACTGTAATGTATGTTCAATTAAAATCCCTGCGACATGGTAATGTTAATTTAACTTGATACTTGCTACAAAATATGCATGAATACGCTTCATAACAAATATTTGACATTTTTAAAAAGGAGTTCACTTTTAAAATTTCCCACCAATAGGCATCAAATTGTCAGGAGCCACTTTGTGCACCACATATTTCATGGTTCACCACACATTCCTTTCCTGCCCTCCACAAATTCATATGTAAGAAATTAATGATGTGAAAAGGAAAGTAAATTGGTTGGATTGAGGTAGTGTTTGGTATAACTTTTTTTTTGCTTCTCTTCTTCTTATAAGTAAAAGTTAGGTCAAACAGTTTTTATAGTAAACCTCTTAAATTTAAGTTGGTTTTATTTTTGTGTACATAATGCAAAAAGTTGATTTTTAAGCCAGAAGCTAGAAGTATGACTTTTTTTAACATGATGGAGGGCAGGAATCGAATGTGTAAATATACCAAATTAGTCCTTCAGAGATTTAAATATATCAAATTGGACTATGATGGAAGACTAATTTGGTAGACTTTTAAATTTTTGGAGGACTAATTTGGTGATAAAGTTTTCTGGGGATCAAATTGGCAACAAGGTAACCTTTGGAGGATTAATTTGGTGGCAAAATTCTTTGGAGGACTAAATTGGTGACATGATAATCTTTAAAGAATTAAATTGATAGTTAACTCTTTTTATAACCTACTTTCGTCCATAAAAGATAAAGCCTATACCCTCTTATTAAATCTTCTGCAAATTATTTATCCACCTAACTTTGATAATTATTATTTATTATTTTAAAAAATAAATACTCAGTAAAAGATAGATGATAATTATTAAAATTAAGTGGATAAAAATATTTATAAGAAAATTTAATATCTTTCTTCGTAAGGTTACTCTTTAAATTATACCCTTCAACATAATTTTTCCAAGTGGCAGAGTCTTAGAGAGTGTTTGATATCCAATCTAATTTTAGCTACTTTCTTTGAGAAAGTGTTTCTCTAATATGATACCGACGGTTAGGGTGTGAATGAAAAAAAACATTTTCAAAAAAATTATTTAATTGAATTTTTTGCTTCAACTAAATATTAAGAGAAAAAACATTTCGAGAATCAAACATCTGTAAAGGAGAAAACACATTACTACCTTGTGTCCCATCACTATTGTCATTCAAGTTAAGTTAATTTAAGGTTAACAAAGATAGATTTGAAAATTACTTAGGTTAAGGGTATATTTGGTTATAATTTTGATTTGGTCAAAATTACTTTTGATTAAAGTTAGAGATATTTACTTCCATTAAATCGTCTCGGTTTGTATGCATCAATAATCTCAATAATTAATTTTTATCTTGATTTATGTGTTTTTCACTTCTTATTCTACTGAAATATAAACCAAACGGACTTAAATTTTAGTAGAGTTTCACAAAAATGCTAAGTGTAAATATATATTCTTTATCATAATAAAATTTTACATTAACTATATATTTTTGTTTTATACTCCCTCTTGTCCTTATTATAAGGCATAAATACCTAAATTACGCATACCAATAAAAATAGTTAGTTGCATCAATTTTCTTAAAAATTGAAATGATATATCAATTTTACCCTTCCTTAAATATTGTGTTTAGTGGTTGATATAATAAAATTAAGACATTTAATAGGAGCAAATAAGGAAAATAACCATAAATATTTTATGGGATTTGTGCAATACCTTATAAAAAAGACCACAAAATTCTTTCAAAATGTGCCTTATAATAAGGACCAAAGGGAGTACAAAATGTGCATTTACTACAATCATGTTTAATAGGCAAATGTATGTTTATTAAATCAATATAGTTAAATATGAGTAAGAAAAATTATAATATACTAAACACAGTTAGCATGTTCAAATTACTCCATAAAATTGACAAAATATCAACATAAAAATTAGATAACATAATGAAAACTACTACAAAATAGTACTCTGATGTTTATAAATAAAGAATGGCACTAATCATTGAGATTTGTTCATGTAAACATACACTTCGTGTCCCATAATGTTTTCTGCTAAACTTTTTGTACACAAAATAGAAAATATTTTAAAGTAATCTTATTCCGTATCTTCCCCATTATTCAGTCAAGTCCGAATAGCAGCAACAGCAGGAATACTTCCAGAAGCCGTAGAAATTTTTATCTGGCATTATTTCCTTAGTTTAACTTCCCTATCTTTAAAGAAAGTAACTTAGTTTTAATTGGGATTTGCACGTGTATGTGTTCAGAATGAGTCAAAGAACAATTCAAGTCACAGGCTGTGCACCATTCCATGCATCGTGATCTACATGTAGTTCATCCATCTTTTGATTTCTACTTTCTTGTAAAAAACTAACACCAGACCATATTCCACGAATTAATAAGATGCTAACAAACACTACACTTCCAAGTGTGCATATCACCTGCATTGAATTAGACTAAATGTATCAGTGACAAAAAGATTCAGGTGAGTTGAACAAGTTCAGAAGATATCGTTGAATAGATAATCCAGGTATTGCTAAGTGAAAATCCAGCTAAATGAATTACTCAGAATAGAGCTAATTTTCACTCCCTGCCACCGAAAATCAACTGGCTAAATCATCACCATTACATTTTAACAAATTCTGCCTGCATACCCTAGTAGTAGAAGGGACATTTTACAGATCAATTTTGCACTGAGATCACTGAACGTGGGTATTTCTGATTTCTCTAGAAAGAACATATTATTAACAAAACAAAACAAATGAAGTGTGAAACGAGCTTTGATTACACTTCTTTATAGAAATCTAATAAAGCACAAAATAGTCAGAAGCCAAGTACAAATTCAGATCAATAATGCACCCCAAATGTTGCTTCGAAAAAAACTTCATAAGGATATGCTGCAAGTATCTTTTGTCCTAAGACCTGTACTTCATATGAATGAGTCAGTACAGAAACCAGGTTCCCTCTGACTCTAAGGCTATACTCTAGCTTTGAGGGTGAAAGTCAGCACAACAGGGTGTAAATGAGCTATTTGTTAATTTTTCTAACTTGACTCGGGGAGTGTACAATCAAGCTGGTTTATTTTATTATACAAATAAGCTCAACCCTGTCCAGCTCGATTAAAAAAATGAGCCAAGTTCAAGCCACAAAGTTTTGTACAAGCTTGTGAAAAAGTATCATTAAATACCCAAAAGGAAACAAGACTATCCTAAGCAGAAAATATATCAAAGGTGGGGAAGAAACAAAAATCTAAAAATGGCATTCGTGATGATGTTAAGTTGTTAACAATGTTCATGATCATGCCCATTGTAAAATGAATTAAAATAGTACCTCAAGAAATGCCTTTAAAATCCACAAGAATGCCAGGACCAGGACCCCATTAACAGAAAATCCCACCTGTGTATCAAAAGAGATGTTTAATCCCTCGAAAACAAAAAAAATAAAAATGGCACTTCCACACTTTCCTGTAAAAGTGTCATCATAATTTCCAGCTTTGAATCTCCAGATCCGGAAATTCTAAATCAAAGTAACTTAATGAGTACTAATGAGTAATGAGTAAGTTATGAATTGTCTGACTTAACCCGTGCATACATTATCTGAAGCAGAATGCTAATAGACCATATCCAACGAGCAGAATATATTGATTAACACAGCACAGAACGAACAGAAACCTATTCAGCATTCTATTTATGCCGGTCATGACTGTCAGTTAAATTATAGTACCTAATTGCCTAAGCTTGTTTGATTAAGCGTGTAGAATGAAAATCACTTCACACAAACATGCAGAAAATTTAACCAAGCAACAAGGAGTGAAAATGTCAGTCCAACAAAGGTAGGCTTATCAATTTTCTCTCATAAAAAAATAAAATAAAAAATACAGTGAAACGAATTGACGAGTACGGAAAGAATGTTCGGATTAAAGTATTCAACATTGGGATTATGGAAGAGATTGGTCAAATACCAACTTGATGGAGATGGGGAAAGGGAGAACAGATCGAACTGCTTTTGTCGCTCTCTTCGACACCTTCTTGAACACATTCTGAAGGAACCTCACCAACAGATCCAAACTCCGATCGTCATCGTTATCGTCGTCATCGTCGTCGCTGATTGGAGGCCTCCACGCGCGAGGATCATGGACGAAATTACTGCTTCCCTGAAACAAACAAATTCGGTTGCAGTGAAGTTACAATAGAAATCGCAAATCGTGGAAAGGAAAATAGAATCGATGGAAAATTCACCTGAGAGAAATTGGAGATGCGTTGACTAGAAGCAGAAGTGTGGTGAGGAGGAAAAGCGATTCGGGATGCACCAAAAGAAATAGAGCGAAGCGTAACGGAGCGAAACAAAGGAAGAGAAGGAGGAGATTCCAACGTCACTGAGAATAACATAACTTCTTCTCCAACTGAACTAAAATGTATAAAACTATTAGCTAACCATTGTAGCAGAATGGTTATTTGGTTATATGGAACTATTCCTTTTGAAAATATTTTCCCAGGGTATTCTGCAAATTCCTACAACTCAATAACAGGTTCCCCCAATTAATTTCTGTTTATGTTCTTATGTTGTTAAATTAAATTTTCTCCCTCATTTGTATTATGAATTAATAATAGTAGCCTTCTTCTGCATCACACTTTCCACCAATTTAAGAATCTCCGAGTTAAAAATGAGTTTCGGGATTCTAGAATCTAAGTGAAAATGAACTCTCTCATATTCTAAAATTCGGACAAAAGTGTGATGCGCCAAAGTGAGAAAAGTATGGACTGGAGCAGGGGAAAGAAATGGTAGGGAGCTTGTGATTTGCATGCTTTTTCCACCATTTTTATTTGAATAATGGTATATTTTCCTGTAAATCTTCTTATTAATTTATAGAATAAGCCTTAATTAAAAAAATTAATTCATTTTGCGCTTTGAAAGTATAAAAGACATTTAATTCATTACTTACATAATATGTAAAGAGATTTGTAGAGCGATTTAAAATTACTCTTTATACTGTTGCATTAGATTTTCACATTTATGCTTGCACTCTATTACTAGATGTTAACTTTTCTTATTTTTGAGAGGTTAACGGTGACAATTTGTTTAAAACACTCTTCACCGAAACTAATGAAAGGGAGTTAGAAAATTTTCTTTGCATTAGGAAAAGGAAAATACATAATTACATTTATCAAGTGATATGTGAAATACAAATATATACATAATCATTTACATTTACATTTCGCCTCTAAATAATGGACCGCTGATGAATGAACTGGAGAATGTGCCTCCACCATTAGGGAAAAGTGTGAGGAAACAGATGAGACCAAGGACAATGCCCCAAGCATATCTGCTTTCCCCAAGAGGTGTGATTTCGTCTTTCGCGGGTATTTCTTCTTCGCCACGAAAGAAGGTGGCGAACAATCCCCATGCCAAGCACAGAACACTACCACTGAGGCCACCGATACCAAGCAACAACGAAGTGGCAAAAGATAACAGCGCAGCAGTGCTTCTGCCAAACATGGCTTGTGCAATTCGCCCCCCTTCTAATCTCCCACACGGCAACAAGTTCAAAGAAGTCACCACCATTCCTGCACCATCTTACATCCATAATGGTCTTTTCCAACCAAAATTTCATTCAATAAATAACATACAACCTAAGTTTGTTATTATCATCATTCACCTACAAGTTCAGGCAACAAGGGCTAAATTTTGGCGTCTACAAACAAATTCTATGGTCTAACTTTTATATCGGCGTCTGAAGTGTTCTGGATAGTAAGATAAGAAATAGAACGAGGATTTTCTATTTGCAGCTCTAAGCCAAGGTGAGAATTCCTCTCTTCAAAGTCAAGCCAAAAAAAAAAAAAGTGAAAACAAGTAACCCCAAAAGTGAAAACTAATGAATCATCATCCAATTTAAACCATATTCACGGTCTTACTTAATTTAAAGGAAACTAATAAAATCTGTATAGTGTCAGCTTCTGCATATTGGGGATTCTATTGAAAACGGAGGAACAAATAGGTAGAAATAACAACAAACCAACCTAATAGTCCAGCGAATGCAAGTGGATCAACAGGAACTCCAACGCCTTCCACGGCATAGGGCAACACATTTCCAAGATCATCTGTGTAAGGCCCAATAACTAATTGGACGAAAGAAAGCAAGGGATTGTTATAGAAGAACTGAGGCCGTATGTACCTGCAAATAAATAAGCAGTAGAAAATTATAATACTGAGAAATTATGCTATTATATGACCATGTATCATACACCTGTAAATAAAAGAGCTATTTGTTGATCATAATTCACAGGTTGTAATTTTGGCAAACAATTTTCACTTAATAAACAATCAAATTTAGTTGCTTTCCGTTTTTTGACCAAAGAAAAATTAACAATAAGGAAATAGTAGTACTACTGAATAAGGTATTATATTCAGTACTCACAATGCATTATCACCCCCATTAAAGCTTCCATCAGCCACAAAAGCGGCAACAGCAAGTACTAATGAAGTCAAATATGCACTAGCAGTACGAGCTACAGGAATATCAAAAAGAGCTTTCCTGTTCGGCAGGAGAGATTCATAATTATTCATCACTCCTAAGCACCCAGTCCAATTAGATGGCACCAGAAAAGAAGGGCTAAGTTTAACACCATAACGAGCTGCTGTTACCCTGGTGGCTATCTACACAATGAAAAGAATACAGCCATAGAATGAATTCAATGTCAAAGAAAACTTTCATGCGTGTAATACAGTTGCAAAAAAATGTGGACATAAAAATGTTGAAGTAACTAGCTTGAACACAAATGCATACACCACACGTGTGTATGGAGATTATTTAACCACTGAAAAACTGAAACATAATTGAGCAACTACCACTATGTCCCTTTAATAAAATAGTGTCTATCTAGCAAACCAAGAAAAACGTTCAGATTCACTTTTGAGATGTTTTTTATGCATTTTCTTGCTTATTAAAAGCTGAACAAGCTAGTTATTAGTTAGAAGAAGATTATCATTAAGGGCACGATAAATCAGAATCAGAACATAATATGAGATAAACTGTCATGTTTGGTGGAAATCCACAAATACAACATACCTCAGAAACTCCGAGAATAAATAAGAACCCACCAAATAGGGGCACCACATCAGCTAGATAGTCATCAAATGTAGCATTGGGTTTGAGGAAGAAGCCACTCATCAGAGCAACTGTTCCAAAGGTAGTGACAGTTAATGCAATTGCACTTAAATAGCCCAAAGGAGTACTTAGTTTAGTTGACTCAAATTGTAGATCCATTTCAGCTTTGGGTTGCACCACGCAAGCCTGAAAGTACACTACTTTTAGTGATGGCCATTCTAGGAAAAGGAACTTTGTTACATTTTTTTCTTTTTGAATGAAAAAAATAGATAAATCCAAAATAACAACAAAGGAGTTTTACGAATAAATCAGAATACAGAGCAGTGAAAATAAGTTTCTTCTGAAGATTCTTACATTACTAGATTTCAGAGACTTGAGTTATCCAATACAATTGGCAAGAAATTCGCAATTAAAGCTGTCTAACATGTAGTAACAGTGAGACTTCACCTTATAGAACTGCAAAATTGACTAAGAAATCATGAAAGTAAACATTCATAGTCATACAATCCAGCAATGCAGAAAACAAGAGCACTCAGATAAGTTGTGCTGTTGCGAAGTTAGACTTGGAATTCATAGGAAAGTACCTGTTTAGTAATGTCATTAGTTTTTTCTTCCATGAACCACAACACAACCTCCCGGCCAGCTGCATCAGAGAGCTTCTTCTCCAACTTAGGAATCACCTCATCAATAGGTCTCCTCAAATTGCCAATGAAAATGCCTCCATCTCCAAACCTTCGAACATCGGTGGCGAAAAACGTGTCAAAGCCAAAGCAACTCTTCAACTGCATCATTTAAAAATAGTAGAGTAGCATGATTAGTAGAATAATTATTCACAATTTCAATCCAGCACAATGACGTCATGTTATCCATATAGCCAACCCCGCCTAGTGGGATAAAAGCTCGTTGCTTGTTGTACACAATTTAGGGTGTGTTGGGATCAACAGATTAATTTTTTTTTTTTACACAAACGATCAACAAATTAATTAATTTAAGCACTTACATAACATGCTCTATCTAAACGAGAGTTCACTTCAGTTATAGGTAAAATCATGAAACTTACTTGAATAACTTATTCAAAACAGCTTGTTCTAATAAGCTTTCAAAAAACTTATAAAATAAGCTAAAAATAGCTTAACTATAACTGGATAAGCATAAGATATTCGAAACACCACTTTAATACAAAAAATGTGAGAAAGGATTGATTGATTGGTAACCTTGTTAAGATCAAGTGCTCTGAAAGTTTCCTCAGCCTTTTGCAGCCTCTCCTTTTCCTTGAGCAAGTTATCACGAAGCAAGGTGTTGAAAAGAGAGAAAAGAGGATTAGCGGAGGAGGATTCGCGGTCAAGCTGCTTGAGCTTCCTATCGGCTCTCTTCTTCTCGAGCTTGATGGCGGCTTCGATAGAAGGGTTTCCCATGAACTTCTTGAACTCCTCGTCGGTTTTCCAATCCGTTTCCTGTTGCGAATCGGTTTCGGATTCGGAATGTTGCTGATTATCGTTGTCGTCGTCATTGCTCGGTTTCTTCTCGGGAGCAACAGAAACAGTGGTGGAAGAGGAAGAGGAGGATTCGGATTCGGTTTCGGGGTTATCTTTGAGGGAGGAAGAGAGGGAGAAGGAAGAGGGTTTGGAGGAGAAAGAAAAGGAAAGGTGGTGGTGGTGGGAGGGAGAATAAAGAGGGAAAATGAAGTTGTTGTTCCTGGTAGTGGTGTTGAGATTGAATGAAGAGAAGGAGAGAGGGGAAAGAGGAGTAGCCATTGGAAATGGAATGGGAGAAGTTGAAGGAGGATCATGATGGAAGTGAGTTTAGTTGAAGGGAGGAAGGTGGTGGTGAAATCGAGAAGGTTGGAGAAGGATTACAGGTGGACACTCAGAAAACGGTGAAAGTGCCCCACACACACACATTGTCATTCTCACTGTCAGCTCCTCTGCTCTGTGTGGTTGGAGTTGGAGATGGAGACGCCAATACTTCAAAAATACTACTCTCTCCGTCTTTCAACTACTAAAATATTTTGTCTCATAATATAAATATTTACATATAAAATATGTAATTTTTTAATTTTTAAAGTCATTCAATTAATAGAAAAATTTGTTTTTAAATTTAATTGGTGTAACATCTCAATAGTCTATTAATATTTCTAATAATTTAACTATTTTTTTTAAACTGTGTGAAATATTTATTGTAACTTATATTATGGGACGGAGAGGATACTATTTTATTTTCTTTTTATTATAATTATAAATAATTATAATTATAAGAAAAAAAAAACTAAAAGCATGGAAGACGATATACTTCACACACACATATATATATATATTATATGGGGTTTGGGGTTTGTTAACGTAGACTCGCTTATACTTCAAATAACAACACATATATAAATCATATACTAAAAAATAATGTGTTTTTATTTAAAATTTAAACATATTTTTTAAATTATTTAAATAATTATTTAAAGTTTTTTCATAATAATTTATTATTCATTTTAAAATTTTGAGCTCAATTAACATAACTTTCTGTACTTTTAAAACTGCAACAATGTTTTTTATATCATTTTTTTCACTTGAAGAATACATTATTTTTATTTAAAAATCAAAACATATTTTTTAAATTACTTAAATTATTTGAAGTTTTTTAAAATAATGTATTATTAACTTTGAAGTTTTATATTTTTTAATTGTAATAAATTTTTTTTAGAAATCGTGTACTATAAACTTGAAGAATACGGTGTTTTGATTGAAAAATCAAAATATATTTTTAAATTATTTAAACTATTCTGAAAGAAAAATGAATATGTGCTTTTTGATTACTTAAAATATTGATTTTTTTAAAAAATAATGTATTATTCACTATGAAGTTTCTAGCCCGCTTTAAATCATTTTTTATATTTTTGAAATTGCAACAAATATTTTTTTAGAAATCAAGTACTATACACTTGAAAAATATGATATTTTGATTTAAAAATCAAAATTTACTAATTACTTAAATCGTTTGAAGTTTTTTACAAATAATGTGTTACTCACTTTGTAATTTTGAGTTCAATATACCTAATTTTTTTATATTTTAAAAATTAACATTTTTTTAGAAATCATGTACTGTAAAATTTAAAAATAAGATGTTTTATTTAAAAATCAAAACGTGTTTTATTAATTACTTAAATTGTTTAAAGTTTTTTACAAATAATGTGTTATTCACTTTTAGTTTTGAGTTCAATATAGATAATTTTTTTTTATATTTTTAAAATTGTATCAACCTTTTTTAAAAATTATTTACTATACACTTGAAGTTTCAATCTTGATTTACATAATTTTTAATTTAAAAACTGAAACAGTTTTTCTAGAAACCATGTACTATACTATCTATACACTTCAAGAATATGGTGTCTTTAATTAAAAATCAAAATATATTTTTTAAATTACTTAAATTATTCGAAGTTTTTTAAAAATAATGTATTATTCACTTTAGTTTCTAGTTCAATTTTTATAATTTTTAAATTTTTAAAATTGCAACAACGCTTTTTTAGAAATATTGTACTATATACTTTAAAAATATGGTATTTTTTATTTAAAATCAAAATGTGTTTTAAAAAATTACTTCAATTAGTAGAAGTTTTTTACGAATTAGGTATTATTCACCTTGTAGTTTCGAGTTCAATGTACATGATTTTTAAATTTTTAAAATTGCAACAACCTTTTTTAGAAATTGTGTACTAATACTCTTGAAGAATATCTTTTATTGAAAAATCAAAACACGTTTTTAAAATTAATTAAATTATCGGAAGTTTCGAACTTTCTATTGCAATTTACATAATTTTTAAAACTGAAACATGTTTTTTTAGAAATCATGTACTATAAAACTTAAGAATACTGTGTTTTTAATGAAAGAGTAAACAAGTTTTTTTTCTTTAAATTATTATTTTTTTAAAATAATATATTCTTCACTTTGAAGTTTTTAGATCACTTTACATAATTTTTTAAATTTTTGCGATTGCAACAATTTGTTTTAGAAATCAATTACTATTCACTGAAAAAATACGGTGTTTTTATTTAAAAATCGAAACGTGTTTTATTAATTACTTAAATTATTTGATGTTTTTTAAAAATAATGTGTTATTCACTATGTAGTTTTGAGTTCAATGTACATAATTTTTATATTTTCAAAATTGCAACAATTTTTTTTCGAAATCATTTGTTATACACTTGGAAAATACATACGGTGTTTTTATTTAAAAGTTAAAACGTGTTTTTTAAATTATTTGAAATTTTTTGAAAATAATATATTATTCACTTTGAAGTTTCAATCTCAATTTACATAATCTTATACTTTTAAAACTTTAAGAATTTTCTAGAAACAATGTACTATACACTTGAAGTATACCTTGTTTTTATTTAAAAATCAAAATGAACTTTTTAAATTAATTATTTGACTTTTAACAATTAATGTATTATTCAATTTGTAGTTTGTTGTTCAATGTTTATAATTTTTCATATTTTTAAGATTGAAATGTTTTTTTTTTTTTGAAATCATGTACTATACAATTTTAAAATGTGGTGTTTTTATTTAAAATCCAAATTGTTTTCTAAATTACTTCAGTTATTTAAAGTTTTTTTACAAATAATGTATTATTCAGTTTGTAGTTTCGAAATTAATATACATAATTTTTTATATTTTTAAAGGTTTCAACAATTTTTTTTGAGAAATCATTTGCTATACATTTGAAGAATATGTCATTTTGAATTAAAAATCAAAACATATTTTTTAAATTATTCAGGTTATTGTAAGTTTTTTAAAATAGTATACTATTCACTTTGAAAGTTTCAATTTCAATTTACATAATCTTATATTTTTAGAACTTTAACCATTTTTCTAGAAACCATATATTATATATTTGAAGAATACAGTATTTTTAATTAAAAATATATTTTTTAAATTACTTAAATTATATGAAATTTTTTACAAGTAATATATTATTTTCACTTTGTAGTTTCTAGTTTAATTTATAAATTTTTTATATTTTAAAAGTTGCAACAATATTTTTTAGAAATCAGGTACTATACACTTAAAAAATATGATGTTTTTATTTAAAATAAAAACATATTTTTAAATTACTTCAATAAGTTTTTTTTAAAAAAATGTATTATTCACTTTATAGTTTCAAGTTCAATCTACATAATTTTTTATATTTTTAAAATTGTAACAACATTTTTTTTTCAAATCATGTACTTTACACTTGAATAATGTTTTTGATTGAAAAGTCAAAACGTGTTAGTTAAAGTAATTAAATTATTGGAAATTTTAAGAAAATGATGTAATATTCACTTTAAAGTTTCTACCTTAATTTACATAATCTTTTTTTAAAAAAATAAAAATTGCAACAGTCTATTTTAAAAATCATTGTACTATACATGACATACATGAATAAGTGTACTTGAATGTGAACCTAATTTTGTGAGGCCTAATTGAACATAACTACGTGAATCATATCCTAACTAGAATATCATGACCATAATGAACATGTATACATCAATCCTTATCAAACATAGCATGATCTGAAACTTGATTTCTTCGGTCATTTATTATTAACACCCAGTGCACTAAGGTGTTTACTGGGTCACTGGGTCAGTGCCATTAGCCACAAAAGGAAAATTCTGAATCTGATGTCTGAGAGACCTTCTAGGCTTCTACTTACTGGATATTTTAATTGAAGGGAGATCCACCCATTTACTCAGTCTATTGATTTGCCTTATGGCTTCTCATTTCAATTTGAGTATTTTTAAATGTGATCGAATTGACTTGAATACTCGATTATATAGACAGTAGTGAACGTGAAACATTAAATGGGTTTCGCCCCGGGACTAGAAGGCGAAGGTTATTTTTGGAATAAAAAAAAGGCATGTGGTGTGACTTGAGATAGGTTTAGCAGTTAACACCTCAAGCATAATACAACAATATACAGTACATTAACACCGGTGTCCATGGTTTTAATTTTGCTGTTACCATCGCGTTAGGTAAAATGCAGCTAAATGCTATTGGATGCCGTCATTGTGGACCACTGTCACAGTCAGACGTGATTTTTGGTACAATGTAGTGTCTCGGATCCAAATTTAAAACCACGATGGTGTCCATATTTTGTTAAATCTCCTCTGCCGACTAATCTATTCAACTAAAAATTTTGTTAACATTATCAGCTGAAATTTACACAAACACAATCCCAAGATGATGAAGAGGTGCAAATGAAATCTTCAATGCCAGATTAGGCTTAGAATAAGATCCTTGAAAATTTTGAATAACTAAGCTTCACAAAATAAATCAATTGTTTCCATGACAATATCATCCATGATAGAATCTCCTATTTCCAAGTGTATCTTCCAATTCACAATTTGGAAGCTTTTGCACTCTTCTGATAATATGACAGAGGACTCTGTATGCAACAATTGGTTCATTATCTTCTTAACTTCTGTATATTGTTTCTCCAAGAAGCTAAAATGCCCATGTACAACACATTGAAATTCTTCTGATTCTGAAACTGCTTTGATTGGTAAAATTTTATCTTCACATTCAAACGGTAGTTGATTCCTATTCAGCAGGACCTTTCTGTTTCTTTGACATAGAGAAGCTGTCTTAACCTGCTCATGTTGTTTTTCTTTCTTTGAGCTTCTAAATTTCAGAATATTTGAATTCACAAGTAGCTTTCTGACATAGGTTGAGCTTATCCAATAATATGGTTTGGTATCTGCATAAACCTGTTAGCTTAATTAATCAGAGAGCTTGCTTAATTTATAGTATGGTAATATGATTAATGAAATAACTATAGCACATATATACTGATAGTGACAAGGTTTTAAATTATGGTGAATTTTGTGATATAATACTGTTAAATTATGATTTCAATTGTCAACGAATTCATGTTAAACTGTGATAGTGATTTGTAATAGCTACATTCAAATACATTTAGTTAGATTTAAAACAACACAACTATAACGACAATTTAAAACATCAGAAAAAAATTTACATACTAACGTAACAACACATAGTGATGTTATCGTTAGTATAGACTTTACCTAATAATTATTCCATTATATATATATATATAATAATTTGATTATTTGTACTAACAATAAAATAAATGTTAGTATATATCAATTTCTTACACTAACCAATAACAGAATCCCTTACCTCTGGTGTTCTCAATTTGGGGAGTGTGAATGTATCAAACATGTCCACAAGAGTTGAACTGTGATTTTCCTCAACACAATTGTTAGTGAAATGATCACTCACTGCAAAAAACCTTTTTATTTCAAAAACCTCATTTGTTTGTTGATTTGGCAGAGTATGTGGAATTATATGTTCATCATTCAACTTCACATGATATCTATTGCTATTTTGCTCTTCATCCCAGCTTGAGAAATCCTTGTTATCATCAACAGTTTGAATGAACTTGTAAAGTAGAGATCTTAGAAATGCTGTGGCAAGTAAGAACTTTTTCCTTATCTTGTGTAAATGATCATATTTGATGGACCACTTCAGATTCTTTGCTGAATAAATGTTGTTACAATTGGAGAACATGTAACTTCTTTCAATGAGGTAATTTTGCAAGGAAAATGGCTCTTGGTGGTTTTGGAGATGTTCTTTTAGCTGTTTTGTAGATTTTGGTTTGGAAGGATCCATAAAGTTGCAAGAGCTGTAAAAGAGAAAATAGATGTTTAAGAAGTGAAGAATGTGAGAGTGTTTGAAGAAAAATGAGGAGAAAGAATAGCAAGTGGAAGCTGATAAAACATGTTTTTCTTTGATAATGGGTTCATAGCAGAGTTTTAATGCAAATAAAATAAATTTGACGATGATGGAGGAAGGAGCGTAAGAGGGAGAGTAAAGCAATGGGTTGGTGGAGTGGGGAAGAGGCATTCATGTACAACATATATTTTTATTTTTCTTTTATTCTGTTGTGCAACTAATTCTTTTGAAGTAGAGAGATAGTTGAAGCAAGTAGAATTCTCTTAACAAAATCTTTTTTGTACACACAGCTAGGATTCAATCAATGCTTTGGATGCTTAAGATTAAGAGATTTAGTTATCTACTAATTGTGTCGAGATTTATTAGTTATACAACAAATATTTTCTAACGGTAACTGTATCCTTTGCGTGATTAATCATGACGGGTCTAATTTGTTTGTAATTTTTTTTTGTTTTAATAAATTATTACAAAATTATTATTTTGTTATCATTTTTTCTTCGAATATCTAAAATTTATGTCAAAAACACCGGAAACAAACCGAAAATGAAAACAAAAATCAAATATACCTTAATCTGAATAATTTATTTTGCTTCTACCACGTTCTCTCTTTACCTCAATCACCATATTAAGATGAATGAATTGTCACCATATTACATGTGAGTCGGAAGGAGCTGGAGTCGAAAAGAATCTTAATTTTACTTTTATACATAAAAATCATTCAAATAAAATTTATTTCACTAAAAAAACTATTTTTTTATTTATACAGCCAAAATTTAATCACATATAAATATATATTTTAAAAAACAGGACTGTTTATCAATTGTGTGATAATGCAAATATTTTTATTGACTTGGGAAACAAAAAGGTAAAGCTTGGGAAGGTAGCAATCAATTGATGGTGGGAAGTGGCAACATATTTGATGTGTGCAATCTCTTGGTTTCTTCCACCTTATGAGCTGCTGCGACATATACTATTGGACCTTCTAATGCTTTTTTTTTTTTTTTCTTCTTTTTTTCTATTTTGGCTGTTGTGTCATTCTTTTCGTATATGAAGATTGAGAATGGCCCTTTACCATTCTGTCATGTCCTTCTCTATATCCTTTTTAAAACCAGAATATTTTTAGGAGTACTATAAATTATAAATTATGAATATAAAATTGACCATGTGTGTGAGTGGATCTTGCAATGGACAATTCATCAATTAAGTCATATTACTTTATTATTTAGGGAAAAGCAGGACATGGGGACGTCGTGTTTAGGTATCTAATCCATTCTTAATTTCCTTAATTGTTAATTGCAAAGTTTAGGCTGTTTAGCCTTTAAAGGTGGGCAAAGTCTGAAATATTTTAATTTTTTTTATATTTAATTGTGTTCATGATCATGTCCAGATTTCATCAAGACAACATATATTTTGTAAGTTTTCGTTACTCCTCAACCTACTGAGACAAAGTCTTTTCAAAATAAAATTGTGAGACTAAAGTCCAAAATGTTAAAATGGATCATACTTTGATTGTAGATTTATAGGACTTCGGTGTAAAAGGAGAGTATAATTTAAAAGATTAATTTATAAGATGATAGAGTCTTGTGGCTTTAAGTATCATATGTGTTTTTCAATTCTATTTAGTGTCAGACTTTTATCATTGTAGTTTCGCTCAAGGGTTGACGTCTACGACGATTTTACTCTATTGACATTGACTCGATGAGAGCTCTTTCTTCTTTAACAGTATCGCTACTCATCTATCAGTACTCAATGTTAACCTTAATCTAACTTATAGTAACCCTTTTCGAGAAAACTAAATTAGGTGAGTTAAGTATTATATTAAAAATTTCAATTTTATTCAATATAAAACTCCTAAGACAGTATTTTGATAAAATAAAATAAAAATTTTAAAGAAAAACTAAAAGAAGGAGACATTCTATCTAAACCCCTTTATCCCATAGACTCTATAATCATATTGGTAAGCAATTATTATTGTGGAAAAAAGTTGTGAGGTACATTGCCTGCTCTGTAAACTCTCTACTCAAGCAAAGCTCACGTCAACAAATAGCCAAAATCAGCTTTTAAAAATAAAAGCAAAATGGTATAATAAAATTACTTGGTGCTGCCAAAAAAATAGAAGACAAGAAAAAAAGTATACAGATACCTTGTACTTTTGATCATATATAAAAATATGCACTTTAAATTATTTTTCTTTATCAATTAGGTATCTAGTGTTTTACTTGTGAGCTATGCATATATAACAAGCGGGTTTCGGCTACCATTGCGAGAAATAATTATTAATATGTATATATAATTTTTTAAAATATAAGTAAAAATTAATAACATTTTAACTACTTGTTCTCCTCTCCCCAAATTTTGATTTATTTAATTAATTATATTTAGCCCCCCAAAATATTTACGCTAGCTCCGCTCTGATTAAAAAAAAACACATCATATTTTTTTATTTATTCTAAATTGAACTTTAAATTTCTGAAAGGTAAAGTCGGCCCTTATATTAGAGTGTATTATTGTCACCAAATCTGCATTAAACACCTAATTTTTTTTTGAATAACCTTCAACTATAGCCTTAAGTCCGGGCAAACCGGATTTAATAATCTAGTTAATCCCAAAATGTCACACGATGCACCACAAACACAAAATGGATTACAACTGAATTCTTATATCCGATTATTTTCAGATTTGACATTTGGTTGAAGGTTTTACATATGATGTTTCGAAACTAAATGGATTCCTATATTTAGTTTTGTCCAAATTTAAGGATATTGAAGGTTTTTTTTAAAAAAAAAAAATAGTATGTGTGTACGAATTGAAAAACGTGTGATCACAATAATACACACTTTATATTACACTTGCAAATATGTAAAATTTAAGTTTTGATTTGATAATGAAAAAAGTACGAGAAATTTATTTCGTAAATGAGAAAAAATTTAAGATTTAAATGAAAAGCAATGAAAGAAAAAGTAATTGAAAGAAATTGGTTGTTCTCCTGTTTTTTTAGGTATACTTTTGGAAATATGAGATGTATGAAATAGGGTTTGGTAGGCTTTTTTTGTTTTTACTTTTCTGCAAAGAGGTACCATTTTGCGTTAGGCTTAAGAAAATGGTTTTGCAGGCTGAATACGTCTGTCTCAGAATTCAGCTATGTGTCTTTCTGACAAGTGAATCAGAATCATAATCAATGCTTTTTCTTATAATTCATGAATAATACTTGAAGAAAAAAAGATTAAAACTAAATGTTACAAAAGTGTGGGAAACTTAAATATTTGAAAGAAAATTAGAGTACTAAAATTGCAAGTTAGTTATATTTATTATATTAAAAGAGTAATTAAGGCTTAAAGAAATCTCAAGAATGAATTTCAGGGGAAAAAAACTAATTTGAGAAAATAAAAAATTTACTTTGACCTTTTGTTAATTTTTTGTTGTTTTATTTAAAAGTTATATTGGGCCAATGGGATGGTCCCAACTCCCAGCCTTGTTGGCCCATCATTATGATGAGCTCTTTATATGTGCCCAAAAACTTCTACAAAAGGCATTGCAAACTATTTGACAAAAAAAAATGCACAACAAATTTAAAATTAGGGATTTTAGGTAGTCATTTAATTACCCAAAATAATTTCTTTAGAAAGTCACAAAAATTGCAATTATTTTATCAAACTAAATTAATCTAAACCAATATGAAAAGTTCATTTGTTTGCGTCTTTTTATAATGAAAAAACACTTACTATACTTCTTTTTTGGTACATCTGAAAGTAACACTTGCTATACTTCAATAATATATTTAAAAAATCGGTTTTTTTTTTTTTTTACGTGGGTTCATGAACACAATAATAAACAAAAGTTGAAATTTTTTATTGAAAACAAAGTTATTTATTATTGATGTTAGTTGCATAAAAGCATTTACACTTGATTATTTGATTATTGTAGATGCACCTTAGAAAAATCATTAAAAAATTGTTAATATACTCTTGTTATTTAAAAGGAATATATATTAATCACGAGATGTGACGCAGTTATGATTGATTTTGTCATATAACCACTTGTATGTGTGGGGTTCGACTTTTACTGTTGCAAATAATGGTGTGAATCCTCTTCTTTTCTATTATATATTAAGAGGTTGAGGAATGAATGAGGATCCATTCATGTGGATCAATAACAACTATGATGTCAAACAACAAACACACTGATTTATTATAAGCGACATTCAGTTACTACCTCTATTTTTTAATATAAACTCTTATATGATATTTTATGTGTTTTAAAATATAAGCTTTTATATAAAAATAAAATAAAATAGAGTATATATTGTTATTTTCAAGTACTTTTTTTTATTTAATATTTTAAAAATGATATCACTATTGAAGATAATTGGTTCTGATTTTAATTAAGAGTTAAAATTAAACAATGTAATGAACACAACTAAAATCAAATATCAATTACTTTCTTTAATATGTGTGAATATATAACTGGAGATTTATACTTAGAAACAGAGTTAGTACATTGATGCTTAATTTGGATGGGTATTATGTGTAATAATTTTATTTTATTTTATTTTTAATTGGTTACAGTAATATATATGTGTATTATTGTGTAATATAGGCAAGCAACAAAATCAAATTCATTTATTGTGGAATACTTCTTCATCACCACATTATTATTTCTAATTCAATCCTTTAATTTAATGCACCAAGTCATCTGCCTGCAGTTTTGTCTCTCTTCACTTAAGTGTCTTCAACATTAAAATTAAAGCGTTACTGGCTTTTTTTCTATATGATGCTCAGCAGCTCTAGGAAATAGGAATACATTATATTATTATGGATAGAGAAAAGAGAATGGATGGAAGAAATACTAGAAACATCTATTGCTATGAGGATTAAAATCCCCATGCCACATACATTTTCATATACATGTCAAATTCCTATTTATACCAATCATACTTGTACACGTTATTTAAAAATTGCATGAAACTAAAAAAATTCAGCAAATTAGTGATAAAAAAATTAGGTTAATTTAACTTTTTAGTTCTATACTTATATCTCATTTTAATTTTAATCCTATAAAAAAAGTTTCTTTTAGTCTTTAAATATGTTCTTTGTTTTCATTTTATTCCCTTACATCATTTTCTGTGGGTTCCTGTCATTAAATCTTGTAGTTTTACCACCAAAATAACTATTAGGTTAAGCGTATATTTTCAGAGTCGTAAGCTAGTGTTTATATAATGTCATCGTTATGAATTACACATATTATCACCCTAATGGGTTATGACTACTACTAACCTGCCTGTCAGTCACACCTTCTGGACTTAAACAGCCCATTATGCTTAACCACTTATTAGTAACTATGGACAGTTTAGACCCACTTGTACCTAGTCACCTTTGAACTCTATACTTTATGTTGGTACATAAATAAGTTACCTTAGCGCGACACATACATATCTATGCCTACATGTTCAAATACTTATCTAGTAGGGATACATGTCTTCCTCTAGTTGTATTTTTATTTGATATATTTTCTTGGTTCCTTGTAATACTTTGGCCTCCTAGAGCTTTTGAATAATTATATAAATACATACTAATTAGCTTCCTCTTGGCTAATAAACAAACAAAAAAAAGTTTATCATCTTCATCTATCTGAAGCCTTTTTGCAGAAATGTATTCATGTTTCTAAATTTCCGTCCATGCATCTTTTAGAAAAGCAACAAATTCCAACTTGACTGCACTCAGATTGCTCTAGAGAGGCCAAATCTAATCTAAATAATAAATGAAAAGTCTTGTTCCATTTCAAGAAGCCATGCTCATTCTTAACTCTCTTGTTTTTTTCTCTTTCCATCTTTAAGCCATCAATACCCCACAACTATAAGCAGCAACAATCTAATCAATTCGAAAAGAACTTCCCACCAATTGGACCCTCTCTTTGCTTCAACCTGCTACTTTAATTTTGCCCCTTCACTTATTAAAAAAAAAAAAAAAAACCTTAGTCATCAATATATCAATTAGCACGTCGATCAACTGACACATTATAAATTCAGTTTAACCAATAATTTTAGATTCAAATCTTGAGTAAATAGCACATCTATTTATGTTTAGAAAAAAAGTTTTTCGTTTGAAATGAATTAACCTGACTAGAACGTAATTGCTTCTAAAAGAAATTCAAAAAAATTAGAAGCAAAGAACATGATTATGTAAAATGTCAAAGCATTGTCAATTCCCACGCTTGAGGTCCACAAGAATTGCCCATGTAAGTGAGTATATGGGATTACCCTTTAAGCATGCCAATTGCCAAATTAAAGATCATCATTTCATGACCAACCTAAAAAATCGTTACTTGTGGCATATACTTTGCATCACAAATTTGATAATATGCACTTCATGATTGTGATTTCTCAGTAATTCAAGATAACATCAACCAAATCTTATTAACTAAATATATATGATGGGACCATTCCGATCCAAAACAGATTATTCCACATATTAGCAATTGAACATACTTTTGTATAGTTACAGTGATTGGTGTGGTGAGGAGCCACATACACTAAAATGTCCTTTGACAAACGCAAACCAACTTAAATTCCAAGGTACTGTTCCTTAACCACCAATGGCTCACATTATAACTCATGTACGTGTTGTCAAATATTATGGTTCATCATTTTTTAATGAATGAAATGTTCTCGGCCACATGACTGAATTTGAGTTAAAGAACTGTTACTTAAAAATTAACTCACTTAACCATCAAACTAACATGTTGAATGAATTACAGTTAATTATTAATTAGAGCAAATATGTCAACCCATGTTATGGATCTTAAAGGAGCCCCAAGTTCTGTTCAAGAATAGTCTAGGTTTTTCTATTTCTTATATCCCTGGTTTTTCTAGGGATTCAGGGGAAACATCTGGATTGGTAAAGCCAGGTTAATCAAATTAAAGATTTTGTCAAAACAAATATATGTATGTATTAGAGATGATGAAGATTATACTCTTGTTTCCAGTAAACATCGAGACATCACAACATTTGACTATGAATAGAATCACTAAACATTTTCAATGATCAAGCTTCATGCATTTGGTCATGTCACTCTGCAATTAACCCTTTTCTGCTCTTGAACATTCCATTATATGGTAAAAACTAAAAAACTTTTATTGTGTTGAAACATTACTAAAAATTCACTGTCTTACCAAATAAACTTGCGATCCTAAAAATATAATTCATAGTATCACTCACAATCATAGAGATATGATTTGTTATTTGATACAATAAATTAAATTACAAATAATTGTAGTGATATTATTACAGATATATCATAACAATTAACATGCACACGATAGAAAAAACAATAAATAAAACCTTATATGGTAAATGATTTTATGGTATCAAGTATATATTAACTAGTAGTTTGTTCAACGGTTAAAAGAATTATTCACACAGTGACACAAATATTCTTGGCTCGAACATGTCTAATATAAGATACATATATATGGTTTAAAAAATAATTTTATGATATATTTTTATTATTATTCATTATTTATTCTTTGTACAAATCACAAAAGTAAAGTTACATTCGTGTCCTTGTAATTCCAGAGTGTCTATAAATTAAGATGTGGCAGGCACACCATTTGGCAGTTGGCTGTTGTAGAAATAATGAAAACGCCGTCAAAGCCCAGTATCGGCGAGACAACCTTGTTCTTCTTCTTCCTCTTCTTAACCCTCACATGTGCAGGAAGACCTGCCCCTGCTTCTTCCTATGCTACTATTCACAACAATAATATTCAACATGGGGTGAGTTAATTTTATTATTATATCATATATATTCTCATTCAGAATTTCATATCTTATTATATATTCTTTTTTCCTTTATATAGTTGAAATTTTGGGAAGAGGAAATGGGAAACAGAGAAGAAAATTGTGAAGGCATTGGAGAAGAAGAATGTTTAATGAGAAGAACTCTTGCAGCCCACACAGATTATATCTATACACAGAAGCAAAAGCCATGAGAACTGAGATGAGATCAATCAATCACTTAATTAAATAATCATCAAGTTTTTGTGTATAGCTCTGTTCTTTACTACTACTAGCTACTATTTACAAAATCTGAAATATTCTTGTGCTAGTTCAACAATTTTATTTTATTATTTTCTGGGATACATGTGAATATATTTTTAATATATAAAAAAAAAAAAGAAAGGTCACTGAATTTCTCCCATTAACTTTTTTCTAACTTCTATGTTGTGAAGGAGAAACAAATATTCATTAGTTAATTCTTCTAAATAAGATAAATAAACTTAGACCTAAACAAGTGGCATGTTTAAGTAAGTTGTCGCAGTAATGTTCATGCCTATCTAATTTTTTTTAATATTTTACATCTAAAATGCCCTGTTTTATGAAACAGAGATCTAAAACCATACTCTTTTAGCAAATTATAACGTAGTGAATTACGAATGTGTTTCTTCTTTCCTTGCTATGCTTGTCTTGCTACATGTAACAAGAAGACATCTTTCTTTTAATTAATTAGTTGACACTTGACAGAAACAGAAAATTGTTGCCTGGGTTTTGGAAACTGAAACAGCAATTTCTTTATATATTAAGCAAGTTAATTAGTATTAATTTATGTTATTGTGAAATTCAACATGGATATAGAAGAAGAAAACTAGACGAGCTTCTGAATAAGTGATATTAGGAGTAGCACTTTAAAACATTAAAGTTTGCTTTTACATGCATTTCAAATATTCACTTTTTCTATACATCAGAATATAAAAACAACATAAAAGGATAAGTTAATTATGCCTAAGTGATCCAACAACAAAAGGATAACTTACAAATATTCTCAGAATTAACAACATCAAATCATGATAATGAGAAGCGTCAAAGTTCGCAAACTAATCTATGCAAATACAAGTGTTACTTTCCCTCAAAGTATGCTCAAATTTCATTTCGAGTCTCTATTCAAAAGTTATCGAATAAAATTAATAATAGTATAGTATACAGGTGAAAATGCTCTGGTTATTGAGCAATCAAACTAGTAGATGACAAGAGTCAAAATGACAAAAATTATATGGATACCGAACCATAGTAATTAATAACAGCACATCGCATTTTATTTAGTTTTTTTTTTCACAAGAAAATAGTTAATTAGGAATAAAAAATCACGTATCCACACATATATTTTTATGCGCTCACCAATTGAGTTATATGAATAAAATGTATTTTGTTTAGTTGAGTATTAGTTTTGTTGAATAAACTTATGGCCTATTAATAAATAAATAAGCTAGTCTTTTTGCATTTTAAAATTATACACTTACAAACACTTTGGAGAGAAATTCACAGAGACTACAAGTTTCTTGTTGTCATCCTTCTCATAAGCTTGGCTTGTATTGATTCTGTCTAATTTGTTTCCATCCATCCCTTAATGTAATTGTTTGGGTACTTCTGGTACTTTTTTTTTAATAATATTTTGATTGATTATAAAAAAGGTTAAAAAATAAAATAAACTACTTAATGAAGAGAATGTTCTAAAACCATATGGTACCATTTTTTGAACGTGAGATATCGTGTTGATTGGGGAGTGAAGGCTTATAAAAAACAACCTATGTAATACGATAGATTTTATGTTGAAAATTAGATTTTCTTAACAAAGTTACATGTGTCTTTTTAGCAAGGGTGAAAATGTGTCCAACTAAATCAAACATCTAAAATTTAAGGTTGATTTTTAAAAAATTAAAACGTCACTCATTTATTTAAACGAACCCAACTTAAAAATTAAACTTGGCTTATTAAGAAATAATAAAGCTTGTAATTGACTTTTATTTAGCTCATCATTTATAATTTTTTTTTTTATTTCATGAAAAATCCTCTTTAAGTTAATATTTCCTAAAAAAAAATATGTGATGAAGTGAAAAGATGGGGTGGTGCTGATAGTCATCCTGCTTCAAATGGACATTTAAAGAATCCATTAAGGGAGCAGATCGGGTCGGATATGTGGATCCGGGTTGTAGAATTGGGAATGTGAAGCGACAGAGGCAGAGTAGCTTGTTTGTTTTGTAGAGTGAACTGAAATTTGAAAAGAAAGAGAGAAAAGCAATGGAAAACGAAAAGGGGAAAGAGAAAGAGAAAGAGAGGCATTATTATCTTCTGAAAACGGAGCCATCAGAGTGGTCGTGGGAGGACCAGGCGGCGAACGGCGGTGTAACCAAGTGGGACGGAGTGAAGAACAAGCAAGCTCAGAAGTACCTCAAGTCCATGTCCCTCCACGACCTATGCTTCTTCTACCACTCCGGCCCCAAGTCCCGCCGCGTCGTCGGCGTTGTCTCCGTCATCCGCGAGTGGTACGACGGCGAAGACGGCGGTGCTGTCGACGTGAAGGAAGTCGGAGAAATGAGGAGGCCGGTGGACTTAAAGGAGATGAAAGGAGATCCAGATATGAAGGATTTCACTCTTTTCCGGCAGCCTCGGCTTTCCGTTGTCCCTGTTTCCGATCACATTTGGAACAAAATATGTGCTTTGGGAAGCGGCTATCATGGTGATGAAGATCATAACTCTCACTCTCTCAACTGAATTCATTTCTTTTTCCTTTTGCTGTTGCTAATCTCATTTAACAACCCTAACCCTAGACTATGGTTGGATAAGTAATGGAGTGAAGTGATTAAGCGAAACCGAATGAATTAAAAATGAGGGAATTGGATGCAAGGAGATGAAACCAATTTCATCACATTTTATTTCATTTCAATTAACCAAATTAATATTCCATCTCTTTCTCTTTCTTTTGTTTAAACCACAATTGTCTTTCACTAGAGGCAATTTTATCCGGTACGATTCTATAACGACAAATCTGAGACCATTAAACAACAATTGCTTTCACTGGAAATAGATTGAGTAAACTTGCTAATTGTAAGTGTCATGCACATTAGTTTAGTTCTTGAGATTATGAAACCCTTAAATTAGTCCTTCATGTTATTCATTTTAGTACTTTTCTATTTAGTTTTTTAATGTTGTTTAATAGATAAAAGGACTAAAATACATGTCGTTTTACAAAAGACAATAATTATTTTGAGGTAAAGAGATTACTTAAGTGTGTGATTCTCTCAACGAAATCTTTTCTATTCTCACTAGTAGACTTCGCATGTTAAATGATAGGTTGAATACCATGACACCCCACCCCAATTAGTAATGCAGAGAGTAATTCAGGTTCACAGTTTCTCCTTCAACCATCAATTTGGAGATTATTATATCCCGACCCAAAGCTCATATTATGGTTTTTTGTTTTTTGGTGGTGAGATGATAACCTGCACTAGTTTGGGCCTCTGCCTGTATTTGGACAAATGCTGCATAAACAACAAATCCTCATTTAAAGGCTCAGCCCAGTTCCTTTTGTTATGGAATGAGTCTTAGTACTAAATAGCAGCAAAAAGAAGAAACAATAAATTAACATTGTCGCTCGATTTGTTTTCCAGTCATGGTAAACTTCCTTAGTCAATCCATGTAGTTGGTGGTAGTTAGAAGCTTTAGAACATATCACATGGGAGTTGCTTAAGATTAACAAGTGTTGTTTAACCATTTGAACTATTACTGTGTTGACACAAGATCCCATTCTGAGAGCCATCACCTCAATCCAATTTTCCTTCTCATCTTACCTATAAATGCAACATACGCTATAACATATTTCATCCTTAATAAAAGGTTGTTAATGGCTAAACAAAATTATTAAATCATTAAAAATCACAACTTTTTTTTTTATAAATGTTATCTATAGACCAAGTTGCAAAAAAAAAAAATTTAACTAACATTTAAGTGTATATTTATACTCCCTCTGGTCCTTATTATAAGGCACATTTTGAAAGGATTTTGTGGTCCCTTTTATAAGGCATTTCACAAATCCCATAAAGTATTTATTGTTATTTTCTTTATTTGCCCCTATTAATGCCTTAACTTTATTATACCAACCACTAAACACAATATTTAAGGAATGGTAAAATTGATATATCATCCCACTTTTTAAGAAAATTGATGCAACCAACTATCTTTATTGATATGCGTAATTTAGGTATTTATGCCTTATAATAAGGACCAGAGAGAGTATATTAGTTCCCGCAAACATAACAGAAATGCACTTATTTCTTGCTTTCTCGTTGAAAACATAGGAATTTGTAATTATTAATTCCAACACATCAAGGAAACGAAAACTCAAACATATTACTATAAAAAATGTAATTAAATTGTTAAAAATGTTACCACTTTTTAAGTATTTGCAACATTTATTTAAAATGTCATACAAAACCATATTGCTTAAAATCAATTATATCAACTAAGATTTTATGAACTTGTTTACTGATATTCTATATACTTTTTTTGTTCAACAGATATTCAATCTATTGACTTCAGCATCATAATGCCTACCCTTATATGTATCTAGCCTTTGTTCGTCTATTGAGTTTGCACACAATGCAAAGAGGGTCTTTGCAAAAAGGACAATGAAGTTGTTACATCTTATTTAATTTAACTATGAATTGTTAGTTCAAAATTCAAATACAAAATCAGAATTCTGATACTGTATCTCTTACTTTACTCAAAAGTCAACCAAATACAAATTCCCCACACCACACGATTCTGATTTTTTACTCTATCTACGTGTATTGGTTTTAATAATAAAATAATAATAACGGTTTGATTAAGTAATGATGTAAACATACTTATTAAGGTTATCAGAATTAAAAAATAATAATTTTAAATACACATTATTTTATTTTTTTAAAATATAAAAAGTTATATTTTTTAATATTGTTTTATTCCTTAAATAATGCCTTAAGGACTGTAGATATTATTTGGCTAATAATAATAATAATAATAAACACTAATTCAGTTATTTATAAGACGTTTTTAATTGAATTACGCAAATAAAAAAAGTTGTTAAAACTTTAATTTTTTAAATAATTGTCCTAACATTCCGATTTTACCCTTATATAAACTTAATTAATTTTACTATAATGATTTTGTTTCACAAGTCAAATGTTTTTATCGTCTCAATAGTTTCATTATTATTATTATTCCTTCATTCAACTAATTTCTTCCTAAAATAGCAATAAGATAACAATTAGTCAATTTTTTCATTTTTTTTTAAAAAATGTTACACAACGCATGTGTTTAAATTTGGAAAATAAATTAAATTTAAAGTAAATGTTTGAAATCTGTCATCTGTTTTTTTTGGTCAACGAAAATTTTCATCTCAAAAGTATTTTTACTAGTAAATTTAGTAAAAGAATAAACTAAGAACTTTTTTTTTTTTTTACTTTTAATTGAATGAGTTAGATTTGGTGACATACTAGCACTTGATATAAAATTGACAAACATAGCCTTAAACTTGAAGTACAATAACTTGTTGGTCTATTTGTCTCATTCCGAAATTTAACTTAAAAATAAGTAAACTTTGTCTAGAGTGTCTTAGTCTCAACAATCCACCGAAGCATAACACTAGTGTTTACAAAAAAAAAAAAAAAAAAAAAAAAAACAAACAAACAAACAAATAAATAGTTACGTAGTGTTCATAGATAATAATGTGATGTTGAAACTAATAAACAGTTAAATGAAGACACTATTAAGGACATGTTGAAACTAATTTGGCGTCCAAATGAGCAAAAACAAACAGTGGAATTATGAGGTTATGACAAATTTAAATTGCAAGACTCGTCCATTTTTTATATATATGTAGTATAAATATAGTGTGGATAATATAATATAATATAGATATAAATTTCTTAGGATTTATTATTTGAATTTTGTTTATTTCTTTGAATGCTGTATAGGCAGTATACAAGGATGGCCGTTACTTGGGGAGGTTTCTTTAGTGGAGAAATTTCGTTTGATTTCTATGATAGAGAAACAAATTATATTAAACCTTATAAAATTCCACAATTACCTAAACTATGAATTTGGACCATAAGCAAATGATTACTCCTCAGTTTTACATTATAACACCTTTTTCATACATTGTTTAATGTTTCATAATATAAGATCGATTTAATTTAGAGTGTATAAGTGTATATTTGTATACAAAAAAATTATTACTTTAAAAATATAAATAAAAATTAGAAATTAATTTTTTTCTTGAGTAGATAAATAAAAAGAAATACAGTGCGTATAAATTTAAGATTCAACTCTGTCCCAACTTTAAGTGTGAAAGTTCAAACTTGCTGATGCACAATCAATTTTGATAGTAATTGCTACGACTTTGCATTTTTTCGACTTCTGTCTTTCTTTTTTGTAAAACCGTTGACTTTTGTGGATAATTCTTGTGGGAAATTGGGATAGTTGGGTCATTGGTGATGCCATATTTCACCACAAAATCACCATCTTTTTTCTTGTTCATTTTTCAAAAAAGAAAATTAATCAATCAAGTTGACATCATCACACTGGGTTTTTATTTTTTTATTTTCAGAGGCCCTACTTTGTAGATTTTTCATGACCTGCACCCAATGTGTATTTGAATAATTTTTTTTTATTAGCTAAACACACACCTCCACATTACACTACTCCTAAATCTATTCCACCGGAAATCAAACCCTACTCCTAAATTTATAAGAAGATTTAATAAAAAAATTTAACATTTTTCTTTATATTATAGTGGTTGGTTTTACCCAGCTCAATATTAACGTTTTTTTAGCACATCAATAATGTCTCATGCTTTACTCACTCATCTTTCCAAACTTTGAATTCCTTGCTGGTCAGTAATCTAGTTGCAAAATGTATATTATATCATAAAATATTGCACTTATTATGAATATATAAATAAATATATTTTATAAACAATATTTATTGCCAATTAAAATATTGATTAATAAAGAATATTTATTATATTTTAACAAGTATAATAATATTTTGTGTAAGTTATGTCGTTCAGTTGGTGAGTATATATAAGCATGTGTGTGGGCATGAAGTTTGTTCCCAATTGTACAATTTTTATATATGAAAAATATTTATCTATATATAATAATAATATTTAAGAAAAAATAATGATTTATCCTCCTAAATATCTTCCTAATTCCTTTTAAAGTATATATTGAAGGAGAAAATTAAATGTCTTTATCTTGAAACTATAAAATATATTCCCCACTTAGTAATAAAGAGAATATTTAAGAGGATATTTTAAAAGGATATAGCATTGCTCTAAATAGAAATACTAAGTCAACAAATGGGAATAAGTTCGCATAACTTTCTCACAAGCTGCGTGTGCAGCTGGAAATGTTTTAGAACAAGAACACTTTGTTTGAACATATATGTAGTGCTATATATCTTAGACAAGACCGGTCCTAATCTTTCATAGGTCCTGGGGCTAAGTAAACAAAATGGGTTCCTTTTAAGTAATATTTTTTTTTATTAAACAACAATAAAGTTTTGATATTTTTTTTGATAGGCAAAGCAGAATTTTATTAAAAGAGTACAAGGGGTACTCAAAACCCAACTACAAGGGAGCAAAAACAAACAAAGAAAAAGGACAAAAGAAACAACACACACAAACTACTACCCTAGCTGAAGAACACATAAAGACTAGTAACACTGCCAATCATAAAGCGAAGAAGGAACACCCTTAATCAAACAGGAAACCCATTTCTAAGACCTGAAAATTACTGCATCAAACAATTCTTTCTCATCCAGCACACCATTAGCAAAAATCACCTGATTTCTGTGCAACCAAATTGACCATACCACACATACCCAAATTAACTGCAACCATAAACCTTGAGCTCTATTCACTGCTAAACCAAACCAAGCCAAAAAGTGCAAAGACAAATCCTCTGGTAACACCAAAGAGAAACTTAACCAACCAGCAACACTATACCATAATCTTTGCGCAACATCACAGTGGAGAAATAAATGTGAAGGGTCTTCCTACAAGAGCTCACACAAACAACAGTTAACCGAATCAATGTGAACGCCACGTTGAGATAAAAGAGAACGGCACGGAATTGCTTTCAAAAGCAGCTGCAAAGAGAAAACTAGGCACTTTAAACGGGCTTTACATTTCCAAAGTTTCAATAACGCTTCATCAGAGCAGGTATCCAAACCATGGTTTCCCAAAAACAAGCTAGATAACAAACAATAAGCCGACTTAACAAAGTAAACCCCCGTCGAATCAACACCCCACCTCCAACTATCCTCCCGATCAACCACCACAGGAACGCCCACTAGAAGCTCTTGCAAGTTCCTAACCATCAGTTCCTCATACTGAAAAAAGTTACGCCGCCACAAAGGTTCCCACAACCAATTTGCACCTACACGCTCTCCATTCACGCAAACCTGAGAATTATCCGCAACAGCAATAGATAATAACCTAGGAAAAACCTCAGACAAACGAACACCACCCACCCATTTATCATACCAGAAAAGAGACCTCTCCCCATTATCAATACACCTTTCTAAATTTGCATCTAGCCAGTTATTACCTTCTCTTAACACAGACAATAAGTCTCGCCACCACTGCGAAGAATTATTATTAACATTCGCTTCCCTAAAGTTTTGATATTACATACGACCCTATCAATACATCACAATTTTGTAGGGCATAACTTAACAATAATAAACTACAGTAAAGTTTTGATATTACATACGACTCTTCATTCTTTCTTGCTAAGCGCATTTTTGAAAATGATTTTTTATTTTTTTTACAAATAACAGACACATATATATATTATGGGCCCCCTTGAACATTTGGTCCTGGGCGGGTGCCCACTCGCCCATACCCCAGGGCCGGCCCTGATCTTAGAAGTATGAACTTTGAACCATATTTAAAATCGGTTTTTTTTAAAAAAAAAAACATATTCAAAATCAATGAGGTAATATTGACAAAAAAAAAACAATGAGGTAAGTATCCAAAAATAAATATTCCCTCCGTTCTGAAATATTAATCACTTTACATGAATTAAGAAAAACATTTAATTTCTATAAAATCTAACAAAAAGTACATAAGTAAACTAAGTTAGTTATTAACTTTGAGGTTTACTCAATAGCTATTGGCTATAAAAATAATAGAAATAGAAAAAGTTAATAAATATAGCATTAATAATGTAAATGTGATAAATATTTTGGAATAATTAATATTTCAGAACGGATGGAGGGACTATTAATAATAAATCAATGAGTTAAACCGACAAAGATTTTACTTAAAATGAGGGTTTGTACTAGAACAAACTCTTTTTCAAAGGGATTCGGATTTTTTTGTACAACTTGTTTTTTCACAATTAGTTTTTTTAATATTTTCGCATTTTTGGAATAAAATATTCATACAATCAAAAATTCCAAAAATATTATTTTCATTGGTTGTGTCTTTTAAGTTAAATGAAAAATATTTTCCTTTCTAAAGAAATAACAGTCGAATGTGAATAGGAAGGTCGAAGTAAATTTTGTGCCATCAAATCTGAACTTGCTTTTAAAATTAGAAGTCTAAATCTAACCTATTACCCTTAATAGAATGTTTTTAAGGTCTAAAAAACTTATTTTTATAATAAAGTCCTTAAAATTATTTTAAAAAATACTTATTTCTAATTAGATAAGTCAATGAACCTAATCATATACATGAGCTATTGAAACAAAGCTTTTAATAAAACAAATATAAAATTATAAAATATGACATTAAATTTTTTTACATAATGATATTAAGGAATAATTACACCAACTTTCTTTGAAGTTTGTATTTATATTTACTCCCTCCTAGTTTTTGAAATTACACAAACATTCCTAAAATTTGAAATTATATTACACTTATTCCCTCTAAATATTACAGTTAAATCTCTAAAGTTTGAAATTCATTACACTTACCTCTACCGCATGAAAGATTGGTTTAAGTATAATTTTAAAAATTAGGACAAGATAAATGTAATAAGTACAAATTTAATGGAAAATTAGTATAATTATCTTTAATACTAATAACATATATAATCATATTAGAATTTATTATTATCACTAATATTACTATTATAAATTATTTAAATTGTTGGTCTATTGGACTTAAATTGTTACTGAAAAAATAGTAATAGTAATAGTAACTAGAGGGTGTGTTGTTTGTTGTGAGATAGGTGAGGGAGTAAAACAAAATTACTTTGAATGGTAGTAGTAGGAACACGTGGTGGTTAAAGTGAATGATGAATGGCAAAATGGTGATTAATCGCAAAAACGGAGGGCATTTGTTAATTAGGAACTCCATTGAGCGGAGCAAATTAAAGCTGGATGGATGGTTCACACTTCACACACACCGATTCATCATTCATTCATTCATGTATATATAAAACCCCTTCCCTACTATGTATGTTCGTAAATGAGTGATTAGTGAAATTAATTAAGGTATGGCGAATCAGTTGGTGGGAAATCTGGTGGAGACGATAAAGTCAAAGGTGAAGTCTTTGACTCTGAAGAAGGGGAAATCGAAGAAGAAACCATACATGAAGATGGATAAGAGTGCCAGCGTGAAGGTTGAGATTCGAAGCAGAAAAGCTCGCAAACTCATCGAGAAAACCTTGAAAGCAGCTGATTCTCCCTCTAGATTGTAATTTACCACCATTTTCTCCTTAATTCTCTTTCTTCTTTCATTTCTAATTACTACTCAATCAACGTCTGCATAGTATACTAGCTGCCTTTTTCTAGATCCTACCTAATTCAAATTCTATTCTCAAATTTTACAATTCTTTTGCCTCTAAATCATCGTCGCCGGAGCTCCGACAGGATTTCTGTTCCACCGACATTCTAATCTATTCATTTCGGCTATTCTTTTTATTATCATAAATTAAGGGACATGGAACACTTACTTTTCTATCAAAATTAATAACTTCTCCGAATTATAAGTATAGTAAAAACAAAAAATTATACTCTCTCCAATTTTATTTATTCGTATAAAAGTAATATTATAACTAGAGATTCAACTAACTCTGTATTTACACATACATAACTTCGACATTTTTACTTATTTGTTTTCTTAAGATAAAACACGCTTATTAAAAAATATAATTATTATTTCTTTTCTATTAAAAAATTTTGAAGTTTTTATATTACTGTCATTTATTTCTCATTATTTTATTAGTTCAGTACTAAAGTATTAATAAGTATTTAATTAAATATAAAGATAAAATAAATAAAAATATAATTAATATTATCTTAAAAACATGAATAACGAAAAGTAGAAAAAATAATTCTGTATATAAACATATAAAAAAGAGAGTATTTATTAAAAAATTATTAACATGAAGAAAATACTTCTTTCATTTTTTATTATAAGCAAATTAAAAAAATAAATTTGATAATAGGTTGGTTAATATCATTTAATTCTTTTTTATTTTATATAAAAGCTAATTATAGAGTATTATATAAAGTAGCCTTAATTATTCTAAGGTAAAATTATAAATTTGATCTTCTATTTTTAGAGGTTGGTTTAACTCAATTTTTTATCTTTTTTATTTAATTTAGTTCTTTATCTGTAAACGTTGGTTCACGTTAGTCCTCAACATCGAAGTTTCATTAAAAACTAACAAAAGAGCATTAACACCATTAAAATAAAAAAACATATAGCAATTTGGTTGGTTTGTTAATAATAATAATAATAATAATAATATATTTTTAAAGAAATAATAAATTTTAAAAAAACTTTTAAAAAAAATAATCTTCTCCATCCTCACCACCACCTTTTCCCTTTCTCCCACCGTCACCGCCTCCAGACCACCCTTCCCCTTTCCTCCACCGTCTCCACCACTAGACCACCATTTCCCCTTTTTCCACTATCATCACCACCGCACCACCCCTAACACCTTCCCTTATCACCCCTTCCCCTTCTCCCACCATCACCACCCTAACACCTTCCCTCTATTTACGATTATAAATAAATTTTTGGAGAATTTTATGGTAGTGTTTGATAAACGTGTTTGAACAGACCAAAACGAGACACTGAGTACTATTTTATGTTTTGTATATTAGTCGAGAAGAACCGAACAAGACATTAAGACACATGAAAAGAACACTTTGTTTTCACTAAAAATGGTGGAAGAAACAAAAAAAAAAAACACAAAAAAAATTATTGTTATTTTCAATTAGTAATTTTTATCAATAAAATAATAAATGTTTAAATACCTTAAATAATATATAATTGTTTATTTGACCAAAAAAGAAATTTTAAAATTTTTTTTAAAAGATTTATATAATAAAAATATATTTTTTAAAAGTATATTTAATAATTATATTTCTGGTAAGAATTTTGTATTTACCAATTTAAAAAGATTCATAAAATATTAATATAAAAATTAATAAAATTTAAAATTATTATTTAATTATGTTCATAATTTTTTAAAGAATATTAAAAAATGTATCATTTTATTTTTCATTTAATTTTATATATTGTACCAAGTAAAGTAAAGTTATATATATAATGTACAAATTGTTTTTTGTATTTTAATCCATACTAAATGCAAAACCAAACATATCATCATATTGTGTTTCATGGTCAACAAACACAATACATATTCTATTCTGTTCCATCTCATTTCATTTTGTTACACTCTGTAAGGGTGTTCATAACCCGGCACGGCCTTCGGGTCAACCCGGTCTCAAGAGATTCGGGCTAAGTCTAACACTGTCCATTTTAAGCTTTGGACGGAGTTCGGGTCCTATTTGCTATCCTATGTTCGGGTTTGGGTTTGTTTTCAGGTTACCATAACTCGTCCCTATGCTATATACCATTATGTATTTTTTATTTATCATCTTATACTTTATTGTTTTCTACCATTATTTACTATATTTTTAAAAAAAATATTTGTTTTAATAATGTAATTCATAATTATCAAATATCAATAAATTAAATAAAGTTTGACCAATAACTATTTTTTTCTTTAAATCTACGATAATAAGCTATATCTTCATAAATATTTCATTTATTTTTTTTTAAAAATTACGAATCTACACTATTAAAATCAATCTTAAATATTGATTTGCATACTTAACCCAGCTTATGTTTACGCATACGACTGGGTGAAGAACAAGTGTAACCTGTCCCAACCGGTCTTACGAGCACCTCTAATACTCTATTCTGTTTAGTTACCGAACATTACCTAAATATTGATTTTATTTTATTTTGAGGCACCATAAATCGGAAAGTTTTGTCACGTGTCAAGCGTTCAGATTTGTCATACTTGACGGCTTCTTTGATAGTCTTTCTGTAACAGGAAATAATTCAAATTAATCTCTCCTCAAATAACATAATCCTTAATTTATTTTTTAAAAAAAATAAAAATTGGTATTATTATTATCATGGAAAATGTGAATCCTTCCCTCATTTCCAATGCTTCAAGAAGTAGCTATTGGAGGTAGCCGTCCAAGTCATATGTTTTTTTACTGTATATTAGGTCGCTGCTCTATTTTCAATACACGTGCTACTTTTACGACATGGGAGTACTCTCTGCATTCTTCTATTCCATACAAGCTATAAATATGAGCTATATTGATCTCTTCCGAAGTTGCAATTTAGTCTTTCAAATTTTTTTATCTTTGCATTATAGTTGATGGTGTTCATCCCTTTTTATAGCACTTATATTTTTATATTTATATTCTTAGAGTCTTGATATACAGTACTTTAAGAGCACTAATTAAAGTTACTAAAAGTAAAAAAATAATTATAAAAGCACATTATTTTGTTTTTCAAGAATACAAAAAATTACACATTCCAATATCTTTTTACTATTCGTGAATTCTTAAATATCATTTGTCATATTCTTATTCCAATACTTCTCCTTTTACAAGCAGAAGATTTCTACGGTCCCCCATATACTCTATAATGAATAATTGTTTCTTCATTTTCAAAAAAAATGCTTTATCACTTCCCACTTCTTCTCTTATACTCTTTCATCATCGATTATAAATGAGGTTCTGATCCGTGAACCAATTTCTCCTTCTCTCCTTTTCAATTTCTTTCAAAAGAACCCAATAATGGTATAGGAAACCAGAGAGTCTCACTTTGAAAAAGAGAGAAAATGAATGTGTATTGAATGATTCAGTTGAGAGTTACAAACAAAGCCACGCGTATATATCAATCATAATGATGGACGGTGACCTAACTCTATGGACGGTGCAACCCAACAGACAGACTGGGCCAAGTTACCGAAGGCCCAAAACACAAAAACAATAAAAATGATTTTTATTTTATCAGGTGATGTTATCTTCCAATACCCTCCCGCAAGCTGGGAAGTATATACTGAAGTATATACTGTGTACTCCCAGCTTGGAGATCATGTCTTGAAAAGCTTTGGGTTCAAGAGCTTTGGTGAATATATCAGCCAACTGATGAGCCGTGTTGATAGGTAGAAGATCCATTAACCCACGTTGCAAACGATCTCTGACCACGTGACAATCTATCTCTATGTGTTTGGTTCTTTCATGGAAAACAGAATTTTGTGCTATATGTCGTGCAGAATCGTTGTCGCAAAAAAGTAAAGCAAGAGAAATGAAGGGAATGCGAAAATCTTTTAGTAAGTAAGTCAACCACTGTAATTCGCATACAGTGCTGGCTAGAGCTCTGTATTCTGCCTTTGATGACAATCTGGAGGCAGTCCCCTGCTTTTTGCATTTCCATGAGACAAGAGAATTTCCAAGGAAAACACAGTATCCTGTCACAGAACGTCTTGTTACTGGACATGTGGCCTTGAGTCGCTATAAGCCTTGAGTCTTAGTTCTGAATTGGTTTTATAAAGCAGACCTTGGCCAGGGTCAAATTTTAGGTAGTGGAGAACCCTTATGGCAGCTTGATAATGTCCTTGATGTGGTTTATGCATGTGTTGACTGAGTTGGTTGACTGCATATTGAATGTCAGGTCTTGTTGTTAGGTACAGCATTTTTCCCACCAATCGTCTGTATCGCTCTGGATCAGGATAAACCTCTGTATTGGTTGCATTCTTTAAGCTATCTTTAACCATTGGACTTTGGACAGGTTTGCCTGCAAGTAAACCGCAAGAATTAATTAAGTCTAATGTGTATTTCCTCTGATTTAGAAATATCCCAGTCTTTGAACGAGCTATTTCTAAACCAAGGAAATATCGTAATTTTCCTAGATCTTTTATCTTGAATTTCTTGTCAAGCAAACGTTTAAGAGCAGTTATTTCAACATAATTATTTTCAGCCAAGATTAAATCATCCACATAAATGAGAACAACAGTAAACATAGATCCAGAGCATTTTATGAACAGGGAATGATCGTGATGAGATTGCTTATATCGCAGATTCTTTAAAAAATCAGAGAGTTTTTCGAACCACATTCTACTAGCTTGTTTTAAACTGTATAAAGATCGATGCAGTTTGCAAACAAGATTTTTATTTTTGATATTCAAACCATGAGGTATTTTCATATAAACGTCCTCTTTTAAATCTCCGTGTAGAAAAGCATTATTTATGTCAAGTTGTTCTAAGTTCCAATTTTGAACAGCAGATATAGCAAGTAACAAACAAACAGTGGTTAATTTTGCAACAGGGGCAAAGGTTTTAGAGTAGTCAATGCCCTCTTTCTGGTTATATCCTTTTGCAACGAGACGTGCTTTGAATCTCTCTATTTCTCTGTTAGATTTGTATTTTATTCTATATACCCATTTTGAACCAATAGCCTTTTTGGACTTTGGTAAGGGAACAAGACTCCAAGTCTTGTTAGCTGCTAGAGCAGAGAATTCTGCATTCATGGCCTCGACCCATTGAGGATCTTGTGAGGCAGCAACATAAGAAGTGGGTTCACTATACTGATTAATATTCAAAATGTATTTATTATAATTTTCAGAAAGATTGTTATAAGAAACAGAAGCAGATATAGGATATTTAGTAGAGCTATTGCAAACACTGTTATTGACAACATAAACATGATAATCAGATAGATGAACACCACGCAAACGAGTAGAACGCCAAGGAACAACGTTATCAACAGAATTATCAACATCAGAATTAATAGAATTATCAGAAATGCTATTTGAAACAGAAACGTCAGAGGAGCTGGTATTATTTTCAGTAGATGTCACATGCACAGTTTCCTCTGTGTGTGTTGATCTTGGATCAGATTGATCCGTGGGCCAAGGGTCATAAAAAAAATTATTTGAAAATGGATCAGTTGAAAGATTGTTATCAGGGTAAACAATGTTAGTTTGACCTGATGCAAAAGGGAAAACAGTTTCTTTAAAAACCACATTTCTAGAGACAAAAATGTTTTTAGTATCTAAATCAAGTAAAAGATAGCCTTTGGTACCTTGTTTAACCTAAAAAACAACATTTTTTGGCTCTCGGGTCAAGTTTCTTTCTATTTTGAGTGAGAGTGGTAGCGTAACACAAACACCCAAAGGTACGCAAGCTAAGATAAGTTGGAACCTTACCATGGAGCAGCTGATATGGAGTTGAGTACTGCAGGACTCTGCTAGGTAGAAGATTAATAAGATGAACAACATATGATACAACATAACACCAATAAAAATGTGGCAATTTACAATGAAAAAGAATAGACCTAGTCACATTTAATATGTGTCTATGTTTCCTCTCCACAACAGAGTTCTGTTCTGGAGTTTCAACACACGATGTTTGGTGAATAATACCAAGTTCATCATATAAAGAAGGCATGTTAAACTCAACACCATTATCAGTTCTAATTATTTTAACCCGAATGTTAAATTGATTAGTAACATGCTTTATAAACTTTTGAATCAAAGACCTAGTTTCACTCTTAGATTGCATTAAGTGTATCCAAGTGTGTCTAGAAAAGTCATCAACAATGGTTAAAAAATACTTGTGATCATGTGAGCATGCAATATTAAGTGGACCCCAAATATCAAGATGAATGACAGAAAATATAGAATCACATCTGTTATTTTCATTTGGAAAAGGAAGTCTAGTCTGTTTACCAAATTGGCAAGCATCACAAGACACAGATTTATGAAAAGTCACATAAGGGAAATTTTTTGAAATAATACGCAGAATATCATCAGAGGGATGTCCCATACGTGTGTGCCAAGTGTTCAAACTAATGTCATGAGTAGAACAATCAGTGAAGTCACAACAAGTATTAGAGCATAGTCTATCAGGAATTAACAGGAAAGTTGGATTGAAAATGTAAAGGTTCTTTTGGACTCTAGCAAGTCCAATCGTCTTCTTGCTCAATTTGTCTTGCAAAAAACATTCATGTTTGTCAAAAAGAATCTGCAAGTTTAAAGAACATGCAATCCTGTAAACAGAAAGGATGTTAAAATTAAAATCCTTAATATACAACACATCATTTAGGTACAGGTCATTGCTAAAGCGGATGGTTCCAGAAAACATGGCTTTAGATATTTCACCATTAGTTAGATTCACAGAAATAGGATTTATCCAAGAGTAAGTTTCAAAAAAAGATAAGTTGTTACAAACATGATCAGTGGCACCACTGTCAATAATCCAGAAGCTGTTTAGGAAATTACCTTTAGAGTCATGGTGAGCAGAAGTGTTGTGTGTGATACTGTTGATACTGTGATCACCAGATTCCAGTTTAACTTTCTTAATCATGTTAGCAAGCATGGCGTAATCCTCATTGGTTAAGGTCATATTATTTTTACAGTTACCAGATGAAGTAGCAGCGGAATCTTTAGAGTTAACAGAGTTAATACTGGCAGTTTGATTCTTGTTTTTAAATTTGAAGTTTGCATGAAAGTCATTCTTAAAAAAACAAGTATCCACATTATGATTTTCTTTTCCACAAAAACTGCAGATCTTTGCTTGATTAGGTCGACAAGGGTTTTGTTTTGATTTTCCTTTAGATTGTGTGTTATTAGATTTCCAATTGCTTGCAGAGAAATTTTGGATGAACTTACCATCACCTACCTCTGTGGATCTATTTCATTCTTGTTGTTGAACGATCGAAAAAGCCTTTGCAACGTTAGGCAAAGGATCCATACGCAGAATCTGACGTCTAACCGTATCATTTTCATTTAGGCATTTTAGAAAACAAGTGACATATTCCCAATCTCGATAGCGCTTCACACTTTCAGCAAGTAAACAGGAACAGGGAACAGTACAGGTACAAGAAAAGATAGGGCGAAGAACTTCAAGTTCTTGCCATTAGATCTGCAGATCCGTAAAATAACTAGCAAGATCCATGTCTCCTTGCTGAATAGTGTGAATGGCAGCAAGTAAATCAGAAAACCTAAAAGAATCGCCCTTAGAGAAGTGTTCTTTTAGATCTTTCAAACATCAGAAGCCTTTTCAAAATAAGCGATGCTTTGAGCGATAGAAGCACTTACAGAACGAGTTATCCAAGATATTACCATAGTGTTGCATCTCATCCAAGTGTGATGCAGAGGATCGGTTGATGGTGGTTCAGGAACGCTGTTAGTCACGAAGCCGAGCTTGTCTTTGAAGATCAAGCCTCGAGCCATGTTGCGAGACCATACCTGATAGTTTCTTGCGCCTTCAAGAACGGGTGTGATGACAACAGAAGAAGGATTGTCAGCCGGATGAAGGTAGAAAGGGCTTGTAGGATCTTGCGAAGGATCTACCTTCGCAGATGGAGGAACTGAATCAGTGTTCGTTATGAAAGAACGGCGAGAGAAGAAAGGTGGAAGGATCGAAACGAGGAGAAAGAGGAAGATAGGAGCACAACGGCGACCGAGGGAGAACAAAGGTCGCGGTGGTGCAACCCCTCAAACCCTAACCCTAGGGCTCGTAGATACCATATAGGAAACCAGAGAGTCTCACTTTGGAAAAGAGAGAAAATGAATGTGTATTGAATGATTCAGTTGAGAGTTACAAACAAAGCCACACGTATATATCAATCATAATGATGGACGGTGACCTAACTCTATGGACGGTGCAAGCCCAACAGACAGACTGGACCAAGTTATCGAAGGCCCAAAACACAAAAACAATAAAAAGGATTTTTATTTTATCAGGTGATGTTATCTTTCAATAAATGGTAGACACCATATATACATTACTACATGAATCAGCGGTGAATTTAAGCGTCGACGGTGGCTAGATTTGGGGTCGATCGATTGTGGCGTGGAGGCGAGATAATTCAAAGAGGAGGAAGTTGGTTATTTAGCCAAGCTTTTGGAACTATCACCTGGCTTCAATACTGCTCATTTGGAGAAGGATGGAGACATAGAAAGAAGATTTTATACAAAAAATTCAAAAACTCAACTCAACAAAGGTTGGGTCTATATTATGTTGTAAGCTTTATTTTCATTGTAGAAACTCATGAAAGATTTCTCCTTAACAAACGATGCTGTTTATGAAGACTTCTACTTTTTTTTTTTTTTTAATTTCTTCCATTTTAACAATGTTTATTTCTGAGGTTGTTTAATTTAAATTAAGTTTTAATACAAGTATAATCTGATCTTTCTCTTCATTCTCGATACATTTATCATGTTGATTAATTTTTTTTGTTTACAATATTACAACTTCAGTAAAATTTGTTATTTGAATTTAAATTACAATATACTATGTCAAAGGTATTGATTGATTTTAATTGGGATTCTCATCACATTAAATAAATTTCAAATTACAATATACTATGTCAAAGGTATTGATTGATTTTAATTTTATATTAAATTAAATACTAAATTAAATCTATTAATTATGAGAGAGGTAAATTCAATGCAAGTTGAAGTAGTTATTTGCACACCATTATGCAAAAATACTAAGGCCTTGTTTGAAAAAGCTTATACGCAGATTATGAAAATAGCTTATGGGTTCTTATAAGTTGTTTTTAGTTTATTTTCATAAGCTTCTTGAAGTAGCTTATTAGAATAAGCTGTTTTTAGTTTATTCAAGTAAGTTTTACAATATTTTTCTAAAAAAACCTATAATTTAAAAATAGTTTATTGCATAAATACTTAATTAAATTGTATACTTAAACACACCCTAAATCCTGGAGATGAAGATTTTATTAAAAAAAATAGACTATACGAAAAGAGAGAGAGTTATCAACAAAATATCATTTAATTATATGAAAAGTGCTTTTAAACAAGGCATAACACAAGATATTTTAATATATATATATATATATATATATATATATATATATATTTATTTGTGGGTTTTGTTAACGTACACCCACTTGCCTTTTAGAAGGAGTGCGTTAGCAAGTTATAACTTGAAATTTTAAAATATACCTACAAGGTGTAGCTTACAGGCTTGCTAACGTACACCACTTGTTTTATAGAAGGAGTGCATTAGCAAGTTATAACTAAATTTTTTAAAATACATCCAAAAGGTGTAGTTTGCTGACGCACTCCTTCTAGAAAATAGGTGGTTGTACGTTAGCAAACCCCTATATATATATAAAGAAAAAAAATATATAAATTCTTAAACTTTTTGTATGATACCATGAGTTTGAACAGAAGATAAAAATTTTAGCCAATATTATCATGCTTATTATTTTATTCATATTTAAATTATATGAAAAAAATTAAATGAAACATATTTTACATTATGAGAAGATATATATCTTTGTCATTTAAATATATATTTTTCTCAATATCCCCACATTGCACGGGAATAAGGTAAATTTTGTAATAAAAATAGATTATATATTTCAATAGAATATAGAGATTTTCATAAAATAAAGAGATCAGTTATGCAAAAACTTAAAATCATTAAATTATGTTAGCAATTTGTATATTTTCTTAAAAAATATAATATTGGACAATCACATGATTGCACATACTAACTAATGGTTAATTCTATTTATTATGTTCGTAAAACTTTTTTATATAATGCATATGTTAAGTATCATATTTTAGTTGTAATTAGGTATAATTTGGTCTCTTTTTAGTGGTAAATAATAGGTTTGGTGCTTAAATTCTTTGAATCTGGAACTTTTGCATTTTTTGAAAGATTATTTGATCAAATTTTAAATTCAAGAGCATTTATTCCCTTTTTCTCTAATTTTTGTAGGTTGAGGAAGAATTTGGAGATGAAGCAAGGTTTGGAAGTGCTTAGGAAGGGTTTGGAATGGAATACAGAATGAAGAAAATCAATTTTTAGATCAAGTCAAATTTGTTGTCGCAAATACTTTCGCAGCTGCGAAAACAAGGCAGAAACAACCAGTTCCCCAGCATAAAATTCGCGACAGTGAATTCAAGACAGAAGAGACCCATAGTTTTAACACCAAATTTGCGGTAGCGAATCTTTTTGCGGCCGTGAATTTTGTCAGAAGCTAAGGGGTATTTAAGGCTTTATTATGTGAAATTGAGGGTATCTTCTTGAACCCTAGCACTTCAAAACACGATAAAGAGAAGAAAAAGTGAAGAAGAAGGAGGAAACTTCATCTTTAGAGTTTGTTTTGGATTTTTCTTGCTTGCTAAGATGTTTGTAACTACCATGAGTGGCTAGTTCTTCCATTGGAGTGAGATTGAATGTAAACCTTCTCTACTTTGCATACTATTGACTTAACTTGTTAACTTTTATGTCATTTATTAATGCTTGATATTTTCCTTTGTTTGCAATGCTTGATTCTAATTGGTCTCTAATTTCTTATTTTTAAATCTAAGTTTTATTTGGAAAAAAGAATTTGGGTTTGTGTTTTAAGTGAAAATACTAAATGAAATGATCCTCTATTCCTCTAGGGATATAGGGATAGGTTTTATGACTTGGGCTTAGGAATTGCATTCTGTCCAAATCACTAAGAGCTTGTTTGATATCTCTTTTTGAAAACAGTTTTTTTGTTTTTAAAAAGAGAAAACTAAAAAACTCATTTGACAGTCGAGTTTTCAAAAACAGTTTTTGTTTTTCAGTATTTAAAAACTAAAATACCAAAACATCTAAAACATGTTTTGGTTTTCAGTTTTCTGAATTTACACACAAATTTATATTAAAAATCCCTCTTACTTTTTTTAAAAACTGTTTGTGAAAACTGCTTTATAATACAATTTTTAAAAAGTAAAAATTAAAACTGTTCCAAACAAGTCCTAATTTAAGGGTTTTTGAGAGAGATGGAATATGTGTTTTTTTGGTTCAGATCTGAGATAGAGATCTCTGATTTTGTTCTTCTTCTCTTTCATATCTTAATCTTCTGATTTTCTATTATGATATTGTTGATTTCTGGCCTCTGCTTATTGCGTTGTTCTCCACATTGCGTTTTGGTTCTGCTTTTGCAATTTTGATTTCTGCATTTTAAGCCGCGTTTCTGTTATGCAATTTGTTCATTTCTCTGGTTTGATTATGTTCTGCATATGTTCCTGCTCTACATCTGCATTTTTCTTGTTCTACAATTTATGCTCTAACTGGTTCTGTTATCGTTGTTTTGATTTTTCGGTTCTGTCGCGTGTGGTTTGGTATACATAGATGCTTTGAATTCTATTATTTTCCTATTCATGTTATTTGAGGTTTCAGCTAGATTGATGCACAAAGATGCTTTTAATTTTTTTGGGCTTTACAAATAGAGAATTCCTAGAAGCAGAGATATGTACTGGTGTGTCAATTGTGCTTATGTACTTGGCAATACTAGCATGTTGTTTGTTTGATTCAACCAAGTTTAATTTAAATTGACCCTTTTGCTTCAGCTTAAAATTAAATAAATATTATATTATATATATTGTATATTAATGTCACTTATATCGTGTAATTCTCATCGTGGCTGAATTTTGATCTCTGTTTGTTAATTCTCATATTCGTGTAATTCTCGTATGTTAATATGTGAATTTTGATCTTTGTGCGTGTAATTCTTATATGTCCCTTTTATCTGTTTGACTGTTTCAGTGCCTCTGTTGTTTGTTTTCGTTGATCTTTGGTTCGGATCCCCTGCTTTTGATTTTGGACTCTTGTGTATTCTTTTTCCACATCTTGTGCTATATTATTTATATAATATGTGTTGTTGAATGCTGATTGAAAAAAAATTACAAGATAATTTTCTTAAAAAAAATTACTTGACAATTTACTGATGTATATATTAATTTTTTTTTTAAAAAAATGAATATATCAAACATTTTTTAATATCTATTTAAAAAAAATGTGTGAACCAATAATGGATATGATCAAATCTAACACATTTGTAGTATTTCCATTTCTTCAAAACAGAAAACAAGAACTCAGACTAAATATATTTTCAAAATTTCAAACTTTTGAAAATGAAAACAATTTTTAAAAAATGAAAATAAAAAGTAAAACAGAAAATAAAAATATAAATTAAACAAGTCTTTAATATCTCTTGATTTAGGAGTCTCCTACACAAAAGGGTAGGACTTGCATGAAAGGTCCAAGCTTCTGGTGTTGCTAGCAGCTCTGTCAAGTACTGACTATATAAAAAATATCAAAGTTACTCCCCATGTTTATGTTTGGTGAATTGCCCCTTTGGGATGCAGGAGAGGAAATCTGATTACTCAAAGTGGCTTTTATGGTGTCATCTATGTAGAGGTGACTCCTTGTCATTTTTTATTAAAATTTGACATGTGCCAATAAGCATAATTTTGAATATTTTTAATTTTATTCATTGATCTTTTAATTTTATAAACTAACTCAGACTTTAATTATGATTAAATTTATTTAACCCAATTGAATTAACTTAAAGTAATTACAATTTCAAATTCTCAACCAAAAAAATTCTCAATAAAAGAATTAAATCTAGAATTTTAAAAGAATTAAAAAGTTAGAATTTTAAATCTACAAATAACATAATACAGTAAAAATCAACAAATGTATAATTTATAAAAATATGATAAATAATGACAAAAGATTAATAATATAATAAATTAATAAATAATATAAAAATATGTTAATAGATAAAATTTATAAATAAAATAATATATATCAAATTAATAAATACATTTTATGAAAAATATGAAAAAATAGAGTTCTTTGTAAATAATATATTTGTTAAATTTTCCTTTTAATTGATGTTTTGTATATTACAATTTGTATATTAGTTCTGTACCATTTTTTTCTTTTATGTTTTCCCTGTTTCTTTTATGCTTTTTCTTTCACCTTTTTAAATTTTTTTCAGCATTATCATTCTCTCCTTTATTATACTTAAAAATATTTTTTCTTTTGATATTTAAAAAAGTTTTACACGTATAAAGATTATATATTTATATTATTTTATATGTTAATAAATAGTAATATTTAAATATTTTATTATCAAAAATTAATATTTAATTTTCACAATAAACTATTATTATTGAGTTTTAGTAATTTGTATTATAACTTTTATGATTATTTTAATATTGTTAAAAGCTTATTATTTACTTTTGTATTTAAAAAATATTAAATTTGTGTTCTCTTAAGAATTAAAAATTTGAAAATATAAAATCTAATGCACATGAAAATATATATTCTTTCAAAATAGATATTATTCGTCCCTTTCCCTCACACTAGGTGTTTATGGACTTGCCCCTACATGTTAGGGTTATATAAGAATTTAAAATATTATTTATGAATAACTATATTTTTTCATATTTTTCATAAAATGTATTTATTAATTTGGTGTATATTGTTTTATTTATAAATTCTATCTATTAATATTTTGTTATATTATTTATTAATTTATTAAATTATTAATCTATTGTCATTATTTATTATATTTTTATAAATTATATATTTGTTAGTTTTTATCGTATTATATTATTTGTAGATTTAAAATTCTAGCTTTTTAATTCTTTTAAAATTCTAGATTTAATTGTTTTATCGAGAATTTTTTTTCTGAGGATTTAAAATTATAATTACCTTAGATTAATTCAATTGAGTTAAATAAATATAATCATAATTAAAGTTGGAGTTAGTTTATAAAATTAAAAGATTAATGGATAAAATTAAAAATATCAAAAATTATGCTTAATTGACTCTTTAATTACGACATGTCAAATTTTAGTAAAAGAGAGCAAAGTGTCATCTCTACTAAGATGGGACATAGAAGTCATCTTGTCCAAATTTGACATCAATTCTACAATATTAAAGGGCACCTCCAGAACCACAAGGATTAGAGAAATTGGTTAAAATTAGTTCAAAAATATTGAAAAACATAATCATCTATGCTTGAAAGAAAGGAGAGAAAGAAGGTAGAAAAGTACAAAAAATGATGGAGGGCCACTTTTTTTTACTAATTTATCTATTTTTTTTTTCATAGGCTAAAATGCATATACAGAGGTTCAAACCGATGACATGCTTTAATCAACCATCCGACCAACCTGTTGAATGTAATCTATCTATCTATTATTTATTTCTATTATTAATTAATTAATACTCCTATATTAAATCAGAACCATGCGGAACACTCTTCATCGATCTGCAAGATTTTTTTTTCTTCCCTAACATGTCATTTGTTTATTGATTGAAGTTGCCTTTCTTTGGTCACGATTCTTTATACTATTTAGACTCTGTAAATTTGTTGGGTCTTTAATTTATATAAAGGGCATGAACTAAAAAGTTATGATACTTTTACACCATATTTTTTAGTCGAGTAACGGTGTAAAAAAATAAAGGAAATATGGATAGATGATGAGATTATATGATTCCCTTTATTTTTTGAAAAAAGAATTATTTTTATGCTTAGGATTTTTTAACTGTTTATCTTGTTGTTTAAATACAACAGAGCATTATCAATGAGAAAAAATATCTGACAACTGTGTATCATCAGTGAGATAAACTGTAGAGTCCATCTTTTTACAGAAAAAAGTTAGATCTAATGGGAAAAATAATTAACAATTATGTGATTAATTACTTATTGTAGGTAATTTTACATAAAATTTTGCATGAAGTTATTAACATTGTAAAAATCAGTGTTAATTTACATTGGTGTCGATTGGTGAAATTAAAATATCCTTAATTTGAATATCCAATGAAAGTAACATCATTGAGAAATGAGTACACATAACACTAAACTAACTTTTACATTGAATGGTGAACTTTAGGATGTGGAAATAAGTTATTCACAATTTTGTATAACAATATTAGTTGAAAGGATTGGTTATACAATTGTTAGCCTTTATTTGGTGGCTGAGGGTAATTATCCATTTATTCCCTCTAGTGTTGTGGATGTGGCAAAGTTGTGGCAGCTACTTTGCGCATTTCTCCTATATTTCAGGGCATACCACACCATTCTATTTCTTTTTTCATTTTAGTTTGTCCTTAGTTCAGACAATAACATCTTAGCGTAGTTTTTTTTTAAAATTTTCAAAGTTAAGTAAAAAAAAATGGACAATAGTATCCGTCATCAGAGACAAACAATAACATCTGAACAAATGGACAAACAAACAATATCATCTAAGCGAACATTAAAAATGGATAATAATGCCTGTTTTACCGGTTAGAATGGCAATGCTGGAGAGTTTGATGCGTAGGAACTTGATTATGCCAAAGGATTGGTTTTATCCTTTATGTCCTTCTGAACCTGAAACTGATGAGCAGCTTTATCTGGTATGTGGTTTCTCCTCTCAACTTTGAATTGCAATTTGTGGTTGCCTTGGGGTCTAGCACCAAGTTTTTACTCTATTTCTAATTATTTGATTTGGTTTAAATCACACCATCATAATTAGAAGAAGCACATATAATTACTGATTAAAAAAAATAACATATACATTAATTATATATTATATATTACTATTAAAAAACTAACACGTGTGTCACACATATAACACTAGTGTAATGTAATATGAAAATTGATTTTTATTTATGTGGTATAAATTTTAATTTAATTAATAAGATACTTACGGTTTGTGGTTGTTTCTTGTACCTGTAACCCTGGCCTGGATGATTTATTGTTCAACTTGGTTCATCTTGTACAGGGCAAAGCAAACATTGATTTTATGCACATTACATTTGTAATGAGAGTTCATTCTGTTATTTGCAGGAAGATTTCCCTCGGAGATTCACATCACAGGCATTTCATCACACTCTTCTGTAACTGTAAAATTCTCTGTTTTTTTTCTTTTTTGTTTGTGTTATCTGTACTTAATCCATTCTTTGTAAAGAAAATTCCTTTTCAGTAATACTTGGGGAGTGGCCCCAGAATACCCGTGAAGGTGATTAGAACAAACGAATGACAATAATAATAATAAAAAATAAAGAAAAAGGAATAACATAATCCTTTTCAGATCTACAATTAGAGCGAGTGATGAAACGTATTGAATGATGTTAATGAACGAGGATGAGAAAATATTAATTAATAATTAATAATTAATAATTAATGATTAAGAATAAAGAAAAGGAGAAGCGGAAAGCAAATGAGATGAGACGTAGGGTAGGAATAGGATGGAGGAGAGATGGGGAGTGAGGATGATGAGGGGTGGGAATGAGGAGCGAAGTGGTATTCGGAAAAAAGGAACCGGAGTTAGAGCATGGCTTCTTCTCGACGGCACCGGAGATACTCAGACGGTCGAGGTCGGCAAGCACGCGATCATGCGTCGCACGGGTCTCCCTGCACGTGACCTCCGCATCCTCGACCCTCTCCTTTCCTACCCTTCCACCGTTCTTGGCCGTGAGAGAGCCATCGTCATCAATTTGGAACACATCAAAGCTATCATCACAGCTCACGAGGTTCTCCTTCTCAACTCTAAGGATCCCTCCGTCACTCCCTTCGTCGACGAACTCCGCGCTCGAATTCTCCGTCACCACCAAGCCACCAACCCTCCTCATTCTGATCCTCTTCCCGATCCTTCCCTTCCTCCTAAACTCCACAATCCTGATGGCATGAAGATTCTTCCCTTCGAGTTCGTTGCGCTTGAGGCCTGCCTCGAGGCTGCTTGCAGTGTCCTTGAAAACGAGGCAAAGACGTTGGAGCAGGAGGCTCATCCCGCCTTGGATAAACTCACTTCAAAGATCAGTACTCTCAATTTGGAACGCGTTCGTCAAATCAAGAGCCGCTTAGTCGCAATTACTGGTCGTGTTCAAAAGGTTCTGACTGAACTAACTCCCTTTCTTAATTATTATTATCTTCTTTTTTTTCTGTCTGTTCATACCTTCGTTGATTAATGCCTCTGTAGGTAAGGGATGAACTAGAACACTTGCTGGACGATGACGAAGACATGGCTGAGATGTATCTCACCGACAAGTTAGCGGAACAGCAATTGGATTCTTCTTCTGCCTCCTCACTAAATGATGCTGAGGATGACATGGGTAATATTCTTATTCAACCAGACACAGATGACAGGTACCTCACTTTTTCATGCTGTTCATATCTATTACAAATTTAAGTCTCATTCAATTCTTCTCTATCATTATAACCTTTCATGCTCAACATAAGTCATATCTGTGAAGAAATTCCCTATTTTTCTTTTTTAGGACTGCACCTGAAATATCATTCGAAAGTGGCGCAGCTGCTGCAAGTTTTGAAGATCATCAAAATGCTGACAACTCCACGGACCAAATGTTTGCTGCGTCTAATGTACTTGGCAGAGGTAGCCATGGAACCCGTGGTAGTGCTACCTACAGCGCCATCACAAAGCAACTGGATGTGGAGGAGCTTGAGATGCTCTTGGAAGCATACTTTGTGCAGATCGATGGCACATTAAACAAGCTATCCACGGTATGCAGGTTCATTTTATATGCTTTATCCTTCCGTGTTCTATATCTGCTTTCTGACCAAGTAGCCTAACCTAATGAAAACTGATTTGAGAAATGCCATCATATGATCTTGGAGAGGAGAATCCATAAAATGGGCAATCATATCCATTCACTCCAAGCCTAAGCTATAGTGCCGCGTTGAATCTGTGTTATCGACTTAGCCATCTGTTTCTTGCGTAAGATAAGAGTGATTTTCCCCAGGCGTAACCTCCATATCTATGCTTTTTATATGCCTCCTAGTAACCTCCCTGATGTGGAATGATGAGTGTGTGTAACCGTTCCTAGGCAATTAATTTGAATGTGGATTTGGTGGCTAGTCTGATTAGAGGCATGCAACTATGCATAGACAATTCTAATTGGGTCTCGGGGAGAACGGTTTCTAGAAATGCTTGCTGAATTGGGGAATACAATCGGTAGGATCGATGAATCATACAAAGGGAGGTAGGCAAGTTTTAGGCGAGTCTTGTCAATTGCTAGTTTTAGAATATGATCTCGTGACATTTATTGAATACGATTATGTTCTATGTTAATAGTTTGACCTCATGATTTACCTGTTACCAGAAGGATGAAATTGAACCGCTTTTGTTGTTTGTTGGTTGTCTTGTTGAAGCTGAGGGAGTACGTTGATGACACCGAGGATTACATCAACATTATGCTAGATGACAAGCAGAACCATCTCCTACAAATGGGAGTGATGTTGACCACGGCGACACTCGTCGTGAGTGCTTTTATCGTTGTGGCTGGTATTTTTGGCATGAATATTCATATTGAGTTATTTGATCCAGATAAAGCTGGGGATAGTGAGTTTCTCTGGACTGTTGGTGGTTGCTCTGCAGGGACCATTTTCTTATATGTGGTTGCCATTGCCTGGTGTAAGTACAAACGTTTGCTGGAGTAACTGGGAAAGCAATTGTATTCCATAAAGATAAAGAAATGTAATGTTATATGAGAATTTCTTTTTTATTGTGTGCTATAAATTTTCATACGAGACTGCTACTGTTTCTGATATCCTTCAATTTCAATTACTTTGTTTTTCTTGCACATTGTATTCCATGGAGGGAAACGCTGATTTTATGGTACATTTCTTGCATTTGTAATAATAGTTCTGTTACTTAGTCACAGAGGAACATTTCCCTATGAGTTTTACAGGCATTTATCACATGTATTATTATTATTATTATTATTATTATTATTATTATTATTATTATTATTACTATTATTATTATTATTGTTATTGTAATTTTTATTGTTGTCTACAAGTATCATTTTTATAGGCATTCAATAAATTCATTGAATTAGAGTACTAGATGTACTCTCAAAAAGAAGTCTACAAGTATCGTTACCCAAGTTATAGCACACACTTGTTCCTTAACTTGAGATTATTACTGGCTCTCTTGCATATGGGACTCTACTAGTCATAGCATTTTTAAAAATTGCATGATATGAGGCACTGAGTTGAACAATATCTTTCTAGCAGAGATATTTTATTCCTTAACTCGCAGCACCAAAACACACACACACACACCCCATAGTTCCATTTAACAGCTAGGGTGTGTTCGGTTTTAATTTGATGGAGGGGAGGGAGTAAAAATTTAGTAGTGTGTTTGGTTTAAATGGAGGGAAAAAGAGACAAAAGTAGTGTTTTTGTGTTTGGTTGAAAGGGAGTAGAGGGATTTTAAGTGTTAATTGTCCCTCTTTTCCCCTCCAAATCCCTTCAATTTTAAAGGGGAACCAAAATCCCTCATCTTCCCTCCATTCCCCTCAAACCAAACCGGCCTAGAAACTGCATAAATGAGCATAATGTGTTCATTTTCTGCGTTATGCTAAATTTTTAATCATATTTTTCTGTAGACTTTTGACTCACTTCTTTAGTTGCTTCATAGATCAAAGTAACAAATGAAATCACAATTCTGAATTGCTTAAATTGCTTATTTCCAGTCATTCAATTACCCCTTGGTAGTCTGATTACAATGATATTACTTCTGTCACTTTACCTTTTAAATTGTACTATATTAAAAGTGCATATAACTGTTTCATGTAATTGACTTCAAATTGGCAAAGGTTGGCATCACATTCTCCAATAGAAGTTGAACCTCAAATTTCATTGCCTCCAAATCCTTTTGGGGTTTCTTCGTTCTCTTTTTAATTTGTTTTCTCTTAGTATATCACGTTACCAGAATAGTTTTTATCTTGCAAGTTGAGTCACAAATTACATGAACCAATTTCATTGGATTGAAATGACTTAATCGTGGGGCAACAGTATATTGGCAGATTGAGACATGAAATGAAAGTCACCATTCAACAGAATCCAAGATCTTTATAATTGAACTATTGAATAATTTGGTTGCTGGCCAAACATTACTTTTAGGTTCAACATGTGAACTCTTAGCTCATATTTGGGGTATCAAAAGTCAATTTTCCCAATCATAAACTTTAGATTTTCACCTGTTTGGAACCGAACACCTCAAACTATCAAAATTAAAAATGTGTTCAACAGGCCAACACTGCACTTCTCAAAAGTAAAGTGTATCCTTGCTTCCTCTACGTTCTTACCTCATGGCACAAACTTTATTATTGGAATGTTTATTTCATAGTTATGTGAAGTCCTATATTGCACAGCGAAAATTTGTTACAAGATTCCAAAATAAAGTGTAGCTTTTCTATATGGAATTCTTCGTATAGGATTAAAGTTCAGGTGAATGATGCTGACTTTGACATGAATCTGCGTACTGATAAAAATGTTGGAATTGATTTTTTACTTTTAATCAGAAGAATTACTTGGATTAGGTTTGCTGATGCTAATGCTAATGCTAATTAATGCATTTGAAAGTTGACATGACACAAGATATAGCAATTTGTATTGTAGTATTTGGGCTTTTTACCACATGATTCACTCACTGCTACTCTTTAATGCAGTTTCTGAGATACAAAGAGTTGTCATGATAAATGGGAACAAACAATCTAAATTGGCAATGGTCACAGAAATTGAAGATCAAACATGAAACACGTGTTTGGAATCCATTTCCTTTCTCCTCTGTGTAACAGGGATTAGATTTAGAGGGTTTGGTTTGGTGGTGGTTGGAAGGGCAAGAAATGTTTTTCCCATACTCTTCAGTTTTGGATTCTTATCCCATTTGATGGAATGCATCTGGGCAATCACCATTTTCACTTTTATTTAATATCTCTACCAACAACTTTATGATTTTTTTTTTTTCTCTTTAGCTTAGTTTCCTCCCAAGTTTTCAATCATAGGCAGTTGCGTTGCAATTATAATCATGCTTTATAAAATGTGGTTATTTGTAGTCTAATGTGGTTGCTGTGGAAGAAAATCATAACCTATTATTCTTAGAGAGCACCAGTTTATAGGTTAAGTTTGTCTACGTTAGGGGTTAGGGGTTCGGCTAATAGGTTAATATCTAGAAAACAAAAGAAATCATAACCTAATATGGATTTTGTGACTACCAAAATTATAGTATTGCAGCGAAATATCGCAGAGCCGAACGGAGGTTAATTTAAAATCTTGATTTTCTCAATTGCTCTTTCTAATTTATTACTACATCTTAAACTCTCATTGCCGAACTTCAATTATATATATGTGAAAAAACATGTGGGCAGAGATTATTATTTTGGCATCCTAAATTCAAAATGACCAATCTTTTCTTTAGCCTTTTAATCAGATACTAGATTTTTTTTTAATCTGAGGAGGATGAGTAAAGGAATAAAAAAATCAAAAGAAGAGTCCATGACATCAAGTCCTATGACAGCTACCCAAGCAACCAGACTTCAAAGGAAGCAATCCCACATAAAAATAAAAATAATAATAATATTGTATGATATTTTAAATTTGGGATCCTTCTAAACAAGATAAAGTTGACAAAGTAAACAAAATGGGGCATGTTCCTTTGGGTCAGGAAGATCTCAGGCAGGATCTACTGATCTTAGAAAAGAATTAATGAAATATTCCAACATGAATATTGGCATTTCTTCCTCATCTTTGTACACTCTCCTCATTGCCCATGCCTCATAACCAACCATATTATCATCTTTTATCCTTTTGGAAGCATATTAAATAATTTAAGCCTTGAATTTGAGTTTTATAGATAACACTAGAACTTTCTGTATGTATGCATGAAGGCCTTGTCCTTATCAATTATTATACCATTTTTTTCTCTTTAATTATTATATTCACAAATACTAATTACATAATCCTACCTAATCAACTAGGATGACATGGCCTTGTCTGAATTTTCTGGTCATTGAGTGTCAAGAGACTTAGCAGGTTCATTGTTAAAAATAAAAAAGATTATGAAACCATCCAACTGAATTACTGAATGCATAATTTAGTTTATGTCTTTATGATAAAAAAACCGGTTAAGATAGTTTGGACATATATAAAGAAGGCTACTGAAAGCACCTGAAAGTATCAATAGAGTGAATAACATGATTTTTAACACTGTTAGTTTTAATTACAAAATGCACTTAGAGCATACTTATGATGATTATTATTCTGTGGTGTGTAGCTGATTTATAAACTATACAGAAAGACTGAAGAACATGTTGAGAGCCCCGAGATTGCACTATCTGTTGTACAAATTTTACATTTCCAAAGCACTGAAGGCAGGTTCCTCTGTTAGAACCATTAATTTTGAATAAAGACACAACTAACTTGTTTTCTCTAGTGAGTTTCGTCTCGTTTGTATCTGCTGAACTTTGAGATTAATGGTTGAGATATTTTGATACAAGAATGAATTCGTTTGACACAAATAATTGAGATTGAAATGGTCCAATAAAAAATTGCTCTGTAGAGAAACTAAAGCTGTTAATGAGGAAAATCTTTATGCATTTCATTAGAGTGTTAATTCTTTATACTCAAAAGAAAAGCACAGGGACCAGGGGGGGTTTGGTCATTGTTTTTTAAAATAAAATAAATATTTGTTTATTTAATTTTTTATTTGCTGGGCAAAGTTTGCAAGTGCTGCTATGCTGATACAAATTGAGCATAGAGCATATAATCAAAAACATGGATTGAACATGCTTATACAGAACCTGCCTGACTCATCTATCTTATGTGCACTCTTCATTGACAAGAGAATCAAATTATGACAAAACAAGAAAACAAAAAAGTTTATTTCTAAATTTTTCTTTCAGGCTTTTTCCCATTGCATTGACAGCTAAAAGAGAAGAGAAAAACAAAACAAAGGATCAGAAGAAAAAAAAAAATTCCCTTCTACCACCATCAATTATTCTCTGGCCTCCATTGATCTTCAGTAACTTTCACTGCAACAAGTTCAATAGTAGAACTGAAACTGATCTTTATATCATTCTCATCTGTTCCCCATTGTACCATCTGCTAAAATCAGATTGCAAATAAATGATAAGTTGATAACTAATATAATTGATTAACAATTTATAAAATACATATTTGACTAATAAATATGATAAATGGTGATTAGTAAAGTTTTCTTAAGCAGCATCCAGTAACTTACTTGTTTTTGTGAACCTCATTTTCTGATTGTAGAAAACCAAGGTTGTCTTGTGATGAGGATCTCTCCTGCAACAACAACACAAATTATTTTAGATATGACTATTTCAAAATTCAAACAAAATATAATATAACCTTCAAAGATAAAAGAACCAAGCCAAGTAAGTACCTCAAAATATGTTGCAGAGAAACCTTGTGAGTAATCTAGCATACTCTCTGTTGAAGTTTGTTGGTTGGTGGTAGTCACAGTAACATTGTTCTGAAAATTTTGTTAACAGGAGATTATATGACTATATATCATATCATCTATTCATAACAGAACTACAACATATGATTGTTTTGTGTTTGAAAGAGCTTATGCGAAGCTAATAAAAAAGAGCTTATAAGTTCCTATAAGCTACTTTTAGCTTATTTTCATAAATTTCTTGGAAAAATTTATTAGAATAAGTTGTTTTTAGCTCATTCAAGTATGTTTGATAATTCTACCATTAAATACGAGCTTATGATATAAGTATTTGATTGTGCTGTGTGTTTATTATAGTATTAGAAAAGAAAATGGAAATGCAAGGAAGCTGAATAAAATTAAACTCACCATGGAGATGTTGTGAAAGAGAGAAGAACTAGCAGTGTCATCAAGAAAAGAAGGAAGGTGTTGTTGTTGATCTTCTAGATTAACTTTCTGCCTCTTTTTACTTCTGTTGGTTGGTACTTTTTCCAATTTTTCTTGTGTGAAATGTGGAGGAGGAGGCCCAGAAGAAGCATCAGAAACCATGGACAAGTCCTCATCTTCCTCATCCTCCTCCTCAGAGTCTTCCTTCTTGTGATTTTTTTGGTCATAAAATCCACCATTAATGAAATGGGAAGAAGAACTTCTGTGTGATTGTGAAACATTGTGGTCTAAGTATAGAGTCCAACCAGACTCACAGCCACTACTGCATTCAGAAGAAGCCAATGCATTATTCATCTTCTTCTAAACTCAAAGCAAATCTTGTTACTTTGTAGGAGTATGAGTATGAGTCTCTTAACTGATTTATGATGGAAGGAAGAGTAATGGTAAAAATGATAAAAAAAAGAAGAGTGAATTAAAATTTGATGAAACAAAGAGTGAGAGTGACAGAGAGAGTGAGAGTCAGTCACAGCACAAGAAAGGGTATTATTAAGTGTAAGGTGCAATGTGTTTGTCTAGTTTTGGTTTGGGAGTAAGTGAAAAGAGCAAGTTGGATAAAAGTGTTAATTTTATTGTGTAGAAAACCAAGAGAATCCATACTCAAATCCTACACTACTTGGTTTTTGTCCTCACACTCCTCATTGTCTCAATGTAATTTGTGAAAATTAATTGTCAATTCAGTTAGGCTAGGTTAAAGGTTTTAACTTTTAATCGTGATCGTATTGTAGTCACTTAAATATAATTAAAGATAGGCATTCTGAAATGTCATCATGACTTAATAATACAATTTTGATGACCGTTAAAATTAGAGTTTACAAAATAGACTACTCTAAAAAAGCTCGAAAGGTCATAGGGCAAGACAGGTCCAAAACTAGCCAAATGATAATTTTCACTACCTTTAGTTAAAACTATCAAATTGCAACATGATATCGTTGATGGGACTCATAATTACAGACTTGTGCAATTACAGTAACTCTCAAAATTATGATATGACAATGTATATCATATAGGAGACTCGCTTGCAATCATACACTAATAAAGTTTTAATGACCATGAAAATTATGATATTGCGTTGCAAAGTCGCAATTTAAAAGCTCAGTATGTTAGAGAGTGAGAAAGAGAGAAAATGAAAAACCATACACAAGGCATTCACATGCTAGACAGCGATGCAGTGTGTACCCTCTTAACAAAACCGGGTACACTTCCCATTTTCCCCCTTACTCATTCATCATATTATATATACATATAGATATTATTATTGTTAGTTCCAAATCAATTGGGGATAACAAGATAATTATATTACAATTAACCTATGATTAGTAAAGGGTTTTATTGTTTGCTACTACTCATCAATTAATTAATGTTACATTATTATTTTTGTGGTCCTTTAATTATTTAGTACAACATATAAACATATAACATGAATATCATTTAGTGTTAGTGATCAAATGTGGAAAGCAAATATGCTGTTCTGGACACAAACAGCACACCTTACTCAGTTTCTTCCTCTGCCTCTTTTTCCTCTTTTCTCTGCCCATCATGTGTCACAATTAATTTTATTTTAATTAATTAAACAATGAAATATAACCCTCTTTTATAGTACCACCGATTAATAATTATTTAGATTGTCGAGCAAATTAATTAAAATGTGTTCTAGTCTAGTCCTTTGTTTTTTGGTGTCAGTCTCATCTTCCAAATAAATAAATAAATAAATTATTAATTACCACCACCACCCTGTGTTTTTATCCGAGTACATGTGATGAGTGTAAGATTAAAGATTCTATAACTATGCATGAAAATGCAAAGAGGGGGGGAAATAAAAATAAAAAAATAAAGAAGGGGGGAGTTTAGGAATAATAATAATAAGGGAATGGAGAGTGTAAAATTAGTTTTGGGGGAAAGTGCATTTGACTGAGATTTTATGAATCCACATGTAATCACATTCACAATTCTTCTTAATTCTCTCTTCTTTTCAAGAATTTTACTACTAAGAGATTCACAGAAGAAGCATGTGGGCACGTGTGCATAATATTCATATGCGGGCTTCCACATATTCTAACACATGTCTGCACGTGCACACGCACTTCTATCTATACCATATCCCTCTTGTCAAGGTTCATTTTATGTATATTCTCCTTAGTAAAATAAATTTTTTTTTCACAACAAACTATACTAAATTACTAATATGGGCAATTTTTTTTTTCATAAAAAGTATTTTTAGTTGATAATTAAAGACTAATTTTTTCAAAATAAAAAATTATTAAAATAGGTATTATTTTTCTTAATAAAACTTTTTTTATACGTATAACTAGGATAAAACCTAATTAACTACTAATTATGAAAAATTACGTTGTTGGACAATTAAAGTTGAATCAAATAATTACGCTCTCAAAACAAATAAAAAACATTAAATTTATTTTTATTGGGTTAGGATTTTTTTTATTAACTTCAACCAAAAAAATATATAATAATGATTTAGGGGGTAGATTATATTTTTATTTGTATTTGTTTAAATGAGTTCTACTAAAAAATTTAGTTATCTATTAAAAAAAATCATTTTATATATTTTTAAAAATACTCGTATTTGTAAAATATCAAAACTAAATTATTTAGCAAAGTCTAGTCAGGATTATATTTTCTTTAGAGAAAAAAAAAAGACATAGGGTAAACTTTTTGTGTTGTGTATCGTTTGATACTCAATGTATTTGTGTTATATATTATTAATTTTTTTTAATTTTTTTAAGAAAATAATATTTTGATATTTTATAATTATTGTATTATTTATTATAAAATTAAAACTTCATATTTTAATAAATTACTACATTTTATGTGATATAATAATTATATTATATAAAAACAAAAATTATTATTAAAAAATATTTTTGACTCTTTATTTTTTAATATTTATATTTATTATTAAAGTTTATTTTATTATTAATAAGTTATTTTAATTATTTGTATTTATATAATATATATATATATATATCACGTTAACCCGTAAAAACGTAGAAGTGAAAAAAAAAAGTTACGTAAACATTAATTTAAAAAACAATAATGCAACATAAATCACCTTAGATAAGTGGGAGTAAAGATGTAAGGTTAATTATGTCTTTTCTTAACTTTGCATGGAACAAAAAAACTTGTCCCTTAGTTTAGTTGGGTACAAAAAAAAATTGGCTTTTTGTATTGTCCTATCACTTAAATTTTGTGAAAAAGTTTTGTACTGTCCTGTATTGTACCATAAAAATTAGCAAATCAAATGAACCCATAATGATAATGTTCTAATAAAAGGATGTGCTTTAAAGTAGAAGTTGCTCTTTGGTATATTAAAAGTTGTACCTACAAAAATTCTAACGTCAAGTCAATAACTATTAAGATTAAAATAATTAATTAGATAAATACACATCTTATCTGATATGATAGGATATATTTATAATAAAGTCTTTACCACTTTATAAATGTCTTATTAGTAGATTTCATGCTTATTGAATTTGAATCTAAAATTCAATTAAACTATAGTGCTCTTTAAAACTCATAAGCTTTGTCCCTTAGCTATTCTTAGCTATTCTTGATTATCTCTGCAATATTTAATGATAACTGGCTTGAAAATATAAGAATATCCCGTGAATAATATTTTTGTGCAAATATAATGTATCATTCTTTTTTATTTTTTATAAATTATAATGTGTCATTCTTGTCTTAAAAGGTGTTGTGCACGAGTTGATGGTCAAATTAGAGTAGTCCTAACTCCTAAGGTGTACTTCCCTTGATTTTATTTTTTATTTTTTGGTCAGCATTCCCTTTAACTTGAAGAGCATACAAATAAAAAATAATAGTAATTAAAAGAAAATAAACGACAGAGGTCTGCTTGTCTCACCGACCCACCCATAAAATTAAATCAACACATCCAAATTTCTAGGAGAAAATACCATGTCAATTACTTCTATATATTACGACTGATTTCATCACTTATCCATAAATTTATTCAAAAATATTAAATTGCTCTTCATGTCATAAGAAAAATTATCAACAGATATCCGGTTTTGTACTTAATTTGTCTTTTTTTTTTTTACATAATTTTACGCTCAATCTACCGTTCATAGAATTTTTAAAACTGAAATTGGTGTTTTTCCATTAAAAAAACTACATAGTATTACATAAGCATAAAAGGTTGGCATAATAAATCTTGCATGACTCTTAATTATATGTCAATGAATACCAATCTTTTTATATTTATTTCTTCTTTTATTTTCTTTTGGTAAATGAATGAAAAGAAAATAACAAACAGAAGTAAAACAAAACTAGGACAAGTATAAAAAGTAACAAAATCTTGGTATATGAACAACTTCCTTAGAAACATTAATTTCCTTCTCACAAGTAATGAACTATTTTTATATTCCAATTCCTATTAAGGAAAGAAAGGAATATCCACAATCATATTAAGCATGATGACGAAAACATTTTTCGTTACGAATATCTTCTTTTATTTTCTTTTTCCTTTGTATCGATGTAAAGTTTATATCTTTTTAAGTGTTTCTTTTTTCAGAAGAAGAACTTTCTAAGTGTTATTACCATAATTATAATTAGATTTTTTTTGGTTGAAAATTATAATTAGAATTAATTACCACTCTTTTTTGGTCTAGCACTTAAGTATTTAACTAAAGCCCAATTTTATTTTTGGTCCCCATTCCTCTGTTTTTGAGAAAAGTCTATTTTGGGGCATGGCGCTTAGATTGGGCCACATTTGTAAGCCATTTTTCTTTGTTTTGAATTCAAATTTCTCCTAGAAAAACCATTTCAGGTCAGATTTCTTTGAAACCCAGTTAAATTATTAAATTAAAAAAGAAAACAATTAGACTAAATATTTAACATTTAACATACAATTATTAACATGAACTGGAAATAAAGAGGAGACAATGTAGAAACATCAAACCAATAAAACAAATTTTACATGCTTTATCTTGCTAGTTTAGGTTGTAAATTAAAATCTCAATCGATCTCATTATTTTAATTTTATTATGAACTCAAATTTATAAATTATTCGGATTTAATCTTGTGAAATAATAGTGTATTGGTTTAGCTGCATTTTCAGTACAATAAACTTTATTGGTGAGAAAATAAGAAATGTTCACTTTTGGAAATTATGCCTTAAAACGTATTGGAGAGTCATTTGTGGCCATTTTCTTGTTTTTTTATTTATTAAAAACAAAAAAAAAAACTAAACATTCTTTTTCTTCATTTTGACAAATGTGCAAGTGTAATGCCGGTGCATGGCTATATGAAGTTTGAACAGACGTGAATCTGTGTTGTATTTTTTTTTTATAATTACATCAATTTTTTATGAGATTTATAGTTATTATATTTATTTTTTAAAATTTTTAATGATAAACAAACCTTTAAAATTTGAAACTTTATTATATCTACTAAGAGATAATCCAACAAATTTAGAGGTCAAAAATAAATCTTTAACACAAGGCCTTTAAAGTTACCAATAATATCAACAGAAATTATTTAATTTCATTTAGAAATACTTTTTTATTTTTAAGTTATAAAATCACTTAAGCATTAAACTAATATGATTAAACTATGTAATATTTTATTTAATTAACTGATAATAAAGTTATTCTATTTAATTTTGTTATTAGAAATATTATACAAGTTGGATAACATTTCCTCATAAAAGATTTTTTGTTAAAACATTGAAATTGTTAATATTATAAAGAGAACACTAGTTAGTAAAGTAAACATGTTTGCACATTAAGAATTTGGCTTTCAGACTAATAATTAGGGGTGGCATTCTCGTGAACTTGAATACTCTGAACCAAATCACATCATAAAAAATGGGTTGGTTCAAGTCATTAGTTCGGTTTGAGTTTAATTTTTAAAATCTGAACACTATTGGTTCGGATATTGAATTGAGTGATTCCAAATCCGATTAAACCTAAACCAACTAACACTATGTCAATCGTTTTTCTTCACAATTTATTAAATACAATTGATCATATTCATTTTTTTAAAAAAAATTAATGATATTATTATAAGATAATAAAATCATTATTCAATTATGACATGTTTATTCTTTAAATGTAATTGTTAATATTACAAAAATAATTATGAATACGGTAATACGTTAAATTATAATTTATAATTTTAATTACATCATAAAATATTGAACAAATAATATTATGAGTTGTTATAATTTAATATTTTCTTAGTTTTAAGATCTTAAAAGTTAACTCAAATATTGAATATATAACCAAACCCAACTTGAAGCATCTCTTGATGGTTTGGTTCGAATTTTATTTTAAAAAATAGAAAACTCAAACCAAATTAACCCATTTAAATTTGATTGATTCAAACCTAAAATCTCTCTAAATCCGAACTAATCCAACCAGAACTCACTCCTAATAATAATAGGATATGATATACATAAAAAAATAAAAAAGAAAATAAACAATATATATGTTAAGAAAAGAACCAAGACTAATTATGAAATTAAGTATATTAATTAGTGTATCATTTTCACCGATATAATTTCTTAAATTAAGTATATTAATTTGTATATCATTTTTCATTAATATTAATTAATAATAAAAAGTTATTTTGGGGTCTTTTTCTCTCTAAATATTTGGGAGTTCTAAGACTGTAATTTTAATAGTTTAAGTTTTGAACTAGCATTACACTTACTCTATTAAGACATTATGTTTATTTTATTGAAATTTAAAATTTTATTATACTTATTCTTTTTCCCTTAAAAGTGGTAAGTGTTATTTCAAAAGTTACAAGAATAAGTGTAACAAGCGTTTCGGGAGAAACCACTATAATTATTTATTTTAATTTTTTTTCATATATATAAATACAAAAAAGGCATATTATGAACCCAACTATTATTCTCGTTACATCCTGTAATGAAACTTTGAAGAATCACTGGTAGATACTATTACATTATGCACATGGCCAAGCTAACCATGACAGCCAATAAAACATTATTTGGGCATTTCAATTGAATCATTCATGCATTTGCAGCATCATGCCCACTTGTTTTCCCTTCTTTTTTTCTGCAATTACATATTTTAGTCATATAATAATTATAATCATAACATTTTTTTTGAGTTTTAAAAACTTAAAACGATTTTTTTTTTTTGTTTTTTTTCATACGACTCCGTGCAGTGGTGGTTTTTCGCCAAACACATGTACTTACAATGGCTCATGTGTGTTTGACAAGTGTGCTTGGGGTGAAGTACACCATTGCACATACTTTAATATAATCAAATTTGATTTAAATGATACTGTTCCTTATATATTATGGAGATTTTTAACCTGTACAATATTATATAGGTTAAGTTTCTCAAAAGAAAAGTATTTTACGGGAAAAAACAAAAATTAATTAAGTTATATTTTAACATACATCCATTATTCACTATTATTTTCACTTTAAGAAGTTTAATTTGTGCAATTTTAAACAGGTTAAAAAAACTCATATATTAATAATCTAGCTTACTTATAAAATCATCATTATATTACAGGAAACAAACATAATAGGATAAACGTTAGTAGTATTTTATTTTTAATACTTTTAAATATAAATAATATAACTATTCAATGGTGTAGTTATCATTTTTTTAAGCAAATTATAAGTTTTTTTAATGAGTTATTCTATGTTTTAAATAAAAAGCAATAACACATAACTTACATAATTTTTCTTGTTGCAGACATTTTAGACTATTCAAGAATGTGCTGGATATGAGATATTAATAATATCATCACATTTCGTTTAACTAAATTTTTGGAGTTAGTTATATTTTTAAAATATCGTTAATTTTTTATGTTTACAAAAAAATTACTAAATTAGATATTGAACGTGAGTTAATTATCAATTTGGTCCTCCAAAGATTATTATGTCATCAATTTGGTCCTCCAAGGAATTTTGTCACCAAATTAGTCCTCCAAAGATTACTTTGTCATCAATTTGATCCTTAAAGAACTTTGTCACCAAATTAATTCTCCAAAGATGTGTAAGTATACCAAATTAGTCCTCAAATTAGTCCTCCATCATGAACCAATTTGATATATTTAAATCTTTGAAGGACTAATTTGATATACTTACACATCTTTAGATGATTAATTTGGTGACAAAGTTCTTTGGAGGACCAAATTGGTGACAAAGATGATCTTTGGAGGACTAATTTGGTGACAAAATTCTTTGGGGGACTAAATTGGTGACAAGATAATCTTTAGAGGACTAAATTGATAGCTAACTCTATTGAACCTGTATTACACACTTTCTTACCCGTTGTATTGGCCTTGCAAGACAAACATTTCGTTGATTTATGGTTAAAATATAAATATGATTTATTAAATAAATGTAAAACTTATTAAAAAAATCAAAAGATGGTTATTTACTTGACATATTTAAAAAATGTTTCCAAAGTAATATAACTGGGATTTGGATTTTTTTTTTTCATGTTCTCTGTGTTAGGAAAAAAATAGACATAAAAACATGATAATAGGATCACCGTCATGCTACATTGTTTATTAGAAATTTTATTGGGTCTATCTCTCGTGACGTAAGAAACATAGCTAAAAATTTCTGGGTCTATTTATCTGACCGTGCATATAAAAAAGACTCTGTTGATAGAGACAAAATTCACCTCAATTATATCTCTACTTCTTGAAAGAATTAATCTTCACTAGGATACCTTTTGGTAAAATAAAAAGAATCAAAATCCATAAAATGTCATGTAACATAAGTAGCAAAAGGAAGATACAAGAGGAAAAAACTTAGTTGGATTTTTTTTGTTCAACTAGCTTAGTTGAAATTTGAAAACAGTGTAATGATTCATGTAATATTATTACTAGACTGATCTAATTAGTTTTTAGGCCTAAAGATAATTTTTTGTAAATAATTTATATATTTTATTTAAAAAATAAAGATATTTTATGAAAAAAATAATTTCCATACCATAAAATATTTTAATATAAAAATATTTTTCTGACCATAAAAATAATTTTCATACCATAAAAATAACTTTCATACCATAAAATATAAAATAAGAGTTAAATATATTTTTTATCTATCTTATTATTTTTAATACCCCCAATATTATTTGTCTTTTGGAAATAATCCGTTTGGGACGTTGATGTACGCGTATTTGACACAGTATAGGTATAAGGTATTAGGTGTAGGCTTAGGGGTCCCACCCAATAACATAACATCTTATTATTATTTTAAATAAACAAAGTTAGTTGACAACTAACTACTCTCTCTCATTCGTCTTTCATCCTCTTCTCCATAATCTCATCACAATTCACAAATCCCACACCCAACTCTCATCATCGCTATGAGTTATTACAATCAGCAACAGCCGCCGGTCGGAGTTCCGCCGCCCCAAGGTTTATTCTCACATCTCTGCATCTCCATTCATTCATTCGCTTTAATTTTATTTCTTGAATTCATTTCTGATCTTTATTAGTTTTGAGGAATTCAGTTTTTTACTCTGATTTTCAATTTTTGGATGGATAGGTTATCCGCCGGAGGGACAGGGAAAGGACGGGTATCCGCCTCCGGGATACCCGCCGCCGGGATATCCACCGCAGCAAGGATATCCTCCGCCTGGATATCCACCGCAGCCAGGATATCCTCCGCCGCCGTACCCAGCGCAGGGATATCCTCCGCCGTATGCACCTCAGTACGCTCAGCCTCCTCCTCGTCAAAACAATTCAGCGGGTCCTGGTTGCTTGGAAGGCTGGTTAGTCCTTCTCTCTCTCTCTCTCTCTCTCTCTGTAATTGAATGAATTTGAGTCGGCGAGAGGTTCCGGTGACTCAGATCCGATTCGGGTCGATTGGCGAGTTGACTCAATGGCCGTTACAGGCGCACCATTGGGCGTTTTAGCTAAAGTGCGCACGATGCGTAAGTGCCTAAGTGGTTACTTAGTTAGATACTTTCCTTGGAGTCTCCGTCATGAACGATTGGCACTCCAAGTGAATTCTTTATGTGGGCCTAACTGCCAGCTTCTTCTTTTCGGTTCGCTAGAGCTTGCGGTTTCTCATTTCAGTTCATCCTTTTTTTTTTCTAATTTTAATAAAAATGCTCTGCTATTAAAAAAAAAAAAAGTAATTTAAATTGCCAACAAATCAGCCATAGTTGGTAATTAACTGGTCTTTTGAGCATGCTAACTTGGATTCAGTTCCTGACTATGTGTAAATGAGAAATGCTTTGCACACTTTGATAATTTCTCTACCTCCAAAATGATTAATGTATAAAATTGATCTTGCATGTTAAACTAGGAGTAAATGTTTGACTCTGCATTAGATTTCTATCAAATGGGATTTTAAATTTGTTAACGTGGTTTTGCTGGCCGTGATTTCAGCTCCCAAATACATGTTAACTAAGATTAATTTTACAAGTTCACTCAAAATCAGCCCGTGAGATACCTTTATTAGTGAAAAAAAGAAGTGATTTTAAATTGTTCAAACAAGAAAAAAATTCAATTATTGTGACACTCGTTGAAACAATATGTTTGGAACTCATGAAGTTACATCCAAATAGTATACAAAAGCTTCAATGATCAAATTGAAATTTTCACTTTATTTTACCTGTGTTCTTGTTTCATTCTTTGTTAAGAGTTCATGTATATAAATGTTCAGAGTGTTATACACTGATATTAACTTGATTGAATTTGTTAATTGGTGCAGTTTGGCTGCTCTCTGCTGCTGCTGCCTACTGGATGCATGCTTCTGAGATGGAATACATTGATTACTCTGCAGTTTGCACAAATCGGATTGAAGTGTGTTTAAGCATTGAGCTGTCAATGATTTGAAAACTAATTGTTTCTAGTTCTTAAGTTTCTTTGTTTCACCCCTTGCTGACTTTTTTTTCTTTCTAAATAATATGAATATGAACTGTTTCCTCCAAAGGTGAATCTGCATGCGTAAATGACTGGCTTAATTTGTATTTGTTGACAAGATTAGAATTTGCTAGTTTTTTAATTTGATGGGCCTTCGCTCCGACAGAAACAAAACATCCAAATTAAATGGAGCCACATCTTCGTTGTGAGTCTGTCTAGTTTGTATCGATACTTACATTTTACTTTGTCTTTGCTTGGCAGATTGTGTTTTCTTGTTGCAACCCAATTCCAACGAACTCAGTTGTACCTTTAAACATTACTAGCAGTATTTTTTTAATAAAAAATCATCCTCGAAAATTGCATAGTAAAAAAAGGTATTATTTATTCCTTTGATACTGAAAAACCGATATTATTAAGATTGCTTTTCTATATTGGAACTGATTAAACAAATCAACTGGCTACTAGTTAACCTTAAAGTTCTCGTCTCATTGTTAATTTTGGCCTTTTGCTTAACTATTCTGGATCCATTCCTCTTAGTTTTTACCAGTTACAGCTCACAAACAATATAGCAATGATAAGATTTGAAGTTTTCTTTGGACGTTTCAAAGTGACCCGAATGAAATACAGTAGTATTTATAATTTTGTATATAACAGATTGCTTATATCATTATTATTTAAGAATTTTATAATTGGAGAAATTACACCGCCTCCTATGATTTTAACATTTATTACCGGTCAGGCAACAATTTTGGTCATAATCTCCCATTCCATGTACTTCCCACGTTATTTCACACCAAAATGCAATTTTCCGATTTAAGAAAATACTAGTGAAGTGAAGTATAAAGCAGCAAAGTTAAGAGGTTACATAGAAATAACATTGGTATTTGGTACACGCTTCATTCTTGTAGAAGCAAAGAGACGGTCGGAACCATGACTAGTGAAAAAAAATTATTTTGATTTCAATTCATCATTTTACTGGGCAATATAAATATAAATGCTTACATACAACACACCTTTATCGATTATCAAATAGGGAGTGGATCCAATAAATTTTTAATCTGACTTCGCACTCTGTCTCTAATTGAAGGATAAGGAAACTTTTCTATCACCTCCCCTCCAAAGGCAAAAATTAGAACTCTTCTAGCTGACTTCGCGTCAATGCCGCGTGCTCGGAAGTACAGGAGTTGACTTTCTTCCAGGTCACTTATTGCAGCTCCATGGGAGCACTTGACGTCATCTGCCACAATTTGAAGATTAGGTTTAACATTTACAGTTGCACGAGGTTCAAGGAGAAGGCTTCTTGTTAACTGTCCTGCATCTGTCTGCTGCGCAAACCTACACAAGGAAAGTTCACTATGATAGATAGAGTGGTACTACTATATCTTTTGGGTTACAAGACATGAAATAAATTGCATTGCACCCTGTTTTACCTCAATAAATGATTTTAAACAACTGATATCACTTACGTCAATTCATTACATTGAGGAAATTTCAGTCCATAATCCGCATACACAGAACACAGTACAGGTCATTCACTTATTGAACCACAATTAAAAATGAAGCAATAGAATTTGCCGTGGTACTTGGTAAAACTGCATTCTTAGTTTCTTACGTAAGAGATCAAACATATGTTTGTTTTCGTGGTAGATAATATTTCTAACTTTGTTTTGTATACAATAAAAATTTTAGCTTCCATCAAACTGGTCTCATAACGAAAGAATGTGGTGATCAAGCCGTAAACCAAACAAGCACTTTGTGATCTGTACTGTGTATATAAGGAATAGGCTTACCTGTTAACCTTTATGTTTCCATCAAAAACTGCTTGTCCCTGCGAATGAGCCACAATGCACTTGTGAAGCTGACGGGAATAGCCCCGTGGATGGTCCAACACAAGTTGACTATGTAGATCCTGTGTTTGATCACCAACAGACAAGTGTAAAGTTGATAGCTCTGTTACTGTGTCTGGGCCGAATTGCTGAATATGAAGATTGTGCCTGCTTAGTTTTCCTCCTGTGCTTGCTTCTATAAGCTCATATGTACTAGACGATTCCTGCAAACAATAAATTATCATAGGATACACTGTTAAATTTCTTCTATATATGTATCCACTCTTGCAGAAGTTCTCCAAAAATACTTTAAAAAAAACAAATTTTCAAAGTAGATACTAGGTATAGATTACAATGGCTCACAAAGGAAAGAGAAGCACTTTGTTGGAGGATACAAATCTTATGATAATTGATAGAAATAAGAGAAATATTTTCAAGTTTATCCCATTTTTATCTTCAAGTCAGAATACAACCTTCTTCATTCTGTCGAAAAACAATTTTAGGGAATGGACGCAGTACGGTTGCAGTAAGTGTTAAGAATTAGGGAGTTAGTTAGGAAAGTATTGTAGTTATTTAGTTAGAAAGGTTTGTGAGGTAAATAAATAAGTGGAGGATGTAAGGAAAGGAGCATTCAGATTTGACATTAGTTTTGTGAGATTGAGCATAGGCAGTCCCTGTGAAATGATAAGTACTTTGTAGGGGGCCCTTGGGGAGATTTTCTTCTCTTTTTGTACATTTTCAATTCAAGAAATAAAGTCTTTCCTTCTTCAGTTCACCTCTACTTGTGAGTAGTTCCTAACCATACGGGAGATAGTTTTTAGCATGATCTTCAATAAGTTATTTTGAATCAAAGACTAGTTCAAGCCAACAACTAATTTGGATAGAATCATAGAATATATTTGGGAATGAACATGGTGGCGGCCACTGTATACATTATCCAGTTTATCAGGAAGCATCTATGTCAATTTTGAATCCAATGAATCTGCTTGCCAACAAAATCTCTCGGTCTCTCACACATGCTTGCGTCCTATGCATTTCTATTAAATGTATATTTCTTTTTCTTCAAACAAGAATATGGATTACTTCCCAGTTTAGTAAACATATTCCTATTAGCAATTAGAGAATGTCAACAAGTTCATGACTACTACATCTGTGAGTTTGGCAAACTATGTCATCAATTAACAACTAAAATCCTTCTTCCACGTCCAAATCAAGTAAACAAGAAAAAAAAAAAAAGTAAATCCTTTTATTTCTATCTATTTCTATTTTCCATTGTTACATACATGAAATTGGTAACACTGGGTGGGGAAGGTGATTCACCTGGCGAACCGAGGTCCATTTGATATGAGCCGCTTTGGGGGACTGAGTCTGAAGGTATGAATGCCTAAGCTTTGCACCTTCTCTAACCACTGCCTCCAAAGCAGAATTAGTCCAATAGCATTCATTCCCTACTGGCGTAGCTGGTGAAAACTCTTCAATCACATCAACTTCTCCGCCCTTCTCCACCACCACCAGCACCCTCGGATTCGAAACGTGCATAGTGTTGGAACCCTCCGAACTTCCCTCCACTGAGAAGTATCCCAAATGAATCGGCTCTTCCACGCGGCACCCCTCCGGCACATACACCACCGTCAAATCAGGAGCACCAATTCCGTTAATGGACCAAAACAAATCACCAGTTCCGTTCAACCCCCCACACACCAATTCCGATACTCTTTCCATGATGTTAGGGCTGCTCGAAGCGAGGCCCGACAGGCTTCCGACGTAGACCCCATTGGGAAGTTTGGAATTGTTGGATTGTTGTAGGAGATGGCCGTCGGCAATGGTGAGAGAGGGGAAGTCAGTGTGGAAGGGGGGAATGGAGGAGGGGTGGGAGACGGGGAGGATGCGGGAATGGCGGAGGAAGGAGAGGTCGGTGAAGCGGAAGGGTTCGTCGCGGCGAGAAGGCCATGGGGTAGAGAGGAGGGACTCGGAGGAAGCGACACGGAGGTTCTGGAGAGGGGAAGACGAGGAGAGAGAGTCTTCGAGGGTTTCGGCGAGTTCGAGAACGAAAGGGTCAAAGGAGGAGAAGGAATGTTGTTGTGATTGGAGTGAGAATCTCACTCTGTTTCTGGTTTTGGTTCTGGTTTTGGGTTTGATGAAGAAGAATTTGTGAGATTTGAAGGAAGAAGAAGAAGATGGAGAAGAAGCAGGGAATAGGGAACTGTAAGCTGTGGGGGTTGATATTATGCCACTCATTCTCAGTCTCAGCTATGCGCTTACCCTGCCCCCGCTGCATCATTCAACTCCACTCTACTGCTATTACCTTCTTTTATTTTATTTTTTTTTAAAAGTAAATTTAGTGTTTATACGTGTTTTTTATTTTTATTTTACTCTTATTTTAGTTTTTCTACTTGTTTATTTCAGTGCTTTTAGTTTTTTTATTATCTTACAGTTAATCTCGGTTAAAACGAAAAATAAATACATATATAGAAATAAAACCGAAAAACAAATAATGTATAAAAACTCATGAAAAATAAGGATGCGTATATGGATTAATTTATTTCTTTGATAGCCGTCCATGTGTCCGTCGTTAATTGGCTCACATAAATCGCGTTAGTAACGTAGGATGAAGTTAATACATTTAGTATGTGTTTGGTAACACTAGCTTATAACTTATTTAAGAGCTTATAGCTGGTATTGTCAAGTGGAGGTGTTTGGTAACAACTAGCTTATATAAGCTATAAGCTAGCTTTTCATAAGTTACTTTAAGTAGCTTATAGCTTATGAAAAGTAACTTTCAATAATTTTTTCCTATTTTACTCTCTAGTCATTTATTATGTTTACTTTATCAAATAATTTATTACATGTAACTATTATTTGTCCTTTTAAGTCATTTAACAAATATAAACTACCTGATAAGCTAATTTTATCAAACACATCTACTCAATTATAAGTCACAAGTCATAAGTTATAAGCTACAAGCTATAAGCTAGCTTTACCAAACAGAGTCTTAATATCGAAATCTACTACAGGAACCAATCCGAAAATAACGGTCACGTATAGGAACTGTAAGAAACATTTTTTATGTATAAGAACTAAAACGAAAATAAAGAATAAGTATAGGAACTAAATAATTAATTTAACCTTTTTTTAATGAGTTTTCTATCATGTGTAATATTGCATATGTTAAGAAATTAAAGATAAAAATACAATACAAAATTAATTATATGTCAAATACACTCACATTAATTTTTTTTTTCCAACAACTTTTTGGTTTTGATTTGTACGGGTTAAAAAAATCTTTTTTTAATTATTAACACAATCAAACTAATAAAATAAAGTGGGATAAATAACATTAAAATTGTACGATTGAAAAAGTTTCAAACTAAAATCGCGCAAATAAAAATTTATTATACGAGTTTGACCGCGTTTATATTAGCTTCTTAACATGAGATGATCAAAAGAATCAAAATCGTGCAATTAAAAAAATTTCGAAACTAAAATTGTGCAATACAAAATTAAGAGACTAAAATTCACATTAAAAATGGAGGGATGAAAATTATACAATAAACTAAGTTAGGAGACTAAAAGTATGGTTTTTTAACCTATGCAATGCAATATATTACAAAAGTTAAGAAATTAAAGATAGAAAGTTGGTGTTGAAAAAAACAAAAGTTTAATGTGATTGTGTTTGACATATAATTAAGAGTTTTGATATACAATACCCTTATGCCACTAGTTAAGGTTACTAGAAATAGAAAAATAATCATAAGAACACATTGTTCTATCTCTTGAGAATATAGAAAACTACACATTCTAATATATTTTTACTACATTTAAATTCTTAAATAGTGCCCTTAAAATACTAAATATTAGGAATATTTGCTTATAATATTATATTTTATTTCTATCTTTAGACTCTTAAAATGTGCAATATTACACAAGATAAAGAACTCCCAAAATATAATTAAACTTATAAAATATTCAAAGCACAATAATCATTAATTCTAAAAATTTTTTACATAACCAAAATATTTTTTATACTATTTATATCGAACTATATTTTTATATGAATTATAGAATAAAATAGTCTTTGACTTTATATTTTATCATTCAGTTTAGTTCTTTGCGAAATCAGTTATTTTAGTCGCTAACTTTCACTACATCATTCATTTTAGTCACGGACTTTCAGGGACTAAAATGAATGATCATATAATTCAGGGACTAAAGTGACCTGTAAAATATAAAGTCAGGCACTAAAGTGAATTATTCTCGCAAAGTTAGGGACTGAAACGGTACATCACTTATTTTTATTATTTTAATTTTTATAAAAAAAAAAAAACTCAACCCGTGGATTGCACGGGCATAGTGCTAGTAGTATAATACTTTGTGTGAATTGGAACAGTGAATATGGTCAAATCATCGTCTTGTCGCTTGGCACTTTTCCCATTTGCTATGCAAACCCTTCATCGAAGAACTTGATAGTTCAGAAAGCACAGCGATTCGATGAGAGACGATTTCTCATCAGCTTTTCTTTGAAGATCGTTATTTGTATTTGTATTTCAATTGAATTGTTTTGTGGTTTTCCAATTCCACTCCAGCAAGCCTTCAGGTCAACTCCATACTTCCACCTCATTTTCCTTTGTTGCTGCAATTTGCTATTCATTTTGTGTAGCAAGGTCCTTTTTCTTTTTGGTTGCTTTCCAATTCCACTCGTGCTTCTTCATTATTTCCTGGTTTCAGTAGACATAGAGAATTTTTGTTTTTAACTTTCACCATTGTGAGGTTTAATTTGATGGATTCTTTTCATTGTGATCTAAGTTTTTTACTCAAAGATTTGAGGTTACTGTATGGGAAACGTTTTAGACGTTCATTTGCTCTTCATTGGGTTAGAAAAGCCCTTATGGAGTTAGCTTGTCCGCTGCAATTTTGCTTTACATTAACTTTCATTCTCCATGTCAATATTTTATGTTCATACTTTATACTGCTAAGCAATGTGTAGTTTGATGATATAAACTACGAGCTTCACGTTCTGAGGGGAAAAAAAAAAGAGCTTCCATCCTCTCCCACCTTTCAAATTAATGTTTAATGGTGGAGGTTTTTATTTTTATTTTTAATTTAGTTTTAATTTATTTCAGAATGGCTGAGAGTACGAATGATGAATCATTGTTGGCCCATATCGAACAACTGGAACATGGTATGTGTATTTCTACTTTTTGGTTACCTTTATAAGTTAATTTAACTCTCTTAGAATGTATGGTGGGTTTAGTAAGAACACTAGACCAGTACTGAATTGATAGACTACTGTATATCATTCGTTTATAATTTTGCTGGAAAAGTTGAGTTGCGAGTTGAAATTTGAATCTTTGATAATTATTTGTTTATTGAATCAAGAGTTTCAATAAATCATAGGATGAGTTCATTTCCATCCCAATACTGAAGTATTGTTTTCTACAACTTTTCATCACCTTCATCTCTTTTTGCAATTCCAAATGGGGGAAAACCTCCTTCGGTCCTTCCCTTGGTCGCAGTATTCCTCACCCCATAGTTTTTGTCATAACAAATAGATTATAAATTACAATTGATAAAATAATTTTACATAAATGACTATTTTAAGTTGTAACATCTGCTTCTGGTTTTATTTCTATGTAATGTACCATATGCTTCAGTCTTTATTTTTGCAATCTTTCATTTGCTCTTAAAGTCATAATTTGCACATATTAAACTTATGAAGTATGTGTTTTTGTAGAGCGTGATGAATTACGCAAAGATATTGAACAGTTATGCATGCAGCAAGCTGGGCCTGGGTATCTTGCTGTGGCTACCCGAATGCATTTTCAAAGGTATCTAATCATTATCCGTTATGTATTAGGCAATTTTGGTACAATGAATATCTGTTATATCAAGCCCAACAGACAGTATCCATTATATTGAAATTCATGCTCAATTAGGACAGCTGGATTGGAGCAGGAGATTGAAAGCTTGAAAAAGAAGTTGGCCACTTGCACAAGCGACAATCTTAATCTACAAGAGGAGCTATCTGAGGCCTACCGAATTAAAGTCTGATGTTGAACTTGTGTCTGTCACTCTGTTGCTTAAATAATTCCTTCTATTTTGTTTACATTGTTTACTTTACTGTATTCAGAGTCAACTTGCAGATCTACACAGCGCTGAGGTTTCAAAGGTCTTTCTCTCTTCCCCCTCCCACCATTCTTCCCTAATTTGTTACTTCCTAGATAGAAATTTCAGTGTGAATCTGTTATCCAGCTTTAGCGACTTGTGGAAAGTTAATCTATGTTTATTTGTCTGAATATTTCATACTTTTGGACCTGTCTCGAAAATTTCGCAATGGTTCATGGAAAGAACACGATGGAAAGATTTCTTAATAAGTTTTATAAATTGATTGTGCAAGACCAAGTACTAGAGTTTGTCAAAAGAAAAAGCAGGCTTTTCTGTGTTGTGATGCATATGGTTTTGACATGTACTTTGTCTCAATTGTACTTGTACACGAGCAGTCACGATTAACTGACTGACTTTTAATTAATATTCCAGAATATAGAAGCTGAGAAGCAGGTTAAATTTTTCCAAAGTTGTGTGGCTGCTGCTTTTGCTGAAAGGGATAATGCAATAATTGAGGTTATGACAGTTTCTGTTTTTAATTAGAATAAAAATGTCTTCACTATACTATGTACTCCTAGTTTTGTGGCAGTTGATATTCTGAATGTTACACTAACAGGCTGAGAAAGCCAAGGAAAAGGAGGAGGCAATGTCACAACAAATAAGTGGCATCCAAAAAAGGTGTTATAAATCTTTCTATCACTGTAGTGCATATTTATCAGCTAGAATTAATTATTAAAGAATATTGAAAGCAAAAGGTGTGACAAAAAATACAGAGATACACCCAAGAACTAGAGCGTCTATCTATGGTCAATGGGAGAGACGTGCTTGACTTTTTCGTTACCAATTTTTTTTATTTGAATTAATTTATTTTTATCTTACATGGAAAATTGGCAATGCTGTATATATTTATGTATATTTTTACAGTATATTCTATATTTGTTTCTGTTGAAACTGTTTCCCACACTGCCTGTTCTCTTTATAATTGATTTCCAAAACTTGTGCATCAATTCTGTATATGGAGGACAATATGGAAGTTAATTATTTTCTAAATGTTAACTTTTAAAGTGAGATTGAAAGCTTGAAACTTGTTTGCATGTCATATGGTTGCTTATGGCCTTATGCCACTTTTCTATGTTATTTTTTTATTACATTTGCATGTAGGACAAGGTTTACTTGGGAAAACTGTTGTTGATTTTACTTGCAAACTATCTGTTACACAGGGTAGAAGAGCTCACCTCAGATTGTCTTAAACTGAAGGAAATAAATGATGCTCTGCAGATTGATCAAGCTGCGCATTTACAGCAAAATGAAAATTTCAAGAAGGTAGTGTTCTCATTCAACTCCCCCTTCTTTGACTTACTCCCTATCTCTCCCTTTTAAATTTCTTTTTCATTCAGCTCAGAACTTATCCGAAATATTTTAAAAAGGTAGTGTTCTGCAATATATACAAATATTTATTATGATATTTACACAGATTTAAGACTGCATGACTAAAATTTTTTACTGGTTATTTATGGCACTTAATAACAAAATAGAATTTTATTTGCTGTTGCAATCTTTGTTGGTATTAACTATGACATATTTGGAGAGTGCATCTTACAGCATGTTTGGGTTACATTTAAAAGGCATATTTTCTTTTTCTTCCTAGATAAAATAGTACTTAACATATATGTTTGCGGTGTGTAACTGTGACTGTGTTCCTACATGTTCGAGCATCAAATATGTGAGGCTATTCTGGGAGGCTTGGACCTTGTGGTGGAGTGGTATCCATGCTTCTCTTAACCTATCTCTACCTTTTGCTACTGTTAGTCTGTTATTATAGCATTGCTATATACATTTCCTTATAATTCTAGCTTGAAGACCAATAATACCTATCTATTTTCAAATATAAATCACTTCACTCTAAGCTCATTTTTTAACCAAAATTAATAACACAAATTAAGTTTACAAATGCTTGTCCGAAAACTTATGCTATAGTATTTGCATTCAGGTGCGATGATGATTGTGTTTTAATGTTTTATAGTTTATAGTTTACAAGGTTTTCTCTAAATACTTGATTTAAATTTACAGGTAATTAATAAGTTCTTTCACATCAGGCAATATTCTCTGAAAGAATGTGAAGATACGAGTTGGGATGATAAATGTACATGTCTTTTGGATGACTCTGAGGAGTTGTGGAGATTCAATGATGCTTCCAGCTCTGAATACATTGTAAGATTTCAAAACCATTATTTTCTGTTTCTTTTATTATTAGACTTTGTGTTCCTTATGCTTGTTATTCAGTAAGGTGTCCAGTATAATACTAGTTAAAGCTCCACAACTTTTTAAACCAAGTTTTATTTGTCATGTTCTTAGCTTCAGTGTTGACAAATTTTTGCTCTTACACACTTTTGAAATTATTATGTTGAGAACTTGAGATTCTGTGTTCTGTACATATTGTGAGTAACAATTTCTCAGACAGAGTGCATTTGAAGAACAGCTGGAGAGAATGAAGAGTTCTGTGGATTATCTTCAAAATAAACTGAGGGTGGTATGATCTTGTTTACTTCTGCCATTGCTTCCTTCTTTAATTTATGTTTTAATAATTGGTTATTCTTTTTCTTGTTTGGATCTTTAGGGCTTAGAAATTGAAAATCATTTGAGGAGGAGAATAAATGTTCTGGAAAAGAATCAAGTAAGTGATTTAAATTTAAAGAAAGGAAGACATTTCAATCCATTTGCTTGTTCTGAATTCTGATCTAATGACTCATTTGCAGATTTCTATGAACAAAGTGATTCAGAATGGAATAGCAGACTTAAAACATTATCATTCCAAGTGTAGGGATCATATTATGAATTTACTTAGTGATGGAGAATCCAGTATAAAATCCATAATCAATGTGATTGATGAAAGAATCAGGAGCTTTGATCAGAATACAGTACGAAATTTGATCCCTCAAAGAGATGCCAAACTAGAAGAGCATGAGTGTCGGGATATTAAACCTATCTTAGTGTCCAAGGTTTGAAACTGCATTCTGATACTGCATGCATTTCTCAAAGGGGCATCTCATTTTCATTAACAGCAAATAGTGCATTTGTAGCAATGGGTGGGTTGTAGAGTTGTAGTTAATAGTGCACAGCGTAGTGCAAGAATATATTTTTTAATATTATTAAAAATAAAAAATTACAACATCTGAAAATCATACTTACCTAAAATACTTGACGCACTTGATACGTTAACGTATTTTTGGTATGGTGGTATTATGAATAAAAACATAGAGGAAGAAAGCAATAGAAGATCAAGAATTTCAGTTTTTCTTGGGCCTAAATTGGGCCAGTCATTTTGGGCATACTGGGGCCAGCCTGGTTGTATTTGAGTAAAATTTGGCTTGCCCACCTGATTACTTCCTGTTGAAATCCGGCTAGCTTTGATCCAAAAAAAAAAATAAAAATCCGGCTAGCTCAATGACTAAGAATGCGAAGCATTTTCCCGAAGTTGTTACCATATATTCTCAGTTATACCTATGCTACTATTTATTTAATAAAATTAAGAAGTTTATGATGACTTTTTATTTTTGAATATAGATGAGTGAATCCTAATGGTATAACAATGGAAGGAATCTACCATGACATGTGCTCCAATAACGTTGAGCTGTGATTTAAATGTACTAAGTGCATGTTTGTTTTGGATTTTGATTTGATTTTGACCAAAGCTAAAATTATTTACTTCCGTTGGATCGCCTCGGTTTTTGTGCATCAATAATCTCAACCATTGATTTTTGTCTCGGCTTATGTGTTTTTCATTTCTCATTCTACTAAAATTTAAACCAAACGGGCAATAACTTGTTCTAGATTAGAGTCTGGCTTGATTTCTCTGATTTGTGTTAACTTCTATAAGATGAAATTATTGGAATTCATTTATTTTTTCCATTACAGAGGGATGATCCTGACTTGCCACCAGTAGAAGCTGGTGGAGAAGATGCTTCATCTGATGCTTTAGCAATGGCGTTGCAAGAAAAGGTCTTTTTGCCATTCTCAAATTTATAAAAAAAAAGGCTAAAATATAACTTTAGTCCTTTATCTTTTTTATTTTTGTCAATTTGGTCCCATATCTTTTGTTTTCCCACACCATATTAGTCCTTTTTGTGCTAACATCATTGAGTGTTTTAGTGGAAATGCCAAAACGACATTGAGGAAAATGTAGATAAAAGCATTCAATGGTGTTAGTACAAAGGACCAATAAGGTGTGAAAAAAAAAGATAAAGGGCCAAATCGACAAAGAAATGGACCAGACTCCAAAGTAGGAATTCACTAAAAAATAAAAGACCAAAGTTGTATTTTAGCCTATAAAAAGTCTCCATTTAGTTTTCTCATTTTCTCGGAGGCCTTACCCCAGACAAAATATTTTTTGCTTTCAATTTATGGCAGATTAGCTTTCTGATGTTTTCCATTCTTTATATTTCAGGTTTCTGCATTATTGCTTTTATCACAGCAGGAAGAAAGACATCTATTGGAGAAGAATGTGAATTCAGCCCTTCAAAGTAAAACTGAAGAACTTCAGATGAACTTGTTGCAGGTAATTGTGTTTCTCAGCAATGCTCCAGACACTTGGAACATTGAGGCGCTAGCAGCTTGGTGTTGATACTTGGTAGACTTTAGGAACTGGTTTATGGTTAAGAAAACTATATAAGACTAATTTTGGTCTGGGAACAAAGTTGTATGTATGCAACATTTAGTTTTTGGTTACTATATTTTTTTCTTCATTTATTTTCATTTGTAATTTTTCTGTTTATACCCTTCGTCAATAAAGCTATGCTGATTAGAATAATCATATATTATCCGTTGTTTACAAGTAATGTTTTTTTTTTTTTTTACTTCAGGTTACTAATGAAAAGGTGAAAGCTCTCATGGAATTGGCACAATTAAAGCAGGAGCATCAATTACTACTGGAGTATGATTACTTTTCTGATGATGGTTACTGATTAAATTTTTTTGCATCACTGTTTATGTCCACTATTTGTTTTAAGTAGATCTTCTAGCTTAATGATTTTGGTTGTGTTCATGGTCAACTACTGACGATCATGTGAAGAACTGAAATACACCTGTACACCGTGGAAAATAGTCTACTAGTTTTGGCTTAAAATAACACCAAGTATCTCTAGTGTGTGTTTGGATGATGTATTTTGAAATTCCTGAGAAATCTAAACTCTAGAGAATTCATGAGTTGGAATTTAGAAATCCCAACCAACATCGCAACACTGTTATGAAAAGTGGGTCCTTTTCATTCCCAAACAACAAATTTTCCATTTGATCATTTTAAATACTCTTAAAAAGTTACATTCCCATTTTTAAATGACTTACCAAAACACAAGGTAAGGATACCAAAAATATGAAGATAGCTTTTTTAGCTTATTTTCATATAAAATTTTAATGCCGTCTAATTGGCTTTGATTGTCCTTCCAACACCACTACTTTCCCCTTTGGCCACTCTGTTGTTTTTTGTTTTTTTGAAAGTTTTAATATAATGCAATCTGAAAGTCTAACTTCCTGTGTTGCATGTCAAAGGAAACAATGAAAAAGATTTATGCACTGATATTGCGCACCTATTTTTCTTCCTCTAATCTTGCTTTTGAAGGATTTTATGTTTTCTACCGTTGTTGTATTCTTAATCATTCATCAGCGGTCAGTAAAATTTCATCCCTCATTATTTGTGTTTATTTCTCTTGCTAGCTCAAAAGTTTCTCCTTCATTACTTTGGAAAGCCATTTTAAATAATAAAGATTTCATCTTACTTCATAAGCAGAAAATTGGGTCACGAGACTAAACAAGGAAAAAGTATGGTCGACACTGGAGAAAGAAAGCTTGTTACTCGTGAAAGAGATGGAACTTTAAAAAATTTACTGAAGAAATCATATTTGAGAAGATGGATTGGCCCGGTGGATGTTAATGGAAATGAAGATGGCAGTAGTCCCAATAATGAAGGGAAGTTCTTCAATCAGAGATCCGGCAGTATGGATTTGGCAAGGCAAGTGTTAACTTTGGAAGTCTGTTATTCTGATTTTATTCAATCGATGGATGACTTTTGCTGAATAGTTTAAGCTATATCAGATGGGACTTTGGCTGAATAGTTTAAGCTAAATATCAGATTGAAGATACCAAGCATGATACACAGTGTTTCTTCACTGCCTTCTGTTTACTTACGTAGTTTGCTCACTGTTTATCAGAATGAAGATTGAGAATGCAACTCTTAAGGAAAGCATGGAAAGCATGCTGCAGTTAACTTTGTCGGTTCATAGGTTTCGTCTTTCTCTTTTAAAGGTAGCATACTATTTTGAGGGGAGGCCTCCTCATGGGTGGCATGTTTTGTAGTAATAAGTAAAAAGTTGTTTTAACTTGAGCTGCTAGCATGAAATCTTATCATGTTAAGTTTCTGAAACTTGAAAGCTGAAACGTGTTAACATGGTTGCCTGATTGATATGGTTTCAGGCTAAGGACACTGTGACTTCTGGAGGTACAGTTTCTGGTGTTTTAGAAACCCTTAATGACGTGATCAATCAGGCAAAACTTTTAAGGACTGCTCTTGGCAGCTCCTTACCCATCAGTTTGTCAGTCGAGGCAGCTGTGGGCCACAGTAGAGATAGCGTGGACAGTGATACAGGGCAACAGGAATGCTGTGATGAAAAGATAGATACTGTTTCTGCTGCAGGTCTTGAAATGGTGGAGCTTTTGATATTTGCAGCTCAGATATTGAGGGACACGCAAACCAATATAGAAGTTCTATGAACTGTTCCTTGTGTTTATATTATGTTTGAACTTTGATTGTATGGCGTTCCCTATAATGGCATGTTTTGTGCTTTGTATTTACAGCTGCTCATTGATGAGACTGACCAGGCAGGTTAATGATGTAAAATTCAATGGGAGAGGAACAGGAGAGCGAGCTTGATATTGATAGAATCTGTTGAATGGGAAGAAATGAAACTACGTGCCATGATACTACCATAGTTGAATGGAGTAGCAGCTTTAATGTGCAATTCTTGGTTCTCTAAGACCAATCGTTTCTCAGTTGTCATATTTTATTGCTTAACTATGGTTTCTGTATACTTATTGCATTATTATCGGGGTTCATGTTCATTGTATAGATTAAAATTTTATTACTGAATGTTGAGTTCAGCTTAATTCATAGGCTCTCCTTTCCTAAGTATGCTTTTGATTGGCACATTTGCTTTGGGCTTATTTTGACATTTGATTGCTGCTCTCTAACAATAGTGTGTTGAAGAATATGTTTGCTACTTAACATTCGTAATTCATAATCTGTCTTCACTCTACTTCTAGCTAACAATAAATTTCATATGCACATCACCACCAAGGTTGGGAAACAAGTTAAAACCTGAACAGAATTTTAACTAATGCACATTTGTGCTTAATTTCAGAGTTTGGATAATTGAATAATTTGACTTTGTATATGTATTAAGAGCTCTAGGATCACGAATTACATGCACCCAAAGTCTTTTAATTTCAATCTACCGTTAGGGCTCCTTGCAAGGCACCAACAAAGTTTGAGTCATAACTGTCACATACATGTTTAAAGAGAATGAGTGAGGCATGATTTCCCTGAATTGGTCGACTTACAAACATCAGTACATCAGGATACATGGATTCGCAAACAGTCAACTTGTTATAATTATGCGGATCCAAAAACATAATAATAATATTGTTAGAGTCTTCACAGTTAAGATATTGACGAGCAGTACATAAACAACAGAAGGCACACTACTAATATTTTTTTCAACTGTAAACACAATACATGATTGATGGAAAAAGGATATTTACAAAACGGGGGCATTGGCTGTGTGAAAAAGCATATATCCTAATAAAACTTCACAGAATCATTTACAATGAAGACTATAAGCTAAAACTATAGAGAGGGAGAAGGCAAGAAGTAATTGATTGATCATTCACCAATGCGACAGAAGCTGGTAGTTAAGCAAAGCACATTCAAAATTTTCCATGCCAAGAGAAACCCATCTTACGCCTTTAGGTACCCCTTGGCCTCCAAGTATGCGGCCACTTTTTCTGCCATTTCAATAGGGGAAGCACATGGTTCTCCATGTTTTAGCACTATCTGATCATTTGAAACAATATGAGCAAAAAATGTTTTTCAATAAATTTCTAGCGATAAATGACAAGGGTAAAAAAAGTTAAAAAATAAAATGCATGTCACCAATTGCTCTGTTCATTATAGGTTTGTCATACTAAAAATTCTAGAACAGTTCCCTGTTCTCATATTGAGAGCATTAACATACCCACACTACCCTCATAACACCACATTAAAGAAGGCCATGGTCAATTGCAAAAAGATTTCTGAATTAGGGCAGCTGTTAACGAATACAAATGACAGTCTATTATCGTGTCCAATAAGTCAATCAACAATTTTCTAAATACTGAAACAGGATACGTACCTCAGAATCAGTCGGTGCTTCATATGGATCGTCAATCCCGGTAAAGCCTAAAATGGTATCAACAAAATCATACACGCATGTTGAAAAGAAAGAAGCAAAAGTTATGACAATGTAAAGATGTAGAATATCTGCAAAAACTTCCAGTGGTTCAAAATTGGTTATAGCATCAATTAGTGTAGAACATCTTACGTCTACATGAACACATCTACATCTATCTTAATTGAGCAAAGACTAAAACGGCCATGCAAGACTACCTTTGATCTTTCCAGCACGTGCAAGCTTATAAAGGCCCTTTGGATCTCTTGCTTCACAAATATGGAGCGGTATATCCATGAAAACCTGTAATTTAAAATTTAAAATTTGTAAGCAGTGAAAGTCAATTATCATTTATCAGCCACAAAGAAGCAATTACCTCAATAAAATCTCCGCTTGGCAACAGTGCACGGCAGGCGTCCCTATCTCTTCTATAGGGAGAAATCAAACTTGCAATGCAAATAACTCCTGCATCTGCAAATAGCTTTGCTACCTCGCCTGGATGGAATAACAAAAGGAAAAATATTTGATAGCTTACTAACATTCATACTAGCAAGCATAGAGAAACACTGCTAAATTGTGTGTGTACAGAAACAAACATGCACAACATTCAGATGGCATTCCAAATTTCCAACAGTTACATAGTGATCCTATGGCATTACCAGAAAAAGACCAAGAAACATAAACAACTCACCAACTCTCCTGATATTCTCTGCACGATCTTCGGCGTTAAATCCAAGGTTTTTATTCAAGCCATGCCTTATATTGTCCCCATCTAGAACGTATGACAACTTCCCCCTCTGATACAAGATTTGACTCAATGCACAAGCCATGGTGCTTTTCCCTGAAAATTATTTAATATTAGTACCCACTTATGATTAATGTTCATAAATGTCATAAAGATGTAGCATATACGTTAGTATAAATCAATAAAAAGTTATTGTCGGATATATTAAAATCAGCAACTAAATGATGCCTTTCAAGAATGTGCACTCTAAATATTCCATCGTTCTCTTGGCGAGAAAACATCCCTACAGCACGGAATAACAACAATTTACACACAAGAATAAGTTATATTTAACATAATAGAAAAGCAAATTGAAGAAAAAGAATAGAAAGTAAGAATATGAGAACACAATTAAAATCTAAATTTAACTGAAAAAGTTAAGAAATAATGGCAGCACCCACATCAAATTATTGTGACAGATGATTTTTGGATAAAATCAACAACGAAACTGAGACTAGCATGCAATTCTTTTCATTTTAATAAAAAAAAAAAAATAGAAGAAAAAAATTATCAGGGACCGAGCACTAACCAGAACCACTGAGACCAGTGATCCAAATTACGCATCCTTTTTGATCTAGTAACTTTTGTCTATCGTCTTTTTCAATGGAGCAGCTATGCCAGTGAATATTTGTTGAATTCCCAACAGTAGAAGATTGACTGATATGCTTCCCTGATTAAAAAAAGAAAGAAAGAAAGAAAGCCATAAAACTGACTAACCCAGAATTAAATCAACATGCAGGGTGACATTCACAATGGAAATAATGCAAAATGACAGGTAACATTAGATTTCATTTTAAAAAATAACTGAATGAGGTATTCACAATATAATCACTTTGTTCAAATAATTTCTTTAAATCTCTCTGGGAGCACAAAAACTGGATTATTTTACCTTTATAAAAGTACACATCAGAAAAATAAGCAATAAAAAAGGTGACTATTGTCTATAATTGAAATGAAAGGTTACCGGCATGGCCATTGATAAGGATATCGTCAGCGCCGACCGTAGTATTCCGGCCATTGACAGTGGAGCGATTGGAGTTCATTTGGAATTGAGCGGATCTGAAAACGAGAGGAGAAGTACGAGAATGATAATGAGAATGAGCATGGTGATTTAAAAACCCTAATTTGGAAGACGACGGCGTTTCGAGACGGAAACCGGAACAAGTTCGAAGCTGTGGTCTCCCCACAGTTGCTGTGCCAATCATTTCTGCTTTGAATCCAATACGAATCGACAAACACAACTCAGGTGAAAATTATTCAACAGATTCTTTTCTTTCTTTCATTTTTTTTTTACGTTGGAAGATTAAAAATTAATAATTTTTAATTTATAATAAATAATAAATAATAAATAATTTAATTAAATATATATATATATATATATATATATATATATTCTCAGCTCGCACTGTAAAATGAATGGTATGGGTGGGGAGGGGACCGGCGACCGTTGCTCTTTGAATGGATGGGAGAGACAAGTCCTCTGCTCAACATATTTATGAATCATCAGGAACACATAATTTAGTTTTTTTTTTTTTTTTCTTTTTTCTACATCACAATTATACTCAAAATGATAAACACATGCCTAATTGGTAAACACCATAAATACATGGCAAAAGATAATCACATGCTTAATTTGAAAAAAAGAATAAACTAGATAATTATTATTGTGGAATGCTATTCAAATCCTATTGGCTATGTGGCTAGATTGACCCTCATCTTGGTACCTTGGTGATCTTAGCACTAAGTTATCAAGGACGATGATTTGTTCATATACCCGATTGTATTCAGGGTTAGATAAATCACGAATTTGAAGAACTTAAATTAAATTAAACTATTTTTTAAGTTAGGTTGGGTTATTAGGTTGGTTTTGATATTTTTTAGTGAACTCAAATCAATTTAAATTGGGTATTAGATTTGCATTTTAAAAACTCAACTCAACCCAAACTAAATTCTTAAATTACTAATTTTATATGTCATTTTATACATTTACTCTATTTTTTACTCTATTTACGTTAAGATTAATATATTGTATGATTATATTATTAATGTTATGTTTTATTTTAATAATAAAATCTCTAAATATATATAAAATTAATAATATGTCACTATAAATTTTATAGAATTTTTTTAAATAAATAAAATTTTTATTTTTTATTTAATAGGGTAGACCTAATCATCCAACTCAATTAAGTGTAGGTTGGGTTGAGTTGGTTTAAGTTCAAGAGTAAAAATTATCAAAACTGAACCAACCCAGCCCAAACTATTTAGTTTGGGTTGGGCTTCAAAATAGTGAAAAATTCACCTAACCCAACTCGAATCCACCCCTAATTATACCATATATGAGTCTTATTAGTTTTGAGCCTAAGAACCAAATCCACTAAACGCATAGGATGTAAACACTTACTTATAAATCGTAGTTATTACCATAAGAGACTTTGCTATAAATATAACCTTTGTCAACCACACTCACGTACATAATAATTACCAATTAATCTTAGGGGACGTTTGATATGCGATATATTTTTTAGATTCTCGAAAATGTCACTTAAAATAAAGTATGCTTATGTTTGGTAAAAGACATAAAAATATCTTTTTCGGATAAGTAGGATTTCCAAGAATTTTCAAATACAAAGAAAATTTATTTTTAACATTCTTACCTAAATATGTGAATATCTTAAACTTTTCTAAAAATCACTTATTCAAAAAAGACATTCCAAAAAAATAACTAAAAGAATATGTCATATATCAAACACCCCCTTAAATCAACAACTACCTTGATCGCTGAAATCTCCGCAATTACAACCTTCAAGGACAACAAACCCTCTTTTAGTGTGCCATCAAGCTTCAAGGACAATATTGCAATTTACTGCTCACGCCTTCTTTCTACTGTATCCTATACTTTATGATTGTGATATGTTCTACGATCGGGACGCATCTATTATACCTTTCTTTTTTTTTTCCTTCTTCTGGTCAATTTTTTTGAAAATAAAAAATATTTATGATTTTCAATAAATTGAAAGTTTGTCTTTATTTTTGTTGTTTGTTGTCATTGAATAGAAATCCAAAGGGAACAAAGGCCCAACAAGCCCGCATTGAGGTGAGGGCTGATCGGTAAAGAAAGGCCCAAAGAAATTTTGGCGTCAAATGCTGATTTGTTTGTCGCGCGCATTGTAGAGCGAAGCAGAGCAGAAGAGAAGGCGATGGAGGGAAGAACCCAAACCGAAACGAACGCCGATCGTCCGTGGCAGTCCTACCACACTGTTTACACCATCGCCAAAGCAGGTTCCCCACCTTCGTTTCTTTCTACTCTTTTACTCTCTCTTTTTCCCCTTTTGAGATTGAAGATAACCGTCCATATTCGAATTGAATTGAATTGAATTCTTTTGTAATTGTTGAAGGAATGGAAGGCGTTGACAAGGAAAAAGTGCAGAGGATTGTCTATGAAATGAGTAAAGGATCTAAATATTTCCAGAACGAGGAACGCAAAGACGCTTTCATTCGCCAGAAAATTGATAACTTGAAAATCCAGTGTGCAAAGCTTACACAAGCTGACCTTTCCCATTATCAGAAGGTCACTTGTACTTGTTTTACTCACATTTTCCCTTTTTCAGAATTCCTTCTCTTGTTTACTTTCCAGTTATAGGAGAATTTATCATTTTTTGCTTCTTAACGAACGGATTCTTATTTTGTTTATAAAATTAAATGTCTGTATTTATGCTCAATTGCTTATCAACTCACTAGTTCTGTGTTATCAAATGCAATACTAGTGACGTTGCTGTATTTTCTGATTCAGAGTGTTTCCAATAGCAGGTGGCTGATAGAAGAATTCTTGAGCTAGAAGCTTCACGTGACCTTTCAAGGATTTGGTTACATGTAGATATGGATGCTTTCTATGCAGCTGTTGAGACTTTGAGTAACCCTACACTGAAGGGCAAACCAATGGCTGTTGGTAGCATGTCTATGATATCCACTGCCAATTATGAGGTTTATTACATCAATACATTATAACTTATATGCTTGATGTATAGAATCTAAATGGATTTGTTAGACTTTCAAAAACTAATCTGCAGAAACTCTACTGTATCATGGGTTTCCTGATATTGATTTGGTATTTATATAGGCCCGGAAATATGGAGTTCGTGCTGCCATGCCTGGTTTCATTGCACATAAGCTATGCCCAGAATTAATATTTGTTCCAACAGATTTCAAGAAGTATACTCATTACAGTGATTTGACCAGAAAAGGTATTCTTCAAAGTGTGATTGAATTTGTATTGCAGCCATTCCTTTCAATTACTGATGGTAGCTTATTATTGTTAGTTTTTCAAAAGTATGACCCAAATTTCCTGGCTGGTAGCCTGGATGAAGCTTACCTTGATATAACTGAAGTTTGTAAAGAAAGGAACGTGACAAGTGAAGAAGTAAGTTAGTGCTTGGGATTAAATTAGCAATGAAAGACCTCTAAATATATTAAACCTCTTATTTTTGTGAATTTGGAATTTATAGATTGCCCAAGAACTCAGAGCCAGTGTTTATGAAGAGACTGGTCTCACATGCAGTGCTGGAGTGGCACCAAATCGCTTACTTGCTAAGGTTCCGCATGCTATTTTCCAAGTGTCTTTCCCGTTTTATTAGCCATTTTGTTGAAGTAGAAGCTTTGCGCACCTTATCATTCTTATAACATTTAAGTATATTAGCCGGTCTAGCCCCTATGCATGCCATTCTGTCAGTTCTGTGTTTTCCTTGGCCTTTTCTTTTACTTTTTTTTTTTTTTTTACCAAATGGCCTGAGGGTGGAGCTGCACTTGCACATTAATTACAAAAGAACAACCTTCATGTTTCTTTGTTTTCGTTCTTCCTTGAAGTTGTGATGACGAACTACTGTGTTTCTCCTCATTTGCCTGTATGGTCCCATTCTCCAACAGTTACTGAATTGTTGAAATTTATAAGTTAAGCTTTTGAAGTGACTCCCAAAAGGGTTTAGCTTTATGTAAAAAAACATGTCAGTTTACAGATCTGCTTTCTTTGTCTCGTAGTATTGCATGGCTCATGAGTCATGATTTCACTTTTAATATTGTGAGTATTGTGAACTATAGCCTATAGGCTCAGGCATCAATGATACTTCTTTCTAGCACTTCTTGTTTTGTAGAAACTAGCAAGTAGAGGTGAAATGATTGTTCAATCTTGCGGGGAAATTTCATGCTATTACTTTATCATATTGCCATTTTACTCTCATATAGGTTTGCTCAGACATCAACAAGCCAAACGGACAGCATGTTTTGCCAAATGAACGCATGGCTGTTATGACCTTCATATCCTCACTTCCTATCAGAAAGGTATGTTTGAATTTCTTGTGTATTTCATCATTTATTCGTTTTGCATCTTGTTATGTTCAGATTTCAGAACTGTTTTATATTCACGTCTTTGAAAGAGGCATCTTTGTGATTAATGATGATGAATATTATTGACAGATTGGGGGCATCGGTAAGGTTACTGAACATATTTTGAATGGGGTTTTTGGTATTAACACATGCGAGCAGATGCTGGAGAAGGCTAGCTACCTGTGTGTTCTTTTCTCTCAGTCAACAGCAGGTTAGCTATCGGTTCAGATGTTTCTGTTTTCTTTATTAAAATGCAAGACTATTTTGAAAGTTATATTTACTTCCTGTTGATATTTCCTACATTTACAAAGGGGATTCAAATGAAATTCAAACGAGTTTCTTATTTTTACTTTTTTTATTATTATAATCTGTACATATATTTTGAAAATACTATTTCCACACCTTTAGTTATTTTTTTGCAACTTTGTATTTGTACATTTACCCTTCATCCTGAGGTTGTCTAACCATAGTTTATGTAATCTGATCATATGTTTTAATTCCAAATTGATTACATCAATCCTTGATTACCTTGTGAGTTGTGACCTTTTGTCAATTCGCTGCAGACTTTTTTTGCTCAGTGGGTTTGGGTCTTGGCAAGACAGATTCTCCCCAAGTAAGATTTCGAAAAAGTATCAGTAATGAAAGAACATTTTCTGCCACAGAGGATGAAGCGCTGTTGTATAGAAGATTGGGTATCTGTCTTTTCTATTATTGTTTATCTTTCAGAGATTTTATTGGATTTCAAATTTTCACCATAAATTCTAGTTAATTAGTTGAAATTTGGAAAACCTCCAAACTCGAAACTAAAACATCCAGGGTTCAGTTTCAGCCTTAAATTCATTAAACTTGCATGGGTTTTCAAAACTTTTAGCTAATGAATATGATATGCTGAGTTTCTGAAATAGACAAGACTTAATTATATTGACCAATCGACATTTGAGCCATGCAAAGCTTATTTTTGCAGCGGAACTTGCTGAAATGCTATCCACAGACATGCATAAAGAGGGTCTGAGTGGACGAACATTGACTCTTAAACTGAAAACTGCTTCTTTTGAGGTACTAACGGTGTCTTGACTCTGTTTTCTCTTTAACGTTTTCTGAATACTGATCAAGAACATTTCTCGAGTTTGGTTTGATACCAGCCGTGAGTAAAGGTTGATTAAAAAATTCATGTTACTAGTGGAAGAGCAATGTCCTTAACCTCAACTCCTCAAGGATATTATGATGTCTTGACTCCTCTTTTTAGTGATAGGCTATTGTCGACCCTGCATTTTACTATCATACCACACTTCTCTTGCAAGAGCTGATAAATGCACAATTTGTAGGTTCGGACTAGAGCTGTGACTTTACAAAAGTACATTAGCTCGAGTGAGGATATCTTGAAGCATGCTTCAAAGTTGCTTAAAGCAGAACTTCCTATTTCAGTAAGATTGATAGGTATGTATTTCGATTTTCTATTATATTTATTAAGATGGGGCGATGATGCTTACTTCTTACAGACACAAACTAGGAGATAGTTTACATTTGTGTCTTATCTGTGTTAGAGCACAACAAAGGTTTTTCTCCCCTTTCTTCTTAGGCCTTAGATTATCTCAGTTCAATGGTGACAAGTGCGGTGCTACTTCTGATCCTAGCCAGAAGACCATTACCAACTTCATTACTTCAGGAGATGCCAGTAGGAATTGTACTTATTTTCCAGACATCACAGATCATGACTTAGTTGGTGATACAGAAACTGATCTTTCCATTGACAGTCGGCAGAGAAGTTATCATGACTGCAGAGATCTTTTTGATGGTAATCAGTCATTAGATGTAGATTGCCGGAGCAGCACTCTGTGGAAAAATGATGGTGCAGAGGAGGTTTCTTCTAGTCCCCCCTCCTTTTATTTTGCCAAGTAGCTGACATATACGTAATTTCAGGAAGTGATTGATTTATAGCATGTTTTGTAAATCCTGCTATATATACCTTCTGCTGTATTTAGCAGGTACAAACATCTGGCGGTGATGCTACGAGCTCTAATTGCAGTGGCTTTACAGAAGTGCTGGGATCAACTTCTTTCCAAGGGCAGCTTGAAGGCATAAATGTGGATAATGGGTTTAATCTCCTAGAGGATTCGAGATTAAATTCTTCTTGTCAGGAAAAGACAATGTTGTGGTTGAATGACTACAAATGTTCACTCTGTGGAATAGAATTGCCTCCAAGTTTTGTCGAGGAAAGATTAGAGCACTCTGATTTTCATCTTGCTGAAAAGCTTCAAAAAGAAGAATCTAGGATTCACCAAACATCTGTTCTGAGTCAAAGGTAACATTTATTTTGTACAATGTGCTGTACTTTTTACAGTTGCAACAAAGTAGTAGACATGATTTAGACAGACTGCATTTCCACATTTTTGCTTGAGGTATTATTTAATGTGATTTATCATTTATCTATGTTCTTTCAGTCGTGATCAGAGGGATCGAATCACTAGACAAAGCAAATCCAAGAAGCAAAAGTTGTCGCAGAAAGAAGGCACGTATAGGCCCATTGATTATTTTTTTGTTAGAGAGTGATATTGTGTATAATTTGTATATTATTTTTCCTTGTAACTTGTATATTCTGTTTGTAATCTAGCAGACTGTAATAGGAACTATGATGATAAATAAAGTATAAAGTAGTCTCATTCTTGTGACATGTCATGTGAGTTACGATCTGCTTAAGTAAAATCCAATTTTTTAATTGAAGAGACTGCTTACTAATATGGTTTTACCAATAATCAAACACTGGAATTTAGTTTTCCTCTAGAAATTATACTAATATAAAAGCTTCAAACGAAAAATTAAGCTAAGTTGTAAGAATCAGTTGAAGTTTCTAAAGAATTGGTTCCAAAAGCATCTTATATAGCGAACTGAAGAAAGATTTCCTTCTTTGGAACATCAATTAGCGCATTATTTTAGTTTCGAGAAAAATGTATTGACATACACATTCTTGGCAAAATAATTTTATAGAAACTAAATTTAAAAATGATATATTTTAAAAAGATAACAAAAACATATTTTACCAAAAAAAATAAAAAAAACACTCCCTCCTATCTTATTAGTGAGTCACTTTCAAAAAACTTATTTAATTCTTAATGGAAGTCATCAACTAACGCAATTTATCTATATCTAAAGAAATAAATATTTCAATGTAATAAGTGCAATTATAAATTTATATTGTAACTTTATAATTTTGTATCTCATGAACTATATATTATTGACTTCAAGAGCCAAAGTATTTAAATATATTATTTTCTCCATTATTATTTTGCAATTCTAATATATGACTCATAAATTGTAATTTAAATATATTTTAAGATTTTAAAAATAATTTTTAAATATTTCTTAATAAATTAAATTGATCCTACCAAAAATTTTTAAGCACCAATTTTTTGCCTGTCACATATTTACCACCAAATATTATTCCTTCGAAGATTCATTTACTTTAAATCTAGAGAATTTAGGGTTCTTAATAGGGTTTTTGTGTGTGTCCACATAAAGCAGTTGATGTGGCACTCCATGCTGTCAAACTAACAGCCACGTATCTGCCAATGATGAGACTAACGTCAGGGACTAAAACATTTAACGGTCTAAAAGTGTAGAAACTAAAACAACAACTCTTAAAGTGTATAAGAACTAAAATCTAAATAAGTGTCAAATATAAACACCAAAAATGTATTTAACCCTAAGGGTCTGTTTGGTTGGAGGTTTTTGGAGGGGAGAAGAGGGATTATTAGGAAGTTGGTGTGTTTGGTTCAAAAATTGAAGGAGGGGAGGAGAGGACGAAATTAACACATTAAATCACTTGAAATCTCTCCCTTTCCCTCTAACCAAACATAAAAACATTATTTTCTCTACCCTCCCCTCCCCTCTATTAAAATCCCTCTCCACCTTCGTTGAACCAAAATGACCTAAGCTTAAATTTGTTATTGGGTGTATATAAGAGTGATGTTTCTGGTGTGTGTCTATCCAAGTCTTTCTCTCTCAATACACGCATATTTTTCGAAAATTAAAGAAAAGGTTCAAAAAGGAAGAAGGCAGACATGTGAAGCTGATTAACTGAACAGTGAATAGAATAGAATACAATAGAACATGTCACTCTGTCAATCAGAATCAATTGAACTAACCTAATTGTAGTCTCCAATTCTATCCTTTATTCTTCTCTTCTCTTCTCCTCTGATACAAAACCCAAACCCGATGTCTCGTCGTGATTCCGATTCAAAGCGACGCCATTCTAGATTCGATCGGCAACCCAGGTTTCTACTCTCTATCCTCTACACACTATTCTTAACTAATGCTGCAAATTCTTCGCTTCGGTCTTGAGCAGCGATGTCTTTGGTGGCTCTCTCTTTTAGGGTTTTATTTATTTTTGTTAAACAATTCTTAATTTCTAATTGAAGAACCTTTTTTGTTAGACTTGGATGCATTTTTTCTATGATAATAATACTGTATTGAATCGAAGGGTCGTTATACCGTCCGCCATACATCTTTTGGCGGACCCCATTTTTAACCAGCTGTAGTAAGTAAATATACTTTTGCTAAATTGTAAATTTGCCCCAAACTAGTGAGAGTGAAATTTCATAAAATGGTCCTTCTATTGTTTTGAATTGAAAATTGTACACCACAAATTCTTTCAAAAAAAATCGACATTTCATAATCTTCTAATCTCTTCCCTTCATAGCTTCATCCTCAAACTCCTATGGCTGATTTCTAGACAAATAATCACCGCCACCAACATAGCCGTTTATAGAGACGCGCACCATTTTCCTTGCAAATTAACCGCATCGTCAAATCACAAATGGAACGTCGCCACCCCTTCCTTTCGCTGTTGGTCTCGTCCCTACCGCCCTTGGATCTAAAGCCCCCATAGGAGATGCGACAACGCCACGTCATCAAGCTGGAGAAGGTTTTTGTCTTGGTCAAGACGTGGCATAACCCGGCCACTCCATTCTGCTTCGAGTCGGCTCCCATGGTGTCGTCGTTCATTCCCGTCTAGAGATAGGGGAATAGAAAGTTATTTGGAGTTATCCAACTGTGGGTAATTAGGGAGGTCAAGATCCAAGGACGAACAATGTTTTTTTTTTTAATTCTTTTTTCGGAGGAGGTATTATCGGATTTTGCATATGGGGATATCTGTGTTTCTTTTTATTTTATTTTTTTATCATTTCCCTGTTTTATGGTGATTAAAGTAAATTATTTCAGAAAAATGTTACTTTTTTTTTTCCCAATTCCCAGCTCATGCACAATCTGCCCCCTTCCTCTCTGTGTTAGATTGTAGTATTTGATATATAATTTGATTTGATTTCCGTCATTAATTGTTGTAGGATTACTATTTTAATTTCATGGATTTGTGTGTGGGAGGCTGCAAAGGAGCTCACGTTTATGCACAATCTGATCTCTTACTCTCTGTGTGTATTTCTTTTTCTATTGGATCAAAAGTTCTAAGTCCAATCTCAAAGTGTAGAGAAAAATAGTCAAATAGAAGCAAAATGAATTAATCCCCAAAACAGAATAAAGTAATGCTATTTGAATGTTCAGCAGAGGCAGAGCTGCTACTTTAAAAACGTTCTTTAATTAATTACAGCAATTGTATAACATTTAACTGGAACAAAAAATGAGCCTCCAGTAATCTTAATAAATAATGGAAACAACAGAATTTGTTAGTATCTTTTGGACTTATTCGCAATTTCCTAAATATTCCTAATAGCGTGATATCTCCTTATATGAGTCAGTTTTAAGAAATATTATATCTAACGGTGATAGTTGAGTGGCATAAAAACACCACGGCGGATGCAATAATGAACTTTGAATCGAATTCGAGTCCAGTTATTTCTAACGAATAATACCGGGTGCTTTGCGCCAATAATGTACAAGACAGAGAGCAGAGACACAAGGATGCCGACAGCAAACGAAACGATGCGGATGCACCTCAAGTACCAACATCTCTTTCTTATTTTCTGGTTTTGTTCAAAGTTACTGTTGTGCATAGGAATTGTTTTTAAATTTTAAGCCTTGCCTTTTGTTTTTGGTCTGCTCGGTGATGTTTCACATGCTTGAAGTGGGTTTCATAACACTAGGTTTGTCTTACTCAACATTTTTTCCCCAAGTGATTAGCTTGAGTGAGCAGTTATTTTTCTCTCAATCATATTGTGTGGTTGGTGAACAATGATTATATTTGTGAAGAACTGGGGGAAAAACATCAGTAACCAAACCAATGTTTACGCTTTCCTTTGAATCTTTTAACTGTCAAACATAAGTTGTAAGTGATTTCATTGCCACTTTTCATCCCTTATGCAAATATTTAGCCTTGCCCTTTCTCTATGTTCTCTACTAAGTAGTAAGTACTAAACGTGGTGGGTGGCAAGTTACTTATTCATGATTGGCAGGATTGCTATCTAGTCTGCTTATATTAGGCGACATATAATTCCAAAGTGTTAATAAAAGAAAATGTTTTTTAAGTTTCTTAGAAGGTTAAATATTTCATGGATAGTTTATTATTAAGCAGAACATATAAATTCCTTTACCATTACAACGTCATAATTTCTGAAGATGGATCTTGCAGCCCGTTATTTGTCAAAGGTTGGAGTATTTATCATCGCATGTATTCCCATATTAAAGAAAATGTCTTAATTCAACTAGTGGGTTGAAGTTTTTTGTATGCTTGCTTTTTATTCAGTGCACCAAAACTATATTTTTGGGGGCGATGTAGTGGGATTCGTGTTCAACTCCATGCCATGAAGTGTCTATGTATACATTTATATATAAGTTATAACCACCTTAGGCTTGGCTATACATGTTTTATAATAGCATGATGAACGAGCTAGTGCTGGGCAGATTGGTCGGAGCTCTGGTCGAAGGAATGGTGAGTTTCCATTTTTTAATTTTGGATATATATTTTGTCAGTGTGTTCCATGCCATCTTTTAAGTCATGACAGAAAATCCCATATAGATTGATCCTGGTAATACATTTGCAATATTCCTTTGCATTATTTCCCAAGAAAAAATGGTTTTCCAGTCGTAATGTGTTGTAGTTATTGTTTTAAAATGTGGTTGAGAGTTGAGACACTAAATTAAGTAAAAAAATAAGTAGTTTAAAAAAATGAATTGGAATTTCTCCCACTTGATTCACAAATTGTGAGCTACTTGTATGTTCTTTGAACCAAGTGGAATCACAATCTAGTTGTTCACACTTCAAAAGTAAAATAATAATAATTTGTTCATTTTGTTTCAAGAGCGTGGATGGTGGAAGGACTCAAGAATTCAGCATAATGAAAGGGCAGAGACAAGTCATGGTAGAGAGCTGAAAGATGAGAAATCGCCAGCTAAACCGAATGATAGCACTTTCCAGAAAAAAGATGGATATTCTGAAAGGAAAGATCATCCTGTTCCTACTTCAAGGAAAAGACCTGCATTCAGGGAGGAAAAGATTGCAGTGAATTCAGGAGTTGCTAATTCGGCCTCAACAGTGGCGGTAAAGTCAAATCAGATTGACCACCCTCCAGAAAGGAATGAAAAGAAGGAAGAAAGAAGCAGCAAAACATACCATTTGGATATACTTGAGAAGCCATTTGCTAATGACAGAGCACCCAACAGGGCTGAAACTAGGAAAGACGGGTTTCCATCAAGAGGAAGGTACAGCGGCAATGGAAATTACAGGGGAGGAGATAAATTTAATGGAAGACAAGGTTATCGCCCTAGTAAGGCTCAGACTGAAAAGTGGAGACATGATTTGTATCATGAGGTGAACAAGGATCCCATTCCACAAATTGAAAATGACCAAATTGCAAAACTGGAAGCACTGTTGGCTTCATAATAGCTAACAGTTATTTTTCTATGCTCTTTAGGTTGTTTTGTAAATCACTTGTTGGTCATGGGACAATTTCCATGGATGATTTTCCTGATTAACTATTTTTCTTCCTAGCGTTTAAATGTGTAATTTTATATCATATGCTGCTGCAAATTGTTGAATATGTTCTTTATGATGTCAAGTTATCACCATCTTCAGCATGGTACAGATCTAATTGAGCGTAACAAGTGTAGTTGCAGCAGATGACTGGGGCGAACAGGATTTGAAATTAGAATTACCCTTTCTGGCTTCATGGGAGGACAGAGCTGCAGTATGCAATTGACATACTTGCATTATCTGTTCACGAGAAGAATGATGAAATTCTGGCACATGGGATGTAGGCGTAAGATGAGAGAGAAAGAAAAAAAGAAGAAGTGAAAAAAAGAAATTAAGAGAAATAGGAAAAATAAGGTGCAGAGGTGATTTAAGAGATAAGAAGTGTGAGGATAATTATGATTTCTAGAACTGTCTTTTTATGTAAATGTAAACTTATTACCGTTTCATTCAGGATCTTACAACCCTGTCAATCGGGTTTGAAAGGAGGAGAGAATTTCTCTTTTTGTTTTGGGTGTTGATTTTTTTACACTTAAAAATCATACACCAATCTTATACTCATTATTTTATTATTTTTTGATCCCTTTAATATTCTTTATTTTTTCAATTTTTAATTCATTTAAATCAAATAATAATATTATATTATGGGAGTAATAATGGTATAAACTTTTTAGGATGTTAACAAAACATTATTCTCTTGCTTTTGGTATCTTGATGGCTCTTTAAAGTGAATGAATATATAAAATAAGCAAGTATGAGTGTATTTATTTGATGGATGTTTTTAATTCAAGTGAAGGGTTATAGGTTACCGCTTACTTTCACATTTCACGCACTCATTCACCAAATTCAATCCAAAAAATGACAATTATTTGCTGCATTTGCTCTCTTTACACTCCAAGAACTTTATCTCGATTATTGATTGTATTTTTATATATAAATTAAGTAAGAAAGAGAAAGTGATGAATAACCTAAATTCTTTCTTATAGTTAATCGATCGTCTAACAATTAGAGAAGATTCAAATCTCATTTCTAAATTGTATTTTTTCATGTAGTATGTTTATAAGATTTGTAATTTAATTTATCTTATTTTTTTATAAAAAAAATTATATAAACATTCTCTATATTGACATCATAAGGCTATCTATGGCTTTTTAACAATATTTTTGAATTTTTCCATTGTTGCAATCTCGTTGAAAACACTATGCATCATTATAATTCATCAGAATTTAAGAAAGTATAATGAATCTGAATACTCACATATGTATGTCTCTATATACTTATCAACTTAGTTATGTAACTGCAATATTTGAATCTGACATTTGATACACTAATCTTCAATTAAAATTATTAAATACAAATTTTCAATCACATTTCTTAAATTATTTCATTTTTGTAATACAAACTAGTCTTCATTTTAGCTAAACAATCATGTGCTATACTTAAATTATTTCGTTTTTGTAATACAAAGTATTCTTCATTTTAGGTAAAAAATCATGTATAATATACTTGATGAAACATTTGGTATTGTAATTTTTGGAATAAACTCAATAATTGCAACCATTTTTGAAATGTATTAATCTATTTTATTTAAAATAAAACAATGTTTCTCAATTCCTAAAAAAAATCATGTATTGTTGACTTGAATTTGATATTTGATACTCATTCAAATAAATTTAATAATTACAATATTTTTAAAAAATTTCTGAAATTATTATTATTATTATTATTTGTAAAATAGAATTCTTCATTCTACCTAAAAAGTATGTATCATACACTTGAACAAAATCTTTATTTTTAATTAAACTCAATAATCTCAAGCATTATTTGAAATTTCTTAATCAATTTTATTGTTTTTTAAAAATAAAATTTTCTTCGTTCTACATAAAAAAAAAATCATGTATTATGCATTCAAATGAAATATTTAGTATTGTATTTTTTTTATTAAACTCAATAATTACATCCAATATTTTAAAATTTTTAATGTATATTAAACATGTATCGTTGATTTGAATCTAATATTTTTTTTTGGTGGATGAGGAATCTAGTATTTGATACTCTCATGTTAAATTAAAGTTAAGGGTAAATTGCAATAACTTTCTTGAAATTTGAGGAAATTGCACTCCACCCCAAACTTCATGAAAATTATCACTCTCTCCCATTTTGATTAGTTAACTAGCATTTTTGACCCATCAATCTATCACATAAGTATTAAAAATAATTTTTAATGTTAATGGAGGCTCTAGAACTTGCATATGTGACAAATTGCCATGACAGAAACGTTAACTGACATTTTTGTCTCGCCGGTTTGCTACATCAGCCTTAAAAATAGTTTGAAAAGTTAACAAACGAACATCTTTGTAGATGGGACAGATGAGAACGACACAAATCTTAACTAGGTCAACATCAACGGTCAACGGTTAAAAAAAATTGGTGAAATGCTGATTTTGGTGAAGTTTAGGGTGGAGTGCAATTTTTCCGAACCTCAAGAGGTTATTGCAATTTACCTTAAAGTTAATAAATACAATTTTTTTGAAAATCCTTAATTTTTTTTGTAAAACAAAGAATTATTTATTCTGCCTGAAAAATCATGTATTATACACTTAAACAAAACCTTTGTTATTGTAATCTTCTATTTCAGTAACCGCAACCATTTTTGGAAATTTCTTAATCTATTCTATTGTTTTCTTAAAAATATTTTTTTCTTTATTCTAACAAACAAAATCATGTATTGTTGATTTGAATCTAACATTTGATACACTAATCTTCAATTAAATTTATTAAATAAAAAATTTTTAATCACATTTCTGAAATTATTTTTGTTTTTGTAATACAAAGTATGCTTCATTTTAGCTAAAAAATCATGTACTATACGTTTAGAAGAAACACTTAACATTGTAATTTTCAAATAAACTCAATAATTACAACCATTTTTAAAATCTATTAATCTATTTTATTTAAAAAAACAAAATTTCTTAATTCCTAAAAAAACATGTATTATTGACTTGAATTGGTTTCACTTCGGCTTTGTTTGCGTCATCAAGAAATTATATTACTAAGTGTTTGGTCTAAGTGTATAGTACATGATTTTTTAACTAAAATGAAATATACTTTACTAACAACGTGTTGGACAAATGGTAAACAATTATATTTCTCGTAAAGATAATGACACAAGTTCGAATCTCAACAATGTCTCCCACAAAATTTAGAATATAAAGAAAATGAAAAATACTTTATTTTACCAAAAAAAAATAAAATAATTTAAGAAATGTATCAAGAATATTGTATTAACTAAATTTAATAGAAGTTTAGTGTATCAAATATTAGATTCATATCAGTCATAAATGTTTCTTTTTTGTTAGAACAAAGAAAAATTATTTTTAGGAAAACAATAAAATAGATTAAGATATTTCTAAAAATGGTTGGGGTTACTGAAATCAAAAATTACAATAATAAAGGATTTCTTCAAAGTGTATAATACATGATTTTTCAGGTAGAATAAATAATCCTTTGTTTCACAAAAAAAAACATTTAAGAAATTATTTAAAAAAATGTATTTATTAGCTTTAAGTGAATATGAGAGTATCAAATATTAGATTCAAATCAATAATACACGTAAATTGAGTTGAAAACTTCAAAATGAATAGTATATTATTTAAAAAAATTAAATAATTTAGATAATATAAAAATGCAATTTTTTTAATTTCAGAAAACACTTCAGAGTGTCATAATGCGTTGTTTACAAATAAAAAAAAACTTCAAATAATTTAGGTAACTTAAAAAATATTCATAATGTATTGTTTTCAAAAAATTTCAAATAACTTATTTAATTTTAAAAATAAAATTTTATTTTTATTTTGAAAAATACTCTATTTTTCAGTACACGATCTCTAAATAAATTGTTATAATTTTAAAAATATAAAAATTTATGTAAAATGAGCAAGAATCTTCAAAGTGAATAATACGTTGTTTTCTAAAAAACTTAAAATAACTTTGGTAATTTAAAAATATTTTTTCATTTTTATTTCGATAAATACTTTATTCTTAAAGTGTGTATAGTACACAAACTCTAAAATAATTGTTACAATTTCAAAAATATAAAAATTTATTTAAATTGAGATAGACACTTCTAAGTGTCATAATGCATTGTTTTTTTAAAAAAATCATATAATTTAGGTAATTTAAAAAATGTTTTTTATTTTTTATTTTGAAAAACACCCTATTATTCAAGTGAATAATACATTATTTTTAAAATATTTAAAAACTCTAAAAAATATAAATAGAATATGTAGTAAGTTGAGCTAGAAACTTCAAAGTGAATAATACATTATTTTTAAAATATTTAAAGTAATGTAAATTAAAATACGCATTTTTATTTTTATTTCAAAAAATACTCTATTATTTAAGTGTAGAGTATATAGTATTGGGTATGCGGGCGGCTCACCCCACCCCGCCCCGCACGGATCCGCAGATAAACGAACCAACTCGCATAAGCCCGCATGTTAAATGAACCGATAAAATTATGGCCCGCGTCCGCATCGCAAATCCGCAGGCTATCCGTGGGCCCCGCATAAGCTTTTTTTGCTATTTTAATCCAATTTTTTGAGTTTTTTTTTTGTTTAAAAAAAGACAGCTTTTTTTCCTTCTAAATGTAATTTGGTGGATTGGGTCACATACTCACATATTTGGTTTGTCCAAAATGCTTGGTGGGTTGGGTAACATACTCACATGTTTGATTTTTTTTTTTAAAGCCAAAGTGAAAGTGATGAATTTGTGAGCCAAAAGAAGTCTATATACACAAATACGCGGGTACTCGAATAACCCGCGAGACCCGTGGATAAATGGGCCGGTCCGCTTAAGCTCGCATTGATAAATGGTCCAGATTTTCAGTAACCCAAACCTGTGTAACCCTCCAACCCGCGGATCGGCCTGCGAGCCCCAATCCGTATACCTAGCTCTAAGAGTATACGATGTCTAAAACATTATTGCAATTTTAAATATACAAAAAATTATGTAAATTGAGCTAGAAGCTTCAAAGTGAATATAATATGTTTTTTTAAAAAAAAATTGCAAATAATTTAGATAATTTAAAAATGCATTGTAATTTTTATTTTAAAAAGCATCATATTCTTCAAATGTATTGTATAGGATCTCTAAAAACAATTGTTGAAATGTTAAAAATATAAAACTTTATGTAAATTGAGCTAGAAGCTTAAAAGTGAATAAAAAATAAAAAATTTTATGTAAATTGAGCTTGAAGCTTCATAGTGAATAATATGTTATTCTCAGAAAACTTCAAATAATTTATTTAATTTAAACTGTGTTATCATTTTTTTTCAAAAAACATCATATTCTTTAAGTGTATACTACATAATCTCTAAAATAAATGTTGTAATTTTAAAAATGTAAAAAATAATGTAAATTGAGCTAGAAACTTCAAAGTGAATAATATATTATTTTTAAAAAATTTAAATTAATTTAGATACTTTAGAATATGTATTTTCATTTTTACTTCGAAAAGCACCCTATTATTGAAGTGTATTGCACATGATCTCGAAATTTTTTTATGCAATTTTAAAAACACAAAAAATTATGTAAAATGAGCTTGAAGTTTCAAAGTGAATAATAGTTGTTTTAAAAAAACTTCAAATAAGTTAGATAATTTAAAATGTGTTACCATTTTTATTTCGAAAAATATCCTATTATTCAAGTATATAACACACAATCTCTAAAAATATTGTGACAATTTTAAAATTATAAAAAATAATAAAAATTTAGCTAGAAACTTCAAAGTAAATAGTATATTATTTCCAAAAAAATTAAATTAATTTATGTAATTTAGAATATGTATTTCCTTTTTATTTCGAAAATCATTTTATTCTTCAATTGAGTAGTACAGGATCTGTAAAACAATTGTTACAATTTTTTTTAAAAAGAATATTAATAAAAATTTCAGAATGAATAATAAATTGTTTTCAAAAAATTGAAAAAAATTTAGGTTAATTAAAATACACATTATAATTTTTATTTCAAAAAATTGTATAGTACACGATATATAAAAAATTGTTACAAATTTAAAAATATAAAAAATTATGTAAATTGAGCTAGTATTTTTAAAGTGAATCAAACAATGTTTTAACAAGAATTTCAAGTAATTTAGGTAATTTTAAATACTCATTGTCATTTTAAAAATATAAAAAATAATGTAAATTGACCTAAAAATTTTAAAGTGAATAATACATCATTTTTGAAAAAAATTAAAATAATTTAGGTAATTATTAATATGTTTATAAATTTTTATTTTGAAAAGACATCTATTTTTCAAATGTATAGTACATTATCAATAAAAAAATTGTTGCAATTTTAAAAATATAAAAAACTGTGTTAAAATATTCACACAAAATATTAAATTTTTTCAAAAAATTAAATAATTTAGAAAAAAATAAAATACATATTTTCATTTTCATTTTTAGAAACGTGTTTTCATTTTTATTTCGAAAAACATTATATTCTTCAGATGTATTGTATACGATCTCTAAAAGAATTGTTACAATTTTTAAAATATAAATAAACTATGTAAATTAAGATAGAATCTTCAAATTTAATAATACAATTTTTTCAAAATATTTAAATAAATTTAGGTAGACTAAAATAGGTGTTTTAATTTTATTTTATTTTTGAAAATCGCCTTATTCTTCAAGTTTATAGTAAACTATCCCTAAAAAATTGTTACAATTTAAACAATATAAAAAAAATTATGTAAATTAAGCTATAAACATCAAAGTGAATAAAACAATATTTTAAAAAAATTTTAAATAATTTAAGAAATTTAAAAAATGCTTTGTCAATTTTATTTCGAAATTCTTTCTATTCTTTAAATGTGTAGTACAAGATCTCTAAAGAAATTGTTACATTTTTAAAAATATAAAAATTTATGTAGATTGAGCTAGAAGTTTCAAAACAAATATAAGATATTATTTTAAATATTTCAAAAAATTTAGGTAATTTGAAAATGTGTTTACATAGTATTTCGAAAAATACTATATTCTTCGAGTGTATAGTTCACGACCTCTAAAGAAATTGTTGCAATTTTAAAAAAAATAAAAATTGATGTAAATAGAGCTAGAAACATAATGGTGAGTCATACTTTTTTTAATAAAAATTAAAATTATTTAGATAATTTAAATATGCATTATAATTTTTATTCTGATAAACATTACATTTTTCAAGTGTATAGAACTTTATCTCTAAAAATACTTTTGCAACTATAAAAACATAAAAAATAATGTATATTTTCTTAGAAGCTTCAAAATGATTAATACATTGTTTTCAAAAAATATTATGAAATTATAAATACATATTTTAATTTTAATTTTGAAACTATTCTTCAAGTGTATAGTACACGATATGTAAAAAAAATTGTTGCAATTTTAAAAATATATAAAATATATAAAATGAGTTAGAAATTTAAAAGTAAATAATAAATTATTTTCATAAATTTTAAAATTAATTAAGTAAACTAAAACACACATTTTCATTTATAATTCTAGAAACACTCTATTCTTCAAGTTTATAGTACAAGATTTCTAAAAATATTAATGCAATTTTAAAAAATTCAATAAATTATGTAAATTTAGCTAGAATCTTCAAATTTATTAATACAATCTTTTCAAAATATTTAAAATAATTTAGCTAGAAATATCAAAGTGAATAAATGAATGTTTTAAAAAAATTCAAACAATTTAGGTAATTTAAAAAATCTGTTGTTATTTTTTATTTCAAAATTGTGTCTATTCTTCAAATGTGTAGTACAGAATCTCTAAACAAAATTATTAAAATTTTAAAAATATAAAAACTTATGTAAATTGAGCTAGCTAAGCTACAAAGTGAATATAACATGTTGTTTTCGAAATTTTCAAATGATTTACATAATTTAAAAATGCATTTTTATATTATTTCAAAAAATACTCTATTGTTCAAGTGTATATAGTACACGATCTCTAAAGAAATTATTACAATTTTAAAAATATAAATAGTGTTGTAAATTGAGATAGAAACATTATAGTGTGTAATACATTGTTTTTTTCAAAAAAATTAAAATAATTTAGATAATTTGAAATACGCATAATCATTTTTATTTCGAAAAATATCTAATTTTTCAAGTTTATTGTACATGATATCTAAATATATTGTTGCAATTATAAAAAAAATGTAAATTGACCTAGAAACTTCAAAATGATTAATACATTGTTTTCAAAACAAAAAAAAATTAGGAAATCATAAATACATGTTTTCATTTTTATTTTGACAAACACTCTACTCTTCGAGTGTATAGTACACGATCCGTAAAAAAAATTGTTGCAATTTTAAAAATATAAAAAATATGTAAAATGAGCTAGAAACTTAAAAGTGAATAATATATTATTTTTAAAAACTATAAAATTATTTAAGTAAATTAAAATACGTATTTTCATTTTTAATCCTAAAATTCTTCAAGTGTATATATATATATTACAAGATCTCCAAAAATATTAATGTAATTTTAAATATATAAAAAATAATATCAATTGACCTAAAACTTCAAAGTGAATAATACATTTTTTTCAAAAAAAAAAAAAAATAAATTTGGAAATTATGAATATGTGTTTTCATTTTTCTTTCGAAAAATACTTTATTCTACAAGTATATAGTATATGACTTCTAAAAATATTATTACAATTTTAAAAATATAAAAACTAATGTAAATTTACCTAAAAAGATCACAGTGAATAAAAAAATATTTTAAAAAAAATTAAAATAATTTAGGTAATTATGAATACGTGTTTTAATTTTTATTTCAAAATTCAAGTGTATAGTACACAATCTATAAAAAATTGTTGTAATTTTAACAATATAATATTATGAAAATTGAGCTAATAACTTCAAACTTAACACTAAGCTGTTTTCAAAAAAATTAAAATAATTTAGATAAATTGAAATACACATTTTTATTTTCATTTCGAAAAATACTCTATTCTTCAAAAGTATAGTACATGACCTGTAGAAATATTGTTGCAATTTTAAAAGGATAAAAAATATGTAAATTGAGATAGAAACTTCGAGGTGAATAATAAATTATTTTCAAAAAATTGAAAACACTTTTGGTAAATATAAATATGCATTTTAATTTTTATTCTGAAAAGCACTTTACTCTTTACGTGTATAATCCACGATCACTAAAAAATTGCTGCAATTTTAAAAATATAAAAAATAATGTGAATTGAGAAAGAAGATTCAAAGTGAACATAATATGTTGTTTTCATAAAACTTCAATTAATTTCGTAATTTAAAAATGTGTTTTAAATTTTATTTCGAAAAACACTTTATTCTTTAAGTGTTTTATACACGATCTCTAAAGAAGTTGTTGCAATTTTAAAAATATAAAAAAGTGATGTAAATTGAGCTAGAAATATTATACTGAGTAATATATTGTTTTTTCAAATTAAAAATTTTAAAATAATTTAGATAACTTAAAATATGCATTATTATTTTTATTTCGAAAAACATCTCATTCTTCAAGTGTATAGTACACGATATCTAAAAATATTATTGCAATTAAAAATATAAAAAATAATGTAAATTGACCTAGAAACTTCAAAATGAATAATAAATTGTTTTAAAAAAATAAAAATATAAATACATACTATCATTTTTATTTTGAAAAACATTCTATTCTTTAAGTATATAATACACGATCTGTAAAAAATTGTTGCAATTTTAAAAATATAAAAACTTAAGTAAAATGAGGTAAAAACTTAAAAGTGAATAATAAATTATTTTCAAAAACTTCAAAATAAGTTAGGTAAATTAAAATACGAATTTTCTTTTTAATTTCTAAAAACACTATTGTTCAAGTGTATAATATATGATATTTAAAAATATTATTGATATTTTAAATATATAAAAAATAATTTCAATTGACCTAGAAACTTCAAAGTGAATAATACATTGTTTTTCAAAAAAATTAAAATAATTTTGGAAATAATGAATACGTGTTTTCATTTTTATTTCGGAGAACACTCTATTCTTCAAGTTTATAGTAAACGATCTCTAAAATTATTATTGCAACTTTAAAAATATAAAAATATTGTAAATTGACCTAAAAAATTCAAAGTGAATGTGATATTATTTTTGAAAAAAATTAAAATAATTTAGGTAATTATGAAAAATACTCTATTTTTCAAATGTATAGTACACGATCTATAAAATTGTTACAATTTTAAAAATATAAAGGTTATGAAATTTGAGCTAAAAACTTCAAACTGAATACTAATTTTTTTTTCAGAAAATTTAAAAGAATTTCGATAGACTAAAATACGCATTTTCATTTTCATTTCAAAAAACACTTTATTCTTCAAGTGTATAGTTCACGATGTATAAGAAAATTGTTGCGATTTTAAAAGATAAAAAATTATGTAAATTCAGCTAGAAACTTCAAAGTAAATTATAAATTGTTTTCAAAAAATTGAAAATACTTTAGGTAAATTAACATACGCATTTTTTTTGTCCTGTAACACAAGCACAGCTGGCGAGGATATATGTGTGTAAGTGTGAGATACAGAGTTGTCGTTAATTTCCTTGTAAACAAAAAAAAATGCAATTTTCTTTTTATTTTGAAAAATACTCTACTCTTTAATTGTATAGTACATTATCTCTAAAAAACTGTTGCAATTTAAAAATATAAAAATTAATGTGAATTGCACTAGAAGTTTCAAAGTGATTATAATATGTTGTTTTTGTACAATTTCGAATAATCTAGGTAATTTAAAAATAAATTTTTATTTCAAAAAACACTCATCTCTAAAATTTTTTTTGTAATTTTAAAATCTAAAAAAGTTTTTGTAATTTTAAAATATAAAAAAGTAATGTAAATTGAGCAAGAAACATTGTAGTGAGTAATACATTTTTTCAAAAAGTTTAAAATAATTTAGGTAACATAAAATGCGCATTATCATTTTTATTTCCAAAAACACTCAATTCTTCAAGTGTATAGTACACAATCTCTAAAAATATTATTGCAATTATAAAAATATAAAAACTAATGTAAATTGTCCTAGAAACTTCAAAATAAATAATACATTATTTTCAAAAACATAAAATAACTTATGAAATTATAAATACATGTTTTCATTTTTATTTTGAAAAATACTCTATTCTTCAAGTGTATATGATCTCTAAACATATTATTGCAATTTTAAATATATAAAAAGTATATAAATTGAGCTAGAAACTTCAAATTAAATAGTAAATTGTTATAAAAAGATTTCAAATCATTTAGGTTATTTTAAAACGCATTTTAATTATTATTTCAAAAAACAACACATTCTTCATATTTATAGTGCACGATATCTCAAAAAAAATTTGCAAGTTCAAAAATATAAAAATTTATGTAAATTGAACTAGAAACTTGAATGTATCCTAACTTTTTGTTTTCAAAAACCTAAAAATAATTTAGATTATTTAAAAAAACGTGTTTCCATTATTATTTTGAAAACACCCAATTCTTTTAATATATAGTACACGACCGCTCAAAAAATTGTTGCAGTAAGATGATCAGTCCGAGAGTGCTGGAATTATAAAAATATAAAAAAAATATGTTAATTGAGAAAGAAACTTCAAAGTGAAAAATACATTATCTTCATCATATTTAAAGTTATTTAGGTAATTTAAAAAACATGTTTTCATTATTATTTCACAAAACACCATTTTTCTAATGCATAGTACACGGCCTTTAACAAAGTTGTTGCAGTTTTCAAACTATAAAAAAAATTATGTAAATTAAGATAGAACCTTCAAAGTGAATAATAAATTATTTTTAAAAACTTCAAATAAATTATAAAATTTTAAAATTGCATTTTCATTTTCGTTTTAAAATTGATTTAAATCGAGCTATAAACTTCAAAGTGTCATAATGAATTATTTTGAAAAACCTTTAAATAATTTAGGTAATTTAAAAAACCTTTTTTCATTTTTATTTCGACAAATACCCTATTTTTCAAGTGTATAGTACATGATCTCTAACAAAATTGTTGCAACTTTAAAAAAATAATTTAAATTGAGATACAAACTTCAAAGTGACATAATACATTACTATAAAAAATTTAAATAATTTTGGTAATTTAGAAAATTTATTTTCATTTTTATTTCGAAAAATACCATATTCTTCAAGTGTATATAATACACAATCTATACAAAAATTGTTGAAATTTTTAAAATATAAAAAAATTTGTAAATTGAGCTAGAAACTTAAAAGTAAATAGTAAATTATTTTGAAAAAAACTTCAAATATTTTATATTATTTTAAAACACATTTTTATTATTATTTTGAAAAACACCAGATTTGTCTTATGTATAGTACAGATCTCTCAAAAAATTATTTCAATTTAAAAAAATATAAATTGAGCTAGAAACTACAAATTAATAATACATTATTTTTGCAAAAATGTCAAATCATTTAGGTAATTTTAAAAACACTTTTTCATTTTATTTTAAAAAACATCATATTCTTCACTTGTACAGCACACGATCTCTAAACAAAATTAAAAGTTTAAAACTTTAAAAATTATGTAAATTGAGCTATCAATTTAAAAGTGTCATAATGCATTGTTTTCAAAAAATTTCTAATAATTTAAGTAATTTAAAAAATGCATATTATTTTTTATTTCAAAAAATACTCTATTTTTTCAAATGTTATAGTACACGATTTATGTAAATATTAAAAGATTAAGTAAATTTATCTAGAAAATATAAAGTGTATAATACAATGTTTCAAAAGAAACTTCAATATTATTTCGAAAAACACCAAATTCTTCTAAGGTATAGTACACAATCTCTAAAAAGGTTATTGCAATTTCAAATTTATTAAAAAATTGATAAATTTTGCTAGAAACTTGAAAGTGTCTTAATTTGTTGTTTTCAAAAAATTTAAATAATTTATGTAATTTGAGAATTGTGTTTTTATTTTTATGTCGAAAAACACCATATTCTTCAAGTGTTCAATACACAATCTCTAAAAAAATTAAGGTAATTTTAAAAATTTTAAAAAAAATGTATATATAGAAAAAAAACTTTAAAGTTATTAATATATTATTTTTAAAAGATTTAAAATAATTTTTTTAAATTAAAAAAAAATCTTTTTCATTTTCATTTCAAAAAATACCATATGTTTTAAGTGTATAGTACACGTTCTCTAAAACTTTATTGCAACTTTAAAAAAGATAATAATTTATGTAAATTGAGCTAGAAACTTAAAATTGAATAATACATTATTTTAAAAAAACTTCAAATAATTTAGATTGTTTTAAAATGTGTTTTCAATATTATTTCCAAAAATACCCTATTCTTCTAGTGTATCGTACACAATCTCTAAAAAAATTATTGCAATTTCAAAAATATGAAAAATTATTTAAATTGAGCTAGAAATATCAAAGTGTCATAATTCATTGTTTTCAAAGAAATCAAATCATTTAGGTAATTTAAAAAATACGTTTTCATTTTTATTTTGAAAAATACTCTATTCTTCAAATACACGATCTCTAAAAATTTGTTGTATTTTAAAATATAAAAAATTATATAAATTAAGCTAGAAAATTATCATAAAAAATAAATTGTTATTAAAAAAATTGAAAAAAATTAGTTAATTTAAAAAATACTTTTTCACTATTATTTTAAAAAACACCCTATTCTTCATTGTATAGTACACGATCTCTAAATGTTGCACTTTTAAAAATATAAAAATATTATTTAAATTGAGGTAGAAATATCAAAGTGAAAAATATTTTTTTAAATTTTTTTTGAATATTTAGGTTATTTTAAAACATGTTATTATTATTATTTTAAAATAACCCTACTCTTCTAGTATAGAACACGACATCTCAAAAAATTGTTGTAATTTTAAAATTATAAAAATATGTAAATTAAGCTAGAAACTACGAAGTGAATAATACATTCTTTTTTAAAAAATTGTCATAATTCATTGTTTAAAAAAAACTTCAAATAATTTAAGTAATTTCAAAAATGCATATTCATTATTATTCTAAAAAATACCCTATTCTTCTAATGTTATAGTACACGACCTCTACAAAATTGTTGTAATTTTAATAATATAAAAAAAATTATGCAATTTTGGCTAGAAACTTCCAAGTGTATAATGCATTAATTTGAAAAAAAAATACTTCAATTAATTTATCTTATTTTAAAACACATTTTCAATATTATTTTGAAAAATACCCAATTCTTCTAATATTATAGTACACGAACTCTAAAAAATTATTGCAATTTTAAAAATATGAAAATTTTTGTATATTGAGCTAGAAACATCAATTGTCATAATTTATTGTCTTAAAAATTTTCAAATAATTTAGGTAATTTAAAATGCATTTTCATTTTTTAAAAAAAAAAACCCTATTCATCAAGTGTATAGTACACAATCTCTAAAACATTCTTGCAATTTTAAAAATTTATAAAATTAAGTAAATTAAGCTAGAAATTTCAAATTTTATAACACATTATTTTCAAAAAACTTAAAATAATTTACGTAATTTAAAAAAATATTTTTCATTATTATTTCGAAAAATACTTTATTTAGAGGTTTTATGATGTTAGGTTTTGGACTTGATTGTGTTAGATATTTTGAATTTAGGTTGTATGTGGCTTGGTTTGGAATCACCATGGGATATGTCTTTGTGTTTGTAGAATGTGGAGTTAATTTGAATGTAATTGATCCTATGTGTGTGTGTGAAAATAGCATTTTGGAATTGTGTCTTGTGTTCTAGTTTGATTGCTTGTATGCTTTTGTGTATGATGAAAGGTTTTGAATGGACTATATGAGATTAGATAAGGGGTGAATTTTTGTTAGCGTTAGAGTCATGTTGATGCAATTACCTCTATGTATGTGAATTTGGCAATTTGTGATGACTTGTTTGAGTACTTGCTTGGTGGGGCTTTTATGAAAAGGCATAATGTTTGGAATAGATAGTATGTGAAATATAGAATTGATGTGGAGGTGCATTCCTTGGTGAATTAATGTTATGTGGTGGTTTGGGTTGAGAAACAATAGGAAAAAGTATGGGTGTAATTGAGAAAAAGTGATCAATATTAATTCCCCTGTTTTGGCTGAATTATTTCACAGATTGAGCAGGATAATTGACCTAGTTCCAATTGGATTCTAGTTTCGTGGTCTTTTATAAAGTTATAGATCATTTTGTTAGCCTTCTAATGCCAGCAGTTTCACAAGAATCCAATATGTATAACTTGAGTTATAGGTGAAACACTAAGAGCTACCAGATTGAGTTTTTATCATGGGCAGGTACATTCAAGTGAAATTATCTACAAGAAATGGATTGATTCAGATCTAGGGTTATGAATATAAGTTGTAGATAATTTTATTAGCTTTCATTTGCCACTGATTTCACCTAATTTGGAGGTCTACAACTCAAGTTATGGCCAAATTACAAAGGGGATGCATTTTTGAGTGAAGCAGGAAATTCTGTTGTTTGTGACTGGCGCTCAAGCGCCAGAATGGGGGGCTTGAGCGCCAGAGCAAAAATCCTGGCAGCGTGTAAAAGGTGTCTGGCGCTCAAGCGCCAGAGCCCTACACCTGTTTGACCTGTTTAACTTGAAAAATGCAATTTAAGCCTAATTAACCTATTCTTAGGATTGAAATGAATAGAAGTAGGTCCATATGAGTTAGAAACATGCAATAGGATCATGGAGATGTTGTGATGTGTGTTATGACTTGTATGGCAAATACTTTGGTTTATGTTTTATATGATTAAGATGTGATGAATGATGAGTGTTGAACATGTTGAATGCAATTAATGTGAGATGTATGTTTGATGCATGATAACATGTAATGTGGAAACAAATGATAAGAGAAATGCTTTCCCCATCAACATTGGTTGAGTAAGTGGGTTGAGTCCCGCCGGAAGTAGACCAGGTAAGTGGACAAGCATGGAAAAGAGAATAATTGGGGGTTATTATCTAGATGGGTAATAACTCTTGCAGACCTGTAATGGGTGTTGACTCTGAATAAGAGAAATGATTTGGGGGCTATTATCGAAAGGGGTAATAGTTCTTGCAGACCTGTAATGGGTGATGACTCTGAGAAAGAGAAATAATTGGGGGCTATTGCCAGAAAGGGGTAATAGTCCTTGCAGACCTCTAAAGGAGGCATGGACTCTGGTTAAGGACGCTTACCAAGGTTTGCAGAGAGCTCTATAGTGCTATTGCCACGCACATGGTGGATTTCCGTGTGCACCGGGTTTCCCGCTAAAAAGAACTGAAATGAAAAGAAATAAAAAGGGATCATGGCATGCATACATAATTGATATTGTCATTGCATGCATTGTATATGAATGTGTTGTTTGTATGTGTATCAACTATGTGTATGATGTGTGATTGCGAGGGCGTATATTTGAGGAGTTTTCCAGTTAGACTGACTGTAATACTGATTTAAAATGTTTTTAGTTAGACCGGGGGTTACTCGGTTATATGTTTTACATATAACTGACGGTCTCAGTATTGCAGGTAGCGAGAGATTTTGGAGCTAAAGCAATGGATGAGGAAAAGCTATAGGAATTCCTTAGAAGTAGCCATACATGGCGAAACTAAGATTTTTATTCAGATATTATATTGTTCAGCTGTATAGGAAATTATAATGTAATAAAAGAACGTTTTCACTTGTATTTTAAATGAAACCAAGTAGTAAATTTTGGTAGTTTCAAGAAAAATTTTAAGTATCAGATTTTTTTTAAAGGTAATATTTTTCGTAACTACTCTTTACAAAAATTAGGGTGTTACAATTTAGATAATGTAAAAAACGTTCTCATTTTTTTGGAAAAACACCATATTTTTCAAGTGTATAATACACGATCTCTAAAATAGTTATTACAATTTAAAAAATATAAAAATGATTTAAATTGAGCTAGAAACTTCAAAGTGAATAATATATTATTTAAAAAAAATCAAATAATTTAGGTTGTTTAAAAAACGCGTTTTCATTTTATATTTTCAAAAACAACATATTCTTCAAGTGTATAGTACATGATCTCTAAAAAAATTATTACAATTTAAAAAATTAAAAATTATGTAAATTGAGCTAAAAACTTCAAAGATTCATAATGCATTATTTCAAAAAACTTCAAATAATTTAGTTAATTTGAAAAACGCGTGTTTATTTTTATTTCAAAAAATTATCCTATTTTCAAGTTATAGTACGGGATCACTACAAAAATAGTTGCATTTTTTAAATATAGAAAATAATTAGGTAAATTGAGATAAAAACTTTAAAGTGTCATGATGCATTCTTTTCAAAAAAATTTCAAAAAATTTAGGTAATTAAAACATCATGATTTCATTTTTGTTTCAAAAAACACCCTCTTCTTCCGGTGCATAGTACACAATTTCTATAAGAGCTGTTTCAATTTTTAAAATATAAAAAAAATATGTAAATTGAGCTAGAAACTTCAAAGTGTCATAATCCATTGTTTTTAAAAAACTTGAAATGATTTATGTAATTTAAAAACCGTGATAAGACACGATCGATTGGTCTCTGAAAAATTTGTTGCAATTTTTAAAATATAAAAGAAAATTATATTAAGCTAGAGACTTCAAAGTGTCATAATGCATTGTTTAAAAAAATTCAAATAATTTAGGTAATTTATAAAACACATTTTTATTTTTATTTCGAAAATATCATATTCTTCAAGTGTATGCTACACGATCTCTACAAAATTCATTGCAATTTTTTAAATATAAAAAATTCTGTAAATTGAGCTAAAAACTTTAAAGTGAATAATACATTATTTTTAAAATTAAAATAATTTAGTTAATTTTAAAAATGTGTTTTATTTTTATTTCAAAAAATACCATACTTTCAAGTGTATAGTACATGGTCTCTAGCAAAATTTTTCCAGTTTTTAAAGGGTTTTGTTATCCATTGCCCTTAGGACAATGGTTAAGCAATCCATGAATAGAAACTTGGTATTGAAAAGCGTCAAGTATTTAATGCTACGAAATTCTTTTTAATTTATTTTAAATGGAAAATTTCTATTCATAGATTGCTTAACCATTGCCCTAAAGGCAATGGATAGAAAAATCCTTTTTAAAAAAAAATATAAACAACTATATAAATTTAGCTAGAAACTTCAAAGTGAATAATAAATTCTTTTTTAAAAAAACTTCAAATAATTTAGGTAATTTAGAAAACGCGTTTTTATTTTTATTTCGAAAAATACCTTATTCTTCATATGTAAATTGTACAATCTCTAGACAAATTCTTGCAATTTTAAAAGTATAAAAAATTATATAAATGAAACTAAAAACTTCAAAGTGAATAATATATTACGATTATTTAGTTTAATAAAAAATTATAATACTAAGTTTGGTCCTAGTGTATAATACATACTTTTTTAATAATGGGTTGTTAGACACTGTTGAAATCCTGGATTCTGTCAAGTATAAATGTTAGAAGTAGATTGGGGGTGGATTAATTCAGGGGCAGATTATGTTGGTAATTGGTAAATTGGTTAGGTGATCCTTTGCATTGTATTATCAACTGTGGTCGCTTCTTTTTTAGTAATAATATTTCTCTGATTATAAAAATAAATAAATAAATAAATAAATTTTTAGCTTTGTTTTTTGAATAAGTAAGAAATTTTATTAAAAGATAAAGTACCAGAAGTACTCAATAAAAAAAATCTACATACTAAGCAAAAGAGGCAACAACAAACACAGCCCCCAAGAAAAGCAAAAGGACATCTATGCCTATCATAAACAATACTTTGTTTTACAAAAAAAAAATAAAAATTAAGAAACTTGATAAAAAAATGTATTTATTAAATTTAATTGAGGATTAGTGTATCAATTATTCGATTCAAATCAGTAATATATGACTTATCCTTTATTAAAAATGAAGATCCTATATCGTTATACTGACTCCTAATATCATAATTGCTTGACGAGACGTTTGAGAATAAAACCTAATTGGGTGTTACATAAAAATAATGTTGTGGCTTTTCTCCAAATCATTTATTCATAATTAGGCTAGCCTGACTCTTAACCCTTGTGTAAAACGAAATGAACCCATTCTTTTGATAATGATTGTTTGGGTGACACTATTATCACCACATATTTTAAAAGACACGTGTCATTTTTTTTTCAACCCTAACCTTCAACAAGATTTTGATATCTGGGTGAAACTAGATTCTCAAATTTTGTTAGTACAAAACACCACACAAAGAACTCTCAACCTAAAATCTGATTAGTGGCAAAATAACATAAAACCCAATTTACACAAAATCTACTTCATTTGACGTCATTTTACACACATTAACACAATATTCCTAAAAAGTACAATGTAAAATAGTTGAAAATGAAATTAATATTATATAAATGTAGGTAAAATGGTATCAAATTAAGTTTGTTTTGCAGAAACTGAGTTTTATATTGTTCTGCGACTCTCCGAAATAGGTGTGGTGACCCGTCACAATTAGGCACGCCTGCACATATGGGTTCGTTAGATTCCACCAGCTTTTAGAATTGCTAGACAACTTTTAGAATAGTAAATAAATAAATGTTTCTTTATCGCTTACTATATATTTGTAAAATTATCGTTAATTTAACATCATTTACCGGCAAAGCACTTTCCATCTTTGCAATTATGCAACAATGGGTGCGTTTTGCAAATGTCATCGATCGTGTAGGTGGACAGTAGTCCATAAAATCTGTAGGGACAAAAACTGCAGAAGATTCAGATTAAACATCTTCAGCGATTTAACTTGATTTCTACTTCTGATTTCGATAGATTTTTAAACTTAAAACCAATAAATAAACAAGGAAACAAATGTAAAACTCAGCAGAAGAAATAAATTGAGCCTACATGGTAGAATCAATTATCTAATAACAAGATCTTCTATGTCCGTTAGGGGATCTGCATTTCCAAGTGACTTGTCAGGTAAGTTAACCACCAATTGTCCGCATGCGCCACTTATGTCCTCACCCATCTGCTTCCGAACAGTTGTTCGAATATTATAGGTCCCTCTAAGGATTTTCTGAAATTCTGAGACTTTCTGCTCATTAGTAGGTTTGAATTGACTCAAGATACCAATAGAGTTGAAAGGTATTAAGTTCACTACCTGCTCCATAATGCAGACAGTGTCAAAAAGGTTAATAGCATTGTATAAATGAACTGGAAAGACAATCATGTTTCAGGAAGAAAAAAAACGGGGGGGGGGGGGGGGGGGGGGGACAAAATGCACAAGGCTAACAATTCGAGTGTTTACCACTTGAAACGTCTCTAGCAGTTTCCCCAATTGGTGGGCATGATGCTCTTCATCATTTACCCCATCAAGCATTATGTATTCGATTAATATTTTCTGCTGACTGAAATTAAGGAAGAAATATGTATGATTCAAACAAAAATCGTTAAATTGTTCATAATGTTATAGAACAAAAGTTCACATATTACTCAAAAGTAATATGAATGCTGAATAATTACCTCCTCCTTTGATATTCTAGTAGCGAATCCATAAGTTTTTCCAAAGGGAAAGCACGAGCAGCAGGCATTATCTGGCAGCGAATATCTTGGGCGGGTGCATGCAGTGAGACTGCCAAGTTCAAGCCAGGCAGATCATTATGAAGCTTGTTGATAGCATGAATGATGCCAACCTATTACAGGATGCAAATATACCCTCCATAAGCCAGAAATTTCCAGCATTCAAGAACTTTTACTTAAAGAAATTTTGTAGCCGAACAACAGAGATGGCAAAGACAATGTCCCAATCAGGACATGGACAGCTAAAATAGAAAATAAATAATGCAAGTCCAGGGCATATTTTTACCGTTGAGATGGTAATCCTTTTCAGTGACAACTGAAATGGCGATCCAGTCATGGCACGGACAGCTTCTACAACAGCAGAGTAATTGTTCAGAGGCTCTCCCATTCCCTGTACGAAAGTAGTTTATTAAACTGCAAACTGGGTATTACTTTCTAGTATAGTGACACATGTGGCACTTATTACAGCTTTAGAATAGCAGAATAGGGATATGGATGGATCATCAGAAGTTAAAGATAAACAGCACCATCATGCAGTTGGTATTAATATTGAAATTTATGAATATTTTCTATGTTATTGGTAAACTTTTTGATGGCTTAGATCCTCTGCAGTTATCTTGGTCCACACAACACGTATTAAAAAAGACATACCAGGGGAATAACAAGGAAACATTACACCATTAAGGTCTCTAAGTAATATTTTAATAGAATTCTGGGTTTGTTATAGTTTCTTCGATATAAGAAGATGCAACCCCAAAATAAAAATGACAGGAAATATACATCCATTCAATTGATAAATGATAAGCAATTTTTGCGCAACTGTTGAAGATAATCAGACAGGAACTACTTTTATTTTCCTTAATCTCCTAATTTTAGTTTATATATGAAAACAGAAAAAAGCAATTAAGTTTAATAGGTTTTCCAATAATTTGTGCATGTTGCATCAATGCGAGTGGTTAGACAAGATTGATACCTATCAAGTATCAACTAGCATCAGTAACAAAGTTCATGCTTTTAGACATAATAGCAAATCATAAATTAATAACAAATATTCAAGGGCATAGAACAAAATGGCAAGGAACTAAAGAAGACTATCACAATTAAATCTCTTAACCTCCCTTCACGGTCACGCACAGATAAGACTGCCTCTAAACATGAACTACAATTGAGATAAAAATACCATAATTACCATAAAGACAACATTACGAATTTGTGAAAAAGCAGAGGCATGCACCAATTGTTCCACAATTTCTCCCGATGATAAGTTATTTTTGAATCCCATGCTTCCAGTTGCACAGAATTTGCAACCCATTTTGCATCCTACCTGATTCATCATAAAAACTCAATTTAAGGTGAGGGAAAAAACATAAATATAAGAGGAAGGGGGCAGGGGGAGCAAACCTGAGATGATATACACAAAGTTGCTCTTATACCACCAGGACGGGGTTTACCAGCATATTTGCCTAAACGAGTATCATACTTCATTATCACAGCCTCCACAAAAGCTCCATTCTGACAATAGAAACACTTATAAAATTATTGTACTTGAAATGATTTAAGCACATAACTACATAGACATAAATTATCACACAAGATAAAGCAGTCACAAGGTAATTCCAGTAACTGATGAACAGAGAATGCGACTTCACATAATTTAGCAAATAGTATAAGATGAATAAAAAAGAACTGTTGGCTCTCAGTGTAATCTGAAGTCCAGCATCAACAGATTCATAAACAACAACATTTAGCAATGCTACACATTATTTTTGGCATCATGTGTGGGTTAAGCTCATCATGCATGAAACCCTATTTTTATTTTTACTTTTGCAACAAATTTCTATTAATTTAAAAATCTAGTTCCAAAATTTCCCAACGCAAACCCTTACAAACCAAAAAGAGCATAGCTGACTCAAAGATGCACAAGTAAGCTTTAGATTATAACCGGGAAAAGGAAACAAATTTATCCCATTTGTAAATAGGAGAATATGTTACTATTATTCAAAGAAAAAAAAAAAACAAAGAGCGAGAGAGAGTGAGAAAGTACGTGGAGCTTGATGAGGAGCTTGGATGTGAGATTATCAGCAGAGTGGAAAACAGAGTGTAGAGAGGAAGAGAGAGCGGTTTTCAAGTTGGAGCGAAGCAAAGAGTACGCTGATGAAGGCAAAGAAGGAACCTGTTTCTCCCAATCCCATTCACAATCACCGTTTTCGTGTTGGTTTTGGTTTTGGTTTAGATTGAGAATCACATGTTTCCATATGATTGGAATAAACTTTGTGTCAATTCCACTTTTCTCGAATTCACTTCGCATTTCGCCGCCGTCGAACACCGATCGGATTCTCATCCTGCTTCCTTCACCTTCTCCTCCTGCTCTTCCGATTCGGTGTTAACTTCGCTGGAATTTTGATTTCGAATATAATATATACAAACATAAAAATAACTTTACAAAAACAAATAAAAACACATTTAATGATAATTTCTCAGTTTTTCTTTTTTATTACCACTAGTTTCTCAAATTTGGCATACGTGATCCTATCATCTTATTCAGGTCTTATACCATTAAGTTAACTCTTAGTATTAATGATAATTTCTCAGTGAATAAAATGTTAAATTTAAATTTTGTTTTTCAAATATTAATATAATTAATGTATTTATTAAGAAGAAAAATAAATAAATTATTCATAATAAATTAAAAATTACTTTTTTAGAGATAGTTACACCAATTTCTCCTAAAATTTATACTTATTACACTTGTATGTTTGGTTTTATTAAAAGAATAAGATAAATTTATTAAAGTGCCCTTAACTCTTCAAATTTTACGTGGGTAAATGGAATAAGAGTTAATGTTCATTGAAAAAAAAAAAAACTTACTTAAATAAAGGGTATTGTTGGGATATTATCATTAATTGAATTAAAATTATTTAATTTTTATTTATATTTTAAACCAAGCAATTTTATTTTATTTTTTATTTTTGCTTATAATCAATACTGGAGGTAGTATCATTTTTGATAAATTTAAAAAATGTTATATCCTCTTACTAAATTTTCGTATAAATCTTCATGCTCACTTAATTTTGACAATTGTCATTTATCTTTTATTAAGCATTTTGAAATGATAAATAATAATTGTCAAAATTAAATGGATAAAAAATTTAAAAGAAGATTTAATAGAAAATATAATATTTCTCTTTACTGTTGCTTTTAAAAATTTAAAATTTTATTTTGAATTTGACCATAACAAATTATTGTTAGTATATTTTTCTCATTTTTCATTTTTTTCGCTTTCGCTTTCATCATGCACGGTTTCCTATTATATTTCCCATTTCTCGAAATATGGCCATAAAAATTTTCATGATCCAACCATGAAACATCTTGCTACCCTCTCCATCTTTTCAAAAATTTAAAACATTAAACATGGCTATGAAATTTTCATAGTTCAGCAATTAAGGGTCTGTTTGGTTTGTGAAAACATTTTCAGTTTTCATTTCTTATTTTTATTTTCTGAAAATAATTTTTGCTTTTTAATTTTTGAAATTTAGAAAACATGTTTGTTTTGATATACTATTTTCCGATCTCGGAAAATAAAAATATTAAAACGTGTTTGATTCATTAATTTTTTCTGGTTAACGGTTCATTGACTTTTAACAAATTAAAATTTCTTTAAATAGAGTTTTCAAATATAATATAAATAAACTTATAGTTATGTACGAAAGGTTAAGGTAAACATATACATATATATGAAATCCGTTCAAAAAAGAGCATATAAAGATAAATAAAAATATTTTATATTTAAAAAGCCAAATTAGTAAATTGATCTTGTAACTTTTTTTTGTTTCATTTTGGTCCTGTAACTTTAAAAAGTTTTAATTAAGTCCTATAATTCTGCTCTGGCGAATAAATTGGTCCTATTTTTATTTTCCGGCTAAACAGTGCTAAAGTGGCCTTCACCGTACACATGGACATCTAGGTGAACGCTAACATGGATCCAGTCAGCAGGCTCACGTGGATAATTAAAAGATTAAAAAAAAAAAGAAAAATAGTTGAATCAGCATAAAATTAGAGTTTTTCAATTGGGAAATTTCAAAAACAAATGTATTCTTCTCCAGCTCCATGTTGATTTCATTGTTGGTTGTGGTTGTTGTGGATTATTAACGGTTTCGTCTCGTGTCTTCTCATGGCATCACATTCGTCTTCAACCGGTGATAGTAGGTTTAAGTCCACCGCAAACATGTCCCTTGTAAAGCTTATATGCCTGACCTCAAACATTCTTTCCACACCTTTGCTGAAAATGACCATATTAAAATTCACTAAAATATTTACAGGACCAAATTGAAACTCATTTAAATAATTATAGGACCAATTTGAACTCATTAAAACCATGTCAGCGTCTACCTAGACATCCACGTGTCCGGTGAATGCCACCTCAACACTGTTTAGCCAGAAAATAAAAATAGGACCAATTTGTTCGCCAGAGAAAGTTACAAAACTTAATTAAAACTTTTTAAAATTACAGGACCAAAATGAAACAAAAAAAAATTACTGGACCAATTTACTAATTTGGCCTATTTAAAACTATGAACATTTTTTTAAAAAATATATTGAAGAAATCCTCGTTGGGTGTGCTCCTTCACCGACTCACTAGAACTCCATCACCACTCCTAACCACAAATTTGATTCACCCACTCTCCTCCCTGCAACAGCAATGATATTTTTCTTGTTAATTATGCGTGCTTGGGTATTTGAAAAAGGTGTTTTCTTCTCCACTGAATCGATGCTCTGCTGCTGAACGTATGTGAATGTCTACTTGGGTTGAGCCTACTTTCTAAATCGTCGGTGATGTTTTTCCTAATCATTTCATTAGTGGTTCAATATCAGATATACAGAGATGATAGACATAGACAAAAAAAAAAAAAAAAAAAAAAAGCCTCCGAAAATACTGGCTAAATAGGATATTAGGATTCGAAGCGTGAGATAAAGTTATTTAAAACTCTTCTTCTATTTATTAACAATTTTGCCACCGTATCCTTAATCATTTTCATTTTCAAAAATTTCCAAGGAAACGTTGAAAATGGCTATTTTTTGTTTTCAGAATTGGACTCATTTTCGAAAACATTTTTATCGAAAATATTTTTCAAAATATAACCGAACGTGTTTTGGGCTCTGTTTCCTTTTTTTTTTTTTATCGAAAATGAAAACGAAAAATGCTCAAATCAAACAGGTTCTAAATGTTTTGTTGTTTAATTTTCTTTTCTACAACATTTTTTTCATTTTTCATTTTTTTTTCTTTCTCTTTTTTCATGTACTATTTTTTATTTATCGAAATATGGCTATATGGACGGATTCAGAATCGTCGAGTGCGGGGGGACAAAACTTAAAATAAGAACGATAAAAAATATCAAGTATAGAGTAAATTTATAAATAAAGAAAAAAAATATATAAATTTCAGAAAAGAAAACCAACATGAAACACAAAGTTATAATTCTTCTAAGATTATAAATTTAATATTTCGTTCATAAATACAAACAAATAATAAGCTTTTAATAATATTAAAATAATAATAAAAATAGCTTATTGTGAAAAATTAAATATTAATTTTTTGAAATAAATTATTTAAATATTATTATTTATTGACATTTAAAATAATATAAATATATATTTTTTATATGTTTATAACTTTAAATATCAAAAAAAAAAATACTTTTGATAAAATATAGGAGAGAATGAGTACTTAAAAAAATTTAAAAAGAGAAAGATAAAACATAAAAAAGGAAAGAAACACGAGAAAGTTTGAAAAATAAGTTAAAAAAAAAACGCCAATAAGTTGGAAATAAACAGTGAAAAACCACCATCTAGGGGTGGTTCAAACACAGAACCTATATTTTTAGAAGGGAGGCTCCCCTCTAAATCTGTCTCTATATGGCCATAAAAATATTTCATTATCCAATGGTAAAATATTTTGTTGTTAACTCTTTTTTTATTTATGGGATATGAAGATTTGTTGCTCATTATTTTTTTATAATTAGACATTTAAAATATGGTTAAGGAAATTTTCATGGCTCCGTTATGAAATATTTTTGCCGACTTTTTCTTATCCATAGGACATGAAGATTTGCTGTTCATTCCTTATTTTTCTATAATTAGTCATGACCCTGATGTGAATTGTGAAATATTTTGATGTTCACTTTTTTTTTCAAAGAGACACGAAAATTTTCATGTTTAGCCATAAAAAGTCTACTATCTACTCTTTCTTTTTCTTTAATAAGGCATTCAAAATACGATTATGAAAATTTTAATAGTCCAATTTTGAGGATTCTGTTGCTCACACTTTTTTCTGTAGTTAGACGATAAAAATATGATTATTGATGTTTTTCATAACTTTAGCCGAGCATAAAAGATTTCGTTGCTCATTCCTTTTTATTTGATTATAAACTTCTTTATGACAAATTTCTTAGTGGTTACTAACTTACTATTATACACTTATTGCAAGACATGAACACAAAATCACAAACGGATAAACGAAGACCCGTGCGTAAGCACGAGTCAAATACTAGTATATATATAAAAGCATCCGAGTCTACCAACAACCCCCAAGTTGATCCAACAATCTATTAACTTAATATCTCGATCGAGTCAATTGCTGGGTTGAGTCTAATAACATTGCTAACAACTAAACTTACCTAGAAAATATATATTTAAAGTTGGCAGTGGACTTGATTTTGAGTAGGTGTGAAAATAGGTCGGACCAAATCTAGGTTTAGCTAAATAATATATATTAATATATAAAAATAAATAAATAAATTTTACGATTATCATTTAGTAGATAATAAATCTAATTTAATGAAAAATAATAATCTATGTATTTAAATAAGGCATATCTATTTTATGATTATTAGAGCTGAGCCTAATTTATAAGCCTATGGATGCTGGAATTAGCATCACCCCAATTAAGAAGAGGACCATCATTTTTTGGACGTCAACATTCGAATGGTGTCTTTGGACAGTGTCGTCCATAGAATAAGAGTAGTTTTTTTTTTCTCATTTTTACAATTCCAAACTCTAATGTTGGGAAAAATGATGGTCTCATTCCTAATTTGGGTGGTGTTAATCCCAACATCCTAGGCTTATCATAGACTCATTTTTCATGCTAAGTCTAGTATATTTCAAAGCTTATAAAGCCTGTAAGTATATTTGTGAGTTTACTTTGTCCTAAAACCTCTATAAAGTCCAACAATTCTATCTTAAATAGGTCAACAAGATGCTAAATAAGGTAATAGACATTTTTTTAACAAGTCTCTCAATAGGCATAATTTAATTATTTTACATTTAACCAAACCAAAAAATCTATTGCATTTGCCTAGTAATAATTTATTAAATGTTATTACATGCCATATACAACATATGTCACAAATATATGTTTTTTTAATCAACTAAACAATATTAGATATGATACTAGTCCTAAGATAACATATAATGTTTAGTATGATATAAAGTGGCTTAATACCTTCAAAACAATGAAAAAATTATTATTAAAATAAAGCATCGATTAAAAAATTAGAAAGCTTAAATGGAATGACGGATTATTTTTTCTCTGCACTTAGTTTAACCCTTCTTTGCAAGCACACTTCTTAATTTTGTATATTTGTCTCTTAAATAAGTTAATATATTTAATTAATATTAATTTATATCATCTTAAATTTATTTTCTTATAAAATATTTAAATATATAGATTATTTTTTCATTAAATTAGATATATTATCTATCATATGATAATCGTAATATATATATATATAGGGTTCAAATGACACCGGTATAAGTTACACCAACTCAACATTAAATTAAAACTACTTAACATATAAATTATATTTAAAAATTTTCATATTATTCGAGATCGTTTAATACTCCATCAAAAATGCTTATTATTTTCATATATTTTAAAACTATATTTTACGTTATCAATAAACTTTTTTTAAAGGCCTAAAGCTAACATTTTTTACTTAAATAAAGTTTTTTAAAAAATTTGAACTTAATCTTTTTATTAAAATGGTCAAGTTAAACCAAACTCTAAAGAAGTCAGTTCATAGTCTCTATTTTTAGCCGACATGCTATTTTCCACCTCTAAATTTTTGGGAAGCACTCTTATGGTATTGATCTGGATAGGTAATTTGTTATTGAATTTTTTATCTTTTTCATTGTTTCTGGTTATTAAAATAGTGTGAAGCGAACTAATAATCCAAATGTATCTGATAATGAACTATTCCAAATGTATGATTAGTGTCAACGATTAAAATATTGATAAAAAATTAATGAAATACTAAATGATTTTATTTTTATATAATTTAAAATTGTGTATCTCATGTTAATCTTTATATATTATTATTATTTAGTGATCGACAATATTTAGCTTGATGAATCTAACACTCGTAAGAATTACATTTTTCTATTTTAATGAGAGAAAAATTACACAAGTGTTTTTTCATAATAATATAAGAGGCTTGTTAATTAAATTCATATTTTTTTACTATAATTGATATCGATTTAAAAAAATTTTAAATTAGCTAATCTTGGTAATTTTTTTTGAAAACATCTATCTAAAATTACAAAAGTTGCATTTATTTGAAAGTCTTTCAATTTCATTAATCTCTCTCCGACTCCCAGTCTCCTGTTTTAATAATCTCTATCAATATCTGATTGATATATTTTTCTACTTTAATTATTTCTTGGATCGCCATATTTTTTTGAAAAAAAATCTTTAAAAACTATTAATATTATCACCACTGATACGTATAGATCTCAGATTATCAGCAGTAGAAAAAATATTAGAATAAGGCGGCTCTTTCAGTGTTCAGTTCTGGCCTCTTGGTGGGGAATTTCAAAATGGGCTATGATTTTTATATATCTGTTATTTATAAATATAAATTATAATTTAATAATAAAAAATTATTATTATTAAATATATTTATATATATAAGTTGAAGATTGTTATATTAATTAACAGTAATTGTATAGGAAATATTATCTTTTTAAAATAAGAGTGGTGATCGATTATCTATACCTTACTTTGAAAATCATTGTAGGGTTATAAAAAAATGAAAAATAAAAAAATAATAAAAAATATTAAAAATAATTTATATAAAATGAAAGAGGGAAAAAAATATCTAGATAAATGAGAGATAAAAGAATTATGATTATTTTTTGGTAAGGAAAATGTTATGATTATTATTTATATGGTTAAATATGTTTTTGTCCTTTAACTGTTTCGAAAATCTGTTTTTAGTCCTTAAACTAAAAAAAGTATGTTTTTGGTCCCTAAACTATTCGATTTGTTTACTTTCAGTCCCTCCGTCTAATTTCCGTTAAGTTTTTGATGACATGGCTAACGGGATAGTTTAGAGACCAAAAACATATTTAATTAAAGGTGGGTTTTAGGATGGTCGCGAAAGTTTTAGAGACCACCATGGTCCTCACACGAAGGCCCTTAATAGTAATTTTAAAAACACACTTTACTTTGCAAAGAAGTCCTACGTAAATGTGATGACCTAGGTTTACAATTGAGATCGGGTGTTGCTCAAACGGAGATTGCTTGCTTTGACTACTGTTTGGTTGTCGCATCTACAGGGCGAAATCGATCAACTGAGTTGTTGTGAGTTGCAAGCGGGAACTGAATCGATGGAAGGAAGAAAATGCCTGTCAAACCCTAATGCCTCTCTTTATCTCTGTCAAAGGGGGTTCAACTGCTGATTCTGGCAAGAAGTGGAATAGCAAGTCTAGATAGTTTCTGTTGCTCGACTTGGGGAAAAAGGAAAAAACATAGATTTGTGAAGCCTAGGGAGGGATGAGCAAGGGTAATCTACTAGAGGAGGATGCACGTGAGCTGGATTAATTTCTTGTAGTCGAAGTGCTTCGTTCAAATGTCGCAGCCTTGTTTGTTGTGTGTGTCTCCTTCCTTGGGTCCGACCTCAAAGCGTCTCCGACAAACTGTTTTTGCACTATGGTGTTGTTTACTTTGTTGCTCTTGTTTTGTGCTATGGTTGGTTTCTTGATCTCTTGTTTGGAGGTTAAGGTTTCTAGTTTTCGAATCACGATGTTTGTTTGCTCTGTTTTTCCAAATTTATCTTTGGTCACATTAGAGTTAGAGATGTTCCTTTGTTAGATTTGGTGTCTTTTTTTATGTATGGAATGGAAGATGTAGAATATAAGGGGAAGCTTGATCTAAAATTCAATTGAGTCCATAATTTATGTGTTAATGAATTTGCTCCTCAGAAATTAGATCGGTTTTTAATTTTATGGGTTACTGATTCGGTTCATCAAAAAAGTAATTCACATAAATAAAATTGATGTTATAACTAAAGCAAAATGTATAAAATAGAGAAATGGAAAGGACTAAGTTTAGTGGATCTTATAAACAATGAAGATTCTTCAAGCAATCTTTAAAAGTGAAAATGCTAGATATCTAATGGTTAAAGAACATAATGTGAAGATTGTGAACAAAGAACAAAATTGCAGATACTAAGTAAAAATGAACACGTATGCATATAAAAGTAAGGGTTACTTTGTAAATTTCTAAACTTAAAATTCACCATGACCACTTTGAGGGCGAAATTTCTGCAACCACCATAGACAACACCTTTAATTAAATATGTTTTTTTGTCCCTAAACTATCTCGAAAATATGCTTTTAGTCCCTAAATTAAAAAAGTATGTTTTTGGTCCATAAACTATTCGATTTGTCTACTTTTAGTCTCTTTGTTAGCCACATCATTAAAAACTTAACGAAAATTAGACGGAATCCCTAGCATGAGAAATCGAACATGATTGAGAAATCACATTAGAAAACGAACTCGAGATTGCAAAGGTATGGATCGAATAATCAATTGAAGGCAAAGGTGATGCGGTGCGGGGAATCTGAAATTGAATTTCTCAGGAAAGAAAATGAAGGAAAAACGAAGAATGAAGGTGAATTTTCTTGGAAAAAATTAATAAAACACAGAAAAGAAAGGGAAAGAAAAAAAATGTGCACGGAAGGTGGTAATTCAGGGTGGATGGAAAGGCTCAGATATCATATTAGGAAACATGATATCAAGAAAAATGAGAGAAAATATTAGAGAGAATTAAGAGAAATAAGAACTAAAATTGAAATTGTATTAGAATGAAAAAGTGTAAGTGAATACAGTGGCAAATAGACTTATATAGTAGTAGGTCATCTAACTACCAAACTAACTCTATAATAACTAACTACATATATCTCTAATACCAATAGTTGCCTAAAAGTGGATTTCCGAATTTAATTTAAAAGAAAACAATTAATAAATTAAGAACGGTAAAAACAAAAGTTAATTTAAATTACACTTTTGGTTCTCATACATGGCCAATGTCCAATTTTAGTCCCCTATTTTCTATTAAGCGCTTCCAATCTCCCACGTTTTCTTTAGTAAGTTTCCAGAATTCTAACGAACTGTTATTTCTTGCATCTTTTTTGTAATCTCACTGAAAAAACATTATACAATAGTTTGGTTTGTCGGAGTTCATGAAACATATATATTTAAAGTTGACAATAGAGTTGATTTTGGGTAGAAGTGAAAACAGGTTAGCCCATATCAGATTTTAGCTAAATAAGCTAGACATATTTTATTAGAGATAAGCTTGGTTTATAGGCCTATGGATGTTGGGATTAGCACAACCTCAATTAGGAAGAGGACCATCTTATTCTGGAAGTCAGCATTCAAATGGTGTTTATGGAAGGTGTCGTCCATAAAATAAGAGTAGTTTTTTTTCTCATTTTTACAATTTCGAACTATAACGTTCGTAAAAATGATGGTCTCATTCTTAATTGGAGTGGTGTCAATCCCAACGCCCTAAGCCTATCATAGACTAATTTTTTAAGCTAAGTATGACCTATTTCAAAGCTTATAAAACTTGTAAGTCTATTTATGGACTTCATTTGTCCTAAAACATCTAAAAATGTCAACAGACTAATAGGCCTTTTTTTGAACAAGCTTTTGAATAGGCATAGTAATAATTTATTAAATGCTATTATATATCATACACAACAAATATCATAAATGTATTTTTTTCAATCAACCAAACAATATTAGATAGGATACTACCCTTAACACAACATATAATCTTTAATATGATTCGCTAAAGTGACTTAATACCTTCAAAATAATAATAAAATTATTATTAAAATATAGTATTGATTAAAAAATTAGAAAGTTTCAATGGAATGATGGGTTACTCCTTCTCTGCATTTAGTTTAACCCTTCTTTACAAGCATAATTATTGATTTTGTATATTTGTCTCTTAAATAAGTTAACATATATGATTAATATTAATTTATATCTTCTTAAATTTGTTTTCTTATAAAATATTTAAATACATAGATTAATTTTTTTCTTCATCAAATTAGATATATTATTTATCAAATAATTATCGTAAAATTTATTATATACATATATATATATATTTTATTTTTTATAATTATATTATTGTATTTTTATATTTAGAGAACGTATTATATATATAAATAAATATTAAACTTAAAGAGACTAGCATTTTAAAGGGCTATAGCTAACATTTTTTTTTTTTGCATAAATAGAATTTTTAAAAAACTTAAACTTAATCTTTTTATTAATCAGGTTAGATTAAATCAAGTTTTAAAAGGTTTATAGTCTCTATTCGGCCTACGGGCTATTTTCCATCTCTAAATTTTTTGGAAGCACTCTTATGGTATTAATCTAGATTAATCTAGATAGAGAAAACCAAGTGATTAATGCCATACATAGCTTAATAATGCATGTTTTTTAAAAATATTTGTCTATCTGGGTGGGTAATTTGTTATTGAATTTTTATTTTTTTTTCATTGTTTATCTGGTTATTAAAATAGTGTGAAGCGAACTAATCCAAATGTATTTGATAATGAACTATTCCAAATGAATGATTAGTGTAAACGATTTAAAATATAGTTAAGAAAATTAATAAATATTTATATAGTAATAGAATCAATTTACATTCATTAATTTTGCGAACACAATTATTAAGACTTTGTTTAGTTAAGAAAATGTTGTGTGTTTTGAGTTTCTTTTGTTATATGTAAGTATAAAACTAATACAATAATAGTTTCGTTTTTTCACTTTAAAAAACTGTACATAAAAAATTGAATTTTTACTATGTGTAATAAAATGCGAGTTTCATAATTAGCTAAATAAATTATAAATTCATCTTATGCAATATGAGCGAACATAAAAATTAACAAACTAAATACATACAAAAAAAATTGTTTTTTTTTTTTGCTAAAAAGACAAACAAAAACTTGTGGCTGCGTAGGATTGGTGGGAGTGAGTCATAGAGTGCACTTGTCAAATAGCTAATGGATGAAGCGTGTCATTCGTAGATCCGATTGCTTCTTTCTAAATTCTAAGTCACATCTAACTAGAAACGTTTTCCGCGTGTAATTTATTTATTATTATTTTTTAAATTTTTTTTTAGAATCAACAGTGTTTTTTTTTTTTTAATTTTAGGTGCAAAATTAACAAATATTGCATGAGTGATGAATGGTTGAATACTCATTTTGATATTTTATTTAGAAATAATTTTTAATAATATTGAAAATGAGAAAATAATATAAAGTAAAGTGTTTAAAATGTAACTTTTTTAGAATCATACTTATATATCTTTTTAACAATAGTATAATATTTTTATACCAGATTATAAAAAAAAAAGATAATGATAAATTAAGTGCATGTTTCGGGATCTAGATTTGTTGCTGTTACAGCAACATACTGTTCCCCATCTAACGATTATAACAATAACATGTTTTTTTATGTTATCATTTTTTTCTCAAAGTAAAAAAATAAAAGTTAAGATTGAGACACATCATTAGGGTTGTTACAGCACCAAATCCATTTTCATGTTTAATTAATTTTGAGCATAATTAATTCTGTTAATTGATTATGAACCAAATTGATTACAAGTAGAATTGATTTATGTTTGAAAAGTTAGAATTAAAAAATTGATTATAAGAGATAATGATGTTCGGATAATCTATTAAACATAGATTTTATAGTGTAAATATGATACATAATTAATTATAGAAAAATAAAAACAGTAAAAAATTATTTTTCACACATATTGAATAAAGATTTCGTTGCTAAAAAGTTTTAACAACATTTTAAAAAAGTGTTAAGAATTATTAAAAAAAATTGTCTTTTTATATTTGTAATTGTTTTTTTAAAAAGTTTTGTAAAAAGGACGTATTGCTAAAAAGTAACTATGATATAGTGAAAAATGGTACAATAAAAAAGTTGAAGGCAAAACTTGTGCAATTAAAATTTGAATTATCAAAATCGTAGAATTTACAAAATTAAAAGACCATAAATGCATTTTTGTTTTTGGTAAAGTACCATAAATGCATTTTAAGTCTTTTTTTTTGTTGTCAGATCCGGGATAGGTTACATTACAAAACTAAATTGATTCTCTAGGTTGCATTTAAATATTTAATATAATTTCACATAACATTTTAATAGTGAACTTAGTAAGTAAGATTTATTTGAATATTTTTTTTTAGTGAATGTCAAGAATTTGTCAAATAACATATAGAAGTGGAATAAGGTGAAGTTGTTGAATTTAAAGGGTGGAATTCGATTTTTAGTAATATAGACTTAAGAAGAGATTTAATATAATTTATGTGTGTTTTTAACTGATAAAAAATTATTTAATAAATTATATGACATGTGCTATATTTTAATCACAGTGGATCCGATACTTTTCAGACATATGGAAACTCATTGTGCTACTAGTTTTTCTTTGTCAATTTTTTTTTTATACATTAAAAAATATTTTTTTTCCTACCATAAATATTTGGTATCGGTATTTTTTTTTAAATGAATGAACGGCTGCTACTTTAAGAAATAAGTAATTAAGAACCACTAGAGTCTCTTCTTTTTCATAGGGAAAAAAAAATACCTTTATTATTGTTTTGCAAATAACTCCTTTGCTATAGATAGATTCTCATATAGACTCCTCAATAGTGAACCAAAAATAAATTCATTTTTTATTGGCTTTGGCTCTCCCTTGTCCTCGTGGGACTATATTTTTCTCGAGCATGCTCTCAACTTATTCATGTTTTGAGTTTTAGTGTGTCTATTTTTTGGGTAAATACTGGGATAGGAGAAGAGAAAAAGTCGAGAGTGAGGTTCGAATTTATCTATTTCATTTAATTAATTATAGTATATTTTTATCATTATTTTCGATAAATAAATATGATACTCATGGTGATATTATATTAACAATTTTTTATTTAAGTTTCATTTTATAATAAGTCACCATAAAAAGGAAATATAAGTTTATTGGGAGTCGGGAATGGAGAGGAAGAAGCATTGAATAAGCGTGGATGGGTGGTCTCCTCCGTGGACTCAGCCGTGAGCACAGTGACAGACTCAGATTTTGGCTATGCTTTCTAAATTGTGATTTGTAATTCAAACTACTAAAGCAGAGTTTGTTCACGATTTTATTTTTCTTAATTACCACTTCAGTTCTTACCCAACAAACTTTCAACCAGTTTCAGAATAATTGATCCAGATATATACAATAACAAAGTTCACCTGTCCAAAAAGAAAATCAGTGAAAATGAAGCTTGAGAGATCGTTGGTGAGCTTGTTCTTTCTAGGGTTTCTTCTGCTACCTCTTTCAATGGCGAGATTCGTGGTGGAGAAGAACAGCTTGAGGGTCACTTCGCCGGAGAGAATCAGAGGCACACACGATAGTGCCATTGGCAACTTCGGGATACCTCAATACGGTGGTAGTATGGCCGGGAATGTCGTGTACCCGAAGATTAATAGAAAGGGTTGTACAGAGTTTGATGAGTCTGGGATTTCCTTCAAATCTCGCCCCGGTGCTCTTCCCACCATCGTTTTGCTCGATCGTGGAAGTGAGTTCTTCTTCTTCTTCTCCTTCTTTTTTTCTTTAGTTTCTTTTTAATCTTTCACTTCGTTCTGCTTCTCAGTGAGCTGAAGTTTAATCTGCTTATTTCAGTTGTAGTTCTATGTGTGTACAGAATATGCTTCTTCAAGCTAACTTGCTCACTTCAGTAACTGCCTTCTTCGCAAAGCACTTTACTTAATATAGTCGGATTAACTCCTGTGATTGGCTTTTAGCTTTTTGTAATTTTCAAGGAACTCCCCTTTTCTATAATTGCCCCATCAGTTTATTTGGATGTTTCATACTTAATTTGATGTCTCAGATTTTTGTTTGATAGTTAACTACGTAGAAATTTTAATTCCTTTTCCTTATACTTTTGACCCAGACTTTTAATGTTATCTCATGAATCTGTGCTTTCTTGTATTCTTTTGCAGGTTGCTTCTTTGCTTTGAAGGTTTGGAATGCCCAGAAAGCTGGTGCTTCTGCTGTTCTTGTTGCTGATGATATTGAGGAACCTCTGATAACCATGGACACGCCTGAAGAGGATGGTTTGTCTGCAAAATATATAGAGAACATAACAATACCCTCTGCTCTCATTGAAAAAGGTTTTGGTGAAAAACTAAAGGATGCCATAACTGACGGGGAAATGGTCAATGTCAATCTTGATTGGAGAGAGGCTGTCCCACACCCAGATGATCGCGTGGAGTATGAGTTGTGGACCAACAGCAATGATGAGTGTGGAGTTAAATGTGATATGTTGATGGAATTTGTGAAAGATTTCAAAGGAGCAGCACAGATACTAGAGAAAGGCGGTTACACTCAGTTCACACCCCACTATATAACTTGGTACTGTCCTCATGCATTCACATTAAGCAAACAATGCAAGTCTCAGTGCATAAATCATGGAAGATATTGTGCTCCGGACCCTGAGCAAGACTTCAGCAAAGGTTATGATGGGAAAGATGTTGTTATTGAAAATTTAAGGCAGCTATGTGTTTTCAAGGTGGCAAAAGAAGCCCAAAAGCCTTGGGTGTGGTGGGACTATGTCACTGATTTTCAAATTAGATGCCCAATGAAGGAGAAAAAGTACAATAAGCAATGTGCAAAGGCTGTCATTAAATCACTGGGTGAGTGAATCGTCATTAATGCTTTTTACAGGGATTAATAATTAATAATGCCTTTGCTTATATGTGTATTCAATATCTTCAGGTCTTGATATTGAGAAGATTGATAAGTGCATGGGAGACCCAGATGCTGATGAGGACAATTCTGTATTGAAAGAAGAGCAAGATGCCCAAGTATTTTTCTTTGTTACTGCTTTTAATTCTTTGAATCAGTTTAGTTATATAGATGTTTAACAAAACTAGTTTTTGTAGATTGGGAAGGGATCGCGAGGTGATGTTACCATATTGCCTACTCTTGTTGTCAATAATCGACAATATCGAGGTTTGTACTTTATGCTTGTGATATAGATTGTGATCTGAATTTCTATTTCTAAAAGGAGCCTTTATTCTTTCCAGGAAAATTAGCGAGAGGAGCTGTTCTAAAGGCTATTTGTTCTGGATTTGAGGAAACTACTGAGCCAGCTGTTTGTTTGAGTGGTGGTAAATGTTTACTGTTTTTTGTTATATTGAAATAGACTTTCTAAACTTGTTGATTCTGGGCATAATTCTAGCTGAGTGGCATACTTTTCTGGGCAGATGTGGAGACAAATGAGTGCTTGACGTCCAATGGTGGTTGTTGGCAGGATAAAGCAGCTAACATCACAGCATGCAAGGTATTTGTCTGTGTGCAAACAACTATCCAATAAGAGATCAATACAAGTTTATTTATTTATTTTTGTGTGCTTACATGTGTATATCTGCTCAGGATACATTCCGAGGGCGAGTTTGTGAATGCCCTCTTGTTGATGGTGTGCAGTTCAAAGGAGATGGTTATACAACTTGTGAAGGTTAAAATGATTTAAACTTCACTTTTTTGCCTGCATATTTACTTCTACGAGGATATACTATTACTATTCCTTGTTTATTGCCTTCACTTCTATGTCATGCGTAGCGGGGTGTGACTGGTGATCCTCCAGTTGTGGGACACATGATTCTCCCCCCCACCCTTATCCAAACCAAACCCCCTTCCCTAAAAGGAAGTACACTGATAGGTTTGTTTAACTAGTTTCTTCTGGGTTTGCAGCCAGTGGACCTGGGCGTTGCAGTATTAACAATGGAGGCTGTTGGCATGATGCTCGTAATGGACATGCATTTTCTGCTTGTTCGGTTAGTAAATATTAAATTTCCTGATCCAACTTCACCAACTTATATTGTCTCCGACGATTTTTTATTTCGATGGTTTAAGTTCTATAGACTTGCAAGCCCCATACTAGAAACTCAATTGTTGCATAAATTGTTTTGGGAACAGGATGATGGAGGCATTAAATGCCAGTGTCCTGCTGGGTTTAGAGGTGATGGTGTCAAAAATTGTGAAGGTGAGGGGTCCTTGTTTCTCTGTTACTAATTTTTTGAGCCTGTAGCAAATCCTGGTAACTTATTGAGTTATATAGATCAGCATGGTAAATACTATACTCACCATGGATAAAATCCTGGACTCTGTTTTATATACTTTCATCAATTGTGAGTGGACATGTTTTGTTCTTGAATGTCTTCTATGAGTAAGTATGAATCCATTATTTATTGTTCTGCACTTGGAACTTATTTCTGGAACCTTGTTCAGAATTTTTTTCCTGCCTCTTTTGTTGTACATAATATGCCATGTCCTCTCAGTTTGTTGAACTAGAGACACATATTGCATCCTCAGACTAAGTAAGTGAAATGCTACACTTAGATAAACTATGATATAATTTCATATCATTATTAAAGTAGCTGTGGGGAAGTCCATGGTTTTGAGCATGCATTGTGAACTCGATACCTAGTGAATTTTCATCTGAGAAACTGACATAAACGTTGAATATCTGAAGTTGAACTTCTGTTTCATCTTTACAGACATCGATGAGTGCAAAGAGAAGAAAGCTTGTCAGTGCCCACAGTGTAGCTGCAAGAATACATGGGGAAGCTATGAGTGCAGTTGCAGTGGAGATCTTCTGTATATTAAGGACCATGATACCTGCATTAGTGAGTTGAATACTCAACTTTTTCTATTACCAGCTGCATCTACATATGCTTGTTTCATGACCTTTATTGGATGATCTACAGGTAAAACTGCCAGTTCGGGAAGATCTACTTGGACTGTTTTTGGGTTGGCTATAATTGGCTTAGTTATGATTGCTGGTGGGGGATACCTCGTGTACAAATATAGAATAAGGGTAAGCTCTGCTGCAGTCTGTCATTTTGGTCATGTTATTGGGGTGCTAAATGCTAAATTTTTATAGGATTATGGTGTGCTGAGTTGTCCATCATTCCAGACGTGTTTAACTGAAAAATCACCCAAAAAAAGACCCAACTGATAATTCATTTGTAATTTACTTAAATTATTTGGCATTTTCGTTTGTGGTTTTGCAGCAATACATGGATTCTGAAATCAGAGCAATCATGGCACAATACATGCCCTTGGACAGCCAAGCAGAAGTTCCAAATCATGTCAGTGATCAAAGAGCGTGAAAGACGAAACAGGTCAATCTCTTGGGATCTCTATGGCTTGTAACACGGGTTGAGCTTTTGCTGTGTGCTCTTTGAGCATGTTGACAATTACAATGTTGTCCCGCCCTTTTATTTTTGGTGGAGAATGCAGCTTTTTGTAAATTTGGAAGGGCAAACCGAGGTGGTATTTTCACTAGATTCTAGGATTTCTGTTTACTAGACCTGTTGTTCCATGCACAAGATTGTAACTTAATTGTGGTATGATACATGCATGTCAACATCCTAATTGTATTCCAATGCTCTCCTAGTCTGTAGGCTTTTCTACCTATTTTTTTTTTATCACTTTATTTGTGGAGGCTGCGTGGAATTGCATTTAAGACGTGAATTGCTGTCTGCATTAGTGTGATTTCTTTCTTATAGTATCAGTATCAGATTTACCACGCTATTTTAATGAAATATGCGGCACCAGCTATATTTATGGATCAAATACGTTAGAGCAATCCAATTAGTGTGTTTTCTCGTTTGTGAAACAGACTTTGTACTCAATAATTGGCACAACGGATATTTTTCATAGGCTGCATCCTCTCTAATTACAGGAAATTTCTAGTATGACAGGGGAAATCCCACTATTGAATAGAAGTGAAACTCCCCAATCTGTAAGGTTTTGGAACGAGAACTTCTGGAATTTATGAAATTTGAGACGAAATTTTCTGCTCCGGAATCAAATACATCAAGAGAAAAATACATCATTTACTCCTCAAGTTTGCAGGGTTGTCCTGACGTTAGTTTTTGCTAATGTGGTTAACGAAAATCACATGTGGCTGTTAAATGTCCCGTAAGATCCTTTGCTATGTGTTGGTCAATTTTGTAAAAAAATTTAACCAAGATTATCAGTTTGAACTTCGAACCGCAAATTATGTTGAAAATCATATGAAGTTTTAGCGTGATATGGAGGAAGACGAGAGTTCTAGTCAAGTATTAGTATACAATATTATTATTAATGCTCCCGATTATTATCTAAGAGCAATGCTATATCCTCCTAATAATTCTCTTAATTATCTTCTTAATACTGTATAGAGTATGAAATTAAATGTACTTTCAATCTTGAAAATATAAAAAGCATTGAAAATATTCTTTAATAAGTAATTAAGAGGATTTTTAGGAATTGGAGGATTTAAAATTATTCATTATCTAATGATGGATTCATTCGTGGAATAAATTCAAATTGATGTATCAGTTGATAAGAATTAGATGACTTTTGTTTGATTGATAATTGATTAATAAATCCCAACCATAATTTTCAGGCTTAATGCAAATTATTCAAATGAACTCAGCAAAAAATCATAAAATACAGTTTGCATTTGCTATGCTATGATCTTCCTATAGTTGTTTGCTTGGAGTACTAATGTTGAGGTTCACTCCTATGTTTATTCCATTGTAAGCAATCGGAGCATACATCCACATATCGTCAGAGCTCAGAAGCTGTTACAATTAAATCAAAATATTGTTGGGGAAATTTGTTTAATCATTTTCTATTGCAAAAGAATAAATAAAAAAAAAAAGTATTTTAAATGGAAGGGAAGAGTTAATTACTTTAATTTGGAGTTGCAAAAACTTGACATAGTGAACAGCTTCCTCAAGCATGGTGCTGATATCCACCTAGAGTTGAGAATTTGAGTATACTAACTTATTATTTAATTAATAACAGTTCAATTTAATACTAATAGACATTGAAAAAGCTACCTTGGTTCCATTAGGGACAAGATTTTGTAGAATTCTCAACCTTTCATTTATTCTAGCTCTTCTCCTCTGCCCAATTCAGAAGGGAAATAAAGTCAAAACCTTTTAGACAATGTGTGATATTATATTCTCAAACTTGAAATGGCACGCACAATTTACTAGCCAGGGTATTAAATAAGTGTAAATTTATTAAATCAGATGGTATGCTTCGCATGGACAATCAGTGGTTTCAAACTCGAAGGGTCATCTTAGCAAAACCATTGAACCCTTGCATAAAGACTTGGTGGATCACTTGCAGGATATTTTTTAGCTTTTGATTTGGATGTTAAGTTGAGAGTTGCAGGATCTTCTGCTGCGCTCATGCTTGAAGATGTCACTCTATTTTGCTCCATAGAAACATTTGATTCATCCTCAGAGAAGCAACTGATAGCGCTGCTGTTATCTTCAATAGTATTGCTCCTACAAGCACGTTTTGGATCCTTCTTGGATTTACCATTCTTCCTGTTGTTTGAATCCTACATAAGAAAGTCATTATGAGAACCCCACATACTTATAAAGATAAAATAAGGAGATAGATATTAATTTATTCCTCAAAAGATATCTGTTATTATTTTAGCCCTTAAAAAACATTAAACATGTCATCAAATTAGTCATTCATTTATATAAAGGACTAATCTAAAGACTTCAAGTATATGTTTAGTTAATAGTTGATAAACTAACGTTTGGGTCAAAGAAAAAACAACTTCTTTTTCCATTTAAGCCCAAACCATGGTTTGGGAGGTTTGAGAGTTAAAATCATGTTAAAAGATAGCTCAACGTGATTTTGCCGAACATTCTATTCTCGTTGGAAAGTTTATTTACACAACATGCTATCAATTTTTGAGAACTAAAAGAATGACACAAGCATCTTTGTCAACATTTTGATCCCAACTTCAAACACTGAAATATTACCAAATTATTCCTCAAAAATAAAAATCCTTATCGTCAGTAAAAATATTTTTAAGTAAACATTAAACCAAATACACAAGTAATTAGGTTATGAAATGATGATAATAGATTGTAAAGGAGTTAACTTATTCCTCCCTACCTCCTCCGGTGAGATCTTAAATCTTTTGGCTGGGTTGGTGCTTCTATCCATTAGCATTTCAGACTCCAAGTTAACCTGAAAATGGTTGTCAGCAAGAACAAGTTTTTGGGGATGTGGACCTGAGTAGTATTCATCAGAGTTGTTGTTTATATATATGATATGTTGGCATAAATTTTCATTTGGTTGATAATTAAGTGTACTAAACTGATTTTGGGAGCAAAAATTGATTTTGGGATCAAAGGAGTAGGATCCGAATCCCATAATACTATTTCTATCAGTAGAGGAATAGAAAGAATCAGTATTATTAGCAGGTTTTGAAGGAAAGTATGATGAGTTGTTAAAAATGGAATTTGCTGATAGGTCCTCCTCCTGATCCTGTTGGAGAGAAACAGAGTAGCAGCAGAGTCCTGTTGGAGAGGAACTCCATTCTATTTCAGAAATCTCCATATATATATATATATATATTTTTTTTTTTTTGTTTTCAATGCTTGGCTTCAAGCTTGAAAGAAAAAGTGAGAGGAGTTGTATTATATTTAAACTCATTACGTACCCAACAACACACTGCATTTCATAAAATTTTGAAGGGATTTTGGGAGTTGGGACCACTTAGAGAATCCAGCTCAAATTCTCTATGACTAACTTAAAATTGTAACCCTTAGCTTGCATGAGGAATTGGGCTAATTTATTATTGTGAGCAGAATAAAATGTACAAGTGATGATCAGGTAGGCTAGTTGACCTTCAATATATCAGAGAAATGACAAAATTAGATGAGGGATTAGGGAAATGAAAGAATTAATATATACTATAGTAGTATATTATCTGAACTAATTAATAATTTTAATTTATTTGAGTTCGTGCAAGGTGTCTGACATTCTAAATACATTTTATATTTGATCCAAATCTCACTCAGATTTGCCAGCCAATTCATGCATCCCTTTAATTAGAAATTAGTCAGCATTCTAATGTTTATTTGGAACTCATGAATAATCAAGATTATGTTTGAGTTTTGATCTTCTTACAGAATTCTACTATAAATCCTTTTAATATTTTATAAAATAAGAATTAAATAAAAAAAATAAGTATAGTTATATCTTAAAAACATAAAAAATAAATAATTACTTTTACTTAGTTTTATTCTGTAAAAAAATTTATAGAAAGAAATACGTTGTTGAAGGATTTAGATTTATTGTTATGTTTTAAGTTTGAAGTTGTTGTTGGGGGATAACTGACCTACTTAGCTACACGTTTTGCAGACATTATTACGTCATGTCAGACGATATATATTCTGCAACCAAGTTTCCAGCAGTTTGATGGATCAGATATCTGAATTAAAAATATAGAAATCAAATCCACATTTTATACATTTTTTCCAACAAATACATTTTTTTTTAATTAAAAAAAAAGTTTTTTCGCACCAAGAAAAATTTAGAAATTAAATATTTTTATATTAGAACTTTCTTATTAAGAATTGATAATTGATTTTGAAATGCCTAATATTTTTGTTTTATTATATGCAAGTAAAATTAAAGTATGCTTGAATGTAATGATCAACAACTTACTTCTTTAGAATGATTTTATCGAACAAAAAGTTAATTTTAGCCGAATTATGCCTTGGAGGAGGGGTGATTTGAGCTAAGAGGGATAGAATTCAACATATGCATGAGGGATTTATTGTAGGGTGAAGGGGGTTGGTTCTTCCCTTGAGAGTGAGGGTTTAAAGAAAAAAAAAAAAAAAAAAGAGGAAAAGTGAGGGAGAGTGAGAGAGGGCGTGGGGTTAGAGGGAGAAGTAGTGAGTAAGTATCTTTTTGGCTGTGTGGAAATGAGAGGGTGTAGGGAGAAGTGACTGTAGTGAGTCAAGTTAGTCTTTTAGGACTTCTTAAATTGTAAGGATGTCCCTGTTTGTTCTCATTTGGCTAAGGACCAAAATGAAATCTTTAAATCGTCTAAACCTTATGAATTGAAGATGTGAAATTGTACATGAGTCTTTCCTCTTCTCTCCGGTGTGTGTTTTTGTTTTAGTGTTAGTAGAATTGATTTTGAAAAATGTGATTTTATAGAATTGATTTCGTGTAAAATTAATTTAGAGTAACGTGATTTATGTTCGAGGATTTTTATCTCTAAAGCAAGTTTAGAGTAAAAATACAGTGTAAATTTTTCAACCCAACGTGAAAGCAAGTCTCAAATTGCTTCAGCCAAAATCAATTTTAGCAACCCAAAATTAATTTTAACTTTTTCTCAACGCAAAAATAAACAGCTGATTTATCAATCAAAATTGATTTTAGCTCTTCAAAATCAATTATGCTCCAACCCAATATTTTTCCAAACATGCACAATGGAGAGATTAAATTAAAAGTCTCTTAACCTCTTGTCCTTTTATTTAAATGAGCTTTAATATTGTAACATCCCAAATTTTTTATTTTTTGAAGTAAATTATTTAAATTTACAAATTGGTTCTTAAGGGGACATTTTGGAAAGAAAATGGGATTTAAAGGGCTTACTTGCAAATAAAGGAAATAGGAAGAAAGGACCAAATTGCAATATTTAAAAAGTCTGAAGTAGGGACTTGTTAGCAACTAAGCAAAACTTGCAAAAAGGGAAAAAATAAAGCCCCTCATCCTTCTCCTTCACTTCACGCCCTCACTCCCTCTCACTCTTACAATTTCCCAATTTCATTCTTATCATCTCTCTAGGGGCTCATCTTCCACCTCCAAGGATCAAGCTCCTCTTCCTTAAATTCTCCATTGCCATGACTTGGATCTTCAACCCCAAGCTCCCATGTTGTATAGGTAATCACATGCAACCCTCTTCTCTTCTCCTTTAGCTCAAGTTTCCATTTTGGACAATGGGTCTCAAAACCCTTCCATCTCCACATGCAACCAACAAATTGGGTTAATATGGGTGTGGATGATTTGGTATTGGTGGATTTTAGGGATTTCAAGTACTCTTGGGTAGAGATTGAAGAGCTTTGAAGGAAATGGAAGGAGTTGTGTTCTTGGGGCTCAAACCAAGGTAATCCCAAAAACTTAAATCCCCAACTAGAGTAGCTAGATGACCATGTGAATGTTAGGTCTTGAATGAAATTGAAGTGTTATTTGTGTTGTTAGTTTAAGGATTCCAACTAGAGTAACTAGATAAGCATTTGCATATTGTTTGATGTTTGGATGAAGTGTAATTGATGGGATTGATGTTGTGGGACTTGATTTGATGATGAATTTGTGTGCTTAATCATGAATATAGGTTAGATCAGGTTTTGGGTGAGTATTGATAATGGATAATTATTAAATTATTTTGTGGATAATTTGAATATATTTTAAATGATATTATATTTACTTTTTAATTAAATTCTTCTAAATTTAGTAAATTCAATACTTAGCTTAATTTGAGAGACAATTGGTTGATTATTTGAGTTTGATCCTTATCCTGTGAATTGATTAAGATAAGATTTGATCTCTAAATTCTTGGGTTGTAGGTAATTAGATAAAGGCAGGGAAGATAAGGGTGAAGAAAAAGGAGAAAATCTCAAGAAATCTTATCTTATATTATAAGGGTGAAGAAAAAGGAAAAAATATCTCAAGAAAATCTTATCTGATATTATTTTATCATATCTTGAGCAAAAGATAAACCACTTGGGATCTCTTTAAAAAGCCCCATTCACTCACAACTAAGGGTGCCACATATTTGGGGTTTTAGAGAGAGTTTGTGAGAGAAAGAGCAGAGAGAGTGGATTCTAGCGAGAGCATATGATTCACAATTGAAACGACATCTCTTCAACTTGTTTTGTATCGTTAGCTACCATGAATAGTTAATTTTCTATGTTTGAGATTGAATGTAATTAATCAAACTCTCATACTCTATTAATCTTTTATATAGTTATTGTTTATTCATTCGATTTAAGTTTTCATCTCTTTGCTTAATGCTTATTTTAGCTTGATCATCTATTGCATAATTTTAGATTTTAAAATACTTCGAGATAGATAGTGATCGACTTGACTGCCATTTTCGAACGAACACTTTTTCTTAAAGCGGGAGTGTTTTCATTTAATTCAAGAGATTGAGTTTTGTGAACAACTACTCTTAGGATCATTAAATTGAGAGATCGTTTAATGTGACTTTAGTGTGTGCATCAAATCGTGGTTTATTCAATAACTATCCCTAATTGATTGTAGAGTATAAGACGGAGATTTATGAAGTTCAATCCCAAACCCCTCAAATATTGTTGTCTCAACCCCCAATTTACTTCTTTGCATTCTTTTATTTTAGTTTATTGAATCCTTTTTATTAAAACTTTTATCGTTTTAATTGCTTGATAATTAATTATTAGTTAAAATCTAAAAATATGCTACTCCATGTGGTTCGACAACCTGTTCTTCCCTTTACTATTACTAGTTGACTTTAGTTCATGATAAAGTATCAAAAGTTTTAGATGCTTGAAATGGGAGGTTTTTGGGTTTTCATATGAATTAATCGATTCAGATTCATGAGTTATTCGATTAAGAGCATTCTGAAGCTGAATTTCCGAAATTCTGCACATCTTAATCGATTAAGTTACGCGAATAAGACATTAAAAAATTCTGAATTTGACTTTGTGGTCTTCACAAGAGTTGTAGATAATCCGTTTAGCTTTCAAATACTTTTGATTTCACTTAATTTGGATGTCTACAACTCTAGTTATGACCCAATTATTGAGACGGGGTCAATATTGAAGTGCATGTTTTGTTGAGTGTACTTTCCTGTCAAAGGTGACTGTTTTGACGATTAAACTTTTAGAACTGGGTTTTGTGGTCTTCATAAAAGTTGTAGATAAATTCTCTTAGCTTTCAAATACTTTTAGTTTCATTCAATTTAAATGTCTACAACTTTAGTTATGGCCCAAATACCAAGAGGATGAATTTTTGAGTAAAACCCAAATTTATTGTTCTTGTCAAGTGATTGATACAATTGAATGACTCATGATTTATGCTTAAGAAGTTGAATAACATGTGCATGATAATGTTGGATGTATGATAACATGTAATGTGAAATGATAATGAATGATTTCCCCCATCAACTTTAGTTGAGTAAGTGGGTTGATTATCCCACCGGTTATACACAGGGTAAGTAGACATGTAAAAGAGATTGAAATGTAGGGTTTCCTAGTGAATGAGGAAAGATGGCCTGAACCAGTAGGATCTCCCGGTAACCGGGGTTAAGATGGCACGAAAGAAAGGACTATCCCAATGACTGTGGTTAAGATAGTCCTAAGTTATCCCAATGACTAGGGTTAAGATAGCCCGACAGTTTTAATCACGGTAGAGACGTTTGTCGTGGTCCTAGTTTGAGCTTAGTTGTGTGTTGCTGCAATGCGCCTAGGGAGGAGTCTAGTGCACGAGATTCCCAAAAAAGACTAAAGAAAAGAATTTAAACAAGTATGATAATGAAAGATCATGGCATGCATACATTTATATTTGTCATTGCATGCATTATGTTTGTATATGTTGTATTGGACGGATTGTGTGATAGGAATTAAAAGGGGAGTTTTTCAGTTAGACCGATTGCAATACTTATTTAAAATGTTTTTAGTTAGACCGAGGGTTACTTAGTTATATGTTTTACATTTAACTGACGGTATTAGTATTGCAGACATAAGAAGATTGTGAAGCACAGACAACTGATGAAATGAGTTGTAGGATTTTCTTACTTATAACCATACATGGCGAACCTAAGCTTTATTTTCAAATATTAATTTATTCAGCTGTATAAGAATCCGTATAAATTAAAAGAGTTGTAATTATTATTAATTATTGTAAAGCAAATTTTAGCTTCCGCTTGTGTTTGAAAAAAAAAATGGACTAAAAAAAATTAAGACGCTACAAATATTGTCATGAAATTTTTTTTAGATTAAAATGAATACCAACACTATTTTTAACTTTTAGGGGATGTTACACGAACTTTTTTGAGAGCAATACATTATTGACTTTGAAGTTTCAAGTTCAATTTACATAATTGTTAGTATTTTTATAATTGAGCACAATTTTTTAAGAGATCGTGTACTATCATTTCAATAATAGGGTATTTTCGAAGAAAAAAAAACACGTTTCAAAAATCACTTAAATTATTCGAAGTTTTTTTTAGAGCAATTTATTATTAACTTTGAAGTTTTTAGCTCAATTTATATATTTTTTTAGTTCTTTTAGAATCAAGCTCAATTTTTTAAGAGATCTTGTACTATACATCTAAAGAATATGGTGTCTCTTAAAAAAACTATGAAAATGCGTCTTTTTTAATTACTTAAATTATTCAAAGTTTTCTATAGAGCAATTCATAATTAACTTTGAAGTTTTGAGCTTAATTACATAATTTTTAAAACCAAGCTAAATTTTTTAAGAGATCATAAACTATATACTTGAATGATATGGTACTTTTTGAAAAAAAACATGTTTTTTAAATTGCTTAAATTATTTGGAGTTTTTTTAGAGCAATGTATTATTAAATTTTAAGTTCCAAACTCAATTTACATATTTTTTAATGTTTTTAAAATTATCACAGTTTTTTAAGAGATCGTATATACACTTGAGGAATATGATGTTTATCGGGAAAAAAATGAAAACGTATTTTTTAAATTACATAAATTATTTGAAGTTTTTTTAGAGAAATGTATTATAATATTTGAAGTTTCCAGCCAAATTTACATATTCTTTTATATTTTTAAAATCAAGCTTAATTTTCTACGATATTATGTATACACTTGAAAAATATTGTGTTTTAAAAAATAAAAATGCATTTTTTAACTTACTTAAATCATTTGAATTTTTTTTTTTGAGAACAATGTATTATTAATTTTGACATTTCGAGCTCAATTCACATAATTTTTAATATTTTTATAATCGAGCTCAAAGTTTTAAAAAATAATGTAATATACACTTAAAGAATATGATTTTTAAAAATAAAAAATAAAAAAATATTTTTTAAACTACTTAAATCATTCGAAGTTTTTTTTAGAACAATTTATTATTAATTTTGAAGTTTCGAGTAAAATTTACATGTATTTTAGTTTTTCTAAAATTGACCTAAAATTTTTAAGAGATCGTGTACTATATACACTTGAAGAATATGTTTTTTTTTTTTAGAAAAATGAAAATGCATTTTTATAATTACTTAAGTTATTCAAATTTAGAGCAATTTATTATTAACTTTAAGTTTTGAGCTCAATTCACATAATTTTTGGTATTTTTAAAATCGAGCTCAATTTTTTAAGAGATTGTGCACTATCCTCTAGAAGAATATGTTGTTTTTGGAAGGAAAAAAAACGCATTTTTTAAATTACTTCAATTATTGATTTTTTTTAGAATAATGTGTAATTAACTTTGAAGTTTTGAACTTAATTTACATATTTTTTACTCTCTTCGTTCCTATTTAACTGTCTGGAGAGAGAAAATTAAATGTAATAATTGTTATAGTTTTCTATTTCCGGACAGTTAAACAGGAACAGAGGGAGTAATATATTGTATATCAAGCTTAATTTTTGAGAGATCGTGTACTTTACACTTGAAGAATATAGTGTTTTTTGAAGAAAAAAAATTGTTTTTTAAATTACTTATATGATTCGAAGTTTTTACAGCAATATATTATTAACTTTAATGTTTCGCACATGATTTATATAATTTTTAATATTTTGAAAGTTTCAACAATTTTTTAAGAGATCTTGTACTATACACTTGAATAATAGTGTCTTCAAAAAAAATGACACCATATTTTTTTAAATTACTTAAATTATTCCAAGGTTTTTTGGAGCAATGTGATATTAACTTTGAAGCTTCGAGATCAATTTACATAATTTTAATGTTTTTAAAATTGAACTCAATTTTTTGAGAGAATGTGTACTATACACGAAAGAATATGATGTTTTTCAATAAAAAAACTGAAAATACATTTTTTAAATTACTTATTTTATTTAGAGATTTTTTTTATTATCTTTGAAGTTTAGAACTCAATTTAAATTTTTTTTAATATTTTTAAAATTTAGCTCAATTTTTTTTGAGAGATCGTATTCTATATAGACCTAAAAAATATGGTATTTTTCAAAAAAAAATGAAAATACATTTTTTAAGTTACTTAATTTATTTGAAGCTTTTATGAGAGTAATGTATTATTAACCTTGAATTTATTAGCTCAATTTATATAATATTTAATAATTTAAAATTTGCAAAAAAAATTTAAGAGATCTTGTACTATACACTTAAAGAATAAGATTTAAAAAAAAATGAAAACAAGTTTTTTAATAGATCATGTAACACATGAAAAATAAGTGTTTTTCGAAAAAAAGTTTGAAACACATTTTTTAAATTACTTAATTTATTCGAAAAAAATTTAGAGTAATAAATTATTAACTTTAAAGTTTAAAGCTCAATTTATGTCATTTTTAATATTTTTCACATTGCACCAATTTTTTAAGAGATCAAGTACTATACACTGAAATAATAAGGAATTTTTCGAAGAAAAAATTGAAAACACTTTTTAAAATTACTTTAACTATTTGAAGTTTTTTTTAGAGCAATATTTTATCATCTTTGAAGTTTCTAATTTAATTTACATAATTTTAAAAATTTTTAAAATTGAACTAAATTTTTTGAGAGATCGTGTACTATACACTTGTAGAATAGGGTGTTTTTTGAAAAAATAAAAATAAAAAGGCATTTTTAAATTACTAAAATTATTTGAAGTTGTTTTTGGGGAGCAATGTATTATTATCTTTGAAGTTTTAACCTCAATTTACATAATTTGTAATTTTTTTTAGAATCAAAATAATTGTTTAAGAGATCTTGAACTATACACTTGAAAAATAATGTATTTTTCTAAAAAAATGAAAATACATTTTTTAAATTACTTAAATTATTCAAAGTTTTTTCTAGCAATGCATTATTAATTTTGACGTTTCGAGCACGATTTACATAATTTTTAATATTTTAAAAGTTGCAACAATTTTTTAAGAGATCTTGTATTATACACTTGTAAAATATGATGTTTTTTAGAAAAATGAAAAACAAGTTTTTTAATAGATCGTGTAACACATGAAGAATAAGTGTTTTTCGAAAAAAATTGAAAAACATTTTTTAAATTACTTAATTTATTCAATTTTTTTAGAGTGATATATTATTAACTTTGTACTTTAGAGCTTAATTTATGTAATTTTTTAATACTTTTCACATTACAACAATTTTTTAAGAGATCAAGTATTATACACCAAAAGAATAAGGAATTTATCAAAGAAAAAAAATGAAAACACGTTTTAAAATTACTTTAATTTTTTGAAGTTTTTTTAGAACATTTTTGTATTATCTTTGAAGTTTCGAACTCAATACATAATTTTAAATATTTTTAAAATTGAACCAAATTTTTTGAGTGACTTGTAGAATAGCGTCTTTTTTGAAAAAAAATAAAAATGAATTTTTTAAATTACTTAAATTATTTGAATTTTGTTTGGAGCCATGTATTATTATCTTTGAATCTTTAACCTCAATTTACATAATCTGTAATTGTTTTTTAAAATTTAAAACATTTTTTAAGATATCATGTACTTTACACTTAAAAAAATTTGTGTTTTTTGAAAGAAAAAAAAAGAAAATACATTTTTTAAATTATTCGAAGTTTTCTATAGCAATGTATTATTAACTTTGACGTTTCAAGCACAATTTATATAATTTTTAATATTTTGAAAGTTGCAACAATTTTTTGAGAGATATTGTACTATACACTTGATTAATATGGTGTTTTCACAGAAAAAGTGAAACCATATTTTTTTAATTTACTTATATTATTCGAAGTTTTTTTTTGGAGCAATATGATATTAACATTGAAGCTTCGAGATCAATTTACATAATTTTAATTTTTTTAAAATTGAGCTCAATTTTTTGAGAGAATGTGTACTATACACTAAAGAATACGATGTTTTTATAAAAAAACTGAAAACTCATTTTTTAAATTATCATTGAAGTTTATAACTCAATTTACTTTTTTTTAATATTTTTAAAATTCAGCTCAATTTTTTTAGAGATCGTGTACTATAGACTTAAAAAAATAGGGTGATTTCCAAAAGTAACGAAAGTATATTTTTAAGTTACTTAAATTATTTGAAGTTTTTTGAAAGTAATGTATTATTAACCTTTAATTTTTTAGCTCAATTTATATAATATTTAATAATTTAAAAATTGAAAAAAAAATAAAAATTAAGAGATCTTGTACTATACACTTGAAGAATATGGTGTTTTTTAAAAAAAAATAAAAAAGACATTTTTTAAATTATTAGATTTTTTGAAATTTTTTTTAAAGAGCAATGATTTATTATCTTTGAAGTTTTAACCTCAATTAACATAATTTTTAATTTTCTTTAGATTTAAAACAATTTTTTAAGAGCTCTTGAACTATACCCTTGAAGAATAAGGTATTTTTCAAAAAAAAATGAAAAATGTATTTTTTAAATTATTTAAATTATTCGAATTTTTTATCTAGCAATGTATTATTAACTTTGACGTTTTGAGCATAATTTACATAATTTTTAATATTTTGAAAGTTGTAATAATTTTTAAAGAGATCTTTTACTATACACTTGAATAATATGGTGTTTTTGAAAAAAAATGATAACACATTTTTTGAATTACTTAAATTATTAGAAGTTTTTCTATAGCAATGTGATATTAACTTTGAAACTTCAAAACTTCTAAATTAATATCACATTGCTCTAAAAAAATTCAAATAATTTAAGTAATTTAAATTTTTATTTTTATTTTTTTCAAAACCACATATTCTTTAAGTGTAATGTATAGTACACGATCTCTTAAGTAAATGAGATCGATTATTTATATGTTAAAAATAATGTAAATTGAGCTTGAAACTTTAAAATTAATAATACATTGCTCTAAAAAGAAATTTAAATAATTTAAGTAATTTAAAAAACATATTTTATTTTTTGTTTTTTAGAAAAACACATTAATCTTCAAGTGTATGACACATAATCTCTTAAATTAAAAAAATATGTAACTTAAGCTCGAAACTTCAAACATAATAATATATTTCTCTCAAAAAAACTTCAAATCATTTAAGTCATTTAAAAAATGCTTTTCCATTTTTTCGAAAGACACTACTTTTCAGGTGTATAGTGCATAATCTCTTAAAAAATTTGCAATTTAAAAATATTAAAAAATATGTAAATTAAGCTCAAAACTTATAAATTAATAATAAATTACTCTTAAAAACTTTGAACAATTTAAGTAATTTTAAATGCATGTTTTCATTTTTTTTGAAAAAAAAACCCTATTATTAAAGTGTTGATTATTAATATATTAAAAATTATGTATTGAAAACACGTTGCTAAATTACTTAAATTATTCTAAGTGTTTTTTAGAGCAATTTATCATTACCGTTAAAGTTTTGAACTACATTTATCTAATTTTTAATATTTTTAAAATCAAACTCAATTTTTTAAGGGATCATGCACTATAGACTTGAAGAATACGGTGTTTTTCCAAAAAAAAAATAAAAACAGTCTTTTATATTACTTAAACTATTCAAACATTTTTTTAAGCGATATATTATTAACTTTGAAGTTTCGATCTTAATTTACATATTATTAATATTTTGAAAATTTCAACAATTTAAGAGATCTTGTACTATATCCTTGAAGAACATGGTATTTTTGGAAGAAAAAAATGAAAATGTATTTTTAAATTACTTCAATTATTCGAAGTGTTTTTAGAGCATTTTATAATTTAATTTGATGTTTCAAGCTCAATTTCCCTATTTTTTTATTTTTAAAATTGAGATCAATTTTTTAAGAGATCTTGTACTATACACTAGAAGAAGATGGTGCTTTCCGAATAAAATAAAAACACACATTACTGAAATTACATAAATTATTTGAAGTTTTTTTTAAAAAAAAAGTGTATTATTAACTTTGAAGTTTTGAGCTCAAGTTACATAATTTTTAGTATTTTAAAAAACAACCTCAAATTTTCAAGAGATTGAGAACTATACACTTGAAAAATATGATGTTTTTTGTTAAAAAAATTAAAATATATTTTTTAAATTACATAAATTATTTGAAATCTTTTGAAATAAATTTATTATTGAATTTAAAGTTTCGAATTCATTTTACTTAATAATTTGTATTGTTAGAATAGAGCTCAATTTTACTATATACCGGAAGAATATGGCGTTTAAAAAAAAAGAAAACACATTTTTTAAATTACTTAAATTATTTGAAGTTTTTTAGATCAATTTATTATTATTTTTTAAGTTTCGAACTCAATTTACATAATTTTTATTATTTTTAAAATCAAACTCATTTTTTTACCAATCGTGTACTCTTGTAGAATGCGGTGTTTTTAAAAAACAACAAATGAAAATGCGTATATTAAATTACTTAAATTATTTGAAGTATTTTCGGGTGAAATGTATTATTATCTTTGAAGTTTCAAGCTCTATTTAGATAATTTTTGATATTTTTAAAATTGCCACAATTTGTTAAGAGATCTTGAACTATACACATGAAGAAATGAGTGTTTTTCGAAAAAAATAAAAATGCATTTTTTAATTTACTTAAATTATTCAAAGTGTTTTTTGGGAGCAATGTATTATTTACTTTGAAGTTTTGAGTTCAATATACATTATTTGTTAAATCAAGCTCAATTTTTTTGAGAGATTGTGTACTATACACTTAAAGAGTTAAGTGCTTTTCATAAAAAAAAAAAACTTTTTAAATTACTTAAATTATTCATAATTTTTTTAGCAATGTTTTATTGTTTTTGAAGTTTCAAATTTAATTTACATAATTTTTAATATTTTTAAAATCAAGCTCAAAGTTTTTAAAAATCTTGTACAATACACTTATGTAATGGGGGGTGCTTTTGTTTTAAAAAAATGAAAACAGGTTTTTTAAAGTAGTTAAATTATTCAAAGTTTTTTTGAGATCAATGTATTATTAACTCTCAATTTTTGAGCTCAATTTACATAATTTTTAGTGTTTTAAAATCAAGATAATTTTTTAAGAGACCGTCTACTATACACTTGAAGTATATGATGTTTTTCAAAAAAAAAATTAAAAATTATTTTTTAAATTACTTAAATTATGTGAATTTTTTTGAGAGAAATTGTAACATCCCGGACGGGACTTCATATCACCATCCCCGGCTGTGTACTTAGAGCTTAGCCACCCCTTTTCAGTGGCCTATCCCCCTACGAATAAATCTCTTTTATTCTAGGATTTGGGGGCCTTCCATGGTTCGAACCCATGACCAAAGGGCTATAGTCATGGTAGTGGTTCTTAGGAATCCATGACTGCTTTGGTCATGGGTTCGAACCACAGAAGATCCCCAAATTCTGAAATAAAAGAGATTTATTCGTAGGGGGATAGACCACTTAAAGGCTAAGCTCTAAGTACACAGCCGGGGATGGTGGTATGAAGTCCCGCCCGGGGTGTTACAGAAATGTATCATTATCTTTGAAGTTTCAAACTAAAATTACATAATTTTTAATATTTTTAAAATCAAGGTGAATGTTTTGAGAGATATGTACAATACATTTGAAGAATAAGGTGTTTTCAAATAAAATATGAAACCATGATTTTTAAGGGCTTGTTTGGAACGGTTTTGATTTTTAGTTTTTAAAAATTGTATTATAAAACAGTTTTCAGAAACAGTTTTTAAAAAAGTGAGAGGAGTTTTCAATACAAGTTTGTGTGTAAATTCAGAAAACTAAAAACTGAAAACCAAAACATGTTTTAGATGTTTTGGTATTTTAGTTTTTAAATACTGAAAAACAAAAACTGTTCCCGAAAACTGTTGTTGAAAACTCGACTGCCAAACGAGTTTTTTAGTTTTCTGTTTTTAAGAGATATCAAACAGGCCCTAAATTACTTAAATTATTCGAAGTTTTTTTAGAGCAATGTATCATGAACTTTCAAGTTTAGAGCTAAATTTTAATAGTTCTTAATATTTATATAATGGAGCACAACTTTTTAACTGATCTTGTACTATACACTTGAAAAATATAGTGTATTTTTTTTAAATAAATGAATACACATTTTTAAAATTATTTAATTTATTGAATTTTTTTATAGCAATGTATTTTTAACTTTGAATTTGTTAGCTCAAGATCAATTTTTTAAGAGATCGTATACCATAACACCAGAAGAAAATTGTGTTTTTCGAATAAAAACTTGGTTTTTAGTTTACTTAAAGTATTCAATTCTGTCGAAAAAATTAAAATCGAGCATTTTAAAAATGATTTTTGCTAACCATTGCTTTTGAAATAATGGATAAATTACCCATAATAGAAATTTTTATTAAAAAATATAGCATTCAATGCTACAAGTATATCTTAATTAATTGTAATTTTTGTTAAAAATTTATATTTATGAGTAGTTTATCCATTACCCTGGTTAGTAAAACTCTTTGAAATTAAGAGGACCAAAAGTAAGCAATTTGGACTTGTTTGAAACAGTTTTGGTTTTTAGTTTTTAAAAAAAGTGAGAGAAGTTTTCAGTACAAGTTTGTGTGTAAATTCAGAAAACTAAAAACTGAAAAGTTTTAGATGTTTTCATATTTTGATTTTTAAATACTGAAAAACCAAAACTATTCCCGAAAACTGTTTTTTGAAAACTCGATTGTCAAATGGGTTTTTTAAAAACAGAAAACTATTTTAAAAAAGAGAAATCAAATAAGTGAGAGGAGTTTTCAATGTAAATTTGTACGTAAATTCAGAAAACTGAAAAGTGAAAATAAGTTTTAGATGTTTTCAAAATTTAGTTTTTAAATACTAAAAAAACAAAAACCATTCCCAAAACCTGTTTTTAAAAACTCGTTTTCCAAACAAGTTTTTTAATTTTCTATTTTTAAAAACAGAAAATTATTTTCAAAGGGCTTATTTTTTATTTCTGTTTCTGAAAATAGTTTTTTGTTTTTTAAAATAGAAAACTAAAAAACTTGTTTGGTAGATGAGTTTTTAAAAACAGTTATCATGAACAATTTTTATTTTTTAGTATTTAAAAACCTAAATTTGAAAACATCTAAAACTTTGCCCCGTTGATTATAAAAAAAAAAAGTCTAAAACTTGTTTTCATTCTTAGTTTTTAATTTTTTGAATTTACATATAAATTTGCATTGATAACTTCTCTTACTTTTTTTGGAAATGGTTTTATATACAATTTTTAAAAATTAAAAACAAAAACTCTTTCATACAGATTTTAAATAGCAATTAAGCCAAATAACAAAAACCGTTAAAAAGAAGAAACAAAACAAAGCCAACAAAAAATTTTAAATTTCAAATTGCAGAAAAAAAAAAATCAATTTCAAATTAAAGTGGAGTTGGGGTATGAGGAAGGGTAGTTGTAAAAAAATTTTGAAAGAAACTCGCGTTGCCTTCCCTCTCTTATTTTCGAACCCTATCAGTCATGGCGACAACTGTGGTGCCACCGCCGGCGCCCGGCCGAGAGCTCTCCAACCCTCCCTCCGACGGTATCTCCAACCTTCGCTTCTCCAATCACAGCGATTACCTCCTCGTCTCCTCGTGGGACAAGGTATGCTATTGCTAATGCTATTTCTCTCTCCCTCTCCCCTCTCTCTATCTCGTGTCCGGTGTTCTCACTGACTCTTATCTTCAATTGTCTTTGACGGAACAGACCGTGCGCTTGTACGATGCCACCGCCAATGTCCTCAGAGGAGAGTTCATGCATGGCGGACCCGTCCTTGACTGTTGCTTTCATGACGATTCTTCCGGTTTCAGTGCCGCCGCCGATTGCACAGTCCGGCGGTCAGTCACTACTGTTTTGTTTCTTTCTCTCACATTGGTTTTTTTCTTTCTTTCTCTTAGTTTAGTAATCCTCTTTTTCGTGCAGATCCGCATTGTTTTCCTACTATTTATTATTTTTTTTCTTTTTAAATTTCACGGTGCAGGCTCGTTTTCAGCTCTAACAAGGAGGATATTTTGGGAAGGCATGATGCACCTGTTCGTTGTGTTGAGTACTCTTATGCAGCAGGTTTGTTACTCTTCTCATCAAAATATACTTTGCATTTTAACCTTATCTCCTTACTATGCAATTGAATTGGATTCCCAAAACAGAAATTTTCCTAAATTAGGCACAAAACATAGTAATTTTTAAGAAATTTCTGTAATGTGGTGCACTTAGCTTAAAATAGGTATGAATGGTAGTGTCCAGGACTCAGGATAGCTCTAGGTTCTTTGCAACACTTCCATGGGCAAGATTTAGCATACTGTTGGCACTAAATCCTACCCAAGGAAGATATATTTGCACATACAAAAGTGTGGGAGAACAAGTTTTGTACTAGTTTTACTGACATGATGTCTCCCTGACTGCCTGTTTGTACTGAGGAGGAAACATGGCCTGAGACCACTTGTCTGGTTTGTACTTTGTAGTTTTGTCCATCCCAATTATAATCCAAACATGCTCTTAAATATTTGGTTTTTTTTTTTTAAAAAACTCAGGATGTGTGTTCTTTTCGGATTGCACCAAGTAAAATCTGACACAAACAGGCACTGTTGTCTGATTCTGTCACAAACGGCATTAGTTTTCAAGTTTCTGAACATTGCAGATCCTTCTATGCATTTTTTTTCTAACTTATGCTGTCTTACTAGGTTCATGTATTATTTTCCAAGCTTCTGTTTTTTAACTAGGTTCATGTATTATTTTCTGGGTTACATCTAAATGTGCAGTGGACTAGTCATTAAAGGGTCACTTCATGATGTAAACATCACAAAAATACACATTTTACTCTGCCGCAAAATTTTCTGTAAACTACTATATGCAATTTGGTGTTGACAAAATCAATTTACTGTTAGGTAGTCGAATCCTTGAACTTTAAAATGGAGAGCTTGGCTGGCTATGGTGTATCTCCCTTTTTTCCGTACCTTGCTTCATTCCTCCATGATCCTCGTGGGTTCATTTTTCTCACCCACTAAACTAATGTCATAACTGATAAGATCATTATGTCAGAAAATTGTATTAAGAGTTTAAGACCTCTATTGAAAATTAAAGCAAACTATATAACTTATTGGGTTGCTTATGTTGTTTAATGCTCTTTCTTAACATTCATTACAATTGTATAATGCTGTCCCCTTTTGCAGGTTTATCATTCTAAACTTGTATTTGACAATGCTAAGATTTTCAGCTTTAATACAAACACGTTCTGTTATTTGTTGGAAAACAACTAGAGGCTAACTGTGTGTTATCCATCATCATAGGGCAATTGATCACTGGCAGTTGGGACAAAACCCTAAAATGTTGGGACCCTAGAGGTGCAAGTGGGCAAGAACGCACTCTTGTTGGGACATATCCACAACCTGAGCGTGTTTACTCCCTATCTCTTGTTGGACATCGCCTTGTTGTAGCAACGGCTGGAAGACATGTTAATGTTTATGATTTGAGGAACATGTCTCAGCCTGAACAAAGGAGGGAATCTTCGCTGAAATATCAAACTAGATGTGTGCGCTGTTACCCAAATGGAACAGGTAAACTATATCCTATATTATTTGTGGAGCAATTTGCAAAACTTAATTTTTTTACTTTAATTTTGTTTCAAAAATATTTGAGAATTTGGTCTTTGACGGAGCACAATGGCGTTGTGTGATCCATGTAGTCAACCTCATTCGGTGGGAAAAGGCTTGTTGTTATTGTTGTTGACTTGTTTCTAAAATCTTGTTAGCAATCTTTGCCAATTTTTAATCTATTTTTGCTTATATCTGTACTGTAAAAATATTGTTTATGAGCACTATGCGCAAGTTCATAATCATAATAATTCAGATTGTTTGATGGAGCTCAATAAAGTCCAGATATGGCACTGATTTTGTATTGCATTTTGCAAATTCAAATAACACTTTTTGCCAGGATATGCGCTTAGTTCTGTTGAAGGGCGAGTTGCAATGGAATTCTTTGATCTCTCCGAGGCTAGCCAAGCAAAGAAGTATGATTTTTATCTCTATGTTTACCATTTCTCCCACTGTGAAATTGATCAAGTGAATATTTTGCACCTTGGGCCTGTCATCTGTATAATAATGTTAATGGCCTCTGTATATGCAGATATGCTTTTAAGTGTCACAGAAAATCTGAAGCTGGAAGGGATATTGTCTATCCTGTAAATGCCATGGCGTTCCACCCCATGTAAGTATTTTTTTTTCCTGAAATTTTGTTATGCTGGAATGTATTATCTCCTTAATTTATGTTGCCTGCTAAAACAATTTTAAACATGTTGTAACCCCTAGATATTAGCTGTTTGTCATCTCTGGATCCATAGAATGATTACTGAGTGTTACCGGAATGGATTGAGTCTGGAATAGAGAATTTCTCAGCAGTCAGTATTGTACCAATAGTTTTTTTTTCCCCTCTTTCCAAAACTGACAGTTGGGAAGTTCCTTTGGTTTCATTGGCATAGCTACGAGGTTTGAGAAAAGTAAATGTTTGCAGGTATGCTGGGAACTTGTATCAGATTTGGATGCTGATAGGGGCATGATTTTGTAATTTGGTAGTCCAAAAAGCAATGAGACTTGGTTATATTTTGAATGTTCTAGGCATCTGGTTATTTTAAAATGAGTAGCATCTTGAGAATGCTTGCTTAATTGATTTTCTAGTGTATACCTTATCAGTAAAATTGTACCATTCGAGTCACCTAAGAAGAAATTGACGTTACCATTAAATGGAATCTGGTGGTTGAGCAAGCTACGATTACTAACTCATATGTTGATGTAATAGTGATTAATAAATGCTTTATAAAACTCTTGTAGATATGGTACATTTGCCACTGGAGGTTGTGACGGTTATGTTAATGTATGGGATGGAAACAACAAGAAGAGGCTGTACCAGGTTTTAACCCTTTTGCTTTATAAGTACTTCGAGTGGTGCCCGATTTTTACTATGCTACTGTATTTGAATAATAAATTTCCATTCCTTCTTTCAGTACTCAAAGTATCCAACCAGCATTGCTGCACTTTCATTTAGCAGAGACGGACGCCTTCTGGCTGTTGCATCAAGCTACACATTTGAAGAGGGTCCTAAACCGTAAGCTCTGCCTCTACCCTCACTCTCTCTCTGTCTATAGTTTCAACCTCTCACTCTTGTGAATTTCAACCTGTTATTTATTTCTTTTGCAGCCATGAACAAGATGCAATCTACGTTCGCAGTGTGAACGAGATAGAAGTCAAGCCAAAACCCAAAGTCTATCCCAACCCTACAGCGTGATTCACCCATAGTTGTTTCCAACATGTAATTTTCTTTTTTTTGTCATTTTTCCCTTGTACTTTGTTCACATCTTTCTTGTGAACATCAAAAACATGTAAAACTAATATTGCAAGCACTAGCTTATATACTGATATACATGCTACGGTAATAGTTTGGTCTTTCCAATTTGTGTCTTCAGTTTCGCTTGAAGATTGTAAAGGTTATGTTGTAAAGTAAAACGAAAATGATAACTTTTGGTCTAGAAGCAAAGGATGCACCCATTTCTTCCGTGAATTTTGCAGAAACGCATGTTTGGCTTTGTTTAACTTTAGGAAAAAACAATTATTTTGTTTCAAGAGGATAACCTGTAACATTAAATTCCTTGCGATCGAAGGATTTTGATGTCATGTTTTTTAATATATAATAAGTGAAAAAAAAGGAAGAATACTTTTATAATTGATTTAAGAAGAATGCTGGTTTTATTTTGATCCGCCTTGTTAAAGAAGAATCCTGGTTTTATCTTCACCTGCGAAAAGGTTAATTTAACCAACAAAATAACTTGCACCACATTCTACAGTTGTACTTATGCATTTTGTTACAAATTTTTGGCTAATTTAAAGAAAAATTGTCGCTAATTATTAGTTCTGTAAATTAGTAATCACTATAATTGTCTTTTCAGCTTTGTGTTGAATTGAAAAACTGCTATTTTATGTGCTTCTCTATATAAATGTTTTTTTTTGTAGTATCTTAAGGACTCATTACCACTTGGACTACGGCATTAAGAGTTTCACATGGAGTATAATTAAAAAGTCAATGTGATAGTTAATCGATAAAACTCATATAACAGACTAATCTTCTGAATTAAAGTGCTTAAATCCTTACACTGTCTGACTTGTGATCTTATATCACCGGGTTTGAATGTACAACACTATCTTGTTTAGACAAGAAAGAAAAATTGTTGATCTACAATGGTTTTATTTTTTGTACGATGGACAATTTCTAAATGTCTATTCCAGCACTTGGTGTCAGTTGTCACATATACTATCTAGTTGATATTGATACATACCATTGTAAACATCTGATCCGATTTCAACACATGTAACCATGAAAACGTTGAGGCAATGAATGTCTACACAAATTTGATCCAAGTGGACTGAATAGCAGCTTATACAAGTAAATCTTACTGAATGATTACGAGATCGTAAAACCAAAAGTATGTGCATGCTAAAAGGTTGTAAACCACAGCACTTCTATTCAGTTTTCTTAAAAAAAAATGCTTAACATAGACAAGCCTATTTCAGTATTTTACATAAGATGTCATAAAACAGTTGGGATTTGTTTGAGCTTGAAAAAATTCTACAGTAACATTTCACATTAGTTTACTACTTTATCAGCATAAAAAAATATATTCTCAATCATGTTAAATCATATCCATATGAATGGGGAAAAAATAATGAATATCAAATAAAATTGTTAGCATTCGAATCGGTGGAAAATAATAAAATATATAGCAAAACATTCCCCATTTCATTCGTGAGTGATGGCTTTTTCCATCATATTCAAAATGACACCATGCAGAGATGTATCTATATCTATTCAATTTATATTAGAAATGCAGAATGATAAATGGATCAGAGTAAGACATTGATAGACCAAAACAAGTATACAAGATAATATTCTTAGTTCCACAAGTTCGATTAAAACCATAATTAAATGAAACAAAAATTCTAGGTTCTTCAAACAATAAAATCATCCCCACGTCATCCTAATGCCAGAATCTTAAGCAGGTGGGGCAGGTTGACTCTAATGCTTCAGCGATACTGCAACACACAAAATAAGTGATGACTGATGAGAACCGAGGTTAAAACAATTTGGATTTATTAGTAATCTACACTCGAAAAATACATCCAAATATTTTACCTTAATGAAGCCAATTTCCTTGGCATTGCTACGGAAGCATTGCCTGCAACACATGAGGCCATACTTCCTGATCAACCCATGAGGGTTGCCACACACACGGCTGCAGAGTAGAGAAAAACAGTAAGCAGCATTCAGAATCATCAATTCTCTTCAAAAATCAAAACAAAAATATACCATATCAAATACATATAACTGATTCCAGTCCAACCTTAAATCAATCATTCATGTCTTCTGAGATTATCTAAAATATAACAATGTAAAACTCAAAAAAAGTCACCATAGTTTTCTTCTCATACAAGAATTCAAAGAGAAATCATACAATGAAAACGAAAATTTCATTACATTAAAACCGAAGATTGTTCATGATGCTATCAAAGTACATTGAACAAGATCAATTCTGAAGACAACTTCCATATATTTTAGCTGCATTGAGACTCAAAATGGTAGATTGTAAATGCCTTGAATCATGATTTGGTATCCTAATACTATGGTTAAGGACAAACAAAGTTTCCAAACCACTAATCTACGGACATCCTCATTGAACTCTCAAAACAACACAAATCCCGTTAACATGCGTAACTTAATTCCTCTAGAATGCAAATGTAACTAATCACAGTCTTACTATAAAGTAAAAGTAATAAGAGCAAAGAAATTGTTAAAAAAACAAAAAACATATTGTTCATAACATCGTGTTAAAAGAGCGATCTCCCTGAAAATATTGATCCAAAACGAAAAGAAAATAAGTATATGATAGAGATGGAATGCAAGGACATCGAAACTCATTCTACACGCTGGTTATCAGAACTACGCAGTATCGGCGCTTCCGCACACAGGGGACCAAGCGAAAGACTTGAATCAAAAAGCAATCAGCTTAATAACTACCACAAAACCAAATCAAATAGAGGAGATAAAAAAGGAGGGAAAGGGATCAAATTAATCATCCTGAAACACCATGGGAAGAGAATTAAACACGTACCAGGTGCGAGATCCAGGTCCATAGTTCTTGGGGTGAGAGTTCCACACATTGGAGTGACCCATGACTTTGATTTGCTCCTCAGCGAAGACGAACGGCGCAAAAAGCAAAGATCCCTAGCAGTCGCAGAGAAATAAGAATCTCTAGCAGCTAAATCCTGTCATATATAGGAGAGTCAAAACCCTAGCATCGCAGTTTCCATGATTCTTTTTTTAATTTTTTAATTTTTATTTTTATTTTTGTTTTTTTGTAGTTAAAGAAAGTAGTAACAGATTATAGGTGAAGTTATAAACCTAAAAATCAATAAATATCTATAAAATTCCTTTTAATTTAGAGCTTATTTGTTATTTTTTACTTTTATAAAATAATTAGATAGATTAGGTTTTTTAATAAAAAAATTTTAAGATCTTTTTTTGTTTTTAAAAATAATCATAAAAAAACATATCTATATTTAATTTTCAAAACTAATAATTAGAATAGAAAATATATAAGAATAAAAAGATAACTCTTATAATTATAATCAAACATAACTTATTTATAGATTTTAATTAATTAAAAAATAAATAATTCTTTATTTACCTTTCAAATCAATTTTATTTAAATGATAACAAACATGTTATTAATTAAGTTTAAGTTCAGAGATAATTTTTTTTTTTTTATTGAAGTTGCATACTTGCATTGATATTGAAATTTTTTAAACACGCACAAATTTTAATTCTAATTATATACTCTTTTTGTCCTAAAATATAAGATTTTTTAGAGAGTTTTTGCTTGTCCCATTTAATAGGATCTTTGAAATGATAAATTTGGAAATTAATACTTTTTGTTAGACAAATTTAATGCATTTAACTAAATTAACCACTTTTCTTAATTCTCACAATATTGATTAGGGGGTCTTACATTTTGGAACGGAAGGAATATTTGATAACAACCCATCATATATATGGTTTTTTTTTTTAACCTGTGCATAAGATAAAGAATTTCAAAATCAATTAATTTTTGTAAATCTCCATAAAAACTTTTCTTTTGAAATGTTTAACCTATGTAATATTGCACAGATTAGAAAATTTATATATATATATATATATAATTGAGTTCAAATGATACCTATGTGTCAAAGTTAGTAAATGAAATTGCACGTAACTTTTTATAAAAAAACGAATTTTGCTAATCCAACCATTTAATTGAAAGTTTATATGATGTAGATAAATTAGGTAAAAATTCATATAATTTGCAAATTAAACAATTTGATATGTTGCTTGATCGTCTAATATATTATTTAAAATTTAAGTAAATTTTTTTATTAGATTACATATTTACAAATTTTTAAATTGTATGGAATTCTGCATAATTGATCTACATCATATAAACTTTCAATTGAACAAATTAGCAAAATTTGATTTTTATAAAAAATTATTCGCTGTATCATTTACTAACTTTAATATCTTCATGTCATTTGAACACAACTCTGTATATATTATTAGATGAGTTGTTACCAAATATATAATTGAAGAAACTAAAGAAAATATCAATGGTTTTTTTTTTAAGTTGAGTAATATTGCTTATGTTAAAAAATTAAAGAAAATATTATATATAGAAAAAGATATTGCTTTATTTCAAGAGTAAGTATTAGATGTTTATCAACCATTGAATTTAATTTTTGAAACACAAATTTTAATGATTTTAATACCGTCTATTTCTTTTAATAGAGATGTAACATGTACTGACTCACATGATCACTTAACCACGTATACGAGGTTCAATTCCACATTGATGGAAATAGAATTGCATTTTATGGTCATTCGACAATTATTTCGTACAAACTTAACTTCAAAAAAAAATATTACTTCTGACAATAAATGAGAAGAGAAAAAAAAAATTATAATTCATTCCCTTAATTGATCAAGAGGATCCATTTCCCACATTTATAGTATTGAGAAATACTCCTAATAAAATTAAGAATACTCCTAATAAAATTAAGAATATTCCTAATAAATTAAAAATTAAGATGCTTTCAAAAAGATAAAATAAAGGTAATGGAGTTGATTTAGACGGTGTGTGTTTAGACCCGTAATTGCAGATTATGTTTTCGAGTCTCATCTTATTAAATTTAGTTTTTGTTTGTAAATGATCTGTAAATTCCATTGTAATTCTTAGTAAAGATTGATGGTACGCTTAGATCTTGGATGTGATATACTTGTTCTTTAACAATTTTTTTTTGGTAACACCCTTAACTAAATTTCGTGTAAAAAGAGAAAAGAAAAAAAAGATTAAGATATAATAATAAACAAAAATATATGTTTTACCAAAAATAAACAAAAATATATATCAATTTATTTAAAAATATAATTTTATTTTTAGAATATTAGATTCCCCACTTCGCCTGATAATAAAATTCGATACTAAAGGCTGCACAAACTACCGAGATTCATCTCGAATTCTTAGAACAGCACTTGGATTGTTTGTTTAACCTTTGCGGCAGCGGCGTTTTGGCAACAAGCGAACAGAGAAAGACGAATTTTGACTCATCAGATGGCTTCCTCTTCCTCTCCACCGGTATTTCCCCCCAAAACCCCTCTTCTTCCATTCTTCTCCATTCCAATTTCAATATTTGACTATCATCAATCAATAATTCATCTGCCATCAATTTGATCGATCAGGAAGGTTTATCTGAACAAGATTACGACTTAATCTACGGCTCTGAATCGGGCTGGGTCGAAGCTCGAACCTCATGCGATCACCTCGCCTCCTTATCTTCCGATCTTACGCACATTCCAACCCATGATACTCCCTGCAACAGGTTCACTCTTCCTTTCACTGGGGTCATGGGTGTTCTGTTCTGTTCTGCTTGATGCTCAATGAATTGCAATATTCTACTTGATTAATTTAACCTCCTACTGAATTAAACCTTTCAGTTGTCAACACCCAAATGAAAACTGGCTGTGTCTGTCGTGTAAGGAAGTGCTCTGTAGCCGTTTTGTGAACAAGCATATGCTTCAGCATTTTCGGGAGACAAATCATAGCGTGGCCCTCAGTTTCAGGTATTCACACGTACTTTTTTGTGTACCTTGCTATGCAAAATTTCTTCCTCCTCATTCACGCATTTTGTCAAACAGTGATCTGTCAGTCTGGTGTTTCTCCTGTGATGCTTATTTGGATGCTCAACTGATTCCACAACTGCGTCCTGTTCATGAATTGGCCTATATATTGAAATTTGGTGTGCCTTCACCACTTCTACCGATTCAACCTTCTGCTGCTGCAGAAAATCAAACTCAACCATGATGGTTTTGAGGACTCCACTGGTTATTTGGTTATCTAACTTATCTTGTAGGTGCCATTTAGATTCCTAGATGAATTACTTAGATACTGCATTCTTATAATAGTAGTAATTCAAAGGATTTTGTCTATCCATAAATTCATTCAATAGGATTTACTATAAAGTTTTAACTTGTGTTGAGCTTCCTCTGCTTCTGAGCCTTTATTAACTCTACTTTGCTGCTGGTTGGCGTGTCTTCTCTGTGCTTACTGCTTAGGTTTGTTCGAATGGTGCCGTGGTTTCTGACTAGCTTCTTGCATTGGACTTGCATGAAACTAATAATAATGTCATAACTCTTTCAATCTTTGATCTTGGCAAAGGTTAGCATTATAATCATACGCCTAGATTGATGTATTTGTAAAAAGCTTGTATATGCTCACATTTATTTTTTTTAAAAAAAAGGAATTTCTTTCTTCGTTTGATTGATTAATTTGCATGAAAAAAAATTAAGAGTATTATTGTGTCTACTATCATGACCTATATACACCCTAAATTTTTATGTGATCTCAACACAACGTGGTAGGAGAGTCTTTTATTTTTATGTGCATGTAATATAATGTAATGCATAACAGATTTAAATTTATTGTCTCATGAGTCTATGCTATAATCATGTCTTACTAATAGGATTTTGACACATCAATTAGAAGAATCCATATCATATTTCAATCCACATGTACATTCTTCATTCCCTCACATCTCTAGGTTTCTGTTACTATGTACGTTGCAGTGATGTCGCCACTACAACTTTCTTGAAGGTGTTTTAATTCGTCCTTCTTGCCATTGTATATTCACCGATGTGCATCTTGTGAAAATGGAATTCATTTAAGAATGCACATCATCTTCTCGATTCATTTAAAGAAAACGAGAAAAAGTCGATTAAAACAACTCATAAGAAGAATAGAGGCATGGTTGTTATAGTATAGAAGAATAGACACATGCCTCACTTAAAACCCTAATGTCGCAAGCGCATGAAAATGGAGAAGAAGCATAGATTTTACAAAAAAAAAAATTAGTAGAGGCTTAAAGGTGGTGTTTTTTTGGGCAAGGGGCTAATCCGTAACTCTGTCACATATGGACTAAATGTGTATTTAACCAAATGTGCCCATAGTGCCGAGTCCATCATCGACATAATCTTTTGTTAATCCCAATAAATATTAAGGGTCGGGTTGTAAAAATTTTGTTATGTGAAGACTAAAAGTTACTTCCTCATATTGGATTATAAGAAAAAAAAAATCTTGTGTGACAGTCCTAAATAGAATTAAATCTATTGTTTTACCTTATTTAATACCTATATTCCCACGATACCTTTATTTACTTTACTGTTTTATTTCCAATAAAAAAGAGTTTAGTGTCGAATTCAATTAATTCTCCACTAAGTAGCATCTTTAGTATGGTGGATGGGATTAGCACCATCCTTATTAGGAGTGACACCATCTTTTTTAGTATATAAATTTATGATTCTTACATATAATGGTGCCACTTCCAATAGAGATGGTGCTAATTCCATCCTCCCTTTAGTATAGAAATTATTCTACAAGTCTGGAGACTAACACAATGGAATTTTTAGTTAATCACGAGAACCAAACTACAGCACCCCAAATGGATAATATTGAGAAAATTTTTGCGTGAGAACTAAAAGTTAGCATTTTTTAGTATAAAGACTAATATGTAAGTCAATGTCATATGTATTTTTTAATCGTATTTTCTTTTCCTCAATTATATATATCTTGTCGTGGTTTTCACATTAAAATGTTTAAAAAAAATTTTTTCTTTCTTTTTTGTGCTCATTTACTGGATGTAATTTAATGAGTCGTTATTTATTTATTTTTTCTCGGTATCTTTCCACCGTATTATTAAGGTAGAAGATTAATTTCTTGACCACAGACATACTTGCCCTATTTGAACCTTAGTCCTCTTCTTAAGTAGTGTGTCTCTACAACTATGCCATCACTCTTATTGGTATTTAATGAGTCATTTCTTCATACATATAAACGTACTTTATGTTGTTCATAAAAAACTGTTATTTTTTTAATTTCCTGTTTTATCATATATCTCATATTTTTATAAAAATTATTCTCATAAAACTACCCATAAAATAAATTTTGATATAAGTACATTTTCACATTTTGTTTTAAAAATTTTATAATCTATAATATTAACATTATATTATTATAAAGCTAGTATCTTTTCAATAATTATATAACTGAAATTAGGGAGGGATTATTGTGACTCATTTAATTATTTTTATAATATTTATAGTTATATATTAATATTTAAATTTATTTGGTTAATAATGATTTAAATTAAAATTATTTAAAAAATTAGAGAGGCATATGATGATAAATCATATTACCATAATTAAGTATGTAAATTTAAATTAATTGAAAATAAAATTTGTTTACTCTATTTTTAATGTAATTTTTTTAAATGAGTATTACTATATCCTCTTAAAAAAATTCTATTTATTTTCTTACTGTCTCATTATAAAGTAAGTAATAATTATTATATCCTCTTGAAAATCCTTTTACTTAGTTTTCAATTTTTTTTGTCACATTCACCAACAATCTAATTGCATAAGAATACAAAGAAAAAGTTCAAGTCATGTAACTTAGTACTCAATGAGTACATGCGAATATGCGTGTGTGAATATCTGAATTTAACTCCCAGTTAATATACTTTCTTATAAAAAAAATACATGAAAAAAAGCTAAATGTTACAAAATAAATTCACACGAAATCAGTTACGAATGATCATAATTGTGTATTCATAAAACAGCGCGCCATTTTTTTTAATTTTCAAATTGTTTGAAAACATTTACTCCTATTTTATTTTTTACCAAAAGATAACGAACGATATATTTTTTGCTTCTCTATAATGCATTTGAAATCCGTTTGAATTTGAAACAAATAACGAACTTACCCAGTTAAAAAGAAAATAGCGATACTCACACAATTATTTATCCATCTTACAATCCACAATTTTCATTCATATAGAATTACGATTTTTTTTTACAATTGGTCGTGGGTTGTTTTTTTTTTCTTTGAATAATTGTTGTAAGTCTCGAATTTTAAAAAAGAAAAAACACCGAAAACAATAAATATGGCATAGTAGGAGTGACATTGTCTTTCAAGTTATACTACTTTTGATGTGTTTAAAATTATTTCATTTTGTCCAAAAGGTCATTAACTGTCATTGGCGCCCTTCCTCCCTTATAATTAATTATAAATAACTTCCCTTTAGACATCAACATTCTCCGATCAACCATCGCTGAGTTGTGTTTGAAATTTGTGCGTCTCAGTAGCGGTGTGGCACCGCTACTGTCATGCCATAATTAACTTCCCTTTAGACATCAACATTCTCCGATCAACCACCGTCGAGTTGTATATGAAATTTGTGCGTCTCAGTAGCGGTGCCACATGGGGAGCGCTGCTACTGTCACGCCATTTCCATTTTCATTTCCGCCACCTCCCTCCACGGAATACCTAAATTTTGATAGTCTGTACAATGACCCAAACGATGCTCCACTTATCCCAAGTTATTTCTTGGATTCCAATAGCACTACACTTTCTGATCTAATCAATGATGAACCCCAACAAAGTCATGATAATAATGGGCCAACACAACTGTCTAATGATTCCTCTATAGTTCAAGATCAAAATCCACAGACAAATGACAATTCAGGGTTACAATTTCACAACGATGAAGTGATCTCACTTTCATTTTGGCCACCAATACCGCTTCCCTTTTTCTGTAGTTGCTGCCAAGTTCTGCGGGAAATAATTTTCACCAACGGCAAGTTTTGAATTTTATATTTTTAAAAAAAATTAATGAAGATATGAAAACTCAATTTTATCGTTTTGGTTTCTGTCTCTTTGTTTTTTTTTTCTGATGATTTATGATGGTTGGTGACTTTTTTTCCAATTTTAATTTTTTCATTATTTGATATGGATTTGGATGCTAGCAGGTTTTAATTTTCAGAAGCTTGAAATTCATGGACACATTGGGATTATTTCCCATGCAATTCACCACCAAAGTGTTACTGGCGCGGCAAGTTCTTCAAACAACCAACCATTATATCAAATGATCGAGTACGTTCTAGTTTGATTTGGAACTCACATGCTCTGTTTGCATGAATATTGTTGTGAAATTATTTTTATGTGCCTCATTATTGAGCCATTCAAGATCATGTTTTTTATTTGGTTTAATTTTATACATAACAATAGAAATTTATGTATCTATGTTTGTTTTGGGGCTTACAGTTTTACCCACAAAAGCATTGCAGAAGTAAAAAAATTCCTAGTGGAGTACTGTGTGAATTGTAAAGCAGCAGGATATGTGCTTGTGCAAGATCCAATGTCTGCATTTTATGATGCGCTCTGCACTGCACTGGACTGGGCTGATGATTTAATCGAAGAAGCTTTTGATAACAAAATCACCAATAACAATCTAAACAATCCAAGTTAATCAAATTGTTCATCACATCTCATTCTTATGTTTTTTCTTCAATCACCATGATGAGATATTTCATAATAATAATAATAATAATAATAGTCATTTTTATTGAGTTTAATTTATACTTTATAGAAAAAGAAGAAGAAGAAGAAGCACGTGTTGAAGTGGTGGAACAAATTGCTGAAAGTGAATCAAAGCCCTCCCTTGCAAAACAGGTCAAGCAAATTTTAATTTCTTGCATGTTTTTAATTAGGGTAAATAACATAAACTACCCTAAAGGTTTTAGGATATTACACTTCACCCATTTAAGTTACAATTGCTGACGGAATCCCATTTTATGCTGACAAAACTATGGTTGATATATTCTAGTTTTTTGTTCTTTTTTCTGTCTTTCTCTATACGAACTCTCCACCGTTTCTGTACAGATGGGAGTGCGTGACTCGCGATTACTCTTCTAGGTGGTTTGGGTGCCTTACACAGATATTCTAAACCCATTTCTTAGGAGTCAGAGCCCTTGCAATTGGTCATGGTTGGATTTGTAATTTGGTGATCATCTATTAATGAAAGCTACTCAACCGATGATTCATTAATATAGTTAAGAAAGTTTCTCTAATGGGAGTAGTGGAACACTGAGTGAGTTCTAGAAGTTTATACTTTATACTGTGTTGAAGATCAATGAAATGAGTGGGTAGATGTGCTTATAGTGAAGAGGAATTGGTAGAGCAGGAAATGAAGGAGAGAAAATGGATGTGTGGTGCTGTTGTGATGAAAGTTTGACATTTTACTTGAGACAAGAAAACCAGACGTGAACAAAAGAGAGAAAGGAGCACCAATAACTATAACTATGGTCAACAAATCACTATCCACATTCATAAGTAACTATGGTTAGTGTCAAAAGATCTTTCGTTGTTGGATGTTAATTTAATGGACTTTGGGGTGGTTTGCAATACCTTAGTTTATGTTATTTACCCTTTTAATGATTTCTTCTTCTATCTCTTGGAAACTCAAATTTTAAGTTGTGCATGTGATCATGATTATAGTTATAACTGAATATTATTTTGTGTCAATAGAGGCAGAGAGCAGCAAGGATCGGATTAAAGGATTTGAAGAATTACTTTCACTTACCAATTGAGTTAGCATCCAAAAAATTGAAATTATGCCCGACTGTCTTGAAGAAAGTTTGTCGTAGAGAAGGATTATCTAGATGGCCCCACAGAAAGGTTAGTTAGTTCACTCTTGATACATTTATGGTTGTAGAGTAACTTTGCTTCTACGATCCATTAAGATTTGGGAGTTGTTACTCTAGTTAAAAAAAAACTTTGCTAACCAATATATTCATTCATGTGTGTGCATAGATCAAAGGCGTTACTAGGCAGATTAAATTGATCAGCAAAACACATGATCCTAATAATAAGGCAATTCAAGACGAGATTATTAGCCTTGAAAACTATTTGATTGATTATTGCGGTGGACATCGTCCAGTAACAGAATGAACCACATCCACATACCACAATGGTGTGCTTTAAATTCTTACAGAGATGGAGGGACATAGGAGGCTATAAACCTTTTTTTTTTGTTACTTTACTTTTTTTGAGCTATAAGTGTAATAATGACACCAATTTATTGTAAATTGCTACTTTTGTATTTGTTATTAGTTCCTGAATTTTTTTTTGGATTTTCTTTGTGGTGATTATGTGGACATTGTAATGCATAATGTTTCACGTGGAGAAATGAATTGAAACATAAGGTTTACCTTTATACTTGTAGCTGAATTTTTCTGAATCTAGTACAGAAGTTAATGACTCTGCATATGTATGAGCAACATTCATTGGATGACCATTCAAGATAACTTCTCATGTAAGAGTCTACGAGCACACGTAAAACAACGTCGTTTTATTTAGTATTAAAGCGTGTCATTTTTTCTCTTTAAAAATTTAAAATAGAACACAAAAAATGCGTTAAAACCTAAAACAAAGTCACCTTAGTCCATGCTCTAGTAGGTCATTTTAGTCCCTAATATCATCTACTCTTAATAGAGTATTGATATGGCACTTTAAGTGGGATGTAGAGTCCATATGTACATGTATAACGATACCGTTTTCCTTAGTGTTAAAACAAGCCATTTTAATCCTTTTAAAAACACAACAAAACTCTAAAAATGCATTGAAACTTAAAACAGGTCACCTTAGTTCCTACTCTAAAAGTGCAAAATAAAACTCAGTTTTGGCCCAAAACTGTGCATTGTGGTCCCTCGTCTCCCTCTTTCTTCGAAACTGAATCCCAAGAACCCTAATTTTATATTCTCCCTTGTAGCCGTGCTCCCAAATTACAAAGGGTAGAAGAGCAACCAGCAACTGAAGAAGGCGGCGTTCGTTACCTTCTTCAAAGTTTTTACAATTCCTCCATTGAACTTTATGCTAATTGGATCTTTTTTCTACTATTTAATGAGTCATTTATTTGTACATATGAACTTAATTTATGTTGTTCATAAAAAATTGTAATTTTTTAATTTCTTGTTTTATCATATATTTCATATTTTTATAAAAAAAAAATTATTCTGATTAAACTATCCATAAAATAAATTTTGATATAAGCACACTTTCACATTTTGTTGTAAAAATTTTATAATCTATAATATTAACATTATATATTATATTATTATAAAGCTAATATCTTTTCAATAATTATATAACTGAAATTAGGGAGGGATTATTGTGACTCATTTAATTATTTGGTTAATAATGGTTTAAACTAAAATTATTTAAAAAAAAGTACAACAGATATTTTAGAGAGGCATATAATGATTAATCTTATGTTCAGATTTTTTTTCTCTTTCTGTTTCCTAATGGAACCTTTTTTCTTTCTGTTTCTTAAGTGTTCCTTCTTCATGTGATCTTTCATGTTGCATTTGTCTTTGCTTCCAACCTTCATCTCCTTTATCGTGAAACCAAGGACTTCTCCAGTGACAATTGAAGTCGGCATGGTCTCGGTGTTCTGACAGTTGATGCTTCGTGTGCAGTAGGAGGCGGAGAAATCCGTCTTTAGAGTTGTTCCTCTTTTATTTCATCTTTCTCTACGGAGATTGTTACTCCTTTCTTTATTCTTCCTCAATGTAAAACACTGTTTTACCATGGCTTGCAGTTGTCCTTAGTGGGTACACCATATTTACACTTAAAATTGGGATTAGTGGTCTCTAATTGTTAATGTCACTTTTTCTTAAATTCACCTAAAGTCAATTAATTAAGACCACTAGATTTATCTAAGGGAGGAAAGAGGTATAGAAAATTATTGTGTATACAATATTATTTGATGCAAACTTGCGATAATGGTCTTAATTAATTGACTTTAGGTGAATTTAAGAAAAAGTGACTTTAGAGGATCTGCATCCTTCAAAAAGTCTTGCATAGTTGTCATTAATGACTAAGTGTGTGTTTAGTTTAACCTTGGTAGAATTGATTTTGGTTCAACGTGATTTTATACAATTGATTTCGTGTAAAATTGATTTTAAAGTAAAGTGATTTATGTTTAGAGATTTTTTTTCTCAACATCAAGTTTAGAGTAAAAATACAGTGTAAATTTTTCAACCCAACGTAAAAGTAAGTCTAACATTGCTTTAGTCAAAATCAATTTTGGCAACTCAAAATCAATTTTAAGTTTTAACTTTTTCTCAACGTAAAAACAAACAATTGATTTATCAATCAAAATCGATTTTGGCTCTTCAAAATCAATTCTGCTCCAACCTAACAGTTTTCCAAACATGCACTAAGACAGTCTTGCTATTAGTCTAATTTTCTCATAATATATTTTTTAGAAATAATATTTTTATAGATTACTGTATTTTATTATTTGTAATTAAATAATTAATAAGTGGTTGATGTGGCATGATTTGATCCAAATTCCAAAAGGAGTAAGAAACTTTTAGGAAATTCAGCAACTACTTTAAGAAGATACGCATTTAGAATATGATTTGTTTTGCAGGGTTGCTAATGAACTTTAACAGATAATCTCTTCTCTTCTGTCCAAACCATCTTATTGCTTTATGAGGTAGGAGAATTTTTTAAAGTTGTTATCTGTCATTCAACTTAAAGATAATGAGCTAAAAAACATGAGGAGAGCGAGGTTGGAGACAATTCTGCAACAAGCACGGCATCAAAGCAAAAGCAAGGTTGCCATTTGGCATGTCCATTAAAAACTTGGAAGTCATGCATGTTCAACTTATTAATAATCCTTAAAATGGCATAGAACTATGAACTTGCAACTATATTTTGTTTATAGGAGCATGAAATTTCAGTTTTCACCTTAATTATGTTCTTGACTTTTGAGTGTTATATTTTTTTTATGCAAGATAAAGGATATTGGTATTAATGGTTGATTGTTCTATTTATTTTAAATAACTATTTTTAGTTTTCTGTTTGTCAAAACACCTTTTGCTGGGTAGGGGAAGCTGGAGAAGATGAATGAATATTTTGGTTGTGATATTTAACATAAGCTTTTGGTTCAAAGAACTTGTATTAACATTTGTGATGAGGTTTACTTGCATACACGAAAAAGAACTTATAAAATAATAGCCTATTATTGATCCTCAACACTAGGATATATTATAATATCTCATAATAAATAAAAGATTATATAATTTAATAAAATAAATTTTTTAAAATATCTACTTATTGTATGTTATAATAAAATAGAATATAAAATTTTACACACTAGAAATCATGCATTAAAAATAAACTCAAAATCATTTTTTAAAATTTTGATGTACTTTTGTCCGTTTTAAAGGCACTTAATTGTAAACCTAAAAAATAAAATTAATTAATTTTTAAGGGGTTATTAAAAAATATATAACTTTTTATGGGTTGATGACAGTTTAAAATAGATATATTCATGTAAAAAATAAATTGTTTACATTTTATTTTATACTTCTATAATAAGTCTTACTATCTACTTAAATTAAAAGTATAATATTTATTAAAAAATAATTAATATCATCTTTTTAATAATTTATATATATAAGTGGTGTAACAATGTCTTTCTTATATACTAACTTTTAGAAGAAGTAAATTAAACTCAAACATAAAATCTAAAACAAATAACATGCCATAGACACTTAACGTGAAATAATCTATTTCCTTAGAACAATTTCAAGAATTCAAGATGTTTAAATAGCAATTATATTATTTCTCAAGTGTTGAAATTTAACTGTCCCATCTTTCAAAGCTACAGTTTGTACACAAACGGAAAATAAAATTCATTGTGAATGGGACAGTGGACATGACCTTGGTAAGAAAGATTCATTAGATATTTTCTTCTTATTAAAATAACAAAGGAGGCAAGTCAAAAGCAGCTTGGTAACAGATCTCAATTGGAGTTAGCCTCCGCAATCTGAGATCGTCTACTCTTAATCCTGAATGCTCTGCTACGCTACGCTACCTTTAACTTACTGAACTGAGTCAAAGTATCAAACAACAGATGCAATACCAATCCGGGTAAGAGAAGAGAATTGAAGTGAAGAAGAGGGAGGAGCTAGGATAGGAAACTCAAAAAGTTTCAAACTTTGATTTGATGGGTGAAGAAGAGGGAGAAGCAGTAGTCAATGATTTGAAGAAATCCAATGATCCCAAACAACTAACACTATTGCCTCTCATAGCTCTAATCTTCTATGAAGTATCTGGTGGTCCTTTTGGAGTTGAGGATTCTGTCAGAACTGCAGGTGGCCCTCTTTTATCTTTGCTTGGATTCTTGTTTTTCCCTCTTATTTGGAGTCTCCCTGAAGCTCTGGTTACTGCTGAACTTGCCACTACCTTCCCTCACAATGGTGGTTATGTTCTTTGGATTTCCTCTGCTTTTGGACCCTTTTGGGGGTTTCAGGAAGGATTCTGGAAATGGTTCAGTGGGGTCATGGACAATGCTCTTTACCCTGTTCTGTTCCTTGATTACTTGAAGCACTCCTTGCCAATTTTCAACCGAGTGCTTGCTAGATTCCCTGCCCTTTTAGGGATCACAGTTTCACTCACTTACTTGAACTATAGAGGACTCAACATTGTTGGCCTTTCTGCTGTTCTGCTTGCAGTTTTCTCACTTTCCCCTTTTCTCATTATGGCTTTTCTTTCCATTCCTCATATTAGGCCAAGGAGGTGGCTTGTTCTGGATTTTAGCAAGGTGGACTGGCGTGGATACTTTAACAGTATGTTCTGGAATTTGAATTATTGGGATAAGGCTAGTACCCTTGCAGGGGAGGTTCAGAATCCAAACACAACTTTCCCAAAAGCACTTCTTGGAGGACTAGTTTTGGTGATCTCTTCATATTTGATTCCTCTTCTTGCGGGAACCGGTGCCTTGAGATCCTCCTCAACTGAGTGGGCTGATGGTTATTTTGCAGAAGTTGGGATGTTGATTGGTGGCTTCTGGTTGAAACTGTGGATTCAAGTGGCTGCTGCTATGTCTAACCTTGGCTTGTTTGAAGCAGAAATGAGCAGTGATGCTTTTCAACTTCTTGGTATGAGCAAGATGGGAATGCTTCCAGCCTTTTTTGCTTCAAGGTCAGAAATTTTTCATGTCACAGGCTAAACTTGATAATAGTATAAGAAAACTCTCAACCCCTTCTTTCTCTTTTCCAAATTAAGCTTCATGTCAGTTACAAATTTATTTTGATACCCATTTTTATATGTCAATGAAGAAAATGTGAGAAGGGTTAACTTAAAAGATAAACCTTAAATGCAGTTCCTTAACTATAGTTGGTGTTTACTCTCCAATTCAATTTAGTAACATGCACAAGTACCTTGGGTTCCGCGTAATAGACATGACTGTTAAACATTGGCGCATATTACTAGAGGGAAATTCCAACTCTAATCAGAGAACAATGCCAATCGCAGTAACTGCATTTAAGTTTGTCCTCAAGTTAATTGCCAATTCCTATAGCAAGTATAGTATCTTCCTTTTCCTTTTCTGTTAGGTGGTTTTTAAACAACAATCTCAACATTTATTGTTCTAGGATGGTTATTTGTTTCAAAAATGGAAGGGATCTTTGAAGAATTTTCCTTTGTAGAATTTATGATGTTTTTAGTACTTTTTCCCTTTAGACTTGACTGGAAGCTAGATGAAAATTTTTCATTATTAATAGTAATAGCTTGAATTAAAAAATTTCAACGATCTAACATTTATGTGGTACTATCTATATACCTTGCAGGTCTAAATACGGAACCCCAACTGTTAGTATTTTGTTCTCAGCCACTGGAGTTATATTCTTGTCATGGATGAGCTTCGAGGAAATTATAGAGTTCCTCAATTTCTTATACGCAATAGGAATGCTTCTTGAGTTTGCAGCTTTTATAACTTTGAGATTGAAGAAGCCAAATCTTCATAGACCTTACAGAGTTCCACTTCAAACATTTTGGGTGGCCATGCTTTGCTTGCCTCCTTCTTTATTGCTCGTTCTTGTAATGTCTTTGGCTTCTTTGAGAACTTTCTTTGTGAGTGGAGCAGTAATTCTCGTGGGGTTTATCCTCTACCCTATTTTGGTTCATGTTAAAAACAAGAATTTGATACTGTTTGAAGAAGAAGGAAACAAGGATGTTGTGAGCTCACCATTTGGTAGTGTGGAAGAAGAATTGTCTTTGATGCAAAGTGATTCTAAACCAAATTAGCAGGATCTTGTCATGACATACAATTTATAGATAGAATTTTTTTATTAAAGATTACAGTGGAGATGTGTTTATAACAATGAATATTACACATTTTTAATGAGAAGTTTCTGTCCGAGTTGTTTGATGATTGCCCTTAGGGCAATGATTCAATTTTGGTAAAAAAAATTGTGTACAACTACTGTAGTTGGATAACTCTACAACTTTAGTAGTAACAACATTATTGCCCATGCGTGATGCATTCCCTCCTTTGTTAGTAGTTACATCTCCTCTACGTTCCTTGTATTCTGCTAATTGTCTTAGGAAGTTAGCAGGATAGCCCTCATTTGTGGAAACTTTTGTAATCACATTTTGACCCTCTTCATTTCTCATCCAATGGCTCCTTATTTTACCACATCAACTTTTTTTCAATATTACCTAAACTCGCTTTCAAAATTCAATGGCTGGGACCCTAGATCTTGTTCTTTCATAATCATTTATTGACTTGACTACTGTTTACTTTGGCTGACACAGTCATTCACAAAGCTTATCCATTCCTCAACTGAACTCACACAGTTTACCTATCTTTCTCTTGCTCTCCATTCACATTCCTATCCCCAAATGGATGAGTTAGTGTTGAGCTTGTTTTAGGACTGGTACACATCAGTTAGATTTCTCATTGATGATTGAGCAACGTTTATAGTTTATGCCATACCATGACCAAGTAGTGGTGTTTATTGCTTATTCGTTTCGTGTTGAAAGAGATTGTTTTTAAGCTTTTGTAATTCAGTCACTTTTAAAATATATATATATATATATATATATATATATTTTGCCAATCATGCAGAACCGATACCAAAGTTTTGCTGTTCTCTATATATCATTGCTGTTTCTTCCTTTGCCAAACAAATCAATCTGAAACGGGCTTTCTTTTGTCACAAGGATATCTTGAGGGATTGGAGATAAACTATAAAACATTTTCCTTTTATACAAGTACAACAAGCGAGTGTTATTTGTTGAACTATGAGACATGCTTACTTATCATCATCTCAGTCAGAAACTCTGATAGATGCAGATAGATGATATATATCATATTATTTAATAGTTATATATCGAAATACAAGTGTGACATTCTTAGATTCATTTTCCTGGCAAGCATGCATTTATGATACTGCTTACTGCCCAAGTAAAGAAAGCCTCTTCACTGCAGTCAAAGTAGGCGAATTCTACCTTCAGCATCCAAAATCATAAGGAACCAGTCCCTTCAGCTCTGGGCCGTTGAGTCTGTTATTTTCGAAACTGAAAAACGAGCACCAGAAATATTCAGTAAATCTAACAGTAAAGCAAGAAACACGAATTGAGACAATTCCAAATTTAAAATGTCAAATTTTATGCCAAAGAAGCAAGGTACTTTGTAAATATATCGTATTTCATGTTGAAACATTTCTATTTGAATCAATTATTATCTCATACATGCATGTCCTCAAATATAGTGATGAACTTTTTGTTGAGAGACAAGCTAGGGCACTGGAGTGATGGGAATGTTTTATATAAGGAATTAAATTCTAAGAAACTCAGTTCAAAAGGGTTAAAATACTGTACTAATCTGAGGACATGTTTGATCTACAGATTGCAGGGTATAAGTTATTAAGAATATGCAATGCAATATAGATAAGACTAATGGGATAACAAGTTATAACACAGTTACCGTACCTTTCCATAGGGAAGGATCCGAAGTTGCCATCTATTGGTATTGTTCCACAGAGCTCATTATTGGAAACATCACTGCACAATCGGGGTTTCAAGGTAGCTGATAAATCAATTTAAATAAAACAAGAAAAAAATACTCAAAATGAAATTGTAGGCAGATTGTCTCCATTCCAGACCCTCGCCCCACCATGAAAAGAAAGATAAAAATAAAGCATAAGAAAAAGTAGAGACAGAAACTTACAAGATCTTGAGATTTTGAAGGTGGGTGAGCTCTCTTGGGATTGAACCACTCAGCTTGTTGTTGTTTAGGCGTCTACATCATTCATCAATGCAAAAGGGTGAGCGAAATATATAGAACGTGTTCACACAAGTTACTCAACTGAAGAAACAATGCTAGAATTTGTGGCCAATCAGCATAAACATGCTTACAGGAATTTAAGAGACTTCAACTTGGCAAATGACTTTGGGATTTTTCCTTCAAATTTGTTATCATATAAATCCAAACTAATAAGGTTCTTCAAGTTACCAAGTTCCTCAGGAATCTTCCCACCTATGTTATTCCCATAGAGCTCCCTGCAACAACCAAGAATTTCAGAATCACTCACAAGGTTTTTGGAAAATGACCAAATAATAGGGAAGGGAAAAAAAAAAAAAAACTCCGAGCAAATATGATTATTAGGCACAAATAGAACTTCCCCAATTTTAGCAGGAACTGCACCAGGAGTATCTCATCCTCAACTTTATGATTAACAATTAAATTTAAGGGTGAAGTATCGCCGATGTATCATAAGAAATTGTCATGATCCAGTATTTATTATTAATCAAACGGTTAAGGACGAAATACGGCAGATACAGTTGCTGGCAAAATTGGAGAGGATCTCCTCACATGCTTCAGAATTTGGTATTCCCCAAAAGACAAAACCTGAAACAGCAGCACACGTTTTTTGCAGTTAGGGAAGAGCATATATAATACATACAGGTATTGGAGGTGGGGTAGCTGGCCAAGTTCTGGACCCAAAGATCCAGAAATGTTAGAATTTCCCAAGTCTCTGAAATTCATTGAAAGAACAAACAAAGTGATGTCATAAGCCTGATACTAAACCCAGTAAGTGTAATTAAGAAAGTGAAACAATTGAATCAAAAAGAAAAGGAGAAGGAGGAGGAGAAAGTTACTGACAAGCGAATGATGTGATTGTTGGAGTCGCAGGTAACATGGAACCAGGTACAGGAATTAACGAGAGTGGGGTCCCAGCTTTGAAGCACGTTGTTTGGGTCTATAAGCCTGCTTCTCAAAGCATGAAGAGCATTCCCTACACAATTAAGTAAGAAACATCAAAACAGGAAACTATGGATTTGGGAAAAAGAAGCGTGAATCTGAGAATTTCATAAGAAAGAAAATTAATTAGGGAAACAGAGGAATACCTTCAGAATTGGTTGAGAGGGAAGAGAGAGGGTATTGGAGAAGGAGAAATAACACAGACAGGGAAATGAAAGAAGGCATTATTCCTTTGTGGGAAGAAGTTGAGAGAAAAATGAGAATAAGGAAAAGGGAATGGAAGAGAAGAGAAGAGTGAAAGGAAAAATGAGGGAGACCAAGTCAAAATAGAGGAGCTGGAGGATTGACACTCAGTACAAAATGGGAAACCAAATGCCAATTGGGTTTCAACTTTCAACTTCAACTTTGGTCTTTGGAGATCAGTTCAAACTACTACATTAATAAACCAAAAGTCAAGTCATGCTTCTGTGGGCCCACTTTTCCTTTTAAGATTAATAATTAATTAATAGTTTAAAAATTTAGTGGCTCCTTTAAAAATGTTAAAATGTTTTTTCGGACAATATTGCATAAACTAGAAATTTTAAAATAAAAAAAGTTTTGTATTAAAAAAAATCAATTTTAAATATAATTTTAGGAAAATAGATTTGGTGCTGTAACTGCACCATGTTGTAATGACGTGTCTCAATCTTAGCCTTTTATCTTTTTACTTTAAGAAAAAAATAATAAAATAAAAAATATGTTGTTATATCCGTTAGATCTGGAACAACATACTGCTATAACAGCAACAAATCCAAATCCATACTTTTAGTCTTTATATGTGTTGTGATTCCTAATTTATTTTATTTTGCTAATAGTTCGTTTTTTTAATTAGATCATTGTGCTTAATTTTTTTTTTTAACATCATCATCGCTGCATATGACTTTATACATAAGTGTAGAGTTATAAAAATATTGTGAACTAAAATACACACTTTAAAATATTTAGTACTAAATCACAAGAGGCAAAGTTCAAGGAATTAAAATGTTTTGAACCCGTAAAAAAATATTTTTTGTTTAATAAATTAAAAGTTACATTAATAAATAATAGTACTAGTAATAGTATAAAAAAGATAGTCCAATAGAGTATTAGAATTATGGAGGTGGGTGATGGTGTAGCCGGCCGTGTCATGTGGTTTTGGATTCGGAGTGGGAATGGGAGTTGGGAAGCTGACTGACTCCTCTAGTGGAACATGACCCACAACTTTATCGTTTGTTAACTTGACTTGACTGTTTACTTTGCCTGACACAGATAGATTCGATTCTAGAGGCCTAGAGGGGTTATTATTCATGTAGGATGTAGCAATTCACTTATTCACACAAATGTTTCTTCCATTAATGTCCCATGCTCATCATTCAACATGCTTTACATTTGCTAGGATTCTTCTTGATAAGGCCTTGGACGCACTAATTGAAGCCACTGGGTCTGGCTTTTAACTTTTAATTAATAATGTTGGAATTCAACACAAGTTCAGAACAATGGTTTATATCGGTAGGAATGGGACTTGGTTTGACTCTACCTCATCAAATGAAATTACATTTTGGCATGTTTGATATAAGAAAGAATAACGTCATTGTTGAATGATGAATTAAAGAATGTTTAATTAACAAACATGCAGAGCATTTCCTACACAAGTAATTAACAAACATCAACACAGGAAACTATGGATTTGGGCAAGGAAATTAGGGAATCAGAATATATATACCTTCAGAGTATGAACTAAAGGAAAAAAAAAAAAAAGAAGATAATTTTGAGGCAAACAGCAGTTGTACCTATAGGAATTATTTTCAGATCCTGAACACAAGATAACAACTCAGATGCTGTTACTTACAGATAGGCTGCATTATAAATCTTACCATGAATACCGTTACAAAATAACTCTAAATAGAAAGCCTTGCATGCACATCTTTTTTCCTTGATAGCAATTGTATATAGTATATTCTACATGGTATTGACTATTGACTATTGATATACAAAACCAACCACTTCCCCTTCTCTTTTATGTTCTTTAATTTCCCATCTTTCTGTACAACCGCACCTGCAAGTTTCTCTGCAGATAAAACCACAGCAATAGAACAACATCATCATTTACAATGCGTACATCGGGGGAGCAACTAACGTCTGTACCCAAATATTATATATCGAGGCAACCAAGGAGGAAGGAAAGACCAGGGGCATCTAAGAACTGAAGGCCACTAAACATCCAAATTCTAATGAAGCATCCAGATAGTCATAGAACAACTTATGGCCATTTCTTTGCTATTCTCTCTAGTAACCTACTTTCTTCCCCCTTGGGAACATGTGGGTCGAGATTACTAAGGTTTCTAACAAAACTGTTCGCCTCCTCTTGTCGACTGAGCTTACAGTACCAATCAACGATGGAGTTGTAAGTATTCTGGTTAGGCTTACATCCCTGCTTGATCATATATCGAACTACGTCAATAGCCTCAAGAAACATTGAGTCAGCAGCATAAGTTGCAATAAATGTGTTGTAGGTTACAACATCTGGAACAAGTCCAGAATCTTTCATTTCAGAAAATATCCTTGAAGCTTCCTTCATCCTACCATTTCTGCAATATGCATAGATGACAGTATTGTATGAAATTTTATCAGGTTTCATACCTTTATCCAGAACTTCCCTTAAGATTTCCTCTGATTTTTGGAAGTTCTCAGAACGGCTGTACATGTACATCAAGCTGTTATATGTAGTCAAACTTGGAGTAAATCCACTTTCATGCATGAAGTTCAAGATCTCATTGGTTTTAGCCACCATCTGCCTCCTCCCATAAATTGAAATCATTGCATTCAGAGTAATTATGTCAGGTGAAATTCCTCTCCTCCTTAACTCCAAAAAGGCACGTTCCGTTTCCATTAGGAGATCACTCTTGCTATTCACCAGAACAAGGGTCTTCAAAAGAACAGCATGTGTTTCAATAGAGCCAGAGTATATCTCCTCAGCAAAAGCATTCATCTTTTCAATCTCCTTACCATTGGCATAAGCATGAAGCAAAGAAGAGTATGTCAGCTCATTCGGTTTACACCGACCATCCTTCATCTCAGCAAGGACTTTCTCCGATTGTTCCCAAAGTCCCCCTCGAGCCAACGCTGCTAAAACAGCATTATAGGTGGAAAGATCCGGAGCCACTCCGGCTTCCAGCATGCTCTTATAAACAGCTATTGCTTGGTCAAAGGAACCACACCTGCTGTAAGCACTAATTAGAGTGTTGAAGGTATCCCTCTCAGGCACAAACCCTGCTCTCTTCATTTCCTTAAACACTCCAGACACTTGAGAGTCCATTCCGTTTTGTCCAAACACAGCCAGAAGGGTGTTCCAAGTAACAATATCAGGTGAACAATTGCACACCTTGATCTCCTCGAAAACTTTCATCATTTCGGCGAACTTTCCTCGGTTGCCATGCATCTTAATAAGGGCGTTAAAGGTGCAAATATTAGGCTTGCACCCTGCAGCTCTCATTTCTTCAAAAACTTTCATAGCAAACTCATCTTTTCCAGCCTTCTCAAAACCAGAAAGAAGGGTGGTGTAGGTAAAGACGTCAGGCTTAATCCCTTTCTCCACCATTTGGTTTTTAAGCTCCAATGCTTCCTCCAACAAGCCACCTCTAGCATAAGCCGAAATCAACGAATTGTAACTTACACTAGTAGGAGAAAAGCCATTGGTTTCCATCTCCCTGAGAACTTGCATAGCCTCCTTGGGCCGTCTGGACTTGCCAAAAACATCCAACAAGGCGTTGTAGGTAACCTTATCTGGTGTAAACCCCTGTAACTTCAACTGTTCAAACAGGTGCACGGCTTCTTCGTAGAGAGAACCACGGCGACAACAGCTTATAAGCGTATTGTAAGTGTACAAATCGGGGGAAACCCCACGTGCTTTCATAGCCTGAACAAGAAAGGTAACCTTAGACCAAGGCATGCCCATTTTGCCATAAACATTCAAAATGACGTTATAAGTAATGAGAGTGGGTGAGCAACCATCTTGTTGCATTTTATCGAACACTGTGACGGCGTCCCTGTACCTGCCGTTATTGGCATAAGCGGATATGAGAGAAGTGTAGGCATAGACGTCAATGTTGAAGCCGTCGTTTTGGAGGGTGCGGAGGAAGGAGGAGGCGGAAGAGACGCGGCCAGCTTTGCCGAGAATGTTAATGATGACGGGGATAGCAGAGCCGGAGAGGAGCGGAAGGGAATCGTCCCTGGTTCGAACCCAATCAAAGACAGCAAGAGCAAGGTCATATTTTTTGCTAAACCCTAAAGCTTTGATAATGGCCAAAATATCGTGAGAGAGAGAAGGGGGATGAGGGTGTTGGTTCAAGAGGGGATGCAGAATATCATCCAAGTGAAGGGAATTGGAGTGAAGGGAAGAGGAAGTTAAGGTTTGGAGAATAAAGTGACCATGAGGAGAGAGGCGGTGAGAGGACCAGGGCTTGCCGCGGTTAGGGTCGGAGGACTTGCCGATGGGAGGGCGGCGTTGGGAGGAAGTAGAATTGGAATTGAGGTCGTGGATAAGAGTGGTAAAGGGAGGCTGTGAGGGTGTTGGTGGAGTAGGAATAGACATAGTGGTGGTAGAATTGAGTCTGGAGGAATTGGGTGGAGGATTTGGGAAGAGTAGAGGAAGAGCTACCTTTTCGACCAACTCCATCGTAACGCCTCTGTTTCTCTTTCTCTTTCTGCTTCTGCTTCAGCTATTAACTCTTCACTTCACTTGTTCTTTCTTTCTTTCTTTCTTTCTTTCTTTCTACCTGTGTTCCTCTACTGTACTGTGAGCCACATCCTCTTCAATCATGGCCAGATTATATGATGGATAAGGTATAGTATTTTTTTTCTATGGTGAAAGTATCTTCTTTGATTCGTTCTCTTTTATGTTTTTTTGGTCAAGCTTTGTTTCCTTCGTTTATCTCTCAGTTTAATGGAGTACTATTTGGATTGCAAAGGCTTTTCAATAATGGTTGATATACCTTTTATATATATACAACTCATCTGCACTCAATTTCATCATTTTTATGGTCACATACAAAATTATATAACAAAATGATTCCTCATTTTATATAGTGATTTTAATTCCTCATGAAATCAATTATTTTACTTTCTAATTTTCACTATCATCAGTCATTTTAGTCTCTGAACGTTAGTATAATTTAGGAATTAAAGTAACCTGTAAAATATAAAGTTAGGAACTAAAATAGCATAAAGTCAATGACTAAAATAACTTATGCTCACAAAATTAAGGACCAAAGTGGTACATCACTCAAAAAAATATGTGATTAAATCCATACATAAATGTTTATTATTATCTAGTAATATAACCATATTTTTCTTCAATTTTAACCATCTATATGTACACCAAATTTTATGATTAAGTGCAAAAAAATGTAGTTAAATTAATATATTAACTATTTAATTGTTATATAGTAATTTAATTACATTTTTTTTACTTTTAACCATCTATAAATATGATTATATTACTAGATAATAATTAACTAACTAATATACTAATTTAATCTAATAATTTTTTATATTTAATCATAAAACCAATTATAAATGAGTTGTATGCTTCAGTGGTGTACACAAAATATTTTTCTTTTTTTAGTTCTTTCCCCTCTTGCAATAAAACTTGAAATTTGAGAATAATAATTATAATAATAATATTATTATTAAATTTAATTTTAATATTTTACTAAGAAAATCTAGTTATTATACTGACTATTCAGAAGAAAAAATATTTTATTGACAAAAATATTATTATGATATAGGCCGTCGACAAAAAATAAAAATATTATAATACACATTCAGTTAATCCTATATAAAACACATGAATTTGAGTTGAGAATTCACAATTCAAATATACGATTCTCATCCATCAAACCAATCTACTAGGTACTAATTCACCATATACCTCTTCTCAACTATTTAGTTTTTTGCTTCACTTAAATTTTCAGTTACTTTAATTTTCACTTGGAAAATCTTTCTACATTCACCAAAAATACACTTTTATTATATATTTTTTTAATAAAAATTAAGAGAGAGGATAGTGTCCAAGTTCAGGAGAGATGATGAGAAAAAAGTCTCACTTACTTGCTCGTTCCACGATAATTATCATATTTAAATATTTGACATAGATTAAGAAATGTATTTAGTTATCTTAATTTTGTAAAGAGTAATAATAATATTGCATTAGAAGTATAAAATGATCTATAATATGATATTGAATTGAAAAATTGATAATTAATATTGCATTAGAATTGTAAAGTGATATATAATATAGAATTTTTTAAAATGTCAAACATGACACTTATTGTAGAACAGAGAGAGTATTAAATAAAAGAAAATACTTAATGTTACAAAAATTGTTTTCAGGAAAATATTATTCGAATCATCACAACCGTGTATTTTAGTTTCCACCTAATCCATTATTTCCGCTTCCCTTTGAATTTTAGGCACCATTTGGCATGACTTATTTTGAGTTTATCTTCTACTTATAAATAAAAATTGGGTCAAACAGAAATATTAATAAGCTCTTAAATTTTTAAGTGACTTTTTTTAATGAAGAAAAGAGAGGAAAAAAGCTTTAAAATAAGCCACACAAAAGAGTTTTTGCTTATTTTTTAGCCTCTTATTTTCATTAAATCTCTATCAACCACCATACCCAAAACCGGACCGCCACCCATCATTGCCCGTGGCTACCCTCCGCCTCCCACGGTTGGCGATCAAATTTTTTAAAAAAATAAAATAAAATTGCCAAACAGCTTATAACTTCTTTTTTAAACTTCTTATTTATAATTTTAACTTAAAAGAGACTTTTAAGAAGAAAATAAACTGGTTTGAACCATATCTTAGTTGATTAAACAAATTTGTGAATTCAATGTTATTATTTTAAAAGGAAGCCATCAATTTTTATAGTATATATATATATATAAATAAAAGAAAGCCCATAGAGGCCACTATTGAAGAATTTACATCTTCCAATTTTACTCTCAAATTTATTTTGTTTTGATATTACTCTTAAAATTTATTTGTTAACAATTTAATCTTTAAATTTATTTTAGTACTCAAATATTAAAATGCTATTAAATTAGTCCCTCAAATTATACATAAATAAATTTTTGTAAACTAATTTTGTGACAAATTTTTTTAAAGGATCGAATTAGTCTCTCAAAGATTAAAACACTACTAAATTAATCGCTTAAATTACACATAATAAAATTTTGAGGGACATCAAATTGATAATTTTTTTTTTAACTAGACATTACCATGGTTAAAACAATAATCATGGCTAAATTATAACGGTTCTATCCACAATTAATTTGCGATGGTTCTAACTGTGACTAATTTATCTACCGTTCTAGTCGCACTAATTTACTTATGATTTTACGTGCTGATAATTTACCTACAAATAAATTATTCCAATGATAACCACCACTAGTGCCGCCAATAAATAATTTTTTTATTTTCATGTAAAAAACCCTATTTTAATAATTAGTTTTGAAAATGACTCAATTTAATAATTTAATAAATAGTTTTAAAATTACACTGTTTTAGTTAAACAGTCTAACGAGAAAGAACATGATTTATTAATTTCACAGTTTAAAATTTTATTTATCCCTGCAGTAATAAGTGGCCGTAACAATAGTAAACACGGCATTCGTGAAGTTTTGTACGAATTGGATCGTACCAAATAGCATTGCTATTAAATAAATCCTTACACCACCAATCGTTCATTAGCGATTCCGAGACTAGAACGAGGGGTTTGGATTTGTCACTTTCACTGCTATCTAAGGGATGAACGATCGGATCCATAACAATCGTGCAATCATATGGAAGGGGCGGCGGCGCGGACGTGGAACCTGTGGTGGCGGCGATAGAGGATAGAACTACTGTGAAGGGAGTGGTGACCGTCGTGAATATGGCGGTGGCTACAACGATAACAAGTGTGTAAGATAGGGCGGTGGAGGTCCTTGGATCATCATTTTCCTCAGAGATGACAAAGAGCAGCTCCATCAATGGGAGTTCAGTAAATTAAAGGTGAAAGCCATTCGTGTTCTCGGGTTACCCTGTGATGAATCTGGATCGTTCAACCCAACAACTCCAAACCAATGATTCCTGATTGCAATGTGCACAGTTGCGTTTCACAATATTGGGCACTACTTAGACAGAACCTTGTTTTAACTTTTGATTTGGTAAAAAAAACTAAATTTTTTATTTTCACTGAATCCTCTCAATTTTTATGCATTAATAATTTTAATTATTAATATTTATTTCGATTTATGTGTTTTTTACTTCTCATTTCACTAAAATTCAAAACCAAATACACACTTTATCTTCCCTAACAAAAAAAAAGTTTCTTGAAATCACTTATCACAGTCCAAAAATTCCCTCTTATACTTTCATTCTTCTATATAATTTACAGACAAATTTGACATTTTGTGCTGGAACGTTTTTTTTCTTCTCACTTTTTCTTCACTCTTACACTAAGAGAAAAAAAAAATTAACACTCTTATCTATTTCTATTTACTGTTTCTATAAAACCAAACAACCCTTCTTTTCTTTCCAATCTCTTTTCTTTCTTTCTATTTCACACTTTCTCTAATTATCAAAACATAAAATTATAACTCCATTATATTACCAATCATTGATAATCACCTTTATAAAAAGTAAAATCCTGTTTGAGAGTTTTAATTCAATTTTCACTATGAATAATGCTGTGAATCGATATGTAAGTATTTCTTGAAGTTTATACCAAGTCTTTAATCATAGAATGTTTTCAAATGGGCCTCAATCCTTGTGAATAATAAATGAGTACCAATATTACAACCGAAGTTCAGATTAAATAATTATTAGGTTAAACTGGACTAAGCGAACTCATATTGTTGAGTTTTTGAAGGGGAAAAAATTGAGTTCACTTGAGATAGGAAATTATCAAAACTACTCGAAAACATTGACACCAATACGGACCGAAAACACGGGCAAGTATTGCTTCTTTTTTGGGGTGGATGGGATTAGCATAATCCCTATTGGAAGTAGCACCATTATTTTTAGTATATAAATTTATGATTCTTACATATAAAAAGGATGGTGCCATTCCCAATAGAGATGATGTTAATCTCATCCTCCTTTTTTGGGGGTCTAAACACTCAAAAAATTGCCCCTAATAAGTCATATGCCATGAAAATCTATCCATTTAAGTCTTAAGATATGGAATGTAACCATCGCATAGCATAACTACTAACTAAATTAGTATCATCCTAGTATTTAGTGTAGGTGAGCACTGAGAAGTAGGGTCCTGTGATAGGTCTGAAATAATTTTGGAAATGATACAGTCCAATATATCAAACCCATAACATCTTACTTTTGCATTGTTCTAATTTATAAACACTAAAAATTTATTGCCAATACTAGTGCAACAAGAATGCACCAGTTCAGACCTAGCAATTCACCCACCCCGTTGTCTCTCTCCTTCTGTTTCTCCAGAGTCCTATCTTGAACAAAAAGCAATACCATAGTTGTCTCGAAATATCTCAAGCCATCTTTCTCAATGGGAGCTAGGCATGTCAATAACAACCGACTTTAACGGGAAAACCAGTAAAATATGTAAAGACATTCTTCTAAAGAGGGTAGCACATAATAAGTTCGCCAAAAGATAACAGAATAATTAACAGAAGAACATAGAACCATAATGTTTAACATGTCTAATAAAAACCTACCAGATAGTTACTAACGCCTGTTGAAAAGACTAGATCACTCAAAACGAACTCTTCAACAAAGCTCATAATGTGTACTGAAAAAAACTAAGGCTACTGTGGTTGTTCCTTACACCAAAACATGACCTTCATACAAACACTTAACTTTCGTCGATAATCCGTACACTTCAGACCTAGTAGGACTTGGTGTCATTTGAGGAAGTGAGGGCTAATGAGCCCAGCAATCTCAAGCATGCCAACTTGATCTCTCCCAGCAAATACCTTCTTCAGCTTCTCATCACAACGTATAATCCTCTTGTTTTCAGTGTCCTATTAGAATAAATAACAATACACAAGATTACATATTAAATTGTAAATGCAGCACAGCAGAAGATAAATGGATTATGTCCATATAAAGAAGCACCAAGAGAAAATATCACACAAGATATCCAATCCAAATTTATGGATGAATTCCAAATATCAAGGAATTCACATTTCACAGTGCATCAAGTCACAAATAGCAAATAATTATCGCTAATACATCAAATACGGGGACTGAGATGGGTCCACTCCACAGAAACTAGTACAACAATATCAGCTTAACAGAATTGCTTATTCACCAAATTAAAAGGTTAAGACAGATAAAGGTATTAAAACAGAATGGCAGACATAGAAGCTACACAGCTACATATATAGTTGAAAGCACCAAAAACAAATAGAGAGAGAAAGAAAGATGTGAACCCTAACCTGAAGATTGTTGTCCTTAATGTAGGCCCAAATCTGCTTGAGAGCTTGGGTACGAGAAATTTCGGGAACGCCGAAGAGGGCTTGCATCTCGGGGGAGATTTTGCGGGGCTTCATGATACCGCGGATTTTGCCGGGGGAAGGCTGAGAGATGGTGGCAGAGGTGACAGCTCGAGTCATGGGGAACCTGGCAGAAGGAGAAGGAGGCCTGAAAGTAAGAGGAGTGGGTGATTCAGTAGACACAAAGGGAGAGAAGAACCGCAAACCAGAACCAAAAGATACAGCCATGTCGCCTTACGGAAGGGATAGAGAAAAGAAGAAGAAGAAGAAGAAGAAGAAGAAGAAAATAGCGAATACAGAGAAAGAAAGAAAGAAAACACAGAGACAACAGATAAAGTTTTGTCACTCACTCTCGCCTCTTCTCTTTCTATTCTACACTACACTATCCCCAACATCACCCTCCCCTCTCTCAAATTACCAAACTGTCCTCACTTTTCAATTTTGAAATTTCACCTTTTCTTTTTGCTAATTCAAATTTCACCTCTCTTACTTTCCATCAAAAACCTCTCTAAAATATTAAAATTTAAATATACTTTTTTAAAACCAAAATTATACTTAACTTAGTTTAACACATAAAAATAAAATTTTCCTCCCAAAATATTATCAAATCACATATATTATTTTCTTATAAACTATATGTTTAACTTTTTTTATTTGTTAATTGAACCCTGAACTTCAAACTCAAGTATTCTTATAAATAGTAGTTAAGATAAACTTTAAAACCCATGTTTACGTTATTTAATTGCCAGCAAAGATGTTAATCTATTAGCAATAGTGTATACTACCACTTGAGTAAAAAAAAAAAAATCTTCATAGAGAATACAAGTTGAAAAATAAAGTTCATTTTTAAGGATACAATTAATAATAGGGTAAGAAGATTAAAAAATAAAAAGTAAAAGAAATGACTTTCTTGTGTTGAGAATGATATTCATTGATAAAGGGTCAATGCTCAATACATGCTTTAATTATTTGGTGAGAGGAACGGAGACCACCCTATTTGAGTGTTTTACCATTTCTTTATACGATTTATGAATCCGTATTTTTTATATGAATCATGAATTCATATATTATAAAATCACACATGAATTATGGATTCGTTTGTATATATCATGAATTTGTATATTTTATTCAAATCATAAATTCATATATTAAAATAGATGATGAGACTCTTAAATGGAATGGTCCCAATTCCGTCATTCTAATTATCTAAACATTGAATCACACCAAACCTTGTTGATCTATTTTTTTAGGATCTACGAGCTTATGGGTTAAAAATAAAATATGCTAAAAAAACAAAAAGAAAATATGCTTCCATATTGCAAAATGCCATGGGCATAAAGGCCCAAAGACAGATACACTCCAGTTCAAAGAGACTTAAAGGGTCCTTCACTTTCTTCTTTCGTTTTTCTTCTTTTTTTGGGTGATGCCATCACCAGCAAGGCATTAATTTCAAAGCCTAATAACACATAACACATAGTAGTAACAAATAACATGCTCCTGTTTTGTCATAAGTCTAACTTTAAACTGATAAATTATAAAATTATATTGCTACCTAACGAAAATTAAAATTTTTTTTTGAGATCATAACGAAAATTATATTTATATTGCTTGACAATGACCATCTTAGACTTTGATCATTTTTGGGCCAAAGACCCACAGACAAATCCACCTCACTGGATAATAACTATCTTGAACTGATTTGCAGCTTAACGTTTACTTTTGGGCCCAAAGTTTTTGTAAGTATTTGGTTAGGGAGGATGGGATTAACACTATTTTTATTGAGGGTAGCACCATCATTTTTATATGTAAGAATCATAAATTTATATGCTAAAAGAAATGGTGCCACTCCCAATAGGGATAGTGCTAATCTCATCCACCTTTAGTTAGTGGCCGTTGGAATTAGCACCACTCCTGTACAACTTATAGTTGTTTAGTTATCTCGAGTACTTTATTTTTTTCATAGTGAAAATACTAAAAATAAGAGAGTTATACAAGGGACGCTGGGATTGACACCATCCCAATTAGAAATGGAACCATCCTTTTTTATGGACATCAGCATCCGGACCGGAAGGGTGTTTCTGGACGGTATCATCCGTAAATAATTAAAATATGAAAGAAATAACTCTTATTTTACGGAAGACCTCGTCCGAAAATACCATTTCGAACGCTAATGTCCAGAAAAATAATGGTCTCCTTTTTAACTTGGGTGATATCAATCATAACATCCTTATACAAGTTGTACAATGTTTGGGTAACCAAACATTGTTGTTTGGTCTATTGGGTTTCAATCCTTTCCTATGTATTTGGGTTGGCTTCTTTTGGGCTTGTGTTCATAAAATTAATTGACCGAAAATATCCCCTTTTTTTTTGAAAAAAAATATAGACGTGTTGAAAATAAACAGGAAGTGGAAGGTTTTCTTTCGATTTGGAGCCATTAATTAAGAATTTGTTGAAGGCTGTTGATTAACGACGAGGACGATATGATTGATAAGAGTGAACATAATAAAGAAAAGGAGGGAGGTTGAAAAGTGAGCATCGATGGACCTTTAAACTAACTAATAACCCTACCAACACGTCTCTTTTGCTTTCCCTGTGACTTGATTCTGACCCTCTGATCTTTTGTTAAAAGTTTTCTTACATACTAATAAAAATTAAAATCACCATGTAATCGTGTATAATGTTGTATATATTAAATATTGTACCTAGAGGAGTAAAAACGGTTATCAATGTTCTCATGCAACAGTGGTTGTAACCAAAATTGATCAGTTCGCTTTGAAAGCGTACCAGTCGGTTGTTGAGGTAGATAATACTACTACTCTCATTTCAGTTTCAGAGGCTGTTACTATATCATCATTCACCTGGTACTATAGTAGTATAAAGTATATATACACTTGGCAGCTATTTAATTTGTGCAACATAGCTTCTGAAGTGAATGTTGGAACAAATAGTTGATGACAGTGTGTTTAAGAGGTTGAGAAATCTAATTATTGAAACAAATGCTTTAACCTCTGCCTATCAAAGTCAACTCATATGCCCATTTTCTTCCCTTTCCCCTCTTTTTTTTAGGGATGTGAGTATACTTTTGGCTATATAAAAAATAAAGTACAATTGACAATAATCCATGGTTGAAAAGAATTACCGCTAATAAAATCATGTTTTGCAGAGGTCCATGACATGAAACTTGGATTGTTTTCTAAGTAAAGTCTCTTCCCCTTTGGTTTGGGAGTAACTTTATCCTCATTAATCAACACTGTTCCTATTGATGTTTACTTGCTTTGGTTCAATCAAAAGCATATTAAACAAAGCATGTGACTCAAAATAATCATGTTTTATTGAAGCCCCCACCACAATTTGAGGCTATATGGACTGTGATTATGGCTAGCTGTTATTCATTATTATATTAGTGATGAATGTTAAGCTATAATAATCAGTTTTCAGTTTATCAACATATAAATATATTTTTTATACAACCAATGTGATTCTATGAGCAAATTAATTAATGTCATATGTAGTAGTAACTTATATGTTACTCTGAGTTTGAGGCAGCAGAAAGCGAAGTAGGACCGAACATGAGTATGATCTGGCCATCCTGATCCAGCTCGAGATCCACCATACCAACCAGAGAGATACCCAACGAACCCATTTATATTTTTGCTGCAGCCCCCAACGTAGCGTACAAATCACACATGCCTAACAGCTAACAATAATTTTGTTACCATACAACTAACAATTCTATTCAACCAAAAAAAATATATTTGTTTTGATTGGACGAGGCTGTATGTAATAGATGCCCCCCTCGGCTCACTAGGCTTTGGTCTGTCGAGGGAGGTGAAGGGTGTCGGAGAGTATACAATGGCTAGACAACAACTGAGTAATACTGAGGTATTGTCTGCTTTAACTTGTTAGGCCTCACAGGTTTATCCTGAAAAGATGTTTCGGTGGATTAAGGAGGAACAGGGTTTCTAAGGTGCATTGTTGTCTTGACTTCTACTCGTAAACATAAACATTACTATAACGAGAGAGAAAATGATACTCATGTATAAATATTAAATAAAACCTTGTTAGGAGAATATTATAAGAAAAATGATATTCATGTCTCTAGAATCTAGAAAAGTAATTTAGAGATTTACTAGGAGAATTAACAAGAAAGGAAGTTGAAACGGAGAAAGGTAATTGTAAAGCAGATTATCTGTTTAAGCAAACTTGTCTTGTACATCCGTGTACGGTCCTTCCCGCGAGGCTGCATAGGCGCATACATATATACATACCTGCTGTAGGAATGAATATTCTAATCATTATTATTCACTATCTTGAATACAAGACAGCTATATTTATTACTATCTCATCCAAATTGTTAGTTTGCACAATTTTGTACAATATATTACAAGAGATAAGTGGACAATTAAATGTGCAGGTATGAATTACATGATATTATATATATCAAGTGACCATGCACAAAAATACTGTAAATATATTGCAGACAAATTGTGTAAGTAAAATTTGAAATTCAAGTCAAGTTCGAAAAGCAAACCTAGTAAAAATAGTTGGTTGCTACAGAATGCCATGGTTAAGTTAAACAGACAGTTAGTATCTGATAGCAGCACAATGATGTAGGTGGTTACGGTGGTGCTGTCATAATTGGCGGTGGTTGGTCATGTTTTTAATCCAGTTTTCTTTTTTTACATTACATGTCTACCCATTGATGATGAATGATAAGAAATGTGATATCCTAGAAGACTGTGGCAGCCTGGCAGGCATTAATATTGTTCTAGTGTAACATATGTAATTAAAAAAACGTTAGTACTAGTACTAGTACTAGTTAGTGATAAATTAGGTTGGGAAATAATTAAAATGATTAGTGGGATGTCAGCAAGAGCAAGATACTTTGAAGAGAGGTCCAGGTGTCAATAAGTAAGATGATTGTTAAGTTTGTTGCGTGAGAATTGAGGGAGGGTCCAATCCATGAGTGCATGTCCATTGTAAAGCAAGAGAAGCATGTAAGCATGTATGTATGAGATGTTGATGCGTATGGTAGTGAGGCAATATAAGGTGAAAAGGGTGGCATTGCGTTTAGATCCATCCATCCAAACTTGTTCACTTCACTGTGTCTGTCTGCCTGCTTATTTAACCTCTTCTCTCCTCTCCCTTATTAATCAAACTAACTACTCTGTCTACTTCTAACTTGTTCCTTCATTCTGTCCTGCCTGCCTGCCTGCCATCTGAGCAGGTTATCTAATAAACCACTCACTCAGAGGAAATCAATGAACATGAAGATGAAGATGGATAAATCACTACATCTGCTTCTGTTGTTTGCTTTGATTACCTGCAGCAGCGTTGTCAGAGGCCAATCTCCATCCACCTCTCCTTCCTCCTCCCCTGCTCCTCCCACTCCAACCACTCCTTCTCCACCCACTTCCACCTCCCCTGCTCCTCCCACTCCCCAACAATCTTCTCCTCCTCCACAACCTCAGTCTTCTCCTCCACCTGCTCAATCTTCTCCTCCACCCCTTCAGTCTTCTCCTCCACCCGCATCCACTCCACCACCTGCTCAGTCTTCTCCTCCACCTCTTCAGTCCTCTCCTCCCCCTGCTTCTCCGCCACCAGCATCCCCTCCCCCTGCCACTCCACCACCTGCATCTCCTCCTCCATTCTCCCCACCCCCTGCAACCCCTCCTCCCGCCACTCCTCCACCGGCTACACCTCCACCCGCAGTTCCTCCACCTGCACTCACACCCACACCCCTGTCCTCTCCTCCAGCCACTTCTCCCGCTCCGGCACCTTCCAAACTGAAGACCGAATCCCCTGCATTGCCACCTCTCTCTCCCTCCGATGCTCCTGCTCCTAGTCTCTCCTCCCTCTCTCCCTCTGGCAGTGATGATGTGAGTTCATTCTCCTCTCTCTTCCAATTCACAATGCATTCATTATCTTTACTTTTCCCAAAAATACTCTACAATCTAGATTCTAGACCAATCGGTGTGGACAGAGGACCCTTGGAACAGGGTGCCCTGTTAAATTTACAAATCCTTTTTTTTAACTTAATTAATTTATTTAATTTAAATAATAAAGATAAAGAAACATATTAACAGGTAAGTAGTATTTAAGAGTGTGTTCGGTAAAACTAACTTATAGCTTATTTAGGAGTTTATAGCTTATAGCTCGTAACTTATTATTAAGTAGAGGCGTTTGGTAACAACAAGCTTATAGCTTTTAGGTTTCATAAGAAAAGTAGCTTATAGCTTATAAAAAGTAGCTTTCAATAATTTTTTCTTATTTTACTCTCTAGTCATTTATTACATGTTTATTATATCAAATAATTTATTACATGTAATTATTTGTCCTTTTAAGTCATTTAACAAATATAAACTATTTAATAAGCTAATTTTACCAAACACCTCTATTCAATTATAAGTCACAAGCTAGAAGTTATAAGCTACAAGCTACAAGTTACAAACTATAAGTTAGAAGCTATAAACTATAAGCTATAAATCATAAGCTATAAGCTAATTTTACCAAACAGAGTCTAAGTGAAGGTTGAAATTGTTTCTGCATAGTAAAATAGTCCTTGATTTTACAAGTATTAGTTATTTTAGATTTTAACTTTATTAAAATTAAATTTTAGTCATTAGCTTTATAAAATATGGTTTAATTTAATTCAGTTAAAAACTAAAGTAATTTATTTTTATACAAAATTAAAGATTACTGTGAATAGTTTTTTATAAAAACAAGAATTATTGTCTCCCATTTTACAAAGTTAAAGATTAACACTTAATTTTCATAAAGTTCAACACTAAAATGAGTCAAGATTATTAATCAGTTTCTGAGATACATTTACTGAAAGCTTTTATTTCCGGTCAGCATTTTCCTAGGATATGCTTGTGTTCCAAAGCTTTCTCTTACTTTATCATGCAAATGTATAGTAGTATTAATGAATCAAGTATGTGACATTGCAGAGTGGGTCAGAGAAGTTGTGTTCTTTGCAGAAGATGATTGGGAGCTTAGTATTCGGATGCGCTATCCTGTTCTTCCTGTTCTAGAGATCTCTCTGTCTTTCCACCGCACATTTTTCTTCCCATCCATGTTATTTTGATGTTACATTTACCTCTCTCTATATGTAGTATTCTTCTTATTATTATTATTTTGTGGATTTCATATTGGAGTTTATTACTGTATTAATTTCTACTATATACATTGCTTGCATTCTTGGGAGATTATATTTCAGGGGAAGTTTTGTATTTCAAAAGGCAGTTATGTTTTGTATGGCACCGCACTGCTGTTAGTTTAAGGTTGCATTTTCTTTTATTTCTTTTGTGTTACTTAGTTTAACCATGAATTAGATTAACCAACTTTTATTGAAAATCAAGATATATAGATGCATAATTAATATACCTACATTATTATTCACTTTAAAACGTGAGATTGCTACTTGAAGTTTTCAGTTTAGTATATTTGACCTTAACCACAGTTAAGAGAGGCGGCTAAGAATTTAGGAGGCCTAAAGCAAACTTAAGAATTATGTTTTTTTATTTATTAATAAAATAATTTATTAAAATTATCATTAAATATTATTTGTAAGATAAATCTAAAATTATAATAATCACTTATAATATTTTAATTAAAATTTATCTTTAAATACGATTTTATAATTATTTTTTTTATAAGTATATTAGTATTTAAAAAAAATATATAAAGATCTTTTTTTAGGGGACCTAAAGCCCTTACTTAAATTGTTTAAACCTTAAGTCAACCTTACAACCAAAGTGTGCCCAACGTGTAAATATAAAGGGTCATTATACTGCGATCCCTTTTATTTTAGTGACCATAAATAACTACAATGGTATTGTTTATATTTGTCAGATTATTTTTATCATCTTTTTTCTCTCACATTTTTACTTGATCTGATGGTTCCCATCATCATGACCATCTTAAACAAACTCAAAAATAAAATAACAAAATAAAAACATTAAACTTTGCAAGGTAGTCATCCAAGCAAATCTTACTAGTCATACCACCAAATTAAGCATAAGTTGAAATAGAAGAATTTAAATCAATTCTAGAAAAACAAATGAAATCAAGATAAAATCTCCAGATACAATAAAATAATCCCAAATTAAGAAATCTTATGTATGGAACTGAAAATTCTAAATAAAATTATGTTGTAGTTTGATATTGCCGGAAGGAATTAGTTTTTCTCGCTTTTTTTCTTTTGCTCACCCAAAAAAAAAAAACTAAAAACACAACAAGCAACATTACAAAAATAGTCATACACACAAGTTATAAGAAACAAATACAAGATATATGGAATAGTTCATTATAGCATCCGCCACGGCGATTTTACGTCATTCAACTATCACCTTCAGATATAATGTTTTTTTAATAAACGGCCCAGATGGTTGACTTGGAACTGGCACATATACAAAGATACTATGATATTTAGAAGTTTTAATAAATTGCAAGTAAGTCAAAAAGATTTTTGAATTAGTAAGAGTTGATGAACTCAGAAACCAAACGGTTGCTTATACCCACTCGGATCAACAAATTTATTTCAACAATCGAAATGACTGTGTTCAGAAAATAACAGGTAAATAAACAAAATTTATTCATATTCCTCGAATCCACGACCATCAAGGCATCAATGGTTTTTCAAAACCAAAATATAAGGTTCAATTGGTCATAATATTTCATTTTAATAGTTCATACAAGATCGATAATTAATGGCCGTATCTGTAGATTTAATTATTCAAACATACTTCATAATTACGTCCTCGTATCAAGCGATTAACAATAGACAAAATAAATCGAAAATCTACGTATCAACCATGATAAAAACGTAATCCAACAGAGGACGAACCAGTATAGTTAGCGAATACACCACTGCCATCGAGAGTCAACAACGTCTCACAAAATACATCAATTAGGATTTTAGGGTACCAACTACCGTCTACGGCAGCGTGTCTTTTTTGGGAGCGGAGGACTCTTCCTGACAACATTGTCAACTGTAAGCAACCAACAACGATTAACGAACGACGCACACAACGATTTCTGGTAACAGCAGGCAAGCTCTGAATAATCGCAAATCCCCTTTTGTGTGTATGTGTGTTTTTTTTTTTTTGTGGTAGACAATTTATATTTTTAACAATTTAAGGATGGGGACCCTTTTATGAATTAGATTTTCTTTTGTTTGGGGGCAGTTCATAATTTTAAAAACTATCATTACCTACGTTAACTTGATATAACAGGTAACAAATCAGTGGCGTTTATTCCGCCAAAACATGTGTGGCTGACGCTATAACGAGCCATATGAAATAAGCTAAGGTCTTTCTTAAAAACATGGATCTTGCAACCTTAGACAAACGGCAGAACCTTTTTTTCCATAAACATGACTTCAAACATGCGAATAGTTGGCCAAAATACGATCTGAAAGCATCTTATTAATATCTCCCTACAAAAACAAAAGGATGAAAAACATGTTATTTAGAACAATATTCAGATTGGCAAAGTCTAATCTATGTACGTGGAGAGTTAAGAAATCATGATAAAATTATTTTTATCATAACTGATTAAGTATGTTAGTTAAAATGATCTGATCTCTTTGTAATGTTTTATCTATTAGAGTATATGATATACTCTATTGAATGAGTAAAACAATAATAATAATTTTTTCTATTGATTTTATTATTACTCTTCCGCCATGTTTCCATGGTGTCCATCCTCACCATTCGATCTCAACCTGGGCACCCCTCAAGACATCCCAACTTGGCTACGCTAGTAGGGTCGTGATGATAGGGCCATGTTGTGACAAAAAATCTACATTGCCTCATTAGTTAGCATTTAAGTTAGATATTTTCTTAGATGTATCTGGATATTAGGGTCATGAGAAAAATAACTTATATAAATAGACCCCATTCTCTCACTTGTAGAGGCATTTTCACACTAAAAACTAGAGTTCTTAGTCATTTAAATAGTTCAGTTGATAACAACGAGGTTAGCGTGGAGGTAACTCACCTTGTCCCATAACCATATGTGCAGGGTTTGATCCCGGTAGGCACTATTTACACTAAACCCATCTCAAGTCACATCACATGTTCTTGTTTTTTTTTCAAAACATAATCTTTGTCCGGTTAAAAATGTGAATGAAAGACAAAATGAGTGTGAACTTACCAAAGATAGAGCTTCAACCTTCGCAAAAACAAAATAAAAGATTATTTTGTTGTAAGAATACAATGTGATAGGGTTAAAAGTGACATTAATATTGTGAAAATTTGGGTAAAATGAAATAATGGTGAAATAAAATGAGGAGACATGATGATGTATGTTGTTTATGGTGTGGTGAAGCCAACCCGATTTTAGAATCTCATTGTAACTGGATTCTAGAATCTAGTTGAAAAAGAAATTTTGTGAGGGTAATCAGATTTTTATATTCAATTTTGTTTGAGCTTTAGAACTCGATTCAAGGTTATTTCTTAAAAAAAACGATGTGTGGTGCAATTCAAAAAAGTGTGGTGCTATTAGTGTTCACTTTCGAACCCTTGCTAGTGGGATCAAGTGACATTCCATAGTCACCCAATAACTGTTTTATATAAGTTCAGCTTAAGGTATAGCTAAAATTTAAAAGCTTTATAACTTAAAGCTTTTGACTTATTTATCATAGATATAGTTTCCCTTTAAGTTTTAAGAAATTGCAACTAACTCCAAACTTCTACAATAAATGCATTTCACAACAATTTGTTAACGGTGAGAAATTGAAAACTGAAAAGAGCATGTGTTGATGGAATGTGCTCATCTTTGCACATGATTACAATGTTTTTTTCATTAAACATTTATGTTTAAAGGTCATGATTTAAAAATACAATTACGTTGAAGACATACCTTATGGGAGTAAAATAACTTAGTTAGTTTACCTTAATTTAGAGTTATTGATTGGTGTAATAATCCTAAAATTTGTTTAAATATTACTAGCCCGTTAATCTGATATCTTAAGGGGTAAAACTCTAATGTATATGAGTTATCTCTGATACTCTATTTAACTTTATATTTATTTTTTTGGTAACAAATTTCTTTTACCTTTATTAAAAAACTTATTTTCTATATAAATAAATTGTAAAGTTCAAATTTTTAATTTAATTCAAAGAATCCATTATAGAGGCAATAACATTCTGAGGAAAATTTCAGGAAACCTGACGGTTTTCCTTTTCTCTCCGACGACCCTCTGATCTCCCTCCACAAGCTCGCCGTCTGTTGCCTCGGCCTCCTCCGTTGGCCGCAGAAGCCTTCTTAGTCGTGTCCTTCGCCCCCGGTAGCGGTAGGTGATACCATTTTGTTAAATCCCGAGAAAAAATGGAGAAGGCGCTGAAAGCGTACGCGGAGGTTCTGAGACTGGTGAGGCTTTTACCGAAGGACACAAGGGCTTATTATGCCAAGTATGCTCGCGAGAACTTCGTCAATTACCGTGAAGTTGATGCTTCTGATACCACCTCTCTCGATGACCTCTTTCAACGAACCTATAATCACTCTCTCTGGGTCCTTGATAAGGTCCATTTTGTTGTTAATTCCATTTTTTTTTTATCCAATTTTGGGTTCTTTTGATTTTATGCTTATTCTATAATTTGATGCAATTGCAGTATTCGGTGGATAAATCTGCCGCGGATAAGCTGAAGGGAATATGTTGCGGTTAGTGCGCGTACCGTAATGCCTGCCAAATGTTTGTTGTTATTCCGCGCTCCCGCCAAGGGTAGTCAATGCTTGTTTTTTTTTGTTTTACTGCGTTGCCCTGCATCCTCTTTAATGATTTGCAGTTGATTTTGTACTTAAGGCATTTTTAGAAGTTTAAGCATATATAAGAGCTATTTTTTTTTATGAAAATATTAGATCTGTTATGTTTCCTTTGAACTTGCTGCAACATAACATTATTAAGTTTTATTAATGCTGAGAAAAATTTCTTGAAAAATGTCTATAGCTTTGATATTCCAGCCTCTCTGTATGGAAGTCTAAATGTCTCTGATAATTCTTCTAGTTCCATATAGCAAGGCATGTCATGTCACTGGTTGTGTCTTAGGTAGTCCTCCGATCACGGTGATTTTCAAATTACAGCCATTAGATTTAGAGAGAGAAAAAAGATCTAAGGGTGTTAGGATGAGGGACCATCAATAATCCCTAACTTGAGAGGACTATCTAAAATTATCCTCATCATCCCAAAAAATCAATCAGTAAATACTACCTTGCACTAATTCCTTGTGCTTAATTAATGCATTGACATTCATAGGACGGATCCGGATTTGCTGCTGTTAGAGCAGTATGATGTTCTAGAACTAACCGTTGTAATAATAATAATATGTTTTTTATTTTATTATTATTTTTCTTAAAATAAAAATAATAAAAAACTAAAATTGAGACACATCACTACAGCAGGTGCTATTAAAGCACAAAAACTACTTCCTCACAGGACAAATGAAAGATGATAAACCTTTAATTTAATTTTAAGACTAAACCCCTAAATTGGTCCCTGTGATTGTAAATGTCATACAGATTAGTTTCTGAGATTATGAAAATCTCACATTAGTCCCTGACTTTGCAAAAAACCATTCATTTTAGTCATTTTCTATTTAGTTTTTTAATGTCGTTGAATAGGTTAAATGACTAAAATGCATGTCGTTTTACAAAGTTAAAGACTATTTTGAGATTTTTAAAATCTCAAGGACTAATCTAAATGACATCTACAATGTGAGAGACCAATTTGAAGGTTTACTTTGTCACATCTAGTTAGGTTATCGCACACCATTGATCCAATTATTCAGATTCGATTGGGAGAGGATAGCGTATTGATTATAAGAATATGTGTTATTGTATACAAGTGTGACATGGTGATAGCTTGCCTCATATTTTAAATATAAGTGTGAGGATTCGATTATCCGCAAATGGGAATGAATTGACATTTTATAATCACCTGATAATCTCTTCGTATGAGCTTGACTTCAAGGAGGGGATTAGCCACTACTTCCAATAATAAATACCATGAAAAAAGAAAAAAAAATAGTAATATTTGTTACCTACCTAAAAACTAAGCAACATTTGTGTATTGAGAAAAAAAAAAAAAACAGCATTGAAAATAAAATATGCATGGAAGCATTTCATTTACTTCCTTCCTTTAAACCATTGATATAATTTGACAATAAAATTCATTAAGAAAAAAAATAGATTTCTGTTAATATTAGCCATATAATTGAAAATAAATAACTAAATTTTTTTGATAAAAAGTATTTATGTAATTTTATATTTTTGATGTTATAAATATTTTTTAATAAAAAAGTTCACATTAAGTTTCTTAAGTTACTAAAATAAAAAATTCCATTACCAAGGCTTTTCCCGATCAGTTACTCCCTCAATTTCAAAATATAAGAACCTAGCCGTCTTTTACACAATTTAAAAAAAGTAGTTATTTTATAAATTTTAAAAAAATTGTTATTCTATTCCATGTTTACCCTTAATAAATGTAAATCTACTCTCTCCTAATTAAGGATATCATCTTGGAACATTAAATTTATTATTAATTACTTCACTATAGGAATTCAAACTCTCATTGGTTAGACTTGCTGGCAAGGATAAATTTATGCTTTAATGATAAAATGTGGAAATTATAAAATTTTTTTAGTGGACACATGAGTAAATAGGGATAAATTTAGAAAAATTTAATAAATTTGTGTTGTATACTACACAGAGGCTTATATTATGGAACATAGAAAAAAACGGCTAACTTCTTATATTTTGGAACGGAAGGAGTATATCGGTAATGACTCTATTTTTGATGCTAGTCTCTTTGAGAACTCAACTTAAAAAAGAAGATTATTTTGGAGAAGGGAATTCTTTAATTGAGAGTTGCTTTTGTTGGAGGATCTTTTTCAACTGAATAATTCTAAATCCTCCTAATTCATATTTTTAAAAATCCTCCTAACTACTTATTAAAGAATGTTTTCAATGTTTTTTATATTTTTAAAATTAAAAGTGCATTTAATTTCATACTTTATATGATATTAGAAAAATAATTAAGATGATTATTAGGAGGATATAACATTATTCTTTTCAACTTCACTAGGGCAATCCCAATAAACTTACTTGATGATTTGAGGAATATTTGGAATGCTTGGTGTCCCATTAAGGTGATTATTCTTGCTTGGCAGCTGCTTCAAGATCACATTCCCACTCGAGTTAATATTTTGAAGTGTAGGTTGCTGCTGAATCCAAACCAACAATGTTGTGCTTGCTATGGTTCACATTTCGAAGATGCCTTCCATCTTTTCCTTTGTCGTCCTTCAATTTTCCTTTTGTGGAAAAAAGTCTGTGTTGCTTTTTCATCTTCCATTTCATCTTATTTCTTGATGTTCAGAGACCTTTTTAGGAGAAAAAGAAAACTTATGGAATTACCAGTCTGGTTGGCGATTATTTGGTCAATTTAGCTTCAAAGGAATGCAGTGATCTTCAAAGATGAGGCTTTTCATGTTTCTTTGAAAGATTCAGTTAATTTTATGAGACTATTTTAAGGTAAAAAGAGTTGTTTCTCTCCATTTTAGCTCGAGTATTCCCTCTTATGTTGTGTCTCATATTTTACACTTCTTGTGCACCTTTAATAAATTTTCTTCCACTTATTAAAAAACGAAAAAAAAAAAAAATCCTTTTTAGCCCTTTTGATTATGTGCATTAGGCATTTCATTCTTTGAATTTATAGAATTTTTATTTTGGTACTTGACTTTAGATAAAAAAATTAACTTAAGTCCTATACTTTGTAAGAAAAAAATAATTGACCTTAGCTAAAAAAAAAGAAATAATATAAATAACATCTATATATGACCTTGCATGAAGTTAAGAATAAAATTGATTAATGTATATAATATAAAAGACAGAAGTGAGAAGAATTTTTACAAAGTAAAGGAAAAAACTCGAAATTAACAATCATAATTTTTTTTTTGGTGAATGTAAATCTACTTAGTTTGAAATGAATAATTTAGCCCATAAATTATTTAAAAATGTGTCAACTTTAAATTGTTCTCCCTAATTTTATTTGAATTTACATTTTATATTAATTTGCATATATTAATTTAAAGTTTTCTATCATGTGCAATATTGTACTCCCTCGATTCTAAAATATTACTTACCTTAGATTAAAGAATGAGTATTAAGAAAAACATGGATTATTCTAAAATCTTGAAAAGTTAATGTTAATAAGACGTTATTACCCTATCTTGAAAATTAAAATTACAAATAATATTATTCTTTAATAATAACTAAAAATGAGTTAAAGAGGGATAAATTTGAAAAAATAACAATAAATGTTATCTTGATGTTATAAAGTGACAAATATTTTGGAATAAATATTTTTAGCAAAAGTGACTAGTAATATTTCAGAACGGAGGGAGTACATGTTAAGAGATTAAAGATAGAAATAAAGTATAATATTAATTTTATGTCAAATACAATCACATTAAATTTTTGTTTTTTTTCAACACCAACTTTCTATTTTTAATTTATTAACATGTGTAATATTGCATATATTAGAAAAATACTAGTATTTATCTGAGTTTAGTGCTTGATATTGAGTTATCAGATTTTATAATATTAATTGGTTTGATTAATTTTAGTCCTTTTTTAAATTTTATAGATTTATAGTCAAAATATTTTTTTTTAATTTTATATATACTTAAGTATTAATCTTCAAATGAATAAAGTTTAGAAATGTCAAGCCAAACTAATGAAATTCAAAGTGTATAAAATGAGAGTTTTTTTTTTTATTGAAAAAATAGTAGGAACTAAGGACACCTCAAACACTATGGGACTTAATTGTGAACCGTCTCGCCAAATTACAACTACTCAACTAAAAGAAGTAAATTATAATATATACTTTTTTCATTCAAAAAGCAATGGAGATTAATACATGGTCGATGACGAAGATTAAGAATAATTTTATAATTTTATAAAAAATAAATATTTGTCGTTTATTTGAAATGGTGTTATATATGTCTCAATCATGTAGCTAGTTAATGAGCACATAAAAATATGCGCGTGAGTATGTGATTTAGTTTTTAGCCGTATTATTTTCCTATGAACAAAAGAAATGAGGTTACATATTACAATAGTTACGGTAGATTTTTTCGTAAACATTATACATTAAAATTTTTTTTTTAATCTGTATAATATTTCCTGAGATAAAAAAATTAAATGCCGAAGGTTTTAATGAAAAAACTAAAATTTTTAATGAAACTATATTGTAACACACAAGTGTGTGTGTGTTTTTTTTTTAAAAAAAATTTCTTTTATCCAAGGACATGGGGAGGTTATTTAAAGGTTTCAGTTTTTCGCGGGGTATTGTATAGTGTTTCCTCGTCGGGAAAGAATGAGTTTGGACTCGTCTCGCTCAGGAGGAAGCTCCTCCGTAGCCCCAAAACACAGTTTCTCCAATTCTGCATCTTCCAATTCCAATCGCTCCGGCGATGACAAGAAGAATAAGAAGAAGAAGACAACTACCAACCAGAAAACCCTAAACGTCGCTTGGGGCTCTAAATCTATCTCCTCTTCTCGGAAATCCCCCTTCTCTGATTTCGGCAGGTTTTACTACCATCTTTTTTATTCCTTTGATACAAACTATGGGTATGGAAGATGTCAACTTTTTTTTGGGTACACGGATGATGTCAATTTTATATCTGCTCTTTAGCCTTATAGGCTGTACTGTACTAGGTACCATGCCTCAATTCCTAAGTATGCATTTCTTTAAGATACTTTATTGATTTGTGAGTGCGAATGCAGCTATATGACTGAGAAGAATCGGAAACTACACAACCAGTTCGATGCTGAAGCTTCCACGTCTTTGCTTAGTGGCTCTAGTTCTGGGAGGCCCGTATTCAATGGTGTTTCAATTTTTGTTGATGGTTTCACGGTTCCTTCCAGTCAGGTTAGTCGTATTTCCCTTTTCATTTTCTAATGGATTGAGGAAGATGAAGGGGGAACAGAGAGATTGTATGAAATGCATAAAATGAATATACTTTTGATTATTCATTGGTGAATCATTGCAATTTGCAGAGGTGATGTGTGACTTATATACAAAGGAGAATTAGCTAAACATACTAACATCACTATAATTGGTGCGTACTAAAGGTAACATCAGTAACTAACATAAAGAACATAAAGGAAATTAACTTAGAGTTAATATCTTCATCTCTGGCAGCGCCCTCTTTACATTTTAATGTTCTGTTTGTCTCTTCCTGATTGAGTAAATTTGAATAAGGGGATAGCAGGTGAGCGGTGGGTTTAAGTGAATTAAGTGTGACAGAGAATTGTAAATTTGATTCAGCTATAGTTTGTTTTGGGGTTTAGGAAAAATAAAGACACTACATGACGTTAATGTCAAAAATGTTTCAGGAGCTGCGGGCTTATATGCTAAAGTATGGTGGAAGATTTGAGAATTATTTCTCAAGACATCGTGTAACACATATCATATGTACTAATCTTCCTGACAGTAAAGTTAAGAATCTCAGGTTTGATTTGATGTCCTTATTTGAATGTTGTGGTTTGAGTGTCATACCCTTTTGATTAGCATATATTTAATCATTGGGTGGTCCATTTCAGAGCCTTCAGTGCAGGTCTTCCAGTGGTGAAACCCACTTGGATTTTAGATTCTGTTGCTGCTAATAGACTCTTGAGCTGTAAGTTTTTTCATCTCTCTTACATTTTCATCGTCTTTCTAAACAAATATATACTTTGTATTTGTAGAGGAAGAAAGGGATAGCAAAGCAGATGGAGTGAAAGTGATAAAACCTTCTTAAGGGGATGGAAATAGAATAACCCTATTTGAATGCTTTCATAATCAAATAATCAATGTCCTCATATTCAACTCTTACTATCTGGTCCTGCTTTTTTATTTGCTTGCTTATCACTTTACTCTTTTTTAGTGGGGATATGAATATGATACCATTTTATTCGTCTTTCTCTTTCCAAGTAATCATGTCTCAAGTGATGCAAATCTTGTTCTGTTAGGGGTGCCTTATCAACTTGACCAGCTTGCTGATAACCAACCAAAACTGTCAGCATTCTTCACATTGAAAAGCACCAAAATGTCAGAGGATGATTGTACAAATGCTCTTTGTCAAGAAGAGTCAGACATTGAAGATACATCGACAAGAGTTGACCATTTAAAGGATAATTACTCATCCAAAGTTGGGGAGATGGTTGAAATTAGCAGGCAAATGAGTATTGAATCTGGTGATATTGTCCCTGAGAATACTGATGTAATTATGATGGAAGAGATGACTAGCTACAGAGTTAAATGTGATGAAGAACAGCTTTCTGGAGGCAGCAGTGTTGATACTAAAGTGGAGAGAAATGTCCAATGTGAACTTGAACCTAGTCGTCAAGAACCTTCTGCTTCAGTTAGTACTCCCAGCTCAGATGATCAGATTGTAAAAGAATCTTCAAATTCCGCAGCCACTTGTTCTTCTAAACAGTGCCATTCAACTCTTGCTGACCCTAATTTTGTGGAAAATTATTTTAAGGTAGTGAAAGCTGGAAGAAGCATAGTTTTCATATTGCATGGCAAAATGTTTGTTGGCTGTCCGCATTGTTTTCTTTTTAGTATGGTTGTTTTACTAATCATGTCAATCTTTTTGTATTGTTATTTCAAATTTACTGGCAAGGTAATCAAACATAAGAGTCAATAGTGATCATTATTTATTATGCATAAAAAAAATGATGCATCCAAAGATGGTATCTCTTGAACTTCAATAGATGTAGTAGATGAACTGATTATTGGTCCCATTACATTATGTTTTGTGTTTGCCGTATCAATAGAAAAGAAAATAAAGATTGAAAAGCAAATAATTTAGGGTGGAGGTGGGGGATGGATGATAGGACAGTCTTATGAGGAGGTAAACCTATCTTTGATGTACTGGAATGATATTGACTTGCTTTGCTTCTCGGTTTACTTCCATATAGTAGTTTTCTTGTCTTACTTGATCATAATTCATAAAATTTTAGTTATCCTTATTGTTACCAATCTTTAATCTTTAATATGCAATTATTTTATAATATATCTTGACTCAAGTTTGGCATATGCAGAGCTCACGGCTGCACTTTATAGGAACCTGGAGAAATCGGTATCGGAAGCGTTTTTCTTCTTTATCTACTGGGTTTAACAATGAAGTTTCTAATATGAATGCCTCTAATATTTCTGAGAATTCAGTCATTATCCATATTGACATGGTAAGCATTTACTACAAGGATGTTGGGAAAAAAATATTCTTGTTAATTTTAACTTTTAGATTCTGGATAATATGTCGTTAACTTTATCCTGCCAGGGATATATATATTATTTGACTCTTAATTGAGCAATGTTTCATTCCTGTTAGGAATTAGGATAGAAAGGAAGGGGAATATAGTTAGCAACCATATAAATAAGAGAAATAGGAGACAGAACGAATTCAGAAGCACAGAAGATAGAAAGAAAACGGAAAGCCTTGTGAAAGGGGAACCCTTGGAGAACTATTCACCTTTGCTGTACATTTTAAGTCAAGAAATAATTTTCCTTTTCTTTTTTCACGGTTTCCATTCTGGGTTCCTATCCATTCCCATCGTCAACTTTGTTTAATGCTTATAACTTATGAGATTAGACTTTTGAGAATGAATTTTGTCTCTATATCTGTCTGTGTTCGTGTGCTGCCCCAGGACTGCTTTTTTGTCTCAGTGGTCATCAGGAACCACCCTGAATTGTTGGACAGGCCTGTAGCTGTATGTCACTCAAATAATGCAAAGGGAACTGCTGAGATTTCTTCTGCTAACTACCCAGCACGTAGTTATGGTTGGTTACATATCAAGTTATATATGATAGTATGACTCAATCAGGTTTATTAATTGTTTTTGTTTTAGGTTTTTAATTTGTGCTTTTTATTTTTTTTATTCTTTTTTAATCATTGCTAGGTATTAGGGCTGGTATGTTTGTACGGGATGCCAAGGCTCTTTGTCCCCACCTTGTTATCTTTCCATACAACTTTGAAGCTTATGAGGAAGTAAGAAGCAATAGGGTGTCCATAGTTAAATGACTTATAATGCAGAATGCCAAAATATTTTATTTTATGTCTTATCTTTTTACAAGTTTTTCCCTTTTATAATTGAATAATTGAATTTCATAAAAATATCTTGGACATTTGCAGGTTGCTGATCAGTTTTATAGTATATTGCATCATCGATGCAACAAAGTGCAGGTCTTCTTTGGTTGGAATTCTTCAAGTGCATATTATTTTTAGTTGGCTTGTCCTTAATGCTGTAATTGCTTCATGATGTAGGCTGTAAGCTGTGATGAAGCATTTCTAGATGTCACACATTCAGGGGTTGGAGATCCTGAACTTTTTGCTTCCTCGATCCGAAAAGAGATCTACGAGATCACTGGATGTACGGCCAGTGCTGGTATAGCTGGAAATATGCTTATGGCTCGTATTGCTACTAGAACTGCAAAACCAAATGGTCAATATCACATAACTCCAGAAATGGTAAGTTTGGAGTTTCTGTTATTCTGACATTTTTTTTTCATACTTTTCTATTTGTATTTATTGTGTGGTGGAGGTACCTTATAGGTCATATTACAAAAATTCTCCGTGCCTTTTCTTTGTAAGTAAATCTCTTGTATTATATGTGGCCATAAGAGTGTTTTTCCCATGAATTTTATGCTGAAACCTTTTGCATATCTTTGGACATCCGCAGATTGAAGTAGTGTTGATAATTGTTGCAATTGTGGTTCTGTCCTTACTATTGTAGATTATACTAGATGTGGAAGTTACTTCTATGTTATGTCCCTTTAGGACTTTGCTTGCTCAGGTTCTATTATGCTATTCCATGATGCTTCGTATTTCCCTCAATTTCTAATTCTAGGTTTGACATGTATTGTGGATGTACAAAAAGTCAAAAATTGACTATTTATAGTTCACTATGGAAAGTTTACTTTAACTTTTGCCATATGTTTTCAACTTTCATTATCTGACTTTGATAACGATGTCAGGATCAACTTCTTCCTTTAATTCTTCAGATATTAAAAATTGGGACACTAACCTCATATTTCTGCTTGTGATTTCTAGCTGTTGTATTTCACTTGGACAAGTAAATCTGAACCTATTCTATATAGCTTATGTATTTTACTATTATAGCTGAGGTGTGGAATGTGTCAAAACCTATTCTATATAGCTTATGTAGTCCACTGGAATGTGTCAGGACTCTGTATTACCTTGCTCTAAGTTTTACTTTTCCAGGTTGAAGATCACCTGTGTCAACTCCCAATTAGTGCACTTCCTGGAATAGGGTATGTTTTACAGGATAAATTGAAGAAGCAGAATGTTGATACATGTGGACAATTGCGGATGATTTCCAAGGTTTTACCATTCGTGCACTTGTTGTATAGTTTCTTCTGTTTTTTCCCTGATATTCTGAATGTTCATTCGTTTTTTTTTTTTGTCATTTTTCTTAAGGCCAATTTATAATTTTTTATTTGTTTTGTTACTAGTGTTCTTCCTTTGATTAGAAACATTTATCTTTTGCTTTGAGTTTGAGGAGGGTATTGTCCTTGATAAATAAAATAAATGGAGACTTGGAAGAAAATGCTTTTAACATTTTGAAACTCTGGAAATTACATAGAAGACAATGATCATTGAAAATGAACAGTTCTTCAAAGAACAAAAAAGCTTTTTTTTTTTTTTTGGTCTGAAAGAACCAAAAAGTTAGAATTAGAGGAAAGAACGTTCAAGAACTACAACCTGATTATATTCAAGGATCTAACCATTAACACAGAATCATTTTATTTTGCTACCTAGTTCATTTTCTTGCATACTCTGTAGTTATGTTCCTCTTTACTTTTGTCTCTTAAGTTCAAAAGTACTTCTTGTATTCTAAATTTCTGATAGGCGAAGATCTGTGAGGACAATTCTGTGTGTGGAAGTTATATTAATTAGTTATGTATGTGTTAATTCCGTACTAGATAGTTGAATTAGGCAGTTATGTTTGTTTAATTATGTATTAGGCAGATATCTATTATGTGTGAAAGTGATTGTGTCATATAATTTTTGGTCAGACCTTTAGTGGGCAGTTTAATTGTCTGAATTTATTGTTTGCATTGTTTTGAAGGAGAAAAATCCTTGTTAGGGGGAAACCCTGTGAAATTGATGTACTCTTCTTCAAATGTGGTCCATAAACCAGATTATTTTAGTAAAATATGTTTATTTCTTTGGGTCCATCTCTCGGGTCCAACATATTCATAGTGTGTACCTTCTTTCTTTGCATCTGCAGGCCTCACTGCAGAAGGAATATGGAATGAAGACAGGAGAAATGCTGTGGAATTATAGTAGAGGAATTGATACCCGGTTGGTTGGGGTCTTTCAGGTACAAAAGGCCTTCATTTTGACCTAATAGTTATCTTTAATATCCACTTGATAACTCGTCATTATTTTATATACTTAACAATGGTAAGAATGAACTAGGATTGAAGGATATAAATTATCAGAATAATTTGACAAATAATACCATCACTAGTCATTGTAAATTTGGAGATTGGTCATGCTGTGCTCCACAACATGATGTAAAATCATAGTGCCATTAACTAGGGGGTCGTGTCTCTTAGCTCAAATGTGGTGTCTTTGTTTTTTCTCTGCAGAGGTTTATCATTCTTTCATAATAAGCTTGTACTTAATATCATTTCATAGAGTTTATATTATCTACACTTCTGCAGGAAAGTAAGTCTATTGGTGCTGATGTAAATTGGGGTGTGAGGTTCAAGGATAGAAATGATGTTGGTATTTTTTACACTGTATCTTTTGTGTGTGTGTGTGCCATAAAATCTAAAAAACCACAGTAATCTAAGTGTTGATGTAAAACTTATTCCAGTGTGAACACTTTCTTGTAAACCTTTGCAAGGAAGTCTCGTTACGATTGCAATCTTGTGGAGTGCAGGGGCGCACCTTCACTCTCAAGGTAGTGTTTTTTTATTTATCTTAATCGATTTATTTTTTGAGATTATCCAGATATCAGCTTTCTGTTTTGGCTGATGGTCTGCTTTTCATAATATTTTTCTTACATCTTCTGAGTCAACAAAATTGAAATTTGTAAATATTGTTGGATATATGGGTTAGATCAAAAAGAGAAGAAAAGATGCTGATGAACCTGCAAAGTTTATGGGCTGTGGGGACTGTGAAAATTTGAGTCACTCAGTAACGGTAAATATTGAAGCATCAAATGTATTTTATGTGTATTTAAACTGTCAAATTCTCTTAGTAAGTCTTTTTAATTTTTTTAACTTGAATTTTGTGTTTGATATTCTCCTCTTAGATTCCTCTTGCTACTGACAATTTGGAAGTGCTCCAAAGAATAGTAAAGCAGCTGTTTGGATTTTTTTACATAGGTATCTCAAATCTGGTTACTTAATCTTTTGATGTATGGCATATTTGAGAAACTTCATTTCTTGAGAAATACTACCTCCGGTCCTTTGTATAAGACCCCCTAACCGAATTACGCTATTAAGAAAACATATGACAAACTTATTTAATGTCTTAATTTTTAAAATGTTAGTATAATTTACCAAGTTTGCCCGTATTTAAAGTAAAATATTTCATCTAATGCATTTTTTTATTAGCTCGGCATTTCTGCTAATGCATTAATTGTATCACACAATCTCTTCAATTATAAGGGTAGAAAAGAAAAATAATAATAATTGCTTTTTGAACTTTTTAGAGGGTTTTATATTAAGGACTATTGAAATTTCTTATGAGGTCTTATATATAGGACCAGAGGTAGTAATGATGTTTTTTCCTTTTCATTTCTTTTTCAAAGGATTTCTCAGCAAGCTGCGTGAAAAATAATCATTTTCTCAAAATTAACTAATCCAAACACACACGTAATTGGTTTTCCATCATTTTAATGAATCTATGACTAAATAGTCTGAAATGTATTAGTTATCATTGGATACTTACATGTATTAGTTTAGCAGGAGTTAAAGGAACGACCTCATTTGTCGGGGTAGCTACATGGATTAGTTGATCCCATTTATCTTTACCAAAAACCAAAATTTCAAATTTCATTCGTAAGAAGACCTCCTTCATGGTTTCTCCTGAAGTTTTCTTTAGTTTCTTTATTTCCCTTCTTCCTAATAGAGTTCAAACATAATAGTACTTGAAAATGAAACTGATATAGGAAGTGAGATAGTGAAGGAAGTAAAAAGAGAAGGCAGTGTCAAACACTTAAGCTCACGGTTGTTTAGCACTAGCTATTATTGGTAATGGAATAATTTTTGAAGTGCAGAACTGCAGATACTATTTATCATTATTCATTATAACGAAATTAAATGTTTGCTTGGTGTTGGTGACGAAGGCATGACATTATGTCTCTGAACTTTATATTTTAATTGTATGATGATATATTATTTCTCAATATGTTCATATAGTCTTTGAGCAGGAGATAGTAAGCATTGAATTGGATATTAAAATATCATCTTCTTGTTTGGTTGATTTCACATAGATGTCAAGGAGATTCGAGGTATTGGCTTGCATGTTTCCAGACTTGAAAATGCTGAGACATCTAAGCAAGGTACATGCATTATTCTGAGTAAAGGTTGACTCAGCTGTTCTGCACAAATACACTATTTGGTTGTGCATTCAGCTAAATTCATGTTCAATGCCGATTACTGAACTAATCAGAAACGTTTTTTTGAGTTGAGATATGCTACCATGTGTTAGAGTCTTACATTGGTTAGAGGCAGAGCCATAGTTCCCTTCATAAGGCCTTAGGCATCCCTTCCCTCATGAGGTAGCTTTTGGGGTGCAGGTAGGTCCAAGCCATTTTTAATATGATACTAGAGCCTATCCAGTCTTGAGCTGGGTCCACCCGAAAATGTCCAGTCTTGCAAATTTCACACCCCAACTGTCCACTAGTCTTGGGCATAAGAGGTGTGTGTTAGATTTCCACATTGGTCAGAGGTAGAGTCATGGTATCTTCATGTGGCATCGGGCATCCCTCCCCTCATGAGCTAGCTTTTGGGGTGGAATTGGGTCTATGCCATTTGTAAACCTTGACATTTGTCATCTTTCCATACTTCTGGCCAGACAATTTTTGCTGCTTTTCCTTGGTTTTGAACTTGGCTTTTGTTTTTTCTACATAATTTTTCTTTGGCTGTCTAATACATAGTTATCAATCCCGGATAGCGGCGCGTAGCGGCCAGCCATGAAAACGCTATAGCGGGATAGCATATAGCGGGATGGCCGCTACTGCAAAATCATAGAAATAATATATAAAAAATTATGTTACACGTATACAAAGACAGTAAAACCTAAACATAACCAAATTTAAAGACATATTGATATTTTAGAAGTCATTGTCACAAAGGATGCCATGGTTAGGTGAAGCATCAACTCTCATAGGATAAAAGGGTAAGTGTGCTTCGTAAATGTTAACTGAATATCTTAGAATGAGGAATATCATAACAGTTTCATATTAGTAGCAATGGGTCAATGGAAAAGTAGTGTTTTTCTGATCTGAAGTGCTGAAAAGGGAAGAAATACACACTTTGCCCTCAAAAGCCCCTAAAACAGCCTTGTTAATAGGGTAAAAATGAGATTTTTGGCTTTTCAACGTAGTTGCACCGCTATAGTGGCCGCTATGACTGCTATTTTGGCCACTATTGCGGCAGCTACGACCGCTATTAAAAAACGCTCCGCTATACTGATCTCATAGCGGCTTATGGCCGCTCCGCTATGCCGCTATAGCGCCGCTATTTCCCGCTATTGACTACTATGGTCTAATATTACATATTTCATGAAGGTACAGAAAAGAATACTTTGAAATCGTGGCTCACTTCAGGATGTGCAAGTGTGGAAAAAGAGAAATATCCTACTGGTAATACATATTGTTATCAAAGAGGGGTCACTTGTTATGCTATTATTTACATGATTTTGCTGCAGCTTTTATAGATTTTTTTATTATTTATTTTATCATTCTGTGATTTTGTTAAGAAATTAATTAAATAACTTCTGACAGTTTCTATTAATCCAGGTAATGCCAAGCAGGATATGGATGGCACTTCTGGCTATGGATATAGAGATTCAGAAGGTTCTTTTGTTCAAATGGACAATAAAATACCAAATCACCAAGCTAGTTCTGACCGAATTTCAACACCTCCACCTTTATGTCACCTAGATGTGGAAGTCATAAGTAATCTTCCAACAGAAGTATTTTCAGAGTTGAATGAAATTTACGGAGGGAAGTTAGTCGATTTAATTGCTAAAAGAAAAGGCACAAGTGAAGGCTCTAGCTCTTTAGGAGTCTCGTTAGTGAAGAAGGAAGGTAATTTTTTCTGTTTTAGCAGTTTAGCTTCTTTGGATTAACACTCAACTCAAATAGCCACACATGCTTTCAATCGATTTTGCTTGCAGCAATAAACAAGGAAGAGGAACGTATGTGTTCTCAGCCAATTCCCCAAAACAAGCTATCATCAGAAAATAAGGTATCTGCTCTGTATATCTATTTTAAACTGTGTTACTAGACTGGATGAGTCTTGCTTGTTTGAAACAATTACTCCGTTACACTGGCTTCTTCCCATCGTTCACCAATGTTATCATAGTCCTATTATGGTTCAGTTAGATTTTTCTTTTTTCTTTTTTTTTTTAAAATGATTTGAATATTTTATAATGCGTTAATTTTGCAGGTACTCATTCGTCAACCAATTAATTTTTATTTAAGCAGTGTTTCGGTTTCAAGATATTCAATTATAATTTATTTCTACGAACCCAAACTAGCATGTCAGTCTTACAGGGCTTGTATTTTATCTGCTTGGTTTATGTAGTTCTTGCTCTATTTTTTTTAACTGAGATGCTTCAGCTTTGAAATTTTTATAGGTCGGAAAACAGGTGGTTTCCTTCAACTTTAACTAGATTTAGTAGCTCTGCATCTGGTCCTATTTCAAAAGGGAAGACTAATGCTTGCATATCCCAAAATTATCTCTTAATATGATCATTGTATCTCAGAATAACTGAAATAATCTCGGGTGATCTCTTACAAATCGTTTTCATATTATAATACAACAATAACAACAAGCCATATCTCATTAGGTGAGGTCAACATGGATCAGACGACGCAAGTGCTTGATAAAAAATCTAGTTTTCAGAAATATCTCGTTACACTTGCCTCGAGGGGTCCACATACTTGTTACCCCATCATACATGTCTTGTATAGCTTGAATATAAGCCACATGAACACCCTTCTTTTCTAAGGCCTTCCATACCACATTCATTGGTGCCCAGTCATATGCCTTATTGCCTTTTCCAAATAAAAAAAAACTTAAATGTAAATCTCTTTGCTTGCATCTGTACCTTTCCATCAACCTTCGCGGAAGATAGATAGCCTTTGTTGTAGACCTTCATGGTATGAATCCAAATTGGTTTTATGCAATCCTAAGCTCTTTTCTTAATTTATGCTCCATCACCTTTTCCCATAATTTCATAGTGTGAAAAGTTTTTTCCCATGTAATTTGCACAATTTTTAATTTCTCCCTTATTCTTAAATATGGGTACCAAAGTACTCCTCCTCCACTCATCTGACATTTTCTTTGACCTCATAATGTCAATGAATAACTTGGTAAGCCACCGTATACCTCTTTTGCCTACACATTACAAACCTCAATAGAGATACCATCGGGGCTAATACTTTACCATTATCCATCCTTTTCAAAGCTTCTTTTACCTCTTCAACTTGGATTCTGCGATAGTCATTCAAATTGAGTTCATCTTCTTGGATTTTCAATCCCTCCAAATTGCATGTTGATCCTTGCTCATCATTAAAAGGCTTTTTAAAATAGTTTTCTCATCTCTCTTTGATGTTTTGGTCTGTGATCAAAACTTTTCCTTCTTCATCCTTAATTCATCTAACTTGATCTAAATCTTTAGTGTTTCTCTCCCGATTTTTGACCAGCTTGTAAATCATTTGCTCTCTCTTTTTTGTTCGAAATTCTCGGTAAAACTCCTCATAAGCCATGGACCGTGCGCCACTTACCGCTTCCTTTGTCTCATTTTTGTGCCTTACTTTTTCCTGTAAGTTTTCATTCCACCACCAAGATTCCTTATCTCTTGGACTAAAGCCTTTAGACTTACCGAAAATTTCTTTTGCAATCTTTTTCACCTTCCTAGCCATTTCATACCAAATGAAGTTAGAAGTACCATGTGATTTCTAATTAAGTTCTTCCAAAATTTTCTCTTTGAAAGCAATTTTTATCACCCTCAAGTTGCCACCATTCGATTCTAGGAAATGTTATTAAACTCGGTCTTGTCGTTGACTTGGCTGAGGTACTGGGTCACTAGGTCACTCGCTAAAGCAAATAATTTATATATAATATTATATATAAATATAAACATTAAAATGATCTAAAAATAATATAAAATTTGACATGTCCGTCCTTCTAAGTTTGAAAAGTAAACAATCACACAACATTGTAATACACAATATTGATTAATGTTAGCAATATTAGATTTTTTTTTCAAAGTATTATAAAATATTTGTAATACCTAAATATATATTAAAATTATCACTATAATAACAAGGAGCAATTGCTCAGTATTACAAAGGGGTAGTCTCAGAGACAATACTCAAATGAATAACTCAATTCATATTCAATGACTCTGCTTATTCCATACAATTGCTAGCCTATTTATACTAGAAATCTGATAAAAAAAATATTAAACAAACACAAATGGAGGTGGCAATGAATTGGCTATGAGTTGGGTGTGTTGAAAATGAAGGTGATGGGTGAGTAGGGGGTGGTAGAAAGGTGGCTTGAATTGCGGCTGAGCATTGACAAATATAGCTTGATAATGTTGACTCATGGTAGTGCGGCATGTGAGTGATGGTGGCTGAAATTTGAAACTCCAATTCCGGATCAAGCAATCTAACCCAGTTGGTAATAGTTTGAGAGATTGACTGGGGGATCCTGGGTTCGAAACCCTGTGTACCTCACTATTTTTTTTTTCATGTCAGAGAATTGTTGCTTGTCACTGTGTGGCTTAGACCGAGCTGGTTCAGCGAGTTTCATGGGTTTGACACCAGTTTTGTCGGGTTGTACTAGTTCACATGCATAAGCGGTCCGATTTGTTAATTGGACAGGTCACCGAAACGGTTCTCGGGCCAACCAATCGAACCGTCCGGTTCGTTCTGGGTTTAATAACAGTGATTCTAGGACAAGAAACTTGACAAGTTCTATGATTACAGCTCTTAAAACGGACATCTAGTTTTCATATTATTATACTATATTATATCATATCTTTTGATTTGTTTCCTTATTTTATTTGATTAGGATTATGATTCTATATTCTTTATGGGTATAAATAAGGTTAGTGCTTTGTCTTTTGTATCACATCACATCGTTATATACAAGACAATATTATTCAATTTGTCTTTGCCTCCTTCCCTACCAAAATCTATATAATTTTACATCATATCAAAGTAGTATTGTTGTCCGATCTGTCTCATTACTATTCTTCTGTCATGTTTCCTAAGACTTGGAACTTTATTGTAATGACTTATTTAAATGATTGTTTTTCTTGTTTGCCTTGCGCAAATTTTGCTCACTGGAACCCTAGACTAATGTCAATTTCTGTCTCTTTCGTGACTATGGGTGTCAAAAGTTTCCGTGTCTGTTCATCTTTTTACCGTGCTATCATCAGCTTGGAATGTCTGGACTGGCTGAGCCTGGATATGCACTCACAAGAGCTTTTCATAGGACCCCATATCCTAAAATAGGAATTATTGTGAAAGATTAAGAGTGAGAAAAATAGATGAAAGAATGGTGTTTATTGATGTAAGAGAAGAGAAGAGGGAAAGAGTACAGAAAAAGGGAACAACTCCCTCCCAGAGAGAAGCTCCTACCAGAGACCAAGTCTCCTAATCTCTAAGAGCTAAAGCTCTTAGCCTAAGAATTCCAGTTACAATTTGCATACCTCCGCCCGCTAATATAGACTTAAACTAACTTCACATTTGGGCCAAGGCCTAGATGGTCCTATCACTAGAATTTAAGTAGCTTAACTCTTTTGTACGCTTGAAAGTGTGTGAATTCCTCTTTTTTGCCGCCATCTCCAACTCTCAGCTCGCCCTGGCTAATCTGATTGTCTGCTAATCTGTTTGACCTGTGTTTTTGTGTTTGGTTATGTCCCTCCTTTCTCTCAGCACTATCTGATTCTTGTTTACTCTTTCTTTTTGGTATTTTTATTGGTTCCTAGCTTAGTAGCATGCATTGAGGGGGAGGACACAAATGATAATGTTGCATTTCCTGCTATCTAAAGCCCCAGACTGGCATTTGGTCTGTTTCTAATCCCAGATGCTATGTGTCCTCTTTATTGTCTCTGGTCATAGACAGCATTTGTCCCTTAGTCCTAGACTCATGCTGTCTCCGATCCGATAATCACATTTAGCTCTGTTTCTAGTCTCAAATTTGAGCTGATGGCCCTCACTTTTATTTGTATTTATTATTATTAAAAAATTTAGAATATTTTATTTAGTAACATATATCATGATTTAATGCCAGGCAATGCAGCTAGAGAGAGGTAAAGCAGTGCCAGGTTCAGGTTGTGGACCTTATTTCAGCATTACTCACAATTCGAGGTTTGAAAAAGATGATTTATTGCCTTCGTCAGTAAGTCAAGTTGATGGTTCAGTGTTACAACAATTGCCTGCGGATCTGAAAACTGTCATCGTTGAGCAGCTTCCTGCACACAGGAGGCAAGGGATTTGTTCCAATGATTCTGTGGTCTCTTCTAGTGAAAATCTTAAGGTGTCAGTAGGTATCAAAACTTGTGAGAGTTATCCTGGATCAAGTTATAATGTTTTGAATGCCGGTCTCTGGGATGGGAATCCTCCAAATTGGGTTGAGAAGTTTAAAGTTAGCAATTGCCTATTATTGAAGAAATTTGCAGAAATGTATCGCATATTAGGGTTGACCGGTACATTATCTTCAGTTTTGCACCAAATTTTATCTGAATTCCACCAGCTAAATCTAGCTCACCAGATTTCTGATGAAACTGTTAGCATCATGTGTGAGCTACTGAAGCAGTATATCAAAGTGAAGATAGAAACAGATATTGAAGAGATTTATATTTGTTTTCGGCTTCTGAAAAGGTATGTTTGCAAGTTCGTATGGTCCTATATTAAGAGGTTTATTGTTTTTCATATGTAATTTTGTGCTTTTTTTACTTACTATCCCCGTACTCTAATTCTATTATTGTCCATTTTGTTTTTGGTAATCTACTGTCGTCTGTGTGCCTATACAAACATATTTAGGTCGTAACCACTAAAGCTTGTATGAGCTTGGTGTTTTGGTAAAATTTTTAGAATGTGTTAAATTTTGACGTTAATCAATGGCACTTTTGTACAGATTATTAAAAATTAACGTGATAGTGATGACTGTTTAGTCAAATGTCATTTTGCTTTAAAGATTTTCCAGATGATTATTTTGTGGCAATCTTGAGTAACTAAGAGCACTTTTTCAGGCTTGCATCAAAGTCACAATTTTTTCTGCAAGTGTACACTAGTGTATTTCCTTACCTTCAGGTACACCTTTTGCCTACTTCCTTTAATCCTTTGACTGAGTGTTTAATTTTATAAATGAAGCAACACATTCATGAAAATCGGGCAAGAAAAGTACAGGGCACGTGGGTGTGGGGTGGGACATGTAAAATATTTTGAAAGGAAGATGCAGGTCTAGCGGCAGCTTATTTTGTACTAAACAAAATGTATGTTTAAGGGAACTGATATTGGGTAGTCTCATTTGAAGTCTTCGTAGGTATAGAAATTACTCTTCCAAAATTAAGGTTGACAAGGGCTTCCTAAACAAAAGAACAGAACAGAAAACAAACATGAAAAAAAAGAAATATCAATTGAATGAAGCTTCCCAATCCCTCAGCATATATGTCTGGGAAACCCCATTCAACAAGGCATTTGTTTACACCAAATAGAAAATAGATGCCTAATGGCTAAATCTAATCCCACATTAGTTTTTTTTTTTTTTTTGTTCTGCAAAAATGAGTATGAATTAAAAACTGCACTAGAAGTGCATAAACAAAGTTACAGAACCAGGAAAAGAGGAATGGAGTTGGGAACTTACTACAGAAACCCAACAACGCCCACCATCTGATCATGCTAAAAAATAAAAAATACAAAAGAGGCATGATATCAGAATTACAGAAGAGGATTTTTTGATTAGTTGATCTGCTGTAAAATCTTCTTTGAAAATATGAGAGTTCTGCTCCATCCAAATCCCCCAAATTGTAGGATAGATTGAAAATTGCCCCAGAATTTCAGCATTTTCATTTATACCTAAATGGCTGGCCAGTTCACATACAACCATTCCTATTTTTTTCTTAAAAGTAAAGCAAGATGCTCATGTATATTATGTGAGCCAATGGCCCACATCCTGCTAGAGGACGAGAAAGACGTGGATTTGAAGGCCTCCTCTTGCGTTTTGATAACTACTTTATGGGAAGTTGTCTTAGTTCTTTGATATGGGACTTCTAACTCGTTGTATACTATTTTTTGCTGAATGGATAATCATATATATATATATATATATATATATATATATATATATATAAACATGAATATATTGTTAGAAATATGTATTATTTTGTCAAAAATTTAATGTACTTACGTGTTGTACTTATCAAATTCATTATTTAAGTATCAAGCATATGCTTCTCTTTTTCCTCCCTAATTCCCTCACACACAGAAACACGAAAGTGTCTATATAATTATGCTGTGGTTCAAATTTTGTAGGCAGCTGTTGATGACAATTATGGAGGGAATTTGTTCATACCATCATAGTAGTACTCGAATAGTCAAATTCTTACCTATTACTACTGGAAACTTAAGGAAAGTTCACTAGCTTATCTATATGAGCCAATGAGAGTGCAGGTGACATATCAACAGCTGCTATCAGCCACTGATGCGCACAATGTAAGTTTGACTTCATTTTGATGGCTAAATTTGTACATTGTATGTGATTATTTAATGGTTGTATTTGAGTTCTAACAGTTAATCATGCATTCATATTACTGATAAATTTGCAATTTTACGTTGTATTGTTTGCATTTTACTTTCTGTGCAAAATGTTTGAATCCGTTTTTGTCATTCATTGGTTCTACAAGACCTTTATATACTGATGCTAAGGGTTTGTTTGATTTGAGAATAGATTGTGTTTTTTTTTTTTCCATTTTGACAAATAATTACGAAAATTCACCTTCTTTTCACTTTGTTTTATGTTGAAAAAAATTTACAAGAAACAATAAAAATAAGAAAATTCACTGTTTCCTGTATAAGTTTTGGATACAAGATTCTGTTGTTTCTTGTATGTCTTTGGGGGTATGAATTGTATAACTTCTTTGTTGTTCATTAAATCCTTTTTGTTATCTTGTTCCAGGTCTCTTATCTTGCTGAGTTATCAATTATATTTTAGGTCTCCTGAGTTGCTTTTACCTATTAGGTGCGGTGGCTACATCGATGTAAGTATTACTATTATTGTTCATAAGAATAATAATAATGATGGTGATGAAACCCTACTGCTTTTACCCATTATTATTAATTGGTCTTCTTGGTTCACTTCAAGGTGATGGCTTTTGGTAGATATTTCTAGATACTGCAATGATCAAGCCTGGGATTATTATGTAACCGATGAGTTGTATCCTATTACGTCCTTGTGCTGCAACCTGTACAGCTGTATGTGAATAATACCAAAAAAATCAGTTTCATGTATTTAATCCTCATTGATTTGTAAGTTGCAACAGGTTTGTTTTATCTATGGTCATGGACAGGTTTTGCCACGGGTGAAACAAGAGGATTGCAACTGAGTCTTCGCAGTCTTTTCAAAGGACGGAAGATCAATGAAAGTTCTGCAAGTGAGTCTAAATTTTTCAGTCATAATCAATAGATACTACTAACACCAAATCTCAGACTCCTTGGGTGAGTTGCTCTTATGCCACTGTCTGTTGTAAAATGCAACAGTTATCACTCCTATATCCATTGCACTCAGGCGGGAAGCTCCGTGAAGCGGAGGGATTTGACCCATCAAATTTATTCTCCCAGGAGCAGCTGATTTAATGTGGCTTGGTGTTAAGTCAAATTGGTGATGCTGGTATTGGTAAATGCTTAGATTCAAAGAATTTTTTAAATGATAGGTGGTTGACTAGTGAAACCTAAATAGTGCGCCATGTTCGGCCTTGATTACTTCCCTTGACATGTATACCATAGATGTAGAACCAGTTTGCATCTTCCTTTCCTCATTTGCCTTCCTTTTCTTAGCCTTATTTCTTCCGTTGTACAAAAGAAAAATGTAAGATTATTGTCTAGCAAATTATGCCTGAAACTGAGACATTTTGATATGCTACGTTAGAAAGAGACTTTAAAAGGAAAGATGAGCAATGGTGGTAACATTTTGTGGCATGTCTTGGAATATACATTCGGAAATTCATGTGAATTTCACTTTGGATCGGATTCTAAAGAATTTTGCTCAGTGTAAATGATGCCTTCGAAAATTAACTATTAGAAAAGTAGATAGATATACTTTTTTCATAATTATAAGTTGGTTAACGAGCATATCTCATATCTCAATTTTTGTCTAAATTAAAAATAAAAAAGCGAGAATCTTGGAAGTGTAGATGGAAAGGGTAAACAATTGCTGCAGAGTGATAAAATTGCTTACCAAGTAGCAATACCGTTGCCTGCATGCGTGTGTGTGTGAATGGGGTGTTGGTTTGCGAGCGAGACATTGACCAATGACCATAGTGTGAGTGAGTGTGAGAAAAGGAAGTTGAGAATATTACATTATATTATCTAATTTCGTTGTAGACTGTATTAGGTGAGAGTCCAAAAAAGGATACACATCCTGCACCTACAACAACTAAACACGTTTCCCAACAATATTACTTTACTTATGTAATACTAACTAAAATTAAGTTTATCTTAATTGGTTGTTATTACTTACTGTTAAAAAAAATAAACTTTTCAAATAATTCCTTTTAGTATGTCTTTTTTGGGCGAACATCAAAGAAATTATTATACTGGGTTGTCTTTTCTAACAAAATAGTTTTTATAAACATAACCATGATTCGAACCTTAATTATCCAGCTATTTATCAAATGTGACAAATTATGATATAATAATGAAAAAAATTAAGTGCTATTATAACAATGACCAGTCACATTATAGCTGCTCTTGCGGATTTGACGAAATGAATCAATAATGATTCAGGGAATGAAGATGTTATTGGTAGCTTAGCTCATAATAATAAACTAGTACCAAAATAAATCAAATTCAAATACCAAAAATTAAAAAATAAAAAAAAAAGAAATTCAAAGGCCACATCCACTGAAACTCTTTACACACAGACACAGTAATATTCTGTCGGACAAATTGACTTATGCCTAATATATTAATGGAGTACAAGGCATAAATCCTTCAACAGTCAATAATCCGTGTTCCTTACGTTTTTAATTGATACTTTTTTTTGCCAGAGTTTGATGAAACTAAAGATGAGTAGTTATTACTTACATATATATTTTTGGTCTTGTTCAAACTATAAATTCAAACTACGACAGAGAGAATAACCTTCCAAATCCGCCACCAGCCACAACAATAACTAAAGTCAAAGAACAAAGCATGCCTTCAATAATTAATATTTATTTAATTAATTAATTAATTAATCCCCACGCACATTTGTACATATTAATGTGTGTATATATATATATATATATATATATATATATATATAAGGTTTCTGATGATGATCAAGAGTATACCATCCCAAACTATTCATTTGTGATTAGAATTTGTGATTAGAATTAAAAATGAAGAAGGGTGATTCTATTGCAGTGGCAGTGAATGGCATTATTTTTTGTGTGATGTTTCTCCTTTTGTGTTTGACAATGAAGGAGGTTGAGGGATTGAGAGATCTGAAAGAAGGTCAATTATCTGGTGATTCATCATCATCAGGAGCAGCATCCTTTATAAGTTTAATAATCAATCGGGCTCATTCAGGGCCAAGCCACAAAGGACGCGGTCATTGAAATCAATCAATCAACAAATTATTCAACTTTTACTCTTTTCACTTTGTTTTCTTGCTTCAACATAAACTTTTCTTTTACTTACATATGTGTTGTTTTTTTTTTTTGTCTATAGCACAGGATACACACACTTACACAACATTTCAATTCATCAACAACTCTTTTTAATACTTGAAACAAAGAAGCAGGACATTGATTTATTCGGAATGTAAAGTAACTAGTTATAAGAAAGCCAATATAATATAATACTTGGAACACTATTCATGTATTTCTCACACAACTCAGTCGCATTATTTTTCTTTTCATTTGTTCAGTGTAGCAGAATATATATATATCGAAATCAAATGTATTGATATTATACGATGCATTCTATTTATTTTGTGCTTTTCTTTTATAATAGAAAACCGTTTCTCTTCAGCTTCAGCTTGATAATGATGTAAATAGGCCGTTGATTGCTAAATTTGGCGTTTTTAGCCTTTTCTTGGAACTTGAGGGGAGGGGTTCAATTCCCAGTGGGGAGATTTAGGAGTTAGATTTAAGAATAGTGTAATATGGGAGTGTGTGTTTGGCCAACCAAAAAAAAATTAAATCGTTAAAATATTTAATAACCAAAAAATATAAGTTTAACGTCAAATTTCAATTACAGTGTGTATTATTTAAATTGATGCCCAATCATATATATTTGAATACTCAACTAAACATGAACCGAGATATAAATTGGAGCGGGGTTTGTACTTAAAAAAGTGTGATTTGGCTTTTTAAAATGAGCAAACGGAATAAAAGCTGAAATCCGAACATACTCATAAGCGTTGGTTAGGATATTGGTTGTTATATATTTATTTATGTGTGGGCATGGATTTATTAAAATCCAAACCAAACACTAAACCAATCCATACTCAAATCAAAAGAATCATTAAGAGTTTGTAGCTCAAATGACATAAAAAGAAGTTTTTGGAGTTTGAGGGGAGGGGTACAATTCTCACTAGAATAGATTTAAAAATAGTATAATGTGTAATGTGTGTTTGGCCGATAAAAACAAAAAACAAAAAAATCCATTATCCATATTATTTAAATTGGATTTTAATTTGAATGAATTAAAACCACTCTAAGTTGCTTCAAACATTAGATCAAAGAAAAAATGAAGAAAAATTTATCACAAATACCTGAATGTTCATTGAGAAATAAAACTAAGAAATAGATAAACATTATTTATTATTTACATTAATAAATATCTTCATTCTTATTTACTGTCTAAGTCAATAAAATAATAGTAATACTAATGATAATAATAAAAACTTACATTTTTAATCTGTTAAATTGAGATCATGATATTATACGTATATATATACTTAAAAAATTTAATATATAAGTTTTTTTTTTAATTATTAATAAGTATTTATAGATGTATTTTTATTTAATTTTTTAGACTAAAATATGTTTTTAATCCCTAACATTTTAGTTTATTCATTTCACATCTAATTTTAAAAACTCTAAATTTATTTCTCGCAAAAATTCAAACTTCTTTATTTAGTTTCTTAGCCTATAATGATTAATTTTCATTGTTAAGTAATGATGTAACATGTCACACCACAATTAGATATTTCATCACCACAATTAGATATTTCATCACGATTGCCAAGTCATCATCTAAATATCAAAGGCAATAGAATACATCTAAAAGTGGTAACATGTCAAATGAGAACATTTAAATTTTTGCAAGCGAAAAATGGTAGAGTAATTTTAATAAGAGTAAAATATAAATTTAGTTCTTTAAATATTCGTTTGCCATCAATTTGGTTGCTAAATAATTTTTATTACTAAATTAGTCCTTCAGAAAATTTATTATGTCTATTTTGAAGAATCAATTTGATAGTATTTTAAATATTTGAGGGACGAAATTAATAACAAATGAATATTAAAAGATCAAATTTTTTAAAACTGTTTTCAAATCTATTTGGAGCTTAATTGCAACGTATTTTTAAAACAAGTTTTTGGTTAATAAAAAAGTAGTATAATCGAAGATCGAACTTATACCTACACATATATTTTTATACACTCATAAAGTGAACTACATAATTAGAACATTTTAAAACGATAAAGGTACCGATGCAAAAAGATAAAACTTAAAAACAGAGGGTTAAAGAGATGAAAGTCAATTATTGAATATTCATCCTTTCAGTGGACTAAAACCATTAAGCAGAGTCATATAAAAGCTTTTATCCTTGAGAATTATGAATAACACTCACTTATAACAAGGATCTAAAAATCCTACAATATGTTGATATTTACTGAAGTGCAATAACAATTCTGGTTGGTTAATGCAAAGCAAGTGATTTATTTGTAACTCAAACTCTTTTGTACTTTTATATTTGTTTAACTCAAGGGAAAATAGTTCAACTACTACTATACCTAAAATAGCAAAGAGGGACATGTTATTAATATTTTCAGTAAAATCATAGTGTTTTACGGAGTTTGGGTATCTTTTGGGAATATGAGAGAATTTCGGTGATTATCCATTATTTTTTAGGGTTTTTTAGGAATTTGTTAGTGAAGGGTTTTTTTTGTGTCCATTGGGGTTTTAAAAATGTTTTTTTTTTTGGATTTTTGGGCATTTTAGTGGTTTTTAAGGGTTTTTAGGAATTTTCTATGTTTTTAAGGTGTATTTTTTTGTCTCTAGAGTTTTTAGGAGTTGAAAGATCATCTAGGTTTTAGAGATTTTTAAGATTTTTAAAAAATTTATGCAGATTTGTAAGAGGTTTTGAGAGTATCTATAGTATGTTTAGGGGTTTGAGTGAATTTTTTTTTATTGTTTTTAGGTATTTTTAGGGATTTAGATATTTTTTGGTTGTTTTATGAATTTTAGGGGTATTATGTTTTCTTTAAGATTTTAGGAATTTAAAGAGTTCCATTTGATTTTAGGATTCTCCTAAAACTACTATAGGCTTCTCTTTTTTTCTTTTTTTTTCTCTTTTTTTTCACATTTTTTTACAAAAAGTTAACAAAATAAAAAAAGATAACAACATAAAACCTATTGCACAAAAATAAAAAGATAGAGATAAAAGAAAAATGAAATTTACTCTCCCATAATTATTGGTGAATTAAATTTCTTTTATAGCATTTTGGAGGCACCATTAATAGGCAGCCATTAAATCTACTAAAAAAATTCAAAATGAGGAAAAAACAAAATAAATAAAATAGATAAAAGAAAAGAAAATTAGAACCTACAATCACTAAGAATTAAAATATAATAACTAAAATTAAGATAAAAACAAATAAAAATGCGAATTTTAATATTTCTAGTCGAATTATAGTGTTTTACGGAGTTTGAGTATCTTTTGTGAATGAGATAATTTCGGCGATTGTCCATTTTTATTAGGGGGTTCTAAGGATTTAATAGGGTGTAATGTTGTTTCTATGGATTTTATGGATAGAGGATTTTCAATGTTTATTGGGATTTTTGGAGTTTTAAAAATGTTTTACGAGTGCTTTTGGGATGTTTTGGGCATTTAGTGGTTTTCATGGATTTTTTGGAATATTTTTATGTTTTTAAGGGGTATTTTGTTGTCTCTAAAATTCTAGGGGTTGGAGGATTTTTTAGATTTTTTAGGATTTTTTTGTGCATTTATAAGAGGTTTTGAGAGTATCTATGGTATGCTTAGGGGTTTCGGGTGATTTTTTACTGTTTTAAAGTTTTTTTTAGGAATTTAAGGAGTTTAAATGGTTTTAGAGTCTTCTTAAAACTTCTATGAGCTTCTCTCTTTTTTTCTTTTTTTTCACATTTTTTTCCTAAAAGTTAACAAAATTAAAGAAAATAACACACTAAAACCTATTGCACAGAAATAAAAATAAAAACAGAGATAAAAGAAAAATAAAATTTACTCTCCTATAATCATTGGCGAATTAGATTTCCATTAGTAGGCGGCCAACAAATCTTCTAAAAAAACCCAAAATGAAAAAAAAAACAAAATAAATAGTAAACAAATAAAACAAAGAAAATTAAAACCTACAATAGATAAATAAAAATATAATAACTAAAATTAAGATTAAAACATAGAAATGCAAACTTTAATATTTTCAGTTGAATCGCAGTGTTTTATAATTTGAGTATATTATGTGAATGAGAAAATTTTGGTGATTGTCCATTATTACTAGGGGGTTCTAGGGATTTAATAGGGTATTTTATTGTTTCTAGGGATTTTAGGGGTAGAGGGTTTTCAATTGTTTATGGGGGGTTGGAGTTTTAAAAATGTTTTAAGAGTGTTTTTGGGCATTTAGTAATTTTCATAGGTTTTTAGGAATTTTTATGTTTTTAAGGAGTATTTTGTTATCTCTAGAATTCTAGGTTCGGGAGATTTTCTAGGTTTTTAGAAAATTTTTCAAGATTTAAAAGAGGTTTTGAGAGTGTCTTTGGTTTGTTTAGGATTTTTGGTGATTTTTTTATTGTTTTCAGGGTTTTTCGATATCTAGAGATTTTTTTTAGTTGTTTTAAGGTTTTTAAGAATATTATGTTAACAATTTAAGGAATTTATATGATTTTAGGGTTCTTTTAAAACTTTTATGGGCTTCCCTCTTTTTTTTCACATTTTTTTCCTAAAAGTTAAAAAATATAAGAAAATAACAAATTAACAACCTAAAACCTATTGCACATAAATAAAAATAAAAAACAAGAGATAAAAGAAAAATGAAATTTACTCTCCTATAATCATTGATGAATTAGATTTCCTTTGAAGCATTTTAGAGGTACCATTAGTAGATGGCCAGCAAATTTGTTAAAAAAACCTAAAATGAGACAAAATAAAACAAAACAAAATAAATAATAATTAGATACAAAGAGCTGTCAAAGTGAGCCGGCTCACACAGGTTGACTCACCACGAGTTGAAATTTTTTTAACCCGCACGGGTTGGCTCACATGAGTTGCGAGCTAGAATTTCTTCAACCCAACCCAACCCACCGCGGGTTGCGGGTTAAACGGGCTGGCTCACCAAAAATTGTTTTTATTAAAAGAAAATCATAAAAAAAAAATCAAAGCAAAAAAATGTAATTTTTATTTTTAAAAAATATAACAAACACTTTAACTTAAAAAAATATAATACAAAACACATAAAAAAGAAAAATTTTAAAAAGTAAAAAGAAAAAAATTCTAAAAATTTAAATTAAATTTTGCTATTTTTTTATCTTTTACTAATTTTTAGCTTATTTGAATATGAAAAAATGAAAAAAAAAACCATTCAAACCCGCGGGCCAACCCACGAGCTAACTCACGAGTCAACCCGCCTAAACCCGGCCTAAACCAGTGTGAGTTGTGGGTTAAACGGATTGGGTTAAGTGAGTTGTAATTTAAAGGAAGCTGAATTTTTCTCAACCCAACCAAACTATAACCTGCGGTGAGCTGGGTTGGCTCACGGGTTGAAAGTCATATTGACAGCTCTAGCTGCAACTTCGTGAACAAAGTAGGAATGGTTCAAAATGACACCTATATTAATTAGCAGTAAGTTAGTTAGAGATCTAACTAAATTAGAAAAAATGAGGGAGAATTGACGGAGAATAAATAGTAGAAAAGAAATTATAAATATCAACTTGAAGTTTTTTTTTTTTTTTTTGTATAAATTAGGAATTCGGAGAGCCAACCCTCTTGAATTTGTAGTAGCAAAATTCACATTGTACACCATTTCCAATAGGAAAAAACAATAGCATATAGAGAACTTATACACATTTGGTTCTATGGATTGGTCTCCTAGGGTCCTATCAATTGGTCTCCCAAGATCCTATCAAGTTCTCTATCAATCATGATATTGATTTTGACAAACTAACTAATGGATTGTTTATATTAGATGTTGTTCACTTTCCACATGAGTTAAGAAAAAGAAAGAATAAATTTCCAACTTGTGGTGGTTATAATTTTAATCGAACACAGTAAATATATAATGCAAAATTCAAGCAAAAAGTAAAATAAAGAATATTCTATCTCGTATAACACGAAAACAGAATATTCTATCAGTATATATCATTATTAACTATATATGGATAATTTTTTTTTTTTTCACAGAGAATTTGGAACTACATTCTTCATCCTTCTTTATCTTTCTTCGTCATTAGTCATCATTCCTCAACATTTTTCATCTTTCTTGATCCTTCTTCAACTCAAACTAAAGCAGTACCTCCTTCAATAGCTAAAAGCCTAAACACAAAGATTGATGCACACACAAAACCATGATAATCCGAACTTGAGAACTGAGATGTTTATATTAAAAAGGAGCTTGAGGTAAAAAAAAGAGCAAGCATTCGGTCATAGAGATAAGATGAGATCGTGAAAAATAGCGCTTACAATTTACAAGACCACTCCCTAATTATTCGATTTCATAGTTCTTCCATTCTTTAGCATTTTTTTAACAACTAGAGGGTCCTCTGCAAGATAAAGAACAGAGTACACTTTTTGTGAGAGGAAGACAACAAAATCTTAGACAACATAAAGCTTAGGGTTTACAATAACACTTACCAACTATTCAATTTCAAATTTTCATCTCTTATTCATGTGATTTTGGCTGGAAATTGGAAAACCCCAATCTTCAGTAATATTGTCTCAATCTGAAACAATGAAGTAGGATATATATTCCAACTATAAACTGAGACAGTACAATAGGAGTATTTTGGAGTTTTTTGTATGAGGAAACAAAGACTGAATTAAAGACAACAGAGATAGAAGAAATTTAGATACTGAACAATGTCCACGAGCAGTAAAGAGATTCCACCTAATCAGAGAAAGGATAATCAGGAAGGATAATTCATATCAACAACATGCCTTCCATCAATGCATGAAATTCCTTAAAAGTACGTTCTCTTTGCGAGGCCTAGTGCTTTTTCTCTCTCCCTTTATTTTTGGATCAGCCTTCACGTGTCCCCTGCCTTTAACAAACCTTCCCGCGTCAATGCTTCTTCCATTCTTACTTGTTACACAATCTATCTCGCATTTCTTCCGGCGTAACATAACCACATCAACTATGGTAAACTTAAGTGTGTATTGGGTTAACTTTGGTTAAGTCTAGTTTTGGTTGGGTTATGATTTGTTTGGATGAATAGTGTGGATTGCAATTTTTTCAATAGTTTGGGGGTAGAGTGCTTTTTTGGTAAGTCTCAGGGAATACATTTTATCCTTTTTATAAACAGCGTATTTTTAGTCGATAGTAGAAAATTAATTCCTTCAAGAGAGAAAAATCAATGGAGTAGATACAACATCTCTGAGACTTCGGTCAACATGTTTAAAGGATCGAACAATCTACCAACTATATCAGGCTTCTTTATTAATATCAATTAATTCCACTGCTTATGCAGCCCCCTTAATCATAAGTTTCATTAATGCGAACATACTCTTTAGGTGAAATACTTAATGTGTTTGTATAATCCTGCATAATCTCTAATGTTATCAATTCCGTTATGTAGACCAAAGGATACAATGCAAGCAAAAGTTCCTAGATTCATGAAGATATAGAACATCATAAAAAAAATAAATTATAAAATTTTCCTAACAGAATTAATTCTATTGGAATAATTTGATTTGTCAGTTGCGGTGAGAAATGGTAGTGCCACTCTTCCATTGAAGCTCCAACTGTTCAATTTAAAACAAGCAACAAGCACTAACATAAGCACGCGCATTAGCACCACTTGTAGTTTACAGAACAAGATTTGCATAATAATGTTTTGAACACACATACAGCTTCTTAGTAGTATCGTATCTGGGAGGATACCCAATGAGCTCACAAAAAATTAAAACGTAACTCTTTATTATTTATACATGACATGGTGCCCAATTTGCAATCTTTGTGGTTTGTGTGTATCTAGAGTCTAGACTAAGACTAGAATTGCCGAATCGCTGATACAACTTGAGTAATGCCTTCAAAATTTGTTCTATCTTTGAGAAGCATCTTAGCAAAGTTAAGTGCCTTCCGTTCACATGTAGCACGTTTAAGGTCATCGGTGATGGATTCAAAATCCTCAACATGGGCCACACCAACAATTCTCCTGTATGTCTTAAGTTAAACAACAAGTATGATCCAGAAAGTACTTACTGAATTATTATTATTATTATTATTATTATTATTATTATTATGTACTTAAAGATAGAGGAAATTGAAGTGTACCTTATCATTTTGGCAGCACCGAATCCAAGAGTGTCATGAAACAAATCTGTCATGTATCTCTTCTGTGCAAGAAGCTGAACCTCAGGATTGTTGTAAATTGCTGGAAGATATGCCTCACCCTCACCATCATCATTTCTGTGCTCGTTCCAGAGTGCAATGAATTTTTCGTGAAAAAGATTCCAAGTGTCTTCAATTGTCTGAAGAATCCACTCCTTGTATGCCTGCATAACATACATAGTATGCATACTTGAGTTAGAGTATGATATAAGTTAGATTATGGAGAAATAATAAATGAAAGAGTAATGAGAGACATACTTTTCGATCATTGAGTTGATTAGCATGGGCGTCTTGAGCAAAGAATGCCAAAATCAAGTTACCCAAGAAAGCACCAATATCGAAACCCATAGGTCCATAGAATGCAAATTCAGGATCAATAACTTGAGTTGAGTCAGGAGTAACCATTACAGAACTTGTGTGCAGATCTCCATGTATCAGTGCCTGTGCCCTCTCCGAGAACCTAGATCCAGGAGTCAAATTTCTTATCTTAATTAGCAATTAGCAATTAGTAGGTTAAGATCAAGTCCCACGTCGACTAGAAAGAGAGCCACCATAGAGTATATAAGTGGTGTCGCAATCCTCCTCCAATGAACTAGCTTTTGGGAGTGAAGGGAAAATACATAGAAATAGTGAGATGTGCAGGGAAAATACATAGATTTGAGGTGAGCAACTTCAAGTTTGAGGAGATTGTCATGGCGAAGAGCCTCGGCATCGGGATCGAGATAAGGAGAAGTCCAGTGATTGTATTCAGAAATTTTGTAAGGGTCAGAGAAAACAACCTGCTCAGTGTGTCTGATTAAGGCCACATTCTCACAGAATTGGGCAACTGCAAAGTAAAGTAACAAGTGAAGAAGATGAAAAAGAAGGTAAAATAGGGAAATGAATTAGGGGATAACCATGGCGTTTGTGTTGAGTAGTGGAACGGGAAAGGAGAGAAGTGAAGAAGAGAGTGTGAGCCAAGAAATGAGCCATGTGTGATGCGAGGAGTGGATAGTGAAGGGCAGCGATGAGGCCTTTTCGGAGAATGATGTGAGGTGGTTGGAGGTAGCGCATGGCGATCAAGGCCATGGTAGGGTCGAAGTGATAGACTTGTGGGACATGTTGAGGGCAGAGGTGAGCTTGTTGTTGTAGAGCCATGGCCTCAAAATATGCTCTGTCTTTAGTGAGTGGCCATGATTCACCGATGCAACGGACGTATGGGAGAGCTTGCTTCATCACAAATGAACCCGCAGAGTTGGCAACGATGAACACTAAGTTGAGGTTTCCATCTCCAACCTCCTTCACCGTCAAAACATATTCTTCTTCCTCCTCCGAGTTGTTGAGGTTGAGGATGCCAAGCTTGGAGGACAGGGCAGGGACGGTCTTCACGTACTCGATCACCGACCTCTCCTCCAGTGCACGGAACTCCCTAAACGCCGCCATCACGATGAACCTATGACCTATCTACTCACAAACATATTCTTCAGTTGACTAATTAATACTAACACCAACACTAAATTCCCACCATTCCTTTTTCTTTAATTTCTTTCTTTCAATTCTCATCATCCTCCACTACCACCAATTCTTATTCTTATGTTGTCACATATGGATTATGTTATTAGATTCTACCCCAACTAACTCAATCCAACCTCACCTCTCATCGCTTTATCTATTTATTTACCTTTTATACCCATAACACTAAAATCAAATTACACTTGCACTATTTTAAATTTTACTTTCGATTTTCACATTTGAATTCAATTTATACTTTCTTACACTTTAATTATATATTTTAAATATTTAATTCATATAATATTAGTTGTTTGATGTAGTTAAAACATAATAATATTTTCTAACTATTTTTTAAATCACACATCCCGATGATTTAAACAAAACTAACTTAGTCTTGTTTAGATTGATTATCTTCTTTTTTTTTATTGCACAAATTCAAACTAACTTGACTGATGACACTCATAACTATTTTTTTTAATTGTCCATAAGAAGAAAAAATTTGTTACTATATTTCTATTCACTTAAGATCATAAAATATTATTAATTATTACATTCTCAATTATACCCCAATATTAATGGTAAATATCAATAAATAATTCACTACTACTACTCCAATAGAATATAAATGTCTAAAAAAATGAAGTAAAGGGTACTATAAATAGATTAATTAACAAAAGATTTAAGGATAAATTACATTGACATTCTCTAAAAAATTATACAAACTTTCCCTGAACTTTGGTCGGATTATACTCAACACCTTGCATATAATAAATTACACAGACCACCACTGAACTTTATCACCTCATTACATAGACCTCCATTGCTGTTCAAAGTCTGATAGTGAAGTTAATTAAGGATACCATGTAAATGACTTTGAATCCAAATATATTAGTATATTGCCAATTTTATCCCCGTTATCAATTGTTTGCCAATGACTTTACATGGTGAATTGAAAAATTAGCTCATAACACTGACGTGGAAGAAATGTCTAGTTTAGCCATAGTATAATATACAATTTATAATTACAGAGATATTTTCAAACAATGAGATATGACAATGAATACCATGAAAAAAGATGGAGAAAAATCTAATTACTTTGCTTCATTATATTGTCGAAGGTGTCTTATATAGTTTTCCACTCATCACATTGAAAGACATGCCTCTTTCTAACGTTATAGAACTAGATTGTTTTATCGTTTACATAGTGTAAAAGTATTTTTCTATTAATAATAATTTTAAATTTTAATGCAAATATGATAGAAATAAAAAAAATTATTTATGTATAGTAAAAAAGTAAACAAAAAGGCCCTAAGAAGTTTGTATTGAATGCATGATACTGTTCTATATTATATATGTAACAATTTTCTGTCCTTAGTTTATGCTATATATGATAACTAATTAGTAATTAGAATGTTTTGATCATTGTTAATTATATGCAGTGTAGAAGTATTAAGTGCAGCAACTTTGTTATATAATTTGACACCTGATCTTATTATATATACATATAGGAATTGATAGTTGGTATGAAATGAAACAGGTAAATTAAAGAAATTAAGCGTAGAACATCACTAAAAGAGAAAGAGTAGAGATAGATGGTGTTAGAGAAACGGAGTGTAATCATATTTTTGTTAGTAAATTAAACAAAATCCTAGTTACGAGCACTACTAGATGAGTACGCAATTAATTAAGAAGCATAATTTTGTCGTAAATTATTAATTAGTTTGTGTGCCTAGTGCATGCATGGTGTTGACATTAATATTAATAATATTATGGTTGCGCAGTTGATCGACGAATGCCTGAATATTGCGGTCAGAAGAACCGCCTTGTGCTACGGCGGCTTCTGCTGCGGCCTTCAACTTGAGGACATTCTCCTTCATGCGAGCCGCGTTTCCTCCGGCGGTTGCCTCCATCAAACAACGCTTCACCTCTTGTCTCTTTATCAACTCGTTGGCAGCTTCACCCCTTCCCATTCTGACGCCCACTCCCAACACATCCACCAAGTACTTTGCATTGGTCACCTGGTCCCCCCACTGCGGGAACGCCACCACCGGCACTCCCAAGGTGAGTGCCTCCATGGAGGAGTTCCATCCACAATGACTCAGGAAGCAAACCAGGGAGGGGTGAGCCAGGACCTCTTCCTGCGGACTCCATTGCACCACTTTCCCTCTCTCCCCTGCTTTCTCCACAAACTCCCGTGGAAGTTCGTGGGGTTTATTGCCAGAATGTTTGTGTGGCGGCTTCATCACCCAGAGGAAACAGAGTCCGGAATCGAGAAGGCCGTAGGCGATCTCATCCACTTGCTCCTGTTTCAAGTACACCACGCTCCCAAACGACACGTACACTACAGAGCATGGTGGCTTTGTGTTGAGCCACTCCATAATGCGCTCATCCGCCTTCAAGAGGTCACCCCTGACGGTCAGGGGTGATCTCTTGAAGAACAAGGGCCCCACGGGCTTAATAGGACAGATTTTTGACATGTAGTCAACGACTTGGTTCTCTAGCTCGTGAAACGTGTCCATGAGGATGCAAAATGGTTTGTCCAAGTTGCTAAACTGCCCCATGATGGCTGTTCTCAAGAAAGGGTCGGGAGTGGTTGGGGACAAGAAGCTAGGGACTTGGTCGTATTTCAGCAGAGGCATACACGGGAGTTGAACATCGATGTGCGGCTCAGATTCAGAGGGGAAAGGGACCAGTTTCCGATGGTAGTGATAGTAAGCAGAGAAGCAAGCACAGGATTGAACCCAAAGCATGGCGGAAGGGATGGACAGGGACTGTGCCACGTCGGAAACCCAAGGAATGAAAGGGTTGTTGATCAGACACGACACGGGCTGGCCGTTTTGGGAGTGCACGTGGATCATGCCTGGGAGGACTTGCTTCCCTGCACGTTCCAGCTGGGGAAGGTATTGATCCAGGTCCTGCCGCCGTGGATCGTCGTCGTCCCAGCCGTCTTGGAAGGATTCGAAGCGAAGGAAGCCGTTGCCGATGGGGGTTGGGTGGTCGGCGATGTGGCTGGCTTTCCGCATCTCTTTGCTCCAGCTTTCCGGTGTGCAAAACGTGACCAGTAAGCCCTTGGAAGCTAACCGTTTTCCAAGCCTCAGAAGAGGATTCACGTGACCTTGCCCCGGGAACGACACAAGGAACACGTGCACTACAGAATCACCACCACCGCCCATTACAAGCTAAGGTTAGTACGCATCCAACCCAAAATGTACCCAAGAATTAAAGTGAATGTAGTATCAATGGTAAATGCATGTTGCAAATTAAAGACAAGTTATGTGGATATATATGATAAGATATGAAATTTTGAATGTTAGGTTGTTAAACTTGCATGATCGGTGTACTGGCAAGTCTAGCTCCTATATACTACTTTTAAGACTAATTAAGATGAATGAACACAGGTTATAAATTGTGAATGTCAACACACAAATAGCTAGAGAGTGAAGTGAAGTGAAGTCAGGCCAAAATCAATCAGTCACCTTCAATGAACATGTATAACCGAATTTAGTGGATCATCCCAAACTAAGAAACATGTACCCAGAATGTTAATGCAATCCAAAACCAGTGTTCTGAGAAATAGATATAACAACTAACTGAAAAGGAGAGTACCGTGGTTGGCAAGCAAGGCAGGCATGCTATATTTTATCATTGGGGCAACAACTTGATATGTTTGTTTCAGGTTGAGCCAATCACCCACTAAGCATTCCCTATCTGATATAGATGACCCTAGCTATTATTCAAATTGAAAATGTATGACCCTATATATTATATACGTGCTTTGGTCACTAATTCCAAGCACATGTGTGTGTATAATATATATTTATGCAGATGAATTTAACTTAATTTCAAGGGAACGAGATACAGATTCATTTTATCTGCTTCCGTTAATGTTAATGGTAGCAATCACATTTTGTAATTTGCTATGTTTCTGGACCAACCCCATGTCATTCGGCTTCACTGCACCTTCTTTCAAAACAATTACTAGCATGCAATGTTGGAGAGGCCGTAGCCTTTGATACGCTCCCCTATCTTTGAAATTGAAACTGATAAAGTACTCATAATAAGAAATGACACCCACTGATGATCAACTTATATTGCATAATACCCTACTTGCAAATTCATGTTATTCATTAGACTCATTTCTGTCAAGTCACACTAATTAACAAACATTTAGTCAACCATAAACTCCGACATAAATTCAACGTATCCACCCAATTATAAAAATATTGACTAACAAATAATAAAATGGATTGAACCATCATTTACTATTGGATAGTTAATGAAACATACGATTAAACTACTACTACTATCTCACAAGTTAATTTGACAAAGATCAGTAATTTAATGCATAATACTAAACAACCAGACAAGATAAAAAAACCATCTATTGACTAAAAAAGTAGTTGCTTCCAATGGTACTTGCGTAACTCATCGAGTACTATCGTTTAATTCATAATACTAAAGAATGAGATAGAACATGTTACATAATTCGTAGGGTACGCATATTCGATACGTTGGTATGTTAGTTTTCGGTACGTCACTTTTTATCTTATTCTTACAAGAGACTATTATGTGCAGTACGCGAGACCATTGGAGAATTATGTGACAATGATACAGAAAGACTATACATAAACGAAGGGTGGTTGGTTCGAGTTTTGTGGTTGAAAAAAATACTCTGCGCTTGAATCAGCTTTCCCTACCATGATCTGAATGTTCTCGGTTCGAACAGAATTATTTCACCATCGGGTGTAACTTAAAAGAAAAAAATGGATAGAGAAATCAATGCTTGTTGACAAAAGAATTGTGTCCTTCCCTTGGATTTGGACCCAGAGTACTTAGTCACTGCAAGAACTTTAGCATTTTGAGTCAGTGGCCTCCTCCACCGGGGCTTGGACCTGAGTCCTTAATGTTTCCAGTTATGTTTTGTAGCTTGTGACCACAACAAGGACTTGGACCTGAGTTTTTCATCCCCCAAAGGTTTTCAAGATTTTTAAGCCTCTGCCCACCACTATGCCTTGGGCCAGAGCTCCTCAATTTTCTGAATATCATCCCATTTACCTCCTTAGTGGTACCATCATTGCCGGGCAATGAAGGACTAGGCAGTTGTGGCGCTTCTGATAGAGAACATATAGAGGCAAACAAGGATGTAACAAAAATAATTACTCCTATTATAAGAGTGAGGAAGGTGATACACTTGATTCTTGTATCCATTGTTAGTGAAACTCATGTGCCTGCCTCTCAAAAGTGTATCAGTATCTTAATCTTAGTTTTGATTTGTAATGCTGAAATAATGGCATCATGGAGATCCTATTTATAGCGTTTACATGTCAAGGTTGTGAATTGGTTATTGCAAAGGAGAGGAAATACAAATTTGATCGTGCCCCCACATTTAGTTCAATTCCATTCATCCCTTTGCCAAGGTAGAGACTAGAGAGGTTCTTAGATTGAAAATTGAAAATTGAAAATATGAAAGTGATAGGACTAATAAAGAAAAGTAAATGTTTGGACTATCTAAGTAAGATGAATTTGTTATTTCTCATGCAGCTTGCAGCTCAGATTAAAATTCCAACCGCAGAGAACTCTGTTTTGTTTTTTCTTCCCATTAAAAATTTCATTTGACCATTGAAGGATGAAGAATCAAATATATATAACAACTTTTTTCAAACTAAAGTCATAAATAAAATGGCTTTGAACCTAACCCTTTAAAGGCCTATTCTGGGGTCCAGAGAAATTGTATTTGTACTGGCCAACGAAATTTTGTTTGGATGTCAAGGTAAATCAAAATGGATAAGGATGAAAATGGCAGTTTTTATCCATTAGCTTTAGTGTGGAAGATGTGATGAAATTGTAAATTTGCAATCAAGAGTCTCCCTTCTGAGCTAGATTACTTGAAAAAGTTAACTTGCTATCGGTTAATTTTTTAGTGTATAATATGCAGAAGAACTCTTATTGGAGGAACTGATATAGAAAAATGATTTTGAAGGGATTATTGTGGAACTGCCAGAAAGACAGTGACAACCACGACGACAGAGCAAAAGGAAGAGGGACAAGAAAGAAAATAATTATTCAAATTAATCCATTAATATCCAAATGGCAAGAAGCCATCATCCGTATGCAAGTGATTTGTGACACATGGATCACTGCCTTCAACAACAGTGTAATTCCAATTTTATGAACGAAGAGAAACCAAATAAAAAATCAAGGGGAAACAAGACAAATGGTGGATGGTTGTGATTTGTGAACTGAAGTTGTTTTTTACTACTCAAATCCAAATGGGATGGCAATAGCAAATCTTTTGGAGATATTTCAGACTGGAGAATTTTCGTAATGAAAAGGCATTGACCAGCACCAACCCAACGAAAACAATACATGTGTTCACTTCTTGGTCATGCACATCCCACTGTCAATCAAATTCTTTTCATGAATTAACAAGTATCACTATCCTTACTTCTCAACTCTAAAAATTATAATTAATGAAAATTCATCCAAGCTTAAAGACTAATTTCTTTTAAGAGGAGAGATCACTGAAGTAAATACAACCTATTCCAACAAAATCTTTTGTATATTCACGATCAGGGTTGAAACCCTTATATTTAAGAGACCCAATTATTTATTAACTGTATTGGATTTTATTTTAACCAAATAATAGGTTGATTTGTCTTAATATATCTTCACCTATTATTAAATTACACATTATTAGGCTTTAGGTATTTCCCTCCTTGATGTTCTCCAAAACAATAGATTATTTTGATTTGTTCACGTGAAGGGGCAAGAAGATTATCCGGGCATTTTGGAACGTAGTATTTGCATTGCACCAAGTACGAGAGATATAGCTAACAGTTAACTTTTGATTTTGTAACGTAACATAGAAGGAATGGCACCTTGGGGGGTTAAAATTTAAACTTTATGAGATGAATTCTCGCATTGAAGGTCGAACAGAGCAAAAAGAGTATAATCTCATTTAGCTGGTTTTAATTTTGGTTTGTTCTGTTCTGTAGATTCGTCAACCAAATGCGTAAATTAATTAAAGTGAAGTCAAGAGTATTGGGACAAGTATACTCAAAACCCTCTCTTTTGTAGGCCTTGCTGAACCAAACCAAGCTAGAAATCAGGAAATTACATGTGCGTTAGTCAATGTTAAGTACCATATTACCATATTAAACTCTTAATTAAATAATTATCGATTATATCAACTATTCTTTCAGTTTCAGAAGTCAAGATATCACTGTGTCTCATGACTGAATTTCTTATATATATCTCATATTCTCATTTATCGAAGCATGGCATTTTCACTCTTTCTGGTGCACCTTCCAACATTTTTCAAACACCAAAAGATACACTTGCATAGTATATATTACTTTTTTTTTTCTAATGAATTTGGTACTTCTATAGTGCACACTTGCCCTCCTAATTCCTAATTCTACCAATACAACCTATAAAATGGATTGTTCTCGCTAGTAGTAATTTGTATCAAAACCACCAAATGCGCCATTCATGAATTCTGATTCTTTGTGTTGGATGAGATGGATAGGAAAGTGAAGATCAAGTGTATCAGTTATGGTGCTCTTCTTTTACTTGTATGCCTAAATTTTCAGGTACTAAGTTCAGGGGTTGAAGCTAGGCCACTTGAAATTATAAATGCAAACGGCATTGGAAGAAAGTCTATGATGAAGAGTGTGCTGGAAGAAATGAAGCATTCGGGGCCAAGTCCAGGTGGGAAAGGTCATAAATCAAGTTCCAGGACTGATGATGCCCGAATTCTAGTTCAGGTTAAGGACTCTGGTCCAAGCTCCGGCATAGGACATTGATTAATTAATTACAACTTCATATGGAACAGCTTTTTGTCTCTCACTACTGAAAAATAACATGTATTTAGTATTCTCCTTCCTCTTTCGGAAGATTGATCTATGACATGTTCATTTGTTTGTAACTCATCATGAGATACTACCTACGTACTACATGCTTCTATTGTATTATTGTTTTATTATGCTAGTATAATCTTTCTTTTTTCCATTACTCATGAGCTTAACACCTCTCTTAACAAATTTATTGAACTTGTTTCACACCATTACATACATGTTAGGGACAAATTTTGTGGATGTCATTCAATGAATCCACCAATATACATCTCTATAAAAGTTTCTTCCACGCTTTAATATATAGTAAGCATCAAAAAGATAAAATAGTTGAAAAATAGTTGGGACCAACGTATTAATAGGAGTTTGAGTGCTGATTGGACAAAAAAAATTTATTGGAAGAGACTATACTCACTTTAATAATCTTTGCACTTCGAAGAGATTAGTCTTTGATTCTTAGTCAGGAATAAAAATAAAAAAAAAGACACGTATTTATAAACACATACTAATTATTATGGTTACCATATCTCAACTAATATATATATATATATATATATTTGGCATAAAGAAGTTATTTCTAAAGTAAAAAAATGTAAAAATAATCAGAATTTTTTTTTTTGGTCATAGAGAGAAGAGAGAATATGAGAACACCAGAGAGTGAAGCATCCTCTCATTCTAAGATAGAGTGTGGCTCATAAACCCTAATCTAATCAGAAAGTTGAAATTAAAGTGATTTGACGGACCATGTTCGGATTGGGCATGGGCTGAGTAATACTTTTGGGCCAGATCATGTGTTACATTTGCACTTACATGGCGAAGCCTATCTTCCTCCGTGTGGTGGGTTTGAGGTGGTGGAGTTGGCACTTCTCGGTGACAGCAAGGTGAAGGACGACGACAAATGGATCACTCTGTCTCGGAGGATGGGATTAGCACCATCTCTATTGGAAGTGGCACCATCCTTTTTATATGTAAGAATTATAAATTTATATACTAAAAAGGATAGTGTCACTTGATGGTGCTAATCCTATTCACCCTCTGCCTCCCGTCACTGCCACTGTCACTGTCACTACTAGGGGTGGCAAAACAGGTTGGGCCCGGCGGGCCAGCCCGCGGGTCAATATAAAATAGGCGGGCAGAGCTGACCATTGAGGACCGCCAACCAAATGTAGCCCGTCCCGCCTAACCTGCTAGCCCGGCGGGCTAAATCAGTGGTGGGCTGGGCTGGCCCGCGGACTGGTTTTTTTTGCTGTACATGGAATGGGAGCTTGAAACCTCAACATTAAAGTTTTTTTAAAAAAAAGGTCTAATTCAAACAAAAAAAACATAATTGTGCTAAAAAACAAAAAATATTAAATACCTTATGTCCATAGTAAAAAAAACTAAATTTAAAGGTCTAGTTTTATAAAAAAAATCTGTCAATAGTCCAAAAAAAAAAAAAACAGGCCAAAAAATTTTTTTTTCTAGTTTTTTTTTTTTGCTTTTTCATTTTTTTTCTTATGTTGGCGGGCTGGCGGGCCAACTTGCAGCCCGTGCGGGCTTGCAAAATACGGGCGAGCCAGTGTTTTGAGACCGTATGACTTTGGCGGGCTGGCCCGGCCCAGTCCGATTTATGGCGGGCTAAACGGGCCGGGATGGCCCGTTTTGCCACCCCTTGTCACTACCACTCTCTAAGTGAGCATCCGCAATCGAATCAACTCTCCTCCACTCTTAACTGCACTGATAGAATCTTGAATCCAACAACTTTCGGTGCAAAGTTTAACTCTTTTATTTAATTATTCTCATTGTTTTTCTCCATCTTTCTTCCTTGTTAGTGGACAAGAAGACGTTCTTCCCCCATTCACTACTGTTTATTGTTGCTCAATCTATCATCTATGACTATGTATTCAGCTGCTTGCTAAGTGAATGGGATAGTAAAATTAATTGATTAGAATATACTTATGCTTGGGTCCGTAGTACGTCATTTCCCTTTCCTTGTTAATACTACTAAATATCAAAGGATGCGCATGTATTATTATACAATGGCCAGATGGGAGGAGCAGATGTATTCCAATCTGTTGCGGGGATACGGGCAAGACTCGAACTTGCTCAGCGGAAGAGCGATCCACGCTAAATTCATCACAGGCTCCATTCCTTCAACACTTTTTCTTCAAAACCATTTGCTTAACATGTATGTCAAAATTGGAGACATTCATTCCGGCCTCAAATTGTTCGATGAAATGCCCGACAGGAATGTCGTCTCCTGGTCTGCTGTCATCGCTGGTTGTGTCCAAAACGGCTGCCCTTCCGAGGCTCTTTCTTTGTTCAGCCGTATGCACCATGAGGGGTTCACTAAACCAAATGAGTTCACGTTTGTTAGTGCTCTCCAAGCCTGCTCCTTAATTGAGAATTCAACTCATCGTGAGGCCTACCAGATTTATTCATTAGTTTTGCGGTCAGGACTTGTGTCAAATGTCTTCTTACAGAATGCATTTTTGACAGCCTTAGTCAGGCACGGTCAGCTGGTGGAAGCCTCCCAACTCTTCGACACTAGTCCAGTCAACGATATTGTGTCATGGAACACCATGATGGCGGGTTACTTGCAGTTTTCTTGTGACAAGATTCCTAGATTTTGGCGTTCCTTGATGAATCATCATAAGGGAGGAGATGGTATAATTATAAAGCCTGATAACTTCACATTTGCCAGCGCCCTCACTGGATTGGCTGCTCTGTCTTATCTCGAAATGGGAACACAACTTCATGCACACCTTGTCAAGAGTGGCTACGGGGATGATATTTGTGTTGGTAACTCTCTAGCTGATATGTATATAAAATGTCAAAGGTTGGTGGAGGGTTTCAGAGCTTTTGATGAGATGCCTAACAAAGATGTGTGCTCTTGGTCTCAGATGGCTGCTGGATGTTTACGCTGTGGGGAACCAAGAAAGGCACTCCAAGTCATTACACAAATGAAGGAAACGGGTGTAAAGCCAAATAAGTTTACCTTGGCAACCGCCCTAAATGCTTGCGCAAGTTTGGCTTCATTAGAAGAAGGGAAACAAATTCATGGCTTGAGGATCAAACTTGGAAGTGACGTTGATGTTTGTGTTGATAATGCTCTTCTGGATATGTATGCAAAATGTGGGTGCATGGATAGTGCATGGAGCCTTTTTCTATCAATGAATTCCCTTTCTGTCATCTCATGGACAACAATGATTATGGCATGTGCACAGAATGGTCAATCCAGAGAAGCTCTTCAGATTTTTGATGAAATGAGGGAGAAGAGTGTAGTGCCAAATCACGTCACTTTCATTTGTGTTCTTTATGCATGTAGTCAAGGTGGGTTTGTGGAAGAAGGATGGAAGTACTTTTCCTCCATGTCCAGAGACTATGGAATCATCCCTGAAGAAGATCACTACGCATGTATGGTGAATATCCTAGGGCGGGCTGGACTTATTAAAGAAGCTGAGGAATTAATCCTAAGAATGCCATTTCAGCCAGGTGCATTAGTTTGGCAAACATTGCTCAGTGCTTGTCATCTTCATGGGGATGTTGAAACTGGGAAACTTGCAGCAGATCGTGCCATGCGACATGACAAGCAAGACCCGTCAACCTATTTATTATTGTCTAACATGTTTGCTGAACTGAGCAATTGGGATGGCGTGGTGATTCTTAGAGAACTGATGCAGAATAGGGATGTAAAGAAAGTACCAGGATCAAGTTGGATCAAAATCGAATGAGTCATTCACTTATCTTTGTTTCATAGTGGTTTCTATTTTGTCTCCTTATTCAATTAAGGTGAAAAGCTGAACCCCTAGTGCGAAAAACGGCTTAGGTAATGATGGTGATTCAATTAATATGAGCTGTCCTGTTTTATAACTAGGCTTGGGCTTTTACGTGCAGTGCTATACTAGTAGTTGGCCTAAGGGCAGGTGGGAGGGGGGGGGGGGGTATAAGATGGAACCAGACATATACGCTTATATTCATACAGTGGTGGAACTGGTGCCAATTGGATCCATTATTTCATTATCCATCCAGGCAATCTAAATTTAAATCCGATGGCATCTGCCCGATCATTTCGTCATTCATCTTATGTTATGTTCATCAAGGGAGTTGAAAAATTTCGACAAGCTTTGGAGATTTCACCACATTGTGTATGCCTGCACAATATGGACTTGCTTTGGGGCTGCTTGGTTTGGCAAAAGATTGCCTTAGTCTCTCGGAGCATATCAGACTATCAGTGGGGGGCTTCGTTGTTAGAGGTTTTTTCTCTTCAAATTTTTGTTATTACTTATTACTATTATTTATGTTGTTTCTTTGAGTCAAACTCTTCCATTTTTGCAACATTTGCGCAACAACATCATTAATCTGACTGCAGGAAGCATGCAAGGTTACAATGGCCAGTGCTTATCTTTTTAGGAATATCTCATGTATTTGGAAATTACATGCTTTTAATCTTTAAAGGTTTCCGTTGTTTTGAGATTTTTTATTTCTAGTTGTTATTTGTGTGATAATGCGTCAAATGCATTTCAATTTGTTAGTATCATGCCAAGGATTTTTCTTCATGTGTCATCAGTAAAGAGTAGAAAGCCGACCTCATTATTCCGTGTTATTGCCATTTGTTCTTGTCGAATTGCTTTTTCGTATAACTGTGAAAAGGAAACTCAAATAGTTATTCAGTTTTATTGATGTTTGTTCCTGTTGAATTACTTTTTCATGTAACAGTAAAGAAGGAAACTCAAATAATAATGTTTGTTCAGTTGTTCTACTTTGTAATGTGGTTTTCCCAGCTATATGATCCTAACTTGCGGCTTCCCAGAGAAATTAACCTGGTCCCACGGCATTCTAGTCTTTCTATTTTGTAGTCTCTAATTAAATTATCTGATTTCTTTTGTTTAATGGGTTTATTTGTAACTTAAAATTCAGTAAATTTTAACTTGAGGGGAAGTGTTAAAATATATGAAAATATGAAAATATCTCATCATATCTGAGAATCCTTTAGTATTGGTTTTCCTATTTACTTGATTCCCTTATTTCCTTGTCATGTTTGATTTGTTACTTTATTTAGTTAGAATGATTAGTATAAATAGGGGATAGTGCTTTATAATAAGACACCTTGTAACGTATCTTTCTTAAGTCTTAACATCTATATGATAATTTATTCTCTCTTTCCTCTCTTCATATCCAAATACGTATAATTTCAACACTTGCTTTCCTCACCTTTTGCACATGCAAGTAAATAAAATACATATTCACCTTGTATTCCTTGCCTACATAAGGGGGATGATTACTTGCTGGCGCTGCTATACCCATTTCTCCTAATATACACTTTAGATATGAATGAGTGTTTATCATAAGTTATGCATGCTTTATTCATATGGGAACTCTTCCTTCAGTAAATATTTTGTGATGCACAACACTTGGAAGACATTGAAAATTCGTTGTGCAGATTATTCAGCCTGTGTGTTTGTCTGTTTCTTTCAGCTGTATTGTAAAATGGGTGAAAAGCAATTGGCAAGGCAAGTATTCAATCTTCCTAGAAGTATTGATCCAGGTCTTGCATTGCCATGGGCAAGCATGTTAGCTGAGTCTTGTGTGAGGTATAATTCTAGTTTCATTTTGTTTTTTCTTTATCATCTAGCACGTAAATGGTTTTTTAGTCTTTTATTTCACTGGCAATATGTTTGAATTAATTTGGGTTTTGTTGTTTAGTTTTCTTTGTTTATTATTACTTTCTTTATAATTTTTGTTGACTAATGTGCAGTTAGCTGAATTCCAAATTGGGCTTACTAAACTTGCTTTCCTGAGTGACCACCATCTTTCATCTTCACAGGTTAGATTATATGATATATTAATGATTTTCTGTGATGGTTATACATTTTCTTTTGCCTCTTATGAGTATGCTGCCTGCCTTGAAATTCATGTCAAACACTGCACTTAATTGTCACAGGTTTTTGGAGCGTTCTCCTCGCTGGCTCATGTAGTGTAGTCAAAACTCACATATTAGGCACGTATCAATCAATTTGGGCAGATCACTTTTTAAGGTATATATATACACTAGAGAACTCCTAGTCTTCATTTTTTTTAATCCCTTAATGACAATGATGTTCACTAACTCTTGCTATTTGATACAGGCAGGGAAAGCGAATGCTGCCTGCTGAGTGCTGATGCTTTGCAGGAATGTGAGAAATTGAAGAAAGAAGGTTTGTTTCAGATTTGGCAATTTACCTGTGTAAAATTCTACAATTTTGTTCTTTTATATTTCAAAGTATATAGACTTATTATTGGGGTTGAAAGCTAAATCGTTCTCATGAAAATTATCCTTATTCATTTGCTTGTTGTTCATAATTCCTAGGATTGAATTATGAAGTGAACAGAAGCTGTGTATTAATGTGAAATATAAAGCATGCGATTTTTTGTGAAGGATGTTTTGACTAAGCATGACGTGAAAATTCATTTGAATTTTTCTTGCGTTGTTGACACCGTTGATGATATGTTGTTTAAGGGGCACTTGATGAAGAAGGTTTACAAGTATTTGCTTTCTCCTTGTGGTAGCTTGGTGAAAATGATTTAGCTCTCACTATAGCTAGAACTCTGTCACTAGTCTTTCTTCTATGGAAAAGAAGTATGTGGCAACATCCATGTTTCATTTGTAGATTATTATGCTATGTATGGAATGGAAGTGGTCATTGCTAGCGTTGGGAAAATGCCAAAGAAACCATTTAAAAGTGCAAAATTTAATTTTGTCATGCCAGCTGTCACACTCGAAGGGCAAAATTGTCTTATAATATATTCAAACTTATTTTATAGTGATATTATAAAACAATATATAAACATTATATATACAAATAGCAACCCTAGTAAAAATTATATAACTAACATATGGCTACATATCTTTTTTATTTAATTTTTGAAATTTCAACTGAGTTTTAATTATTTATTAGATCAAGACCATGTTAAAAATTCAAAACATATTTGATTGATATAAATTTAATTTGAAATCAAAATGAATGAAATATAACATAATTTATTTAACAAAAAATTCACAATGTTTTATTAAATTTACAAACTGATAAATTTTTTAAAATAAATAAGCATAGTTATTATAAATTAATAATAATTTTTTTATAACAAATTACTTAATCTCATCAAGTCCACATTTACTTCTTTTGATCTTTCTCTTCTTTCCTTTTTTTTCTTTGACTTATATATTTTTAATAAAAAGTTAAAAACATATTTAACCATCAGAAATATCTTAAAAATTATTCAGTCCCATTTTTTTAATTCACGAAACTTTTTTTTTATTATCATAATAGCACTTTCATTAAAAAAGATCAGGGCGCAACCCAACTGATACAAGGGTCAGACTAGGTCACATAACACTCGAAAAGTGATACAGCCGTACATAGCAAAAAAACATTACAAACGCAAGTACGCAAACCTAAAAAAGAACAAACCCATAATAGTATTTTCACGCGCCACCACAAACGGTTGTAGAACGCTTCTCCACTCCTTAGCCAATACTATACCACAAACAACAACATGCAGAAAAGGACCTTTAAAGCTAAAAAAAATAGAAACTTTATTGTTACATTATCCTTTCTTTTCCATCAATGTTATTGTTAATGGTTCCAGATCTTTAAATGGTGAATCGAAAATTCAAAGCTTTGATATTAATCCACAAGAAATGTAAAAGCTCAGATCTATCAGTTTTTACCATCCAAGATCTTGACAGATTCAAAACCCACTGAGAAGAGAGGGGAAGATACAAAGCCTCAACCGTCACGGTAACCCAAATAAACACCGACAACTGAAAAATCATGACCATGACAGAAGGGACCAAAAAAACACAAACCCTCACATATTTACATATACACACGAAAAGAGGGGAAACCCTCTCCACTCAAAAGAAACATCAAGACAGTAAACAACTAATAGATATGACTAAACCTAGAAAAAAGGAAAAAACAAAGAAGGAAGCAGCACTAAACCACCCAAACGGAGAAAGCGGAAACATCCAATCAAACGAAGATGGAAAACGTAAATGAGAGAACAGTAGACAAAGGTCAAAAGGAGCTAAGGTGACAACAAGTACCTAAGCTTGAGGAAGAAGAAGCACTGAGACTTTGAGAAGGGAAGCACACAAAACTATTTAAACATAGCTTTTTTCTTAGCATTATAAGATATCTTTTTTTTTTTTCCTTTCTCTATATGAAAAAAAAAAAGAACAAACAAAGTTGAATGAAATGAACAAAAGGTGGACAATCAAAAGCAATATAATATGTATTACATTAATAGGCTTAAGAGAACACACTTATTAAAAATTAGAGTTGGTTAAAGGTAAAAAAAATGGTGAATAGTAACTAGTAGTAAAACCCAATAGGTTTTAATTGTATAATATAAATATAAATATAAATATAGATTATGGTTGCTATCTCACATCTACTTGTATTTTCTTTTTCTTTTTCTTTTTTGTACGACAATAACTACTAGTATATTGATTTGTTTGAGAAAAAAATTATTATTATTTCCAAAGAGAAAAATCAGAGTTCTTATTTTTGGTAAACAAAAATCAGAGAGTATAAATTTTGTTTTTTGTTCCGAAATTGGGCCACGTAAGTGTTAGAAGTAGAACAGGCTGAGCAACACTTTTGGTCCGAAATTGAAAGCCATTATGTTGGCACGGTTGACGGTGGTGATGGATCATGTATTCACGTTCTAACACTTATATGGCGGCGGAACCCATCTTCCTCCGTGTGGTGTGTTTGAGGCGGTGGAGTCGGCACTTCTCGGTGACAAGGCAGTGTGACAAGAAGGCGAAGGACGATGGAAATTGGCTCACTCTGCCTCCCGTCACTGCCACGGCCACTCTCAAAGCTGGCAACCAGAACCAACTTTCTGGCACTCCCACCACTGCCCTCAAATGGGTTCTTCGCTGCTGCCCCCACCTTCCCAAAACCCTTGTCCACAAGCTTTTTCGTCTCCGACAGGTTCGAATTGCTTCTGCTGGAATTCAAGATCATAAATTCAAAAGGGTAACCATCAATTCCTCTTTTCTACACACTACTTTTCTTTTCTTTCTTTCTTGCTTTCTTTCTTTCTTTCTTAACCTTATCATTAATCTAAGGTGGCAGCTAAGGACACCTTGAACTCTGGAGATCGAATCGTTCTTCCTCATTCTGTTAAACAAGCACATACACAGAAACACGAGTGCCATGTCACTGCCAAAGAAATCAACTTCATCCGCAGTCTTGTTATCTATAAGGTTTTCAATTTTAGCTCGCTTATTTTTTTCGGTGTCTCAAGCTATGTCTAATACCATGTAATGTATTTGTCAAAACTAGGATCCTGCCATTCTTGTCCTCAACAAACCTCCAGGAATGCCAGTGCAGGTAACTAACTATCTTATGCTCTCTGTTGTTTTTTGCCTATTTATCTTCAGTCATTAGTTCTTACTTGTGGATTGTAATTGTATTATCTCTCTTTGAATAGGGGGGCATTAATATCAAACGGAGTTTAGATGCAGTTGCTGCTGCATGTTTAAATTATGAATACTCCGAACCCCCTCGCCTGGTGAGCTCATTATTTAGTTTTTGATATGATTATCTTTGCAATGTCATTTTTATGATTCCGTTTGTTATGCATCTCTCTTACAAAGCTTGTCTTCCTGAAGCTGTTACCAACTATAAGCTTCCTACACTTTGATTCCGATGAGAATCGATGATGATAAAATGAAATATAGTATATGGTGAACGAGAACTGCTTTCATCACATGAAAATCTCCTTGACTCGATTTATTGTTCTTTTTCTAATGATTTGAACATCATAATCCACCCCCAGCTGTTTGTGTCCATGTAGGAAAGGGGGTTCAAGAATAAAGATAATCATATAGTAAGAAATAACAGCAAAACTTGTTTGGTTCAATTACAAAGGATTCTTTTTTATGCCCTTTTAGAGGTATCACCTTCTAATGGAGGTGCTGGAAATTGTGAACAATGCATCTAATAGAAAGGGAAGAAAATGAGAGATTTTTTCCTTATTTATTTTTCACTTGTTCCTCTTTTTCATTAGATAATAACAACACATTAATGGTTCTTGTTCAGTTGTACTCATTAGAGTTGTAAGGATTCTGATAAGTTGTGTCTTTGTAAAAATAAAAAGTACAATAGACATTAGTTATTTATTATTTTTCTGTCAAAGACCATGGCATCTGCTACTGTCTCATCTTTAGTTCTTTAAAGACATTAGTTGTGTCTTTAAGTTCTTTATGTACTAGATATCAGATTGATACTTGAACAATATTATAATTTAGGTTCATAGACTAGACAGAGACTGTTCTGGCATTCTGGTGATGGGAAGGACACAGACAAGTGCTGCAGTTCTGCATTCCATCTTCCGGGAGAAAACTTCCAGGGCTTCGGATGATGTGAGTGATAAACTGATAATTGTTCCTTTTCATGAAATGCTTCGCACATGCTGATATACATGATATATATAATCTTCAGGGCATTGTTCACAACCTCAAGTTGGTATGTCTGTTTCATTTTATTTCCTGACCTCGTTCCGTTTTATCTTCTAAATAGATTGGAGCAGAAAAGAGAATCTTGCAAAGAAGGTACTGGGCGTTGGTTATTGGATGTCCTAGACGTCCAAGGGGCTTGATCATTGCATCACTGGGTAAGGTTGTATCCATAGTGGCACTTGTCAGCTGTTTATCAGAAGCTTTCAGTTTTGCTGATTCTCCTACTTTCTGTCAGATTGCATGTGCTGTATCCATCCTCACTATAAAACAATAATTACTTGTATATAGAGTCTGCATAAATGAGAAAGTTTTCCACTGGAGCATACCTTTGTCTTAAACTGTCTGTAGGATTTGAAACAGCTTGTAGTATATGCTGTTAGTAATCTCTGAATATCCTTTCAGCTACAATATATATAGCTCATAACCTAAATTAGCTTCATGTATAGCAAATGTTATTGATATGATGAACTATAGAAAGCACATCGTTTATTGTAAAAAAATGTTGTGATCCTTTATTTGGTTTCAGGTGGTGGTTGACAATGGGAAATCTGATCGAATAACTATTGTTGACAATTCTACATTACGGTCATCTCAACATGCAATTACGGAGTACCGTGTGATTGGACCATCCTCACATGGTTGGTAGTGAAATTTACTGATAAAGTTTCCTTTATTTTAGAGGTTGGCATGAGTAATCATGCCAGTAGGTGGTGGGTTAACTTGGTTAGCTACTAAGTATTTCCAACATATTCACTTTACTAGAAACGCATAGAGATAGAAAAGAGCTGATAGCTACATGTCAAGCAGGACTTTGATAATTTTGTATTTACTAGTTGATGACATTAGATGAATTTTTGTCAACGTGCCTGTTTGACAATACTTGAGCCTAGATTCTAGAAAATACAATCAATTTGTGATAAGTCTTTCCTTTTGTTCCTTTTTTTTCAGTCTGTTATCATGATTTTTCTGCAAAATTTATCTCCTCTGATCTTTTTTGTTGGCAACCCCTACTTATGGCATGTTGGCATTGCTAATAATGTAGGCTACACATGGTTGGAGCTGTCTCCTTTAACTGGTAGAAAACACCAGGTAACACAAGCTAACCGGATGATTTCAATTTGCCTGAGCATGATTTGTATTTTGATTTTGTGTCCTGTTGCTTCAGCTTCGAGTCCACTGTGCTGAGGTTCTAGGTACACCAATAGTTGGGGACTACAAGTATGGTTGGCAAGTTCACAAGAAGTGGGGAGGTTTTGAATTTGATTTGGAAGAGTCACAGGAAGAGGTTTTCGAGGAAGAAACACTCCTCCCCTTTGGCATTAATTTGAACAAAGGGAGCATCTCTGAAAAGCATCCTCGTTTACATCTTCATTGTAAGCAAATAGATTTGCCCAATGTATCTCTAGCACTGCAACATGTGAAATCTTCTTCCAATTATGATCTTTCTCAGTTGGAAGAACTTGAGTTAGTTGCAGATTTGCCGCCATACATGCGAAGAAGCTGGGATGTCACAAATTCTTGATTTATTTTCTTGATTCCATCATGGTTTCCATCATGGTGAATTTGTTATTTTTATATAAATCCATTTGAGGCATTGGTGCTTTTTTTTTTTGGAAACCAGGCATTGGTGTTTATAAAATAGGTGCTTTCACTGTTTGCAATAGTCCCACGTTATTGTAGTTAAATAAGAGAGCATTCTCTTGAAAACCAAAAAAAAAAAAAGCAGCATGCTCTTCAAGACTTCAACTTTATCTTATGCATGTCCTCATTAAATTAATGGGTAAATTGCACTCAAGCCCCCTGAGGTTTCAACTTATTGCACTTAACCCAAAACTTTTTAAATATTAGCAATCCGCCCCATTAGTTAACTCTAGGTTAACAGAAGGTTAACATGGTTATTTGTCTCTTTTAGAATAAACCTTCCTCTGTTATTATGATTGTCCTACATATATTTTGGTTTCTGTTTCTGCATTTTGGGTTCTGTTTCTGCATTTTCATTGCTGTTTCTGCATTTCAATTTTTGCTTGTGCAATTTTTGCATTTCTGTTTCTATTGCATTTATGTTTCTGCTTCTGCAATTCCAGTTTAATATCCTAATTTCTATTGCATTTCTGTTTCTGCTTCTGCAATTTCAATTTAATATCCTAGGTTCAATTTCATTTCATTTTCTAGTTTCTAATTTAATATCCAGAATCTACCTTCCATCACCATCACATTCTAATACGATGGCTGATGATGACGGCATATATATGCCAACTTCTTGTGTTTTCCAATTGAATTGAATCAGATAATGGAAACATAATTTCTTAGAGATCAATAGGTTTATAACAGGATGTCAACAAAGTTTCACATTTTAAAGTTCTGTAACATTTTAAACACTTCTAGTTATTTATTGGTTTAGAAACTTTTTTCATATTTTGATAAATTTCAAGCTGTCTAATACTTCATAATCTCATTTAACTATGAGCTTGTATACGAGAGGGTTCATGGAATCAACCAATCGCTGAATGGAAGAAGTGGGTTTATGAACCCTAATTTTCCTTTTGCCCTTTTCTTTCTTTCGAGCAATCAACCACTCTTTTTTTATTTTTTTATTTTAACTATAGTTAACTTTAACAGAATATTCTCATTCTGTTTAATGTTGTTAACTTCAATTGAGGTGGGTTGCTAATTTTTTTAAACTATTGGGCGGAGTGCAATAAGTTGAAACTTCAGAGGGTTTGAGTGTAATTTATCCTAAATTAAATTGCGGTTTTTTTTTATTGTGTTTTCATGGGCATATGTTTAGTATTAATTCAATCGCACTTAAAATTTCATTATGTGATAGAGTATTTTATGATGTAGTGCAAACCGGCGCGTTGCATGTATAATAAATTATAAAAACAAATGAAAACGTGTTTTTTAAATTATTAAAATTATTTAAATTTTTTTTAGAATAATGTATTTTTACTGTAAAGTTTATAACGTAATATTTATATATTTTTTATATTTTTAAAATTAGAATAATTATTTTAGAGAATATGTACTACATATTAAGAATAGGGTGTTTTCGAAAATGAGAATGTGTTTTTTATAAATTATTTGATTTCAAGTTTTTTAAAATAATGTATTATTAACTTTGAAGTTTCTAACTATATTTATATAATTTTTTTAATTTTTAAAATTGTAACAATTGTTTTTAGAGATTGTAGTATATACTAAGAATAATGTTTTTCGAGAAAAAAAAAATGAAAATGCGTTTTCTATAATTATTTGAAGTTTTTCAAAAATAATATATTCAATTTAAAGTTTCTAGCATAATTTACATAATTTTTTATATTTTTTAAATTGTAACAATTTTTCATGTACTCACTTGGAGAATATAGTATTTTTTGAAAAAACGAAAATATATTTTTTATAAATTATTTGAAGTTTATAAAAAATGATGTATTTACTTTGAAGCTTTTAGCTTAATTTACATCATCTTTTATATTTTTCAAATTGCAACAATTTTTTTTAAGAGATTGTGTACTAGAACAAGGTATTTTTCAATTTAAAAAGGAAAATGTGTATTTTAAATTACCTAAATTATTTGTTTTTTTTTTAAATAATGTATTATACACTTTGAAGTTTGTAACTTAATTTACATAATTTTTTATATTTTAAAATTGCAACATGGTTTTAGAGATTGTTTACTATACACTTGAAGAATAGGATGTTTTTTTTATAAAAAAAAATGAAAATATGTTTTTATAAATTATTTCAAGTTTTTTAAAAATAATATATTATTCACTATAAAATTTCTAGCTCAATTTAAATAATTTTTAAAAACTTTTTAAATTGCAACAATTGTTTTTAGAGATCGTATACTATACATTTGAAAAATAAGGTATTTTTCAAAAAAGAATGAAGAACGCATTTTTGAAAAGACATCAAACTCGATGGGGACGCTTGTCTAGGGTGTAGTGAGCTCACAAATAATGCATGTGATGCATGCACAAAGAGGTTCTCTAGTGCAATGGGTTTCCATTATAAAAGACATGAAAATAATAAGAGATGATTGAAAAAGATAACTTATGATATTGAGAATGTATGATGGGTGTTATTGTGAAATGATGTGGTGCAATAGGTAGTATATTGCTTATATGAATTTTGTAAAATGGTTGAGTTCAAGATGAATCACATGATGAGTAATATCATGTGATTGTACTTGAAACGTGTCATTTAAATTTTACTCAGTGTTGTGTGTATGATATGCGTCATTGGGGAGTTTTTCAGTTAGATTGACTGCAATACTGATTTAAAATGCTTTTAGTTAGAGCGGAGGTTATTCGATTATATGTTTTACGTATAACTGACGGTCGCGAAGCACAAGCAATGGATGAGACGAACTTAGGATTTCCTTAGAAGTAGTCATACAGGGTTATTGTTTAGAAATTATATTGTTTAATTGGATAGGAAATTGTATGATAAAATGTTAAGTATTGTAATATAAATAAAGAAATGTTTCCGCTTGTATTTTAAATATAAATCCAAGTAGCAAGTTTTGAATTTTCAAGAGAAATAAAAAAACTTAAGTATCATGTTTTCAAATTAAGATTTTTAGTAACTACCTTTTTCAAATTTATGGTGTTACACTACAGTTGAATAATAGGATTTTTTATTGGAACAAAATGAAAATATAATTTTAAATTACTTAAATTATTAGAACGTTTTTAAAATAATGTATTATTCACTTTTAAGTTTCGAGCTCAATTTACATAATTTTGTCATATTTTTAAAATTTTAAATTTTTCTTTTAAAGATTGTGTACTATACACTTAAAGAATTGAGTGTTTTACGAAAACAAATGAAAACATACTTTTTAAATTACTTAATTTATTAGAAACACTTGAAGAATTGGGTGTCTTATAAAAACAAATGAAAACATACTTTTTAAATTACTTAATTTATTAGAAACTTTTTTAAAATAATGTATTTTTTTCACTTTTAAGTTTATAGCAATATACATAATTTTTTCATATTTTTAAAATTGTAATTTTTTTAAAGATTGTGTACTATATACTTGAAGAATAGATATTTATCGAAAAAAATAGAAAATGCATTTTTTAAATTACTTAAATTATTATACACATTATGAAAACAATGTATTTTTCACTATGAAGTTTGTAGCACAATTGACATAATTTTTTTATATTTTTAAATTGCAACAATTTTTTTTAGAGATCGTGTACTATACACTTGAAGAATAGGGTGTTTTTTTGAAAAATATACAAATGTGTTTTTGAAATTACTTAAATTATTATACATTTTTTTAAACAATGTATTCTTCAGCTTTAAGTTTCTAGCTTAATTTATATAATTTTCATATTTTTAAAATTGCAAAATTATTTTTTAAAGATTTTGTAGACTTAAAGAATATGGTGTTTTTCGAAAAAATAAAAACGTGTTTTTTAGATTACTTAATTTATCAAAATCTTTTTAAAAACAAATGTATTTTTAAATTTTAAATTACTAGCTTAATTTACATAATATTTTCATATTTTTAAAGTTGCAATTTTTTTTAAAATATTGTATACCATACACTTAAAGAATATGGTGTTTTTTAAAAGAAAAGAAATGCGTTTTTTAAATTACTTAACTTATTAGAAACTTTTCAAAAATAATGTATTTTTCACTTTGAAGTTCGTAGCTCAATTTACACAATTTTTTAAATCGCAAAAATTGTTTTAGAGATCGTGTACTATAGACTTAAAGAACGTGGTGTTTTTCAAAATCAATGAAAATGTGATTTTTAAACTACTTGAATCATTAGAATTTTTTTTGAAAACAATGTATTTTTCACATTTAAGTATCTAGCTCAATTTAAATAATTTTTCATATTTTTAAAATTTCAAATTTTTCTTTTAAAGATTGCATACTTTGGACTCGAAAAATAAGGTATTTTTTCAAAAAAAAATGTAAACGTGATTTTTAAATTACTTAAATTATTATAATTTTTTTAAAACATTGTATTATTCAATTTTATGATTGCAGCTCAATTAAACTAATTTTTTTTCATATTTTTAAAACTGCAAATTTTTCTTTTAAAGATTGTGTGCTATACACTTGAAGAATTGAGTGTTTTACATAAAAAATGAAAATATGATTTTTAAATTACTTAATTTATTAGAAAATTTTTAAAATAATGTATTTTTTCACTTTTAAGTTTATAGCTCAATTTACATATTATTTTCATATTTTTAAAATTGCAGTTTTTTTTTAAAAGATTGTATACTACACACTTAAAGAATAGGCTATTTATCAAAAATAAAAGAAAATGTATTTTTTTAATTACTTAAATTATTAGACACTTTATGAAAACAATGTATTCTTGACTTTGAAGTTTGTAGTGCAATTGACATAATTTTTTATATTTTTTAAATTGCAACAATTTTTTAGAGATCGTGTACTATACAATTGAAGAAAAAAGTGTTTTTTGAAAAAAATGAAAATGTGTTTTTGAAATTACTTAAATTGCTATAAACTTTTTCAAAACATTGTATTCTTCAGCTTTAAGTTTCTAGTTCAATTTATATAATTTTTTCATATTTTTAAAATTTCAAAATTTTTTTTTAAAGATTGTGTACTATAGATTTAAAGAATAAGGTGTTTTTCGAAAAAATAAAAACGTGTTTGTTACATTACTTAATTTATCAAAATATTTTTTAAAAAAAATGTATTTTTAAATTTTAAATTACTAGCTTAATTTAAATAATATTTTCATATTTTTAAAGTTGCAATTTTTTTTAAAGATTATGTACTATACACTTAAAGAATATGATATTTTTTGAAAGAAAATAAATGTATTATTTAAATTACTTAAATTATTAGAAACTTTTCAAAAACAATGTATTCTTTACTTTGAAGTTCGTAGTTCAATTTACACAATTTTTTAAATCGCAAAAATTGTTTTAGATATCGTGTACTATATAATTAAAGAATGTGGTGTTTTTCAAAATCAATGAAAACACACTTTTTAAACAACTTAAATCACTAGAGTTTTTTTTGAAAACAATGTATTCTTCGCATTTAAGTATCTAGCTCAATTTAAATAATTTTTTCATACTTTTAAAATTTCAAATTTTTCTTTTAAAGATTGTATACTATGCACTAGAAAAATAAGGTGTTTTTTTCAAAAAAATAAAATTAAATGTGATTTTTAAATTACTTAAATTATTAGAATTTTTTTAAAACTCTGTATTCTTCAATTTTATGATTGCAGCTCAATTAAACTAATTTTTTTTCATATTTTTAAAATTGCAAATTTTTCTTCTAAAGATTGTGTGCTATACACTTGAAGAATTGAGTGTTTTACAAAAAAAATGAAAATATGATTATTAAATTACTTAATTTATTAGAAACTTTTTTAAAATCATGTATTTTTAACTTTTAAGTTTATAGCTCAATTTTCATATTTTTTTCATATTTTTAAAATTGCTGTTTTTTTTAAAAGATTGTAAACTATACACTTAAAGAATAGGCTATTTATAAAAAATAAAATAAAATATTTTTTTTAATTACTTAAATTATTAGACACTTTATGAAAACAATGTATTCTTCACTTTGATGTTTTTAGTGCAATTGACATAATTTTTTTATATTTTTAAATTGCAACAATTTTTTTAGAGATCGTATACTATACACTTGAAGAAAAAGGTGTGTTATGAAAAAAATGAAAATGTGTTTTTGAAATTACTTAAATTACTATAAACTTTTTTAAAACAGTGTATTCTTCAGCTTTAAGTTTCTAGCTCAGTTTATATAATTTTTTTTTATATTTTTAAATTTTCAAAATTATTTTTTAAATATTGTGTACTATAGACTTAAAGATTAGAGTGTTTTTCGAAAAAATGAAAACGTGTGTTACATTACTTAATTTATCAAAATATTTTTCACAAAAAATGTATTTTTAAATTTTAAATTACTAGCTTAATTTACATAATATTTTCATATTTTTAAAGTTGCAATTTTTTTTAAAGATTATGTACTATACACTTAAAGAATATGGTGTTTTTTGAAAGAAAATAAATGCATTATTTAAATTACTTAAATTATTAGAAACTTTTCAAAAACAATGTATTCTTTACTTTGAAGTTCGTATCTCAATTTACACAATTTTTTAAATCGCAAAAATTGTTTTAAATATTGTGTACTATAGAATTAAAGAATGTGGTGTTTTTCAAAATCAATGAAAACACGCTTTTTAAACTACTTAAATCATTAAAGTTTTTTTGAAAACAATGTATTCTTCGCATTTAAGTATCTAGCTCAATTTAAATAATTTTTTCATATTTTTAAAATTTCAAATTTTTCTTTTAAAGATTGTATACTATGCACTCGAAAAATAAGATGTTTTTTCAAAAAAAAAAAATTAAACGTAACTTTTAAATTACTTAAATTATTATAATTTTTTTTAAAACATTGTATTCTTCAATTTTATGATTGCAGCTCAATTAAACTAATTTTTTTTCATATTTTTAAAATCGCAAATTTTTCTTTTAAAGATTGTGTGCTATACACTTGAAGAATTGAGTGTTTTACGAAAAAAATGAAAATATGTTTTTTAAATTACTTAATTTATTAGAAACTTTTTTAAAATCATTTATTTTTCACTTTTAAGTTTATAGCTCAATTTACATATTTTTTTCATATTTTTAACATTGCTGTTTTTTTTAAAAGATTGTATACTACACACTTAAAGAATAGGCTATTTATCAAAAATAAAAGAAAATGCATTTTTTTAATTACTTAAATTATTAGACACTTTATGAAAACAATGTATTCTTCACTTTGATATTTGTAGTGCAATTGACATAATTTTTTTATATTTTTTAAATTGCAACATTTTTTTCAAAGATCATGTATACACTTGAAGAAAAAAGTTTATTTTGAAAAAAATAAAAATGTGTTTTTGAAATTACTTAAATTACTATAAACTTTTTTAAAACAGTGTATTCTTCAGCTTTAAGTTTCTAGCTCAATTTATATAATTTTTTTATATTTTTAAAATTTCAAAATTATTTTTTAAAGATTGTGTACTATAGAGTGAAAGATTAGAGTATTTTTCGAAAAAATGAAAACGTGTTTGTTACATTACTTAATTTATCAAAATATTTTTTAAAAAAAATTTATTTTTAAATTTTAAATTACTAGCTTAATTTACATAATATTTTCATATTTTTAAAGTTGCAATTTTTTTAAAGATTATGTACCATACACATAAAGAATATGGTGTTTTTTGAAAGAAAAGAAATGCGTTTTGTAAATTACTTAAATTATTAGAAACTTTTCAAAAACAATGTATTCTTTACTTTGAAGTTCGTAGCTCAATTTACACAATTTTTTAAATCCAAAAAATTGTTTTAGAGATCTTGTACTATAGACTTAAAGAACATGGTGTTTTTTGAAAAAAATGAAAACACGTTTTTTAAACTACTAAAATCATTAGAAATTTTTTGAAAACAATGTATTCTTTGCATTTAAGTATCTAGCTCAATTTAAATAATTTTTTCATATTTTTAAAATTTCAAAATTTTCTTTTAAATATTGTATACTTTGGACTCGAAAAATAAGGTATTTTTTTTAAAAAAAAAAAACGTGATTTTTAAATTACTTAAATTATTATAATTTTTTTAAAAAATTGTATTCTTAAATTTTATGATTGCAGCTCAATTAAACTAATTTTTTTCATATTTTTAAAATTGTAAATTTTTATTTTCAAGATTGTGTGCTATACACTTGAAGAATTGAGTGTTTTACGAAAAAAAATGAAAATATAATTTTTAAATTAATTTATTAGAAAGTTTTTTAAAATAATTTATTTTTTTGACTTTTAAGTTTATAGCTCAATTTACATATTTTTTTCATATTTTTAAAATTGCAGTTTTTTTAAAAGATTGTATATTATACACTTGGAGAATAGGCTATTTATCAAAAATAAAAGAAAATACGTTTTTTTAATTACTTAAATTATTAGACATTTTATGAAAATAATGTATTCTTCACTTTGAAGTTTCTAGTGCAATTGACATAATTTACTTATATTTTTTAAATTACAACAATTTTTTTAGAGATCGTGTACTATACAATTGAAGAAAAATGTGTTTTTTGAAAAAAATGAAAATGTGTTTTTGAAATTACTTAAATGACTATAAAATTTTTTAAAACAGTGTATTCATATTTTAAATTACTTAAATTATTAGAAAATTTTCAAAAACAATGTATTCTTTACTTTGAAGTTCGTAGCTCAATTTATGTAACACCCCAGGCGGGACTTCATACCACCATCCCCGGAAGTGTACTTAGAGCTTAGCCACCCCCTTTAAGTGGCCTATCCCCTGCAAATAAATCTCTTCTATTCCAGGATTTGAGGACCATTCGTGGTTCGAACCCATGACAAAAGGGCTATAGTCATGGATTCCTAAGAACCACTACAAATTTAGCTACTGGCTCAATTAGTAAAAAACACCATATTTTTCAAGTGTATAGTACGCGATTTCAAGAAATAAATGTTTCAATTTAAAAAATATATAAAATTGTAAAAATTAAGCTAGAAACTTTATGGGGAACAATAAATTGTTTTCAAAAAAATCAAATAATTTAATAAATTTAAAATATGCGTTTTCATTTTTAAAGTAAAAAACACCCTATATTTCAAGTCTATAGTACACTATTTCTACAAACAAATGTTTCAATTTTAAAAATATTAAAAATTATGTAAATTAAGCTAGAAACTTCATGGTAAACTATACATTGTTTCAAAAAAATCAAATAATTTAATAAATTTAAAATATGAATTTTCATTATTTTAGTAAAAAGCACACTATTTTCCAAGTGTATATATAGTAAACGATTTCTAGAAACAAATGTTGATATTTTAAAAATATAAAAAATTAGTGTAAATTAAGCTAGAAACTTCATGGTCAACAATACATTGTTGTCAAAAAAATCTAATAATTTATTAAATTAAAAATATGCGTTTTCACTTTTAAACTAAAAAACACGCTATATTTCAAGTCTATAGTACACGATTTCTACAAACAAATGTTTCAATTTTAAAAATATTAAAAATTGTGTAAATTAAGGTAGAAACTTCATGGTAAACTATACATTGTTTTCAAAAAAATCTAATAATTTAATAAATTTAAAATATGCGTTTTCATTATTTTCATAAAAAACACTATTTTCCAAGAGTATAGTACACGATTTGTAGAAACAAATGTTGATATTTTAAAAATATAAAAAATAAGTGTAAATTAAGCTAGAAACTTCATGGTGAACAATACATTGTTGTCAAAAAAATCCAATAATTTAATAAATTTAAAATATGCGTTTTTATTTTTAAAGTAAAAATCACCCTATATTTCAAGTCTACAGTACACGATTTCTAGAAACAAATGTAGCAATTTTAAAAATATAAAAAATTGTGTAAATTAAGCTAGAAACTTCATGGTAAACAATACATTGATTTCAAAAAAAATTAAATAATTTAATAAATTTAAAATATGCGTTTTCAATTTTTTAGTAAAAAACACACTATTTTTAAAGTGTATAGTACACGATTTCTAGAAACAAATGTTGATATTTTATAAATATAAAAAAATAGTGTAAATTAAGCTCAAAACTTCATTGTGAACAATACATTGTTGTCAAAAAAATCAAATAATTTAATAAATTTAAAATATGCGTTTTCATTTTTAAAGTAAAAAACACCATATTTTTCAAGTGTATAGTACGCAATTTCTAGAAATAAATGTTTCGATTTTAAAAATTTTAAAAATTGTAAAAATTAAGCCAGAAACTTTATGGGGAACAATAGCTTGTTTTTAAAAAACTCAAATATTTTAATAAATTTAAACTATGCATTTTTGTTTTTAAAATAATAAACACCATATTTTCCAAGTGTATAGAACACGATTTCTAGACACAAATATTGCAATTTTAAAAATATAAATCAAATAGTAAAAATTAAGCAAGAAACTTTATTGTGAACAATACATGATTGATAAAAAATCAAATTATTTAATAAATTTAAAATATGTGTTTTCATTTTTTTTAGTAAAAAAACCCTATTTTTCAAGTGCATAGTACACGATTTCTAGAAACAAATGTTGATATTTTAAAAATATTAAATATAGTGTAAATGAAGCTAGAAACTTCATGGTGAATTATACATTGTTGTCAAAAAAATCAAAAAATTTAATAAATTTAAAATATGCGTTTTCATTTTTTTAGTAAAAAATACCCTATTTTTCAAGTGTACAGTACACGATTTCTAGAAACAAATGTTGATATTTTAAAAATATAAAAAATACTGTAAATTTAAATAGATACTTCTTGGTGAACAATACATTGTTGTCAAAAAAATAAAATCATTTAATAAATTTAAAATATGCGTTTTAATTTTTTAAATAAAAAACACCCTATTTTAAAGTGTATAATACACGACTTTTAGAAACAAATGTTTCAATTATAAAAATATAAAATGTTTTGTAAATTAAACTATAAACTTCATGGTGAACAATACATTGTTTTAAAAAAATCAAAAAATTAATAAATTTAAAATATGTGTTTTCATTTTTTTAGTACAAAACACCTTATTTTTCAAGTGTATAGTACACGATTTCTTGAAACAAATGTTGATATTCTATACATATAAAAAATAGTGTAAATTAAGCTAGAAACATCTTGGTGAACAATACATTGTTTTCAAAAAAATCAAATCATCTAATAAATTAAAAATATGCGTTTTCATTTTTAAAGTAAAAAACACCCTATATTTCAAGTCTATAGTACGCGATTTCTAGAAATAAATGTTTCAATTTTAAAAATATAAAAAATTATGTAAATTAAGCTAGAAACTTTATGGGGAACAATAGATTGTTTTCAAAAAAACCAAATTATTTAATATATTTAAAATATGCGTTTTCATTATTTTAGTAAAAATCACACTATTTTCCAAGTGTATAGTACACGATTTCTAGAAACAAATGTTGATATTTTAAAAATATAAAAAATAAGTGTAAATTAAGCTAGAAACTTCATGGTGAAAAAAACATTTTTGTCAAAAAATCAAATAATTTAATAAATTTAAAATATGCGTTTTCATTTTTAAAGTAAAAAACATCCTATATTTCAAGTCTGTAGTACACGATTTTTACAAACAAATGTTTCAATTTTAAAAATATTAAAAATTATGTAAATTAAGCTTGAAACTTCATGGTAAACTATACATTGTTTCAAAAAAATCAAATATATTAATAAATTTAAAATATGCGTTTTCATTATTTTAGTAAAAGACACACTATTTTCCAAGTGTATAGTACACGATTTGTAGAAACAAATGTTGATATTTTAAAAATATAAAAAATAAGTGTAAATTAAGCTAGAAACTTCATGATCAACAATACATTGTGGTAAAAAAAATCTAATAATTTAATAAATTTAAAATATGCATTTTCATTTTTAAAGTAAAAAACACCCTATATTTCAAGTCTATAGTACACGATTTCTACAACAAATGTTGCAATTTTAAAACTATAAAAAATTGTGTAAATTAAGCTAGAAACTTCATGGTAAACAATACATTGATTTAAAAAAAATTAAATAATTTAAGAAATTTAAAATATGCGTTTTCATTTTTAAAGTAAAAAACACCCTATATTTCAAGTTATAGTACACGATTTCTACAAACAAATGTTGCAATTTTAAATATATAAAAAATTGTGTAAATTAAGCTAGAAACTTCTTGGTAAACAATACATTGTTGTTAAAAAAATAAAATAAATTAATAAATTAAAAATATGCGTTTTCAATTTTTTAGTAAAAAACACACTATTTTTCAAGTTTATAGTACACGATTTCTAGAAATAAATGTTGATATTTTAAAAATATAAAAAAATAGTGTAAATTAAGCTCGAAACTTCATTGTGAACAATACATTATTGTCAAAAAAAATAAAATAATTTAATAAATTTAAAATATGCATTTTCATTTTTAAATTAAAAAACACCATATTTTTCAAGTGTATAGTACGCGATTTCTAGAAATAAATGTTTCAATTTTAAAAATATAGAAAATTGTAAAAATTAAGCTAGAAACTTTATGGGGAACAATAGATTGTTTTTAAAAAAATCAAATAATTTAATAAATTTAAAATATGTATTTTCGTTTTTAAAATAATAAACACCCTATTTTTCAAGTGTATAGAACACGATTTCTAGACACAAATGTTGCAATTTTAAAAATATAAATCAAATAGTGTAAATTAAGCTAGAAACTTTATTGTGAACAATACATGGTTGAAAAAAATCAAATAATTTAATAAATTTAAAATATGTGTTTTCATTTTTTTAGTAAAAAACACCATATTTTCAAGTGCATAGTACACGATTTCTAGAAACAAATGTTGATATTTTAAAAATATTAAATATAGTGTAAATTAAATAGAAACTACATGGTGAACAATACATTGTTGTCAAAAAAATAAAAAAATTTAATAAATTTAAATTATGCGTTTTCATTTTTTTAGTAAAAAACACCCTATTTTTCAAGTGTATAGTACACGATTTCTAGAAACAAATATTGATATTTTAAAAATATAAAAAATAGTGTAAATTAAGCTAGAAACGCCTTGGTGAACAATACATTATTGTAAAAAAAAACAAAAAAAATTAATAAATTTAAAATATTCGTTTTAATTTTTAGTGAAAAACACCCTACTTTTCAAGTGTATATTACACGATTTCTAGAAACAAATGTTGATATTTTAAAAATATGTAAAAATAGTGTAAATTAAGCTAGAAACTTCATGATGAAAAATACATTTTTGTCAAAAAAATCAAATAATTTAATAAATTTAAAATATGCATTTTCATTTTTAAAGTAAAAACACCCTATATTTCTAGTCTATAGTACACGATTTCTACAAACAAATGTTTCAATTTTAAAAATATAAAAATTGTATAAATTAAGCTAGAAACTTCATGGTAAACTATACATTATTTTCAAAAAAATCAAATAATTTAATAAATTAAAAATATGCGTTTTGTAACACCTAATGGAAATTAAAGCTAAGTTTTGTTTTTTTTTTTGACATAAGATAAGTAATAGCTATCAAGTAATCTTTCATACATGAGTACATTCACTACTTAGTCTTAGAGAGAGGGGCTAACATATACCCTATCAAAATACATGAGTCCATAGGAGAAGATAATAAGTCTAAATGTCTACTACAAGCCAGAGAAATATGTCCAATAACGGTAGCCAACTAACGTGCTAAGGGAAATGTTGGCTACCCCAAAATACATATCAAATATATAAATACTAAACATCTAATATGCTAGGTCTTCAGGCGCTAAAATCTTCATCCTCCGAATCTCCTGCAATATGGTAACCGTCAGTTATATGCAAACATATAACTGAGTAACCCCCGGCATTTTTGAAAACATTCTTATACCATATTGTAGCCAGTCTAACTGGAAAACACCCCATTTAATTCCTATCATACAAATCAATCCAAAGCAACATACAAAACACAATGCATGAGATGACAAGACATGGGTGTATGCATGGCATGATCTTTCAATCATCATTTTTGTCTATTTCTTTTCTTTAGTCTTTTACGGAAGCCTCGTGCACTAGACTTCACCATAGGCGCATGGTGTAACATCCCGAAAATCCATAAAAGAGACTTAGGACTTAAGAGATTGATTACAATTCACAAAGAGAAACAAAAATAAGGTAAATATTTGAATATGAACTGTCATATTCGAATAATATTCGAATATGCCTTGTCATATTCGAATAGTATTCGAATATGCATGTCCATATTCGAATAGTATTTGAATATGCAAGCTTATATTCGAATAGTATTCGAATATGCAAGTTTATATTCGAATATACAGGTGAGGAATTGAAAACAGGAGCCTTATATTCGAATATATATTCGAATATAGACCCCAAAATCTATAAATAGGGGTGCCTTGACTCCAAAGGGGCTGTTCTTCATATTCTTCATATTCTTCGCTTCTCACACACCTGAAAACCTATGTTCCTAAACTAACTAAGTCATAACTCTGTAACCCTAAGGCTTCCATCTCAAAAGACTAAGGTTCCAAATGGTTGATTCAGATTCAGAGGCAACTATAGCAAAGGAACCGGAGTAGGAGATTGGATCTGGAAGCTAAAGGATAAAGGATTTAGGGAGTTCTAGGTAACCCTGAAAACCCCAAATCCTTAAATAGTTGGAACTTAGGAACATGTGACTAGGGAATGCTAGGAATATGTTATTAAGGAAATCAAACTGATATGTTGTGATTAAAGTTTGATGTATGCTTGAATTATGAATACTACGTGTGAAATATGCATGATATGGTTGATATTGTATGATTTTGATATGCCTTATACTGATAGATGATGCATGTGTTGTTGTGAAACATGTTAAAGGTATAAATAAAGTTTTCCAGAGTTAAATGTGACACTAACTGGGAATCTGATATTGAAATGATTTCAAATTGGTTTGAAAAGGATCGAGTCCCAGTAGTAGTATATTCAAATGTGTTTGAATATGGAGTGCCATATTCAAATAGATATATGAATAAAACATCTCTGTCACATAGGATCCGAACGTGGAGTGTTTGTAATCGGATAAGAGGATACTAGAAACCCTTGTTTGTACGCTATGTTCCTAATATGACTGTGTGATGCATTAGAAATGTAAATGGAAATGTTAAAAGAGGCTCTTCCCACTCAATAGATATTGAGCAAGAGGGTTAAGTTCCGCCGGAAGTAGACCAGGTAAGAGAACAGAGCAGAAAATGGAAAAAGATGAGAATGTAGGGTTATTCCGAAAAGGGGAAAATAACCTAAAGTACTGAGCTATCTTCACGAGGTAGGTAGTCTAAGTACAAAGGGTACTATCTTCACGAGGTAGATGGTTCCCTGGGCTAGCTTGAGAGAGAGTTAGTAGCCCGGCAGGAGGATCCTTAGGCGGACCCTCGCCAGGACCGTGATGATGATGAGCTCAATACGCGTTACTGCCACGTGTTTTGGTGGATTCCCGGTGCACAGGGTTTCCCGTTAAAAGAAGAAATAAATGACAATGGAAAATGATCATGCATACATATCTATGTGATTGAAATTGTACTTGTTGTGTGTATGTTTGCTAGGATTGGATTCGAGATGGTTTTCCAGTTAGACTGGCTGTAATACTGTATAAAACTGTTTTTATTGCCGACGGGTTACTCAGTTATATGTCGAGCATATAACCGACGGTTACAGTATTGCAGGTGGCTCGAACTCGGAAGGTGTCAGCGCGTGAGCAGTTTTGCAGCCCTTTCCTGATACTTAGGTAGTTATTAGAGTCTTTGTATGACTACCTTAGCTGGACACATGTAGATTCTCTGGACTATAGTTAAAACACTTGTATTTGATATATGTATATATTTTATTAAATTCCGCTGTGTTCTGTTTTGTTAAAAAAAAAAAAACTACCCTAAAATTCTAGGTGTTACACATGGCAGCAACACGCATCTGAGCTCAATCATGGACCACGACAAGCGTCCCTACCATGATCAACTGCCGGGCTATCTTGACCCCGTTCATTGGGAATAGCCCAGGAATTCCTTACCCGTTCATTGGAATAGTCATTTCTTTTGGGTCATCTGCCTAGTCACAAGGCAACCCTACTAGTTCAGGCCATCTTACCCCGTTCATTGGGAGACCCTACATTCTCAATCTTTTCATGCTTGTCCGCTTACCCGGTGTGTAACTGGTGGAACTCAGCCCACTTACTCAACATCCGTTGAAGGGGGAAAGCTGGTCTTATCATTTAGTTTCATTTTACAAGTTATCATGCATTTTCATTCAACATTCATCACAAGACAATTCACAATTGAAAATCAAAGAACTTGCCATATCATTTCATTACCCTAACTTTTGTTACTAAGTCCTATAAGCCTATTTCCATTCATTCTCATCTTAGAAATAGGTTTACAATGAATTTTGAAGGCTAAAACAGGTCAAGGAGATACAGGGCACTAGCGCTCGAGCACCAGGCAACGTTTTTCCACTGCCAGGAATTTCATTCTGGCGCTCAAGCCCCAATCCTAGTGCTAGACGTCCATTTTTCATTGTCAGGAATTCTGTAACACCCTAATTTTTGGTAAGAGTAGTTACGGAAAATATTACCTTTGAAAAGAAATCTGATGCTTAAAGTTTTTTTTTTCTTGAAACTACCAAAACTTGCCACTTTGTTTCATATTTAAAATACGAGCGGAAACATTTCTTTATTTATTTTACAATTTCCTATACAGCTGAACAATATAACATCTGAATAAAATCTTAGTTTCACCATGTAAGGCTACTTTTAAGGAATTCCTATAGCTTTTCCTCATCATTTGCTTTAGCTCCAAAATCTCCTGATACCTGCAATACTGAGACCGTCAGTTATATGTAAAACATATAACCGAGTAACCCCCGGTCTAACTAAAACATTTTAAGTCAGTATTGCAGCCAGTCTAACTGGAAAACTCCCCAAATATACACCCTAGAAATCACATATCATACACATAACACATACACATACAAATCACACATTCATATACAATGCATGCAATGACAACATCATGTATGTATGCATGCCATGATCTCTTTTTATTTCTTTTCATTTCATTCCTTTAAAAGGAGACCCGGTGCACGCGGGAATCCAACATGTGCGTGGCAATAGCACTCTAGAGCTCTCTGCAAACCCTGGTAAGCGTCCTTAACCAGAGTCCATGCCTCACCTCCAATAGAGGTCTGCAAGAACTATTATCCCTTCCGATAATAGCCCCCCAATTATTTCTTTTTCTCAGAGTCATCACCCATTACAGGTCTGCAAGAACTATTACCCCTTCCGGTAATAGTCCCCAAATCATTTCTCTTATTCAGAGTCAACACCCATTACAGGTCTGCAAGAGTTATTACCCATCTAGATAATAACCCCCAATTAATCTCTTTTCCATGCTTGTCCACTTACCCGGTCTACTTCCGGCGGAACTCAACCCACTTACTCAACAAAGGTTGATGGGGGAAGCATTTCTCTTATCATTTGTTTCCACATTACATGTTATCATGCATCAAACATACATCTCACATTAATTGCATTCAACATGTTCCAACGTTCATCATTCATCTCATCTCAATCATATAAAACATCAATCAAATTACTCACCATTTAGGTTATAACACATACCACAACATTTCAATGATCCTATTGCATGTTTATAAGTCACATGAACCTAATTTCATTCATTCCTATCCTAGAAATGGATTTATGATGTTTACATTGCAATTTGTTTGATTATGTTCATGTAGGAATAAGCATGGAGGAGTGTTGATCTTTGAAGATTAGACTTAAAGAATGAACCTAGAGATGAAAGGAGTTGAAGAATGAAGGCTAGAAGGGTGTGGGATTGAATTTCTCCCCAGCTGTGCGCACACTTTGCTCAGCTTTGCGCACCTTAATTGTGTTTTTGCTTGCTGCCTCCAGTTGTGCGCACAACTTTCCAACAGGTGCGCACCTTAATTCCCCCTGGAGCTGCTGTCCAATCTTGTGCGCACAGCCCAAGAACGTGTGCGCACCCCTGTTCATATTTTGGCCATAACTTGAGTTGTAGACCTCCAAATAGCGTGAAACCAAAAGAATTTGAAAGCTAAGAGGATTCTCTACAACTCTTATGAAGACCACAAAACCCAGTTCTAAAATTTTAATTGTCAAAAATAGTAATCTTTGACAGGTATGTGAAATCAAATAAATAAATAGTTTCACATAGACCCTGTCTCAGTAATTACTATAGACCTCCAAATTGAATGAAACCAAAAGCATTTGAAAGCTAAGAGGATTATCTACAACTCTTATTAAGACCACAAAGTCAAATTCCAATTCAAAAATCCAGTTCAAATTGTGCCAAAACAGGGGAAAATGGTATTGATCAACTTTTCACAAGTTTCAATCCTCCCTTCCATCTCAATTCCTCAAAATCATATTAACTTCATCTAATTCAATATAAATCACTCAAAGATCAATTCACAAGGATGACCAAAGTCCAATTTCATCAAATTCACATCATCATCAAGATCATTCTCAAAGCATACAATATCATAAGCATTTAACATTCACTTCACTTTTCAAAACTCAACATATAATTCAAGCTAATTCAAACAAAACACATGCAACCAAATTTCTACAATCTAACCTCATACCATCATCTAATCTATAATTTCACTAACTTGGGGGTTTGTGGGTTATCTTGATTTTTAGTTCCAAGCAAAATTCCCATCTTCAAGGGTTCACCACCCTACTTTCAAATGCCCAAGTGATTTAAGATCCTCCCACACCCAATTCAAGAGTTGCATGTGAGGATTGTGGTGGTTTTTGGAACTCTTCTTCAATTTCCAATTTGAACACAAGAGAGGGAATGGAGCTTGCATGTACCTACCTATGGAAGCTATGGAGTCCTTGAAACTTAAAGATGATCCTTTAAGCCTTGATGTTGAAGTTTTGAGAGTGATTTGCTAGTGGGTGATGAGGAAATGGAAGGAAACCCTAGGAGAGGTTTGAGAAGATGGAGAAATGAGAGAGACAGGAGTGAGGCGCATATGGGGAGGAAGAAGAGGTGAGGGGCTTACTTTCAAACTTTACAATTTGGTCCTTATCACTAAAACTCTTAGTAATTGTAACCAAATACCTAAATTTCCAAATTCTTTTCTAAATAGTCCCTCAAGGATCAATGTGCTATTTTGAAAGGCCTACTCCTTCATTCGGGAAAAATTAGGGATGTTACCATTCTACCCTCCTTAAAAGAATTGTGTCCTCACAATTCATTTTAATTCCTGGCTCAAAGGAAAATTCATAACTGAGATATCTTGAGAGACTTATAGGTTCAAAACCTAAAACATTTTAAGTTAGCAAGAGTTTCAAAGGAAGTCAGTAGCTGGATGTGGTAAGTTTTGACGAAGCGTAGTAGGTTTACTTAGAATTTCAACATGAAAGTTATATGATTGTAGGAAGACCCCAAAACCGATAGAATGAACACATATCTCTTCGGGAACATGACTTTAGGACCTTGTTTTAGAATTGTAGTATGCTCAATCATGAGTTTGGAAATGATAAAGTGATTAGATTACGAGTACATTTTCGGAAGATAAGGATCTACCCTTGAGATTTGACCTTCATCCCACTGAAGTATTCACCGCACTTTAGGGGATAGTGTCGATAAGAATTGCAAAATTTAAATTGATGATATTGGATATCAGGTACTTAATGGAATTTCAAAGACTTTTTTTTTAATAGAATAGTCGTAACTGAATCAGTTGCTATTAAGGTTACTCTTCAATTTGAAGGGAACTTGAACTGGTGGGAATTAACTTAAAGTGACATCAATTCGTAAATTAGGCTTTAGAGAGATGCGAGACTTACGAACGGTTTAACTTAACTTAATTTATCATCGTGATTTAGGATTTCTTTAAGAAAGCTTAATTGGTCACTAAGACTTTAGTTTTGAATTAGAGATTAAAGTTCTAAAAGTATTGATACTTCTAGTGAAGTTTGGTTCCAAGTTCAAGGTCGTATAATCCATCACGTCCTTGTTGTAGAGTGGAAGGGAATTCATTGCAAGGAGTCTAGAGTCCTTAAACGTATTATGAAAGGTTCCTTGATTTAAAGGTAACTTCCTACACTTTCTTAGGGTATACACCTTAATTCTAGGATGAGTAAACCTTCTCAAATTGTCGATGTGAGTTAGAGAGGATCAGAATGTGTTTAGCACGTGGCTCTCAACACTAGTAGTTTATGAACTTATTGACACGCTATAAAAAGAATGGCTGAAATAACAGTTACGTAAAAGGGTTCGTTGGTTATAACACATATCTCTCAAAGCTCAATCATCAAACTGTTGTAAAATTTGTGTATTTCAAAAATTTAAGTGTATCATTGGTTTTTACGGCACCGTCCAAACTTAGATTTTACCTCCACCGTCCATATTAGTGCACCGTCCATTGTCCATATTAATTTTCTGCACAAGTTGAAAACCAATCAGAGGCTACCGTCCAATCCTTGTAATTTACGTTTTACATAGGAATTAACAGGTGCCTAGCCTATATAAGAGAAGTCTCACCTCACTTCTCAGACACACCAAAATCATTCATGTCTTCTCTCTCTAATTTGAGATTCTCTCCAAACATATTGTGGGTTATATTGTTATTATTTCTCGCTAGTTTCTGCATCCCGATTAATATCGGAAGAGCTTGTTATATCCTGGGGGTTTGCAGTATTAACGCCGGATAAATCCTTTAGGACAGTGTTTATCAACACGTCTCAAGCTACAACATCATTGTTCTCCTCCATTATTTCCAACAATCTAAAGGATTTATCCCTCTATATGATGTTGTGTTTGTGTGACTAATTGAGGCAGCGAAAGAGGGACACCAATATGTTTGCTTTATATCATAAACTCCAGGTGCTTCCATTCTAACTTTATGTGTTTTTATCTTGGTTATTGAGATTTTATGTTTGTCCAACGATTCCTGTTATTATTTGAATTCATGCTTTAAAATGGATTTTACCTTTTTCATGAATGTTAGTTTAATTTGAGATAATGGTTGTGATTGGATACATGAAATTGAACTTCTATGTGGAAGACCTGAGTATATTGTTAACGTCAATGCATATGTGGAATATCCGAAATGATTAGTGATTTGCTATTATTATATCAATTAATCTTAGCACTTTTCCTTGTTTTATTATATGAAACTAAAGATGCCGAATGCTGATTTATGTTGTGCATGTCTCTCAACTTTTAGAGTTCAGTGTATGATTCTTTAAAAATGAAATTATAATTTATTTTAAAAATTTTATTTTTTCTCCTTTCTAAACTATATTTGTTTTGTGTGTCATATGAACTACTTAATACTACTAAAATTAACTACATGAATGAATAGATATAGTAAGTGGTTCCGAGGATTATTTTCTTGATCAAGTTTTAACCTTCTAGTAAAATATGACACTTTTGACTTAATTTGCATAATTGATAATCGACGCTAAATTGTGGGTTATGCATTAACTTGATAATTTAATTACTTTTCTTTTCGCATTGAATTTTTATATAATCTGGAGATGATAATGTGAGTTATTATGCATATTTTTATATATGATATACAATTACGTGAGTTATTAACTTGAGTATTCTAAAGTCAAGTTTTTAATAATAATATTTATTAATGTTTGAATATGTAGGAGAGGGTTGAGGTAATAATTTGAATATTATAGATGAGTTTGTGAATATGTGAAAAAAAAAAGAAAAAAATTGTAACATTCTCCTATCATATATTGAATGATGAGCATGAGGTGTTGCGTTCATAAGAATGGAGAGGAGAAAGTATAGTTATTGTGTCTTAGTAGTTGAAAAAAAAAAATGAAAGAATGACTTTCTCCTTTGAAATGGGTGCATCATTAATCAAATTATTGAGAATTATGTTATGAAGAAATTAGTATCATTGCCTTGATATTATTTGTGAAATGATACAATAACTTGGATATATATGAAAAAGGCATGGATTCTTATACATGTGAATTTGTTTTATGGATGAGTTTTATCTTACTACTGTGATGATTAATGAGCGTGCTTGCATAACCATGATATTTATCAATTTGAGTGTGCCTAAAATGATTACAGTATAATTTTTATCTTAGAGGCATACTTTGACTTAGATAAAATATATAAGCAGCACACATAGTTGTCCAGTTTTAATTGTGATAACATGCTGCTCTGTAAGAGCGAATTATGTGTTGATTGGTATGTGTTTGTGCATAGTTTTAGTGATATTGAATCACACAACTTTTGAGTAAGGGTCTCACTTGAGTACCATAATGCTTCTAACATCATGAATGTAGAGAGAGAGGCTCGATGTAAGTGGACTCACTGACTTATGAGTACATCATGAAATAATTATTTTGGAAAATTCATAATTAGAGAAGGAATGTTTATTTTCATAGCCTTACTCAATTTTGAGAGTGATGTGTTTAAGATAAAAATATTTTCTTTTGAGAAACTCATAAGTTGGAAAACTTTGGTAATGTTATATTTAATTCTGAGGAGAATCCACTATAGTGATGAATTAATTTGATTCATATGAATATAAATTCTTAAGTGAGTTTTCAATTTCATGAAATTGTTGTCACTTGGAAGTTATCCAAGTAGACCTGTATAACACGCTGAGATTGGTTGGCTAAGAATTTCTCTTAGCAAATAACCTATGGAAGAAAATTGAGTCTTCCATACTTTTTATTTGTCATGGATGCCCTATGGCACAAGTGAAGGAAGAAATTGAGTCTTCCATATTTATATATCAAGATTTGACAACAGTTTAAGAAGAAAATTATGTCTTCTATGTAGTGATTGCCAAAAAGGCAAATGTGATACAATTATTTGCAACATGTACATGTACACTATAACATTATAATTTTGTAAAAGTAGCTACTAAATTATGTGAGGTAAATTTAATTTGGCTGTCCTCACTAAGCTATAAGCTTGTGAGAAGAACAACGATGGGAATGAGACTTATATTAAGCCATTTGAAATTAACTGTGATGGTAACCCAACCTTTATGATTGGAGATCCCATGAAAAAGGTTCATATGGGTAATAACAAGTCACTAGTTAATTCTGCTAGCACTGATCATTTTGTGTATTCCTATGGTGTGTGAAGTGCTAGACTGCATCAATGTGAGGATAAGCATAAATGCTTTTAATGATCTTCATAGCCCTTATGGGTAGTGTATGAGTTGCAGCATACACTTGATGAAATCACCTATTTGAGTGTCAAGTGGGGCCGCTTGCATGAGATCGTGGCAAAATCTCTAGAGCACTCTTGAATACCGAGCGCGCGCATGGCCTATTTGCACAAAACAGCGATAACAGCGAGAATTGTGGGGGTGTAATAGGATTGGTAGACCTCTATCACACACTAAAGTACCAATTCACTTGTGTGTTAAGTCTCATCAATCTAGGTCTAGTTCATAGTCTAAAAGACACCAGATTCTAGCTTTTTATTCAAACTTAAACTTTTGAAATGTGGGGGATTGTTGTAAAATTTGTGTATTTCAAAAATTTAAGTGTATCATTGGTTGTTACGGCACCGTCCAAACTTAGATTTTACCTCCACCGTCCATATTAGTGCACCGTCCACCGTCCATATTAATCTTCTGCACAAGTTGAAAACCAATCAGAGGCTACCGTCCAATCCTTGTAATTTACGTTTTACATAGGAATTAACAGGTGTCTAGCCTATATAAGAGAAGTCTGACCTCACTTCTCAGACACACCAAAATCATTCTTCTCTTCTCTTTCTAATTTGAGCTTCTCTCTAAACATATTGTGGGTTATATTGTTATTATTTCTCACTAGTTTCTGCATCCCGATTAATATCGAAAGAGCTTGTTATATCCTGTGGGTTTGCGGTATTAACGCCGGATAAATCCTTTAGGACAGTGTTTATTAACACGTCTCAAGCTACAACATCATTGTTCTCCTCCATTATTTCCAACACAAACCACATGCATCCAACTAAATCATCAATTTACAAGTTCAAACATGTATATTTATATGTAAATCACCATAACTCCAAGCAAGATACATGTGCCAAAATCCAATCTTCTACTCTAGCAATTCTAAACCTATTTCTATCACATTTTCACAATATAAAAAACCAAACCTCCTACCAATTTCTATTTCCCTAATTAGTCTAATTTTGGGGTCTTGTGGGGTTACCTCTCAAGTGAAGCTCCAATTACCCTTGTTCCCAAATAGTCTCCAATTCCTTCAAGTTGCTACTCAATGACTTGGTAGCCCCTAAAATTCACAAATACAAGCTATTAGCACCCATGGGTACCCATTCAAGAGCTTGCATGTTTGAAATAGGGTTGGGAGATCATTTGCCCCAAAATAGGTCTTAACCAAAAATAAGGGAGAGAAGATGCAAAGCTTACCTAGGTACTTCAATGGCTTCTCCAAGCTTCCAAATCTCCTTCTCCAAGGCGCAAATGGTGAAGAATCAAGGAAGAAGAAGATGTGGCTTGATTTTCCTTGGGTGTGCCCTAGGAGAGCTTGAAAAGTGAAAATAGATGGGTTTGAGTGTGAGAGTGAGAGTGGGAGGCAAGAATGAGAGGGGAGAAGGGAAGTGAGGGTTTTGTAAATTTTGACATTTCTTTAAGTTTTGCAAATAGGTCCTCCTTCTATCTTTTAAATATTTGCAACCTAGTCCTTCTCCCTTCATTTGTAGAATTGCCACACAACCCCTAAATTCCCAACTTCTTCTAAACAATCACCAAATTCATATTTGGGAATTTGTGGGATATTACACGTTTTCATTATTTTAGTAAAAAAACACACTATGTTCCAAGTGTATAGTACACGATTTCTAAAAACAAATGTTTATATTTTAAAAATATAAAAAATAAGTGTAAATTAAGCTAGAAACTTCATGGTGAACAATACATTGTTGTCTAAAAATCCAATAATTTAATAAATTTAAAATATGATTTTTCATTTTTAAAGTAAAAAACACCCTATATTTCAAGTCTATAGTACATGATTTCTACAAACAAATTTTTCAATTTTAAAAATATTAAAAATTGTGTAAATTAAGCTAGAAACTTCATGGTAAACTATACATTATTTTCAAAAAAATCAAATAATTTAATAAATTTAAAATATGCGTTTTCATTATTTTAGTAAAAAACACACTATTTTCCAAGTGTATGTACACGATTTCTACAAACAAATGTTGCAATTTTAAAAATATAAAGAATTGAGTAAATTAAGCTAGAAACTTCATGGTAAACAATACATTGATTTAAGAAAAAATTAAATAATTTAATAAATTTAAAATATGCATTTTTATTTTTAAAGTAAAAAACACACTATGTTTCAAGTTATAGTACACGATTTCTACAAATAAATGTTGCAATTTTAAAAATATAAAAAAATTGTGTAAATTAAGCTAGAAACTTCATGGTAAACAATAAATTGTTGTTAAAAAAATAAAATAATTTAATAAATTAAAAATATGCATTTTCAATATTTTAGTAAAAAACACTATTTTTCAAGTGTATAGTCCACGATTTCTAGAAACAAATGTTGATATTTTAAAAATATAAAAAAATAGTGTAAATTAAGTTAGAAACTTCATTGTGAACAATACATTTTTGTCAAAGAAATCAAATAATTTAATAAATTTAAAATATGCGTTTTCATTTTGAAAGTAAAAAACACCCTATATTTCAAGTCTATAGTACACGATTTCTACAAACAATTGTTGTCATTTTAAAAATATAAAAAATTGTGTAAATTAAGCTAGAAACTTCGTGGGGTACAATACATTGTTTTTAAAAAATCAAATTATTTAATAAATTAAAAATATGCGTTTTCATTTTTTTAGTAAAAATCTCACTATTTTACATGTGTATAGTACATGATTTTTAGAAACAAATGTTGATATTTTAAAAATATAAAAAAATAGTGTAAATTAAGCTAGAAACGCCTTGGTGAACAATACATTGTTATAAAAAAAATTAATAACTTTAAAATATGCATTTTCATTTTTTTTAGTTAAAAACACCCTATTTTTTAAAGTGTTTAGTACACGATTTCTAGAAACAAATGTTGATATTTTAAAAATATAAAAAATAGTGTAAATTAAACTAAAAAAGTCTTGGTGAAAAATATATTGTTATCAAAAAAATCAAATAATTTAATAAATTTAAAATATGCGTTTTGAATTTTAAAGTAAAAAACACCCTATTTTTCAAGTGTTAGTACACGATTTCTAGAAACAAATATTGATATTTTAAAAATATAAAAAATAGTGTAAATTAAGCTAAAAACTTCTTAGTGAACAATACATTGTTGTCAAAAAAACCAAATAATTTAATAAAATAAAAATATGCGTTTTGACTTTTAAAGTAAAAAACACCCTATTTTTCAAGTGTGATAGTACCCGATTTTTAGAAACAAATGTTGATATTTTAAAAATATAAAAAAATAGTGTAAATTAAGCTAGAAACTTCATGGTAAAAAATACATTGTTGTCAAAAAAATAAAATAATTTAATAAATTTAAAATATGCGTTTTCATTTTTAAAGTAAAAAACACCCTACATTTCAAGTCTATAGTACATGATTTCTAGAAGCAAATGTCTATATTTTAAAAATATAAAACATAGTGTAAATTAAGCTAGAAACGTCTTGGTGAACAATACATTGTTGTCAAAAAAATAAAATAATTAAATAAATTTAAAATATGCGTTTTCATTTTTTTTAGTTAAAAACACCATATTTTTCAAGTGTATAGTACACGATTTCTAGAAACAAATGTTGATATTTTAAAAATATAAAAAATAGTGTAAATTAAGCTAGAAACTTCTTAGTGAACAATATATTGTTGTCAAAAAAATAAAATAATTTATTAAACTTAAAATATGCATTTTGATTTTTAAAATAAAAAAGTCTCTATTTTTCAAGTTTATAGTACAAAATTTCTAGAAATAAATGTTGATATATTAAAAACATATAAAATTGTAAAAATTAAGCTAGAAACTTTACGGGGAACAATAGATTGTTTTCTAAAAAATCAAATAATTTAATAAATTTAAAATATGCATTCTAATTTTTAAAGTAAAAAACACCCTATTTTTCAAGTGTATAGTACACAATTTCTAGAAATAAATGTTGATATATTAAAAATATAAAAAGATAGTGTAAATTAAGCAAGAAACTTCATGGTGAACAATACATTGTTGTCAATAAAATCAAATAATGTAATAAATTTAAAATATGCGTTTTCATTTTTATAGTAAAAAACACCATATTTTTATAGTACGCGATTTCTAGAAATAAATGTTGATATTATAAAATATAAAAAATAGTGTAAATTAAGATAGAAACTTCATGGTGAACAATACATTGTTGTAAAAAAAATCAAATAATTTAATAAATTTTAAATATTCGTTTTTATTTTTAAAGTAAAAACCATCTTATATTTCGAGTGTATAGTACGCAATTTCAAGAAATAAATCTTTCAATTTTTAAAATATACAAATTTGTAAAATTTAAGCTAGAAACTTTATGGGGAACAATAGATTTTTTTCACAAAAAATCAAATAATTAAAAAAATTAAAATATGCATTTTCATTTTTAAGTTAAAAAACACCCTATTTTTCAAGTGATATAGTACACGATTTCTAGAAACAAATGTTGATATTTTAAAAACATAAAACATAGTGTAAATTAAGCTAGAAACGTCTTGGAGAACAATACATTGTTGTCAAAAAATTCAAATAATTATATAAATTTAAACTATGCATTTTCAATTTTTTTAGTTAAAAACACCCTATTTTTCAAGTGTATAGTACATGATTTCTAGAAACAAATGTTGATATTTTAAAAAAAATAAAAAATAGTGTAAATTATGCTAGAAACTTAATGGGGAACAATATATTATTTTCAATAAAATCAAAAAATTTAATAAATTTAAAATATACGTTTTAATTTTTAAAGTAAAAAACACTATATTTTCAAGTATAGTACACGATTTTTAGAAACAAATGTTGCAATTATAAAAATATAATTTTTTTTTGTAAATTCAACTAGAAACTTCATTGTGAACAATAAAATGTTTTCAAATAAATCAAAAAAGAAGAATGAATTTAAAATATGCATCTTTATTTTTTTTAGTAAAAAACATCCTATTTTTCAAGTGTATAGTACATGATTTGTAGAAACAAATGTGATATTTTAAAAAGATAAAAAATAGTGTAAATTAAGCTCGAAACGACTTGGTGAACAATACATTGTTGTAAAAAAAATATAATAATTTAATAAGTTTAAAATATGCGTTTTTCATTTTTTTAGTTAAAAATACCCTATTTTTCAATTGTATAGTACACGATTTCTGTAACATCCCGAAAATCCATAAAGGTGGCTTAGGATTTAAGGGATTTGACTACAATTTACAAAGAAAATGAAGAAGGATTAGTTGCAGGTAAAAAGATCAAAAGAGAAATAAAGATAACATGAATATTTGAATATGAATTGTCATATTCGAATATATATTCGAATATGCTTTGTCATATTCAAATAGTATTCGAATATGCATGTCAATATTCGAATATTATTCGAATATGCAAAGTAATTTTAGAATAGTATTCGAATATGCAAGATAATATTCGAATATGCAAGTGAGGAATTGAATTCAGGAACCTCACATTCGAATATGGTGGACCCAAAGTCTATAAATAGGGGTGCCTTTGACTCCAAAACTCGTTGATTTCCCAATTCCTCACTCTAGATCCTTCACTAAACCTTTGCCACAAACCAACAATACTTCACAACTCTTCCGTCTTAGAGTTCCTTCTCACTAGCCTCTTCTTGACTAAGGCTCCAAGAGTGAGATTCATATTCAGAGACGCGGAAGAAAGAAAAGTGGAGATCGGGATTAAAGCTTGAAAGGGCAAGACTTTGAAAAATTGAGGTAACCCTGAAAACCCCAAATCCCTAATACTCGGAATTTATGAATATGTGACTAGGAATGCTAGGAATATGTTAATAGGGAAATTAAACTAATATGTTGTGTTCAAAGTTTGATGTATGATTGAATTATTTATACTATGTGCGAAATATGCATGATATGATACTTGTATGAATTCGATATGCTTGATGATGCATGTGATATTGTGAAACATGTTAAGGTATAAATAATGTTTTCTAGAATTAAATGTGACATTAACTGGGAATTCGACATTTAGACGGTTTCAAAGTGGTTTGAAAAGGATCGAGTCCCAGTAGTAGTATATTCAAATATGTATTTGAATATGGAATGCTATATTCAAATAGATATATGAATATAACACGTCTGTCACATAGAATCCGAACAAATGATTGTTTGTAATCGGATGAGGGTATATTGAAAACCCTTGTTTATACGCTATATGCTTGATATGAGTATGTGATGCATGATTGAAAATTGGATTGAAGATGTAAATGATGATGAATTCATAAGGATGAAGGACACGAAGGATTCCAGTATGTAATGTGACGAAATGAGGACTTTGACTTTAACGGATTTGAAACTGTTTTAGAAAAGATAAGTCCAAGAGTTAGTATATTCAAATATGTGTGGTAGGCCATGTTCGAATAGATATTTGGATATATCAAAGTTGTCACATAATATTCGAATATGAGATGTTGATATTCGAATATGGGATTATTGGAAATCTTGTCTGAATGATATGGAATGAATATGATGTTTGATGCATTAGAACTTATAATGTGAAATTAAACAGAAAGGAAATGTGGAGATGCTCTTTCCCACTCAACTGAGGTTGAGCAAGAGGGTTAAGTTCCGCCGGAAGCAGACCGGGTAAGAGGACCTTTCCCACTCAACTGAAGTTGAGCAAGAGGGTTAAGTTCCACCAGAAGTAGATCGGGTAAGAGGACAGAGCAGGAAATGGAAAATATGAGAATGTAGGGTTATCCCGGGGAAAATAACCTGAAGTACTGGGCTATCTTCACGAGGTAGGTAGTCTAAGTACAAAGGGTATACTATCTTCACGAGGTAGATGGTTCCCTGGGCTAGCTCGAGAGAGAGTTAGTAGCTCGACAGGAGGATCCTTGGGGGGACGCTCGCCAGGACTGTGATGATGATGAGCTCAATACACGTTACTGCCACGTGTTTTTGTGGATTCCCGGTGCACAGGGTTTCCCGTTAAAAAATAGTGTAAATTAAGCTAGAAACTTCTTGGTGAACAATACATTGTTGTCAAAAAAATAAAATAATTTAATAAATTTAAAATATGCATTTTGATTTTTAAAGTTAAAAATGCCATATTTTTCAAGTGTATAGTTTTGCGATTTCTAGAAATAAATATTTCAATTTTAAAAATATATATAATTTTAAAAATCTAACTATAAACTTTAAGGGGAACAATATGTTGTTTCCAAAAAAATTAAATAATTTAATAAATTTAAAATATGGATTTTTATTTTTAAAGTAAAAAACACCCTATTTTTCAAGTGTATAAAACATGATTTCTAGAAAAAAAATTTGCAATTATAAAAATATAAACAATTGTGTAAATTAAGCTATAAACTTTATTGGGAAAAATACATTATTTTCAAAAAAATTAAATATATTAATAAATTTAAAATATGCATTTTATTTTTTAAAGTAAAAAACACCCTAATTTTCAAGTGTATAGTACCCGATTTCTAGAAACAAATGTTACAATTTTAAAAATATAAAAAAAAAATTATAAATTAACCAAGAAACTTTATGTGGAACAATATATTGTTTTCAATAAAATCAAAAAATTTAATAACTTTAAAATATGCGTTTCAATTTTTAAAATAAAAAACACCCTATTTTCAAGTTTATAGTACACGACTTTTAGAAACAAGTGTTGAAATTATAAAAATATAAAATTTTTTTGTAAATTAAACTAGAAACTTCATGGTGAACAATACATTGTTTTCAAAAAAATCAAAAAAATTAATAAATTTAAAATATGCTTTCATTTTTTTTAGTTAAAAACACTCTACTTTTCAAGTGTATAGTACACGATTTCTAGAAACAAATGTTGATATTTTAAAAATATAAAAAATAGTGTAAATTAAGCTAGAAACTTCTTGGTGAACAATACATTGTTGTCAAAAAAATAAAATAATTTAATAAATTTAAAATATGCATTTTGAATTTTAAAGTAAAAAATGCCCTATTTTTCAAGTGTATAGTTTTGCGATTTCTAGAAATAAATATTTCAATTTTAAAAATATATATAATTTTAAAAATCTAACTATAAACTTTAAGGGGAACAATATGTTGTTTCCAAAAAAATTAAATAATTTAATAAATTTAAAATATGCATTTTTATTTTTAAAGTAAAAAACACCCTATTTTTCAAGTGTATAAAACATGATTTCTAGAAAAAAAATTTGCAATTATAAAAATATAAACAATTGTGTAAATTAAGCTATAAACTTTATTGGGAACAATACATTATTTACTAAAAAATTAAATATATTAAATAAATTTAAAATATGCATTTTATTTTTTTAAGTAAAAAATACCCTAATTTTCAAGTGTATTGTACACGATTTCTAGAAACAAATGTTGCAATTTTAAAAATAATTTTTTTTATAAATTAACCTAGAAAATTCATGGTGAACAATACATTGTTTTAAAATAAATCAAAAAATTTAATAAATTGAAAATATGTGTTTTCATTTTTAAAGTAAAAAACACCATATTTTTCAAGTGTATAGAACACGATTTCTAGAAACAAATGTTGCAATTATAAAAATATAAACAATTGTGTAAATTAAGCTAGAAACTTTATGGGGAACAATAGATTGTTTTCAAAAAAATCAAATAATTTAATAAAATTAAAATATGCACTTTCATTTTTAAAGTAAAAAACACCCTATTTTTCAAGTGTGTAGCACACGATTTCTAGAAACAAATGTTGCATATATAAAAAATAAATAATTGTGTAAATTAAGCTAGAAACTTTATTGGGAACAATACATTGTTTTCTAAAAAATTAGATATATTAATAAATTTAAAATATGCGTTTTATTTTTTAAAGTAAAAAACACCCTAAATTTCAAGTGTATAGTACACGAATTCTAGAAAAAAAAATTTCAATTTTAAAAATATAAATTTTTTTATAAATTAACCTAGAAACTTTATGGGGAACAATAGATTGTTTTCAAAAAAATCAAATAATTTAATAAATTTAAAATATGCATTTTCATTTTTTAAGTAAAAAACACCTTATTTTTCAAGTGTATAGAACACGATTTCTAGAAACAAATGTTGCAATTATAAAAATATAAAAAATTTTGTAAATTAAGCTAGAAACTTTATGGGGAATAATAGACTGTTTTAAAAAAAATCAAATATTTTAATAAATATAAAATATGCATTTTTATTTTTAAGGTAAAAAACGCCCTATTTTTCAAGTGTATAGTAAACAATTTCTAGAAACAAATGTTGCAATTTTAAAAATATAAATAATTTTGTAAATTAAGCTAGAAACTTTATGGGGAACAATACATTGTTTTCAAAAAAATCAAATAATTTAATAAATTAAAAATTTGCGTTTTCATTTTTAAAGTAAATAACACCCTATATTTAAAGTCTATAGTACACGATTTTTAGTAACAAATGTTGTAATTTTAAAAATATAAAAAATTGTGTAAATTAAGTTAGAAACTTTATTGAGAACAATACGTTGTTTTCAAAAAAATTAAATATATTAATAAATTTAAAATTTTCGTGTACATTTTTAAATTCCAAACCACCCTCTTTTTCAAGTGTATAGTACACAATTTTTAGAAACAAATGTTGCAATTATAAAAATATAAAAAAATTTGTAAATTAAATTAGAAACTTCATGGTGAACAATACATTGTTTTCAAAAAAATCCATTGTAACACCTAACAAAATTTAAGGCTATGTTTTTTTTTTTTCAAAAACATTTGCTAAGTAATATACATTCATAGATAGTTCACCTACATGAGTTACATAGTGGTTAGTCTAAGGGGCTATCATAGGCCCTATCAAAATACATAAGTCCATAGGGAATGATAATAAGTTTAAATATGTACTACATGCTAGAGAAATACGTCCAATAATGGTAGCCAAGGAGCGTGCTATAGGGAAGGGTTGGCTACCCCAAAATACATATCAAAATATTCAAAATACTACATGGCTAAGGGAATGGGTCTTCAAGCACTAAAGTCTTCATCTTCTGAATCTCCTGCAATATGGTAACCATCAGCTATATGTAAACATATAACTGAGTAGCCCCCGGCATTTTGAAAATACTTTTATACCATATTACAGCCAATCTAACTGGAAAAACACCCCATTTGGTTCCTATCACACACAATTAATCAAATGCAACATATTCACACTAAATGCATGTAATGACAAGTATAAATGTATGCATGCCATGATCTTTCATTATCATACTTAATTCATTTCTTTTCTTTAGTCTTTTACGGAAGCCTCGTGCACAAGACTTCTCCCTAGGCGCATGGCAGTAACGCGCGTTTGAGCTCAATAATGGGATCACGGCAAGCGTCCCTACCGTGATCAACTACCGGGCTATCTTACCCCAATCACTGGGATAGCCCAAGACTATCTTACCCCATTCATCGGGATAGTCCTTTCTTTCGGGCCATCTTCCCAGTCACCGTGCAACCCTACTAGTTCAGGCCATCTTACCCCGTTCATTGGGAGACCCTACATTCTCAATCTTTTCATGCTTGTCCACTTACCTGGTGTGTCACCGGTGGGAATCAACCCGCTTACTCAACATCCATTGATGGGGGAAAGCTTAAACTTGTCTTTAGGTTTCATATTCATTTTACATCAAATAATATCATGCATTCATCATTCATCATTCATCATCCCTCATTTATCATTTGTCATGTGGCAATTTCACAATTCAAAATCAAAGAACTTGCCATACTATTTCCTTACCTTAAGGCATGTCACTAAGTCTTATAAGCTTATTCCATTGGTTTAAATCCTAGATATAGGTTAATTGAGGGTGCTTTGTCATTTGGAGGTGGGAAGTCAGGTCCCTGTTCAGGTTCAGATTCACGGCCACGAATTTGACACAGAATCCACCTGCACTGTTCCACGCAAATCCTCCATTTTCCATCCAAAAACCATTCTACACCTAAACACACCTCATTTAACTCATTTCCAGGGTAAATCACACAATTCCATCATCAAACCAAAACATCAATCACCTTAATATGCACAAGAACAACATACTGTAGCATACATTTCTCAAACTCAAAGATCAACCACATGCATCAAATCAATTCATTTAACTTACAAGTTTCAACATACAGCTGTAACTCATCATATCTCAAAATCAAGACACAAGCATCAAAACCCAAATCAGCTATCACAATAAATCTAAGGCTATTTCTATCACACATTTCACCATAGCTCAGAATCAAACCTCATACCATTTCCACTTCCTAATTAGTCTAGTTTGGAGTTTAGTGGGGTTACCTTAAACCTTCAAGTTCCTAACAACTTCTTGCTTCAAGTCCTTTTCCCCAAACTCTTCAATCCTCCCACTTAGGCTTGATGATCCCCTATTTTTCACAAATGTGAGTCATTCACACCCATTAAGAGCCATTTAAGAGATTGCATGTGGAATATGAAGATTAAAACCCATTTTTCTAAAAAATGGAGCTTAACCAAGAGGGTGAAAGAGAAGGGATGCATGACATACCCAGGGGTTCCAATAGCTTCTCCAAGCTTCAATGAACAAGATTAATGAAGGGACCCTCTTGATTTGGGAGCTTGAAGGCCACCCTATGAGAGCTTGAGAAGAGAAGGAAGAAAATGAGAAATGGAGTTGAGTGTGAGAGAGGGTGAGGGCGAGAATGAGAAGGAAGATGGGAAATGAGGGTTTTGTTTAATTTTTCTATCTTCTTAAGTTTTGCTAGATGGTCCTAACTTAAGAACTTTTTAAAATTTGCTCCTTAGTCCTTCTTCCTTTTCTATTTTTAGAGTTGCTACAAACCCCTAAATTCCCAATTTCTTCTAAAGAACAACTAATTCCTACTTGGAAATTTGTGGGATGTTACATCAAATAATTTAATAAATTTAAAATATGCGTTTTCATTTTTAAAGTAAAAAACACCCTATTTTTCAAGTGTATAGAACATGATTTCTAGAAACAAATGTTGCAATTATAAAAATATGAACAATTTTGTTAATTAAGCTTGAAACTATATGGGGAAAATTACATTATTTTTTTTTAAAAATCAAATAATTTAATAAATTTAAAATATTCATTTTATTTTTTAATGTAAAAAACACCCTACTTTTCATGTGTATAGTACACGATTTCTAGAAACAAATGTTGCAATTTTAAAATTATAAAAAATTTAATAAATTATCCTAGAAACTTTATTGGGAACAAAATATTTTTTAAAAAAATATCAAATAATTTAATAACTTTAAAATATGCGTTTTAATTTTTAAAGTAAAAAACACCGTATTTTTCAAGTGTATAATACACGATTTCTAGAAACAAATGTTGATATTTTAAAAATATAAAAATATAGTGTAAATTAAGCTAGAAACTTCATTGTGAACAATAGATTGTTGTAAAAAACATCAAATAATTTAAAAAATTTAAAATATGCGTTTTCATTTTTTTAGTAAAAAACATCTTATTTTTCAAGTGTATAGTACACAATTTCTCGAAACAAATGTTGATATTTTAAAAATATAAAAAATAGTGTAAATTAAGCAAGAAACTTCATGGTGAACAATACATTGTTGTCATAAAAATAAAATAATTTAATAAATTTAAAATATGTATTTTCATTTTTAAAGTAAAACACACCCAACATTTCATTTCTATAGTACACGATTTCTGGAAACAAATTTTACTATTTTAAAAACATAAAAAATTGTGTAAATTAAGCTAGAAACTTTATTGGGAACAATACATTGTTTTCAAAAAAATTAAATATATTAAGAAATTTAATATATGTGTTTTAATATTAAAGTAAAAAACACCATATTTTTCAAGTGTATAGTACACGATTTTTATAAACAAATGTTGCAATTAGAAAAATATAAAAAATTTTGTAAACTAAACTAGAAACTTTATAGTGAACAATACATTGTTTTAAAAAAATCAATTAATTTAACAAATTTAAAATATGCGTTTTCATTTTTTTAGTAAAAAAAAAAGCCTATTTTTCAAGTGAATGGTACACGATTTCAAGAAACAAATGTTGATATTTTAAAAATATAAAAAAAAATAGTGTAAATTAAGCAAGAAACTTCATGGTGAACAATACACTGTTGTCAAAAAAATCAAATTATTTAATAAATTTAAAATATGCGTTTTCATTTTTTTTTGTAAAAAACACCCTACATTTCATTTTTATAGTACACGATTTTTAGAAACAAATGTTACTATTTTAAAAATATAAAAAATAGTGTAAATTAATCTAGAAACTTCATGGTAAACAATACAATGATTTCAAAAAAATTTAAATAATTTAATAAATTTAAAATATGTGTTTTCATTTTTTAGTAAAAAACACCCTATTTTTCAAGTGCATAGTACACGATTTCTAGAATCAAATGTTGATATTTTAAAAATATAAAATTTAGTGTAAATTAAGCTAGAAACTTCTTGGTGAACAATAAAATGTTGTCAAAAAAATAAAATAAATTAATAAATTTAAAATATGCATTTTCATTTTTTTTAGTAAAAAAAACCTACATTTCATTTCTATAGTACACGATTTTTATAAACAAATGTTACTATTTTAAAAATATAAAAATAGTGTAAATTAAGCTAGAAACTTCATGGTAAACAATACAATGATTTCAAAAAAAATTTAAATAATTTAATAAATTTAAAATATGTGTTTCCATTTTTTTAGTAAAAAACACCTTATTTTTTAAGTGTATAGTACACGATTTCTAGAAACAAATGTTACTATTTTAAAAATATAAAAAAATAGTGTAAATTAAGCTAAAATCTTCTTGGTGAACTATACATTGTTGTCAAAAATATCAAATAATTTAATAAATTGAAAACATGCGTTTTCATTTTTAAAGTAAAAAACACCCTATATTTTAAGTCTATAGTACACGATTTTTAGAAACAAATGTTGCAATTTTAAAAATATAAATTTTTTTTGTAAATTAAGCTAGAAACTTTATTGGGAACAATACATTGTTTTCAAAAAATTTAAATATATTAATAAATTTAATATATGCGTTTTAATATTTAAAGTAAAAAACACCATATTTTTTAAGTGTATAGTACATGATTTTTATAAACAAATGTTGCAATTAGAAAAATATAAAAAAATTTGTAAATTAAACTAGAAATTTCATAGTGAACAATACATTGTTTAAAAATAAATCAAATAATTTAACAAATTTAAAATATGCGTTTTCATTTTTTTAGTAAAAAACACCTTATTTTTCAAGTGTATAGTACACGATTTCAAGAAACAAATGTTGATATTTTAAAAATATAAAAAAAATAGTGTAAATTAAGCAAGAAAATTCATGGTGAACTATACATTGTTGTCAAAAATATCAAATAATTTAATAAATTGAAAACATGCGTTTTCATTTTTAAACTAAAAAACACCCTATATTTCAAGTCTATAGTACACGATTTTTAGAAACAAATGTTGCAATTTTAAAAATATAAAAAATTGTGTAAATTAAGCTAGAAACTTTATTGGGAACAATACATTGTTTTCAAAAAAATTAAATATATTAATAAAATTAATATATGCATTTTAATATTTAAAGTAAAAAACACCATATTTTTCAAGTGTATAGTGTAACATCCCAAAAATCAAGCAATTTCTAAATCATATGTCTAAAGAAATTCTATCTAAACTAAAGCCCCTTTTTACAAATTAAGGAAATGGGAAGGAGGGACTTGTTTGGAAAAACTAAAAAGTTGCAAAATTGCAAAACCTTTACTTTCCTCCTCTTTTTCTCCCATGCATGAACCATCTCATTCTTCCCTTCCACTTCTCTCTCTAAGCTCATGAGAGCTCCACCTTCTCTCTAAAATTCCCAAGCTTCCAAACTCACAATGCAACATGCAACCCATCAATCTTCCTCTAAGTAGCTATACCTCTCTTCCTCTACTTGTGATTTCTTCCAAGGACACCTCCAAGGCTGAAACCATGATTCTAAGAAGGTAAGGAAATCTGATTTCTTGTTCTTCAAATGTTGCATGTTGATTTTTGGCTCAAATCCTCACTAATTTTCCCTTGATCATCACATGCAAAGCCTAAAGCATCATCCTTGAAGTGATTGAGCCTCCTCTTGCAATCAAGGGCAACAAGAAAGCCTAGTTCCTTTATTAATTTCGTGCTTCCTCTCAGGTATGGGGTAGATGATTCTCCAATTTAAGTTAGATAAATTTGTGATTTGAAGCATGTTTCTCTAAATAGTGAAAGGAATCTCTGGTTTTGTTTTGATCTGTCCAAATCCGCGAGTTTTCATGGAAAATTAGGGTTCATAGATGACTCAATTTGTCTTCGTACTATTCATGAAAGTTGTAGGAAATCTTGTTATCTTTCAAAAGATTTTAGTTTCACTCCATTTGGGTACCTACAACTCAAGTTATGGCCCAAAAACTGAGATTGTATCAATATTTATGGGCTAGGTTTGTCTAAATGTATCTTTTTGTTCGAGGAACCATTTTCTGTTGTAGGAAATCCTTTTAGCTTCAATATGATTCTGACTTTATATCAATCCATGGTCCATAGCTCAAGATATACCATGATTATTGAAGTAGTAACCAAGGTAGAAAAATTTCAGGTCCATGAATTGTAATTCATCTTTATCTGTAATTTTAACCTCCTAAACCTTTGATTCTGCCTTAGATCCCTTCATATAATTTATATAGAATTTTATTATCTTTGAAATGGAACTAGTTTCATGTCAATCCAGTAACCACAGCCCAATTTATGGTCAAAAGAATGAAGTAGGTTCACAAATTCAGCTTCTGTCATATAGTCAACTTACAACTATAAATTCACCCTTTAGATGTTAGATTTGGAACATGACTCCTTCATATGAATTGTAAATAAATGTGTTAGGTTTCATCTCCAATTGGTTTCTCCAACATATGGTATCTGAAACTCTAGATATGGCAAGTTGATGAAGCTGTGTCAGGATTTGGAAGCATGGGATTTCAAGTTGAGGTAACCTCACTAAACCCCAAACTAGACTAATTAGGAAGTGGAAATGGTATGAGGTTTGATTTTGAGCTTTGGTGAAATGTGTGATAGAAATGGGTTTTGACTTGTGAAATTTGAGAATTTGGGTGTTGACTGAATTTGAAGTGTTTTGTGTTGCATGTTTGTGTGAATTAAAATTGTATGTGTTGATTGATGTATTGTTGATTTATGATGGATGAAATTGGTATTTGAAACCTTGCTTGGTGTTAAAAATTTTGTGTGCTTGGTCTTGAATATGAGCCATGTGAGTTTGTTGAGAAGATGGTGAAATTTGGATGAAAATGTGTGTTTTTCTGCAGTAAATTGTGTGTGAATTTTGAACCATTTTTAATAGAATTTTGCCACTTTGGTCTTCACAAGAGTTGTAGATAATTCTTTTATCTTTAAAATTTTTTTGGTTTCACTCAATTTGAAGGTCTACAACTCTAGTTATGGCCAAATTATTGAGACATGGTTTGTATTGAAATATTTGTTCTGTTAACTATATATCCCTGTTAAATATGGCTGTTTTTGACAATAAAATAGTTAGAACTAGGAATTTTGGTCTTCACAAGAGTTGTAGATAATCCTCTTAGCTTTCAAATGCTTTTTGTTTCACTCAATTTGGAGGTCTACAACTCAAGGTATGGCCAAAATACCAACAGGACGCGTTGTAGAGAAAAATGGTTCTGTGCTGAATTCGCGGCAGCGAATATGACACAGAACAGGGACCACTTTCTTTACTTCTAAAATGAAATGTAACTTCAAGGGCTCCATTTTTAGGGTTGAAATTGATAAAAATAGGTCCTAATGTTTTAAATATCATGCATAGTGCCATGTAATTGTGATTTGTATGAATGTGAATGGTTTGCCTTATTGAATGGTTTTTCTATTGATTGAGTGGATATGCAATAGGGTCATGAAAATGTTGTGATATGTGACCTGGATGACAAGTATTTTAATTGATGATTAATGGAATTGTAATGTGATTAATGTTGAAGGAAAATGCATGATAATATTTAATGTGGAATGAAAATGAAATGTAAAGACAAGTTTAAGCTTTCCCCCGTCAACGGATGTTGAGTAAGCGGGTTGAATCTCACCGGTCAGACACCGGGTAAGCGGACAAGCATGAAAAGATTGAGAATGTAGGGTCTCCCAATGAATGGGGTAAGATGGCCTGAACTAGTAGGGTTTCCCTGTGACTGGGCAGATGACCCGAAAGAAATGACTATTCCAATGAACGGGTAAGGAAGTCCTGGGCTATTCCCAATGAACGGGGTCAAGATAGCCCGGCAGTGGATCACGGTAGGGACGCTTGCCGTGGTCCATGATTGAGCTCAAATGCGCGTTGCTGTCATGCGCCAAGGGAGAAGTCTTGTGCACGAGGCTTCCGTAAAAGACTAAAGAATAGAAATGAAACAAGTATGATAATGAAAGATCATGGCATGCATACATTTATAATTGTCATAGTATGCATTTTGTATGAGTGTTGCATTGATTGTGGATTGAATTGTGTGTTACGGAATAAACGTGGTGTTTTCCAGTTAGACTGACTACGATATGGTATAAAAGTGTTTTAAAAAATGCCAGGGGTTACTCAGTTATATATTTTGCATATAACTGACGGTTACCATATCGCAGGTATCAGAAGATTATGAAGCGAAAGCCACAGATAGGACGAATTGTGGGCTTTTCTTAGGTATAGCCACATATGGTGAACCTAAGTCTCAAGTTCATATGTTAATTTGTTCAGCTGTATAGGAATTAGTATAAATTGAAAGGATTGTAATTATTATCATTAATTGTTGTAAATTAGAATTTAGTTTCCGTTAGTGTTTAAAAAAAAACGAACTAAAAAATTAAGGTGTTACATATAGTACACGATTTTTATAAACAAATGTTGCAATTAGAAAAATATAAAAAAAATTGTAATTTAAACTAGAAATTTCATAGTGAACAATACATTGTTTTAAAATAAATCAAATAATTTAAAAAATTTAAAATATGCGTTTTCATTTTTTTAGTAAAAAAAAAGCCTATTTTCAAGTTTATAGTACACAATTTCTCGAAACAAATGTTGATATTTTAAAAATATAAAAAATAGTGAAAATTAAGCAAGAAACTTCATGGTGAACAATACATTGTTGTCATAAAAATCAAATAATTTAATAAATTTAAAATATGTATTTTCATTTTTAAAGTAAAACACACCCAACATTTCATTTCTATAGTACACGATTTCTGGAAACAAATTTTACTATTTTAAAAACATAAAAAATTGTGTAAATTAAGCTAGAAACTTTATTGGGAACAATACATTGTTTTCAAAAAAATTAAATATATTAAGAAATTTAATATATGTGTTTTAATATTAAAGTAAAAAACACCATATTTTTCAAGTGTATAGTACACGATTTTTATAAACAAATGTTGCAATTAGAAAAATAAAAAAAATTTTGTAAACTAAACTAGAAACTTTATAGTGAACAATACATTGTTTTAAAAAAATCAATTAATTTAACAAATTTAAAATATGCGTTTTCATTTTTTTAGTAAAAAAAAAAGCCTATTTTTCAAGTGAATGGTACACGATTTCAAGAAACAAATGTTGATATTTTAAAAATATAAAAAAAAATAGTGTAAATTAAGCAAGAAACTTCATGGTGAACAATACACTGTTGTTAAAAAAATCAAATTATTTAATAAATTTAAAATATGCGTTTTCATTTTTTTTTTGTAAAAAACACCTTATTTTTAAAGTGTATAGTACACGATTTCTAGAAAAAAATGTTGATATTTTAAAAATATAAAAAATAGTGTAAATTAAGCTAAAATCTTCTTGGTGAACTATACATTGTTGTAAAAAATATCAAATAATTGAATAAATTGAAAAAATGCGTTTTCATTTTTAAAGTAAAAAACACCCTATATTTCCAGTCTATAGTACACGATTTTTAGAAACAAATGTTGCAATTTTAAAAATCTAAAAATTGTGTAAATTAAGCTTGAAACTTCATCATAATCAATACATTGTTTTCAAACAATCAAACAATTTAACAAATTTAAAATATGCGTTATTATTTTTAAAGTAATAAACACCCTATATTTCATGTCTATAATACACGATTTCTAAAACAAATGTTGCAATTTTAAAAATATAAAAATTGTGTAAATTAAGCAAAAAACTTCATGGGGAAAATTACATTATTTTAAAAAAAATCAAAGAATTTAATAAATTTAAAATCTGCGTTTTCATTTTGAAAGTAAAAAACACCCTAATTTTCAAATGTATAGTTCATAATTTCTAGAAACAAATGTTGTCATTTTAAAATTATAATTTTTTTATAAATTAACCTAGAAACTTTATGGGGAACAATATATTGTTTTCAAAAAAATCAAAAAATTTAAAATATGCGTTTTAATTTTTAAAGGAAAAAATACCCTATTTTTCAAGTGTATATAGTACACAATTTTTAGAAACAACGTTGCAATTATAAAAATATAAAAAATTTTGTAAGCTAATCTAGAAACTTCATGGTAAACAATACAATGATTTCAAAAAAATAAAATAATTTAATAAATTTAAAATATGTGTTTTCATTTTTTAGTAAAAAACACCCTATTTTTCAAGTGTATATAGTACACGATTTCTAGAAACAAATGTTGATATTTTAAAAATATATAAATTTGTGTAAATTAAACTAGAAACTTCTTGGTGAAGAATACATTATTGTCAAAAAAATCAAATAATTTAATAAATTTAAAATATGCGTTTTTATTTTTTTAGTAAAAAACACCCTACATTTCATTTCTATAGTACACGATTTCTAGAAACAAATGTTACTATTTTAAAAATATAAAAAATAGTGTAAATTTATCTAGAAACTTCATGGTAAACAATACAATGATTTCAAAAAAAATTAAATGATTTAATAAATTTAAAATATGTGCTTCCATTTTTGTTGTAAAAAACACCTTATTTTTAAAGTGTATAGTACACGATTTCTAGAAACAAATGTTGATATTTTAAAAATATAAAAAATAGTGTAAATTAAGCTAGAATCTTCTTGGTGAACTATACATTGTTGTCAAAAATATCAAATAATTTAATAATTTGAAAACATGTGTTTTCATTTTTAAAGTAAAAAACACCCTATATTTCAAGTCTATAGTACAGGATTTTTAGAAACAAATATTGCAATTTTAAAAATATTAAAATTGTGTAAATTAAGCTAGAAACTTCATCATAAACAATACATTGTTTTCAAAAAATCAAACAATTTAAAAAATTTAAAATATGCGTTATTATTTTTAAAGTAATAAACACCCTATATTTCAAGTCTATAGTACACGATTTCTAAAACAAATGTTGCAATTTTAAAAATATAGAAAATTGTGTAAATTAAGCAAGAAACTTCATGGGGAAAATTACATTATTTTAAAAAAAATCAAAGAATTTAATAAATTTAAAATATGCGTTTTCATTTTGAAAGTAAAAAACACCCTAATTTTCAAATGTATAGTTCACGATTTCTAGAAACAAAGTTGCTATTTTAAAAATATAAATTTTTTATAAATTAATCTAGAAACTTTATGGGGAACAATATATTGTTTTCAAAAAAATCAAAAAATTTAATAAATTTAAAATATGCGTTTTAATTTTTAAAGTAAAAAACCCCTATTTTTCAAGTGTATATAGTACACAATTTTTAGAAACAAAGTTGCAATTATAAAAATATAAAAAAATTTGTAAACTAAACTAGAAACTTCATGGTAAAGAATACAATGATTTCAAAAAAATTAAATAATTTAATAAATTTGAAATATGTGTTTCCATTTTTTTAGTAAAAAGCACCTTATTTTTCAAGTATATAGTACACGATTTCTAAAAACAAATATTGATATTTTAAAAGTATAAAAAAAATAGTGTAAATTAAGCTAGAATCTTCTTTGTAAACTATACATTATTGTCAAAAATATCAAATAATTTAATAAATTGTGTAGAAGTATGTGTTCTTAAATGTTTAATATTGATGATGACAAATACAATAGCAATAAGTTATGTGTAGTATGTTTTGATGTTAACAAATGTAAGATTAAATTAGGAATGAACATGCTACTATATGAGCTTAATGGAGTGCATGATTATATGTTCTATGTTGTGATATACAAGTTGATAATCATGCAATGTGTACATGAATGCTTGATAGACTAATTAGAGTTATATATTTATAAATCAAGCATATTTGATATTGAGTTTGGATGTTTGGACTAACTATGATTTTCAAGTGAGAAATATCTTGTAGATAATCCAAGTATTAAGAGTAAGCAATGATCAAGAAAAGTGGAAAAATCAATTATGCTCAACTCAAGAAGGAGAATGACAATGATGGCCAAGCGCTTATGATACTATGAAAGAGAAACTAACAAGCTTGGATTGCATCAAGAAGACTAAAGACTTAGTTTGGTATATTTCTTTTCTAGGCTATGTAAGTGTAAATTTGAGAAGTCATTACTTGATAGAGCTTGTCATTCACCTTGCATTCATAGCATCATTTTAAACCATAGCCTTCAAAATGTGTTTTTCAAAGAAATTGGTTACAAAGTGTTTTTATCATGACAAAATTGTTTTTCAATTAGATAAGGATTTGAAAAGTGAGTTTATGTTTAAAAGTACTAAAATATTTGGTTTGAATTTGTTAATAAGCATAAACAAATATCTTTTCAACAGTAGTCTTATATGGAAGCTAATATATGTTTACCGTTTTGATCATATCATTATGTATATTTTAAATATTGAGCTAAACCTTATTTCATTTGAAAATACACTCAATAAGCTTTATAATGACTGGTCTTTTGCTCTAAATGGATCACAAATAAAGAAGTTATGAACTTTTGAATTCAGCCTTTGTTTTTAGGTTTTGGAAAATGACCTTTGTTCACTATTTTGATCATATATTTAAAACTACTTTGAGTTTTGATCTGAAACTTGTTTCATATGAAAGTAGATTCGAAGGGCTTTCTAAAACCTGGTCATTCGCTTGAAACGGACAAGAAATGAAGGAGTTATGATTTTTCAAAGTTAGACATTGTCGTCAGGAATTTCATATCCGAATACATATTCGAATATTTAAGTGCATATTCGAATACATATTCGAATATGGCTTTTGATATTCGAATATAGCTATCTAAGCACCAGTAAGTGCATGTTCTAATACATATTCGAATATGGCTTTTGATATTCGAATATATATTCGAATATATATTCGAATATAGCTTTGAAAATGTGAAAAATCTGCTTCAAGAGTGTCATATTCGAATACATATTCGAATATGAGATTCTATATTCGAATATATATTCGAATATGGACTGTGCAGAGCTAAAAACGGCTAGTAACGACTAGATTTCAATGGAGGGCTATAAATATGAGTTCTTGGGCCATTCTAACACAAGAAGCAAGGTTTTCCACTCTAGTATCACACTAGAATCATATTATCTCATTTCTAAGCTTCTTCTAACATGAATCAAATGCTTTAATCTTGGTCTTTCATCTTGAATCATTCTCATCATTCAAAAAGCTTTGATATTAAAAATTGCTCTATCTTGCTAAAGGCTTGCTCAAATCTTTGTGCTTCAAGTTGTATCATTTACTCTTTTGAGAGTTTCATTGTGGTGAGCTTATTTTTAAAAAGAGTATTGAAGGTGAGGTATCCTTCTAGTTGTTTGAAAGTGAGGTATCCTTCTAGTTGTTTGAAGGTGAGGTATCCTTCTAGTTGTTTGAAGGTGAGGTATCCTTCAAGGTGTTCTTAAGGTGGGGTATCTTTCAAGGTTGTTTGAAGGTGAGGTATCCTTCAAGGTTGTTTTGGGGTGAGGTATCCCTAGTTGAGGCTCTTGCACATTGGTGGGGCATCCAATGGTGGAGAGTGCTCTTAGTTTGTAATCTTGTTGAAGATTGAATACAAGTATTTTCGCGGTGCCGTTTTGAAGACTGGACGTAGGTCACAAGGAGGTTTAGTGACCGAACCAGTATAAATCTCTGTGTTTGATTCTCTCTTCCTACTCTTTCAACTCTCATATTTGTTGCTCTATATTTTTATTGCTCATCTTGCTTCATACTCTAATTCCTCATAATCTCATTATATTTGAATTGGTTGTGCAAATTGAATTCTTTATAAACTTGTTTCGCTGCTTATAATTGTTAATTGCATAAAATTCTTTAAATTTCTTGAAAGTGTTTTAAAGTTTTAAATCACCCAATTCACCCCCCTCTTGGGTGATGGTTGCCATGACCAACAAGTGGTATCAAAGCTTCGTGCTCTGGTAGAAGCTTAATCGCTTAGAGTGAAAAATCCTTGTTTTGAGCCACCATCAGGATATATTTGAAAATGGAAGGTTTAGACATTGATAAACCACCATTCTTTGATGGTGTACATTTTCTTTATTGGAAAACCTTAATGGAGTGTTATAATCAATCCATTGATTTTGATTGAGGAGCAAAATAATCTCAAGGAAGAGAAAATCTTGCAACAAGTTCAAACAAGCACCACAATGGCTCAAAAGGACTTTGAGGTAAACAATGCTAAACTTACATATAGTCCTTCCTTTGATGAGTTACAACGTGCTTATGTTGAATTGTGTGACGACTTGTTCAACTCAAAAGAGAAAAGTTTGGCTTGTTTGCAAAATATTTCTTTCATTGAAAATCAAATTCAATCATTGAAGAATGCTTATTTTCATGAAGAGGAAATATGCTTGAAATGTGAAACCTCGTCTATTTATGAAATATGCATTGATCTTGAATCTCTCATTGATGAAGTATCAATTCAACTCGCTAAATCAAATTATTATGATTGCTCAAAGTACATAGTTGAAAAGGAAAAGGAAAACAATGAGTGTTTGCATGAAAAGCAAAGAAAAGTTTTGGATTGTGATAAACCCGAGATTTTGAGCAATAATTCGCAAAAGACAAAAACATCTTCTAAATTTATTGTTTGCAATTATTGTGGATGTTTAGGACATATTTCTCATTTGTGTAAATATAGAAGAAAACCTTGTATGAGAAATAAATTGGTATGGGTTCCTAAAAATATTAAAGTCTCTAATTCTAACCCCTAAGGACCCAAGATGAAATGGGAACCGAAATGTCCTCCTATTAATTCTTCTATGCAGAAAATTTCTCAAAAAGAAGGACAAATTGGTCTAGCCAATGGGAGATCATCAAGGAGAATTCTTCCAAAGCTTGATGGTAAGAGTCTATGCCAAAGAAAGGAAGAGATTCCAACCAAATCTTCTCAAATCCATAATGGAGAACTTCAAAAGTTCAAAACTCAACAAGAGAAGCAATAGGTGAGAAGAAGTGTTCCCTTTCTTACCAAGGCTAAGGTATCAAATGTTTTTACCTCTTATGCACATTCATTTATAAATACAATGAATTTGAGGTATATTCCTTGTAGGCCTTAGGTAATGATATCAAATCATGTGTATGTGATAAAATTTGAAAATTATGTATGACACATGATTACATATAGGTTGATAATGTGATTTCCTTGCTCATTAGTATCCTTGCTATAATTTTCAATTTGTTGAAAGATAGGATACAATAGGCTTTGTGCTTAATGTAATCCCTTAATTTATTATGCTTAATTTTCTCATCATGACATTGGTAAGCATGATAAATTGGTGATTGATGACTAACCATAAGGGATCCAAACTTAAAGGATACCCAAAGTTCTTTGGATTGTTTTGTAGGGCAAAACTTACCTTAAGTGAGCATACAAATTGAAATTAAACACCAATTTGACTTGAGGTTATCATATCTTTAAAGGATTCAAGTTGAGTAAGAAAGTGAAGTGAGTGTATGACATTGAAACTTACTCCAAATTCTCAAGTTCTCAAAAAGGTTAAGGAGAAGGAAGTTGGAGTGACTCATATATTGAAGAATTACATTTTGGTGATATCAATTCTTATCTCTTACTATCATTTAAGTGTGACTTGTTTGATGATTTTGGAATCTTTTGAAACTAGCTTGACATCTTCATTTATCCTAGGTTTGTGCTTCATTAGCAATGTGCTTTTAAATGCCTATCCTTTTAGCAAGCTAGATAAATAAGAATGTTCTTTGAAATAACATGACTTGAGGTGCATATTTTGTGCTTAATATATTTGTGTGTGCATACCTTAAAAAGAGAGAGAGAGAGAGACATGATTATTTTGAAACTTTACATTAGATCTTCAATATTCAATATGTTGGTGAAAATCTTGAAATGATTCATGTTTTACTTAAATTGATCTTGGCTTATGAAATGAAACTCTATCTTTTAATAAGCATGTGCCATAATTTGTTTACTTGATATAACATGCCTAACATGATTATTTTTGCTATAAAAAAAATGCTTATCCATGTTTTGATGATGATAATGCAATTCTTTTCACTAATCTTGAATATTGCTCTAATAATGCCTATACTATGCTTAATATTCAAGTGTAAATATACTTCTTTGGTCAAATAATATAGCCTATGGTTGTCATTGTTAAATTTTATATCAACCAAAGGTATGCTTGTAAATGTGCTTTACTTTATACTTGATGCTAATATTTGATTTGAAGAACTTTAAAGTTAGCTTTGCTTCTCAAGTGCATCTCAAAGATAGTCATCAATTCTCATGTACAAGCAAACTAGGATACAAGAAAAATTGTGGAGAAAATAAGACTTTCTTCATGTGCTACAAATGAATGAGAAGTTCCAAAGAAGAAAGTTCAAACACAAAGGATGATGTCAAATACGGAACATCTCACACTATGAAATTCAATAAGTATCTCAATCCCTAAAATCTCTATGGTGTCATATGATTAGGATTGTTATATGCTTGTTGATGCTATTTGATATCTCATTATTTGAATGTGTACCTAACATGACAAGTTCCTAATTAAATTTCATCATCTTATTCCCTTGAGGCTTTTAGTTTGAAATTGTGTATCTTTTGAAAATTTATATTTATAAGGGGGAGAAAATTCAAAAGGATTTTTGCTTGGTGGATTGCTAGAAACATATACTTGGTCTTAGTCTACCTTTAAAAACAAAAAAAGGTGCTTACATGATAGTAGCTAGTACACATTCTTCACTTAAGTTAAGTTTCATTTCACTAAGGTGAAGCTTAAAATTCTTTAAATATTTTGACTTATAAATGTGCTTAACTACATGATTAATCATGTGTTGTATATTTTGATGATGTGCATAGTTTTAGGGGGAGCTAGATCTTAATTATTTGTATATCTTGTCTCATATCTCTTCTTTGACAAGAAGTGATTCTTGATACTATAATAATATGTCAATGAAGATCTTTGTTGGCTCTTGTGTTCCTTTAATAAAGAAAGAAGGTAATCATTCTTTACTTCCATATCCTTTCTTTCTTTCAATGATGATTTCATGATATATGCACAAAGAATATGTGTTGAATCAAGATGATGGTGTTTTATGAGAAAATTTGCTTATTTCATCAAATGGTAGCTATTGTAACATGTGGAATATTCTTACAATAATCTCTTAATGATTTTAGCTATCATATACTATGACTTGACATGTTTAAAATGAATGATCCCTAATGTGCTCAAAGAATGCTTGCTATATGTCGGTATCAATAAGGGGAAATGAATTATTGGTAATATTGAATAGGGGGAGATGAGAATAAAGGAGATACAAAGTTCTCTGTTATGATATTTTTTGCCTAAGCCTTTTTGTTGATGTCAAATAGGGGGAGAAGAAAGGAAAAATATGTTCCTATACTTATTGTGTTAATATGCTCACATGATCATATATATATATATATATATATATATATATATATATATATATATATATATATATTTGGAGCCTGATGGGGAATGTAGGAATATATTTGTTAATGTTAAGTTATTGTTTATCTCTATGAATCTGGAATTTTGTAAATTATTTTTAATTAATAATGACCATATATTATTAATCTTAACTGGAAGTACATGCAATTAAATCATATTTGTAAAGAAGCTCTGTAGCAGTAAGTCCTGATGCAATTATGAATCTGGAATGTAGGAATATATTTTTCCCAAATTGATTTGGAGTAATCACCTTTAAAATTTGGATTGTTGAATGGGTGATTACTGAAGAATCATTTTTATCTTTATAATGTTTGATTGTGACAGAATCTGAATCAATTAATATGAATTCAAAAAATTGGAGTTTGCTGAGAACCAACTTTTGACCTCATCTGGATTTGCCCTAGATGCATCAAATTCGGTCCACCATTTGACGAAAGAATCTCTTCTTAATAGAGGGAGCCTTTCAAGATGATCTCTGTTCCCATATCTGTATTTCCAGGAAAATATCCAGGCCAAAGAGAATATTGAGAAAAACTTTAAATCCGTCGGAATACATGATTCCTTTGAATTATACATTTTTGAAAAACATTTGAAACCTTCTGCTGGAGGAGGTAAAATTTGGGGAATGGGACCAAAGAAATCCCACCATTGAATAAACCAGTTTGGAAAAGTGTAATTAACACCTCTCTTAAAATATATAAGCCAAGAATGCCGATTCATCTTGTTTTGAAACCAGAAAACTCGGCTCCAAGCATCAATGTAATCCCAGTAGTTATAGCCAATGGGATCAAAATTTTGCGAAAATTTTTTTAAATTATTGGGATTTTTCCCAAATTGATTTGGAGTAATCACCTTTAAAATCTGGATTGTTGAATGGGTGATTACTGAAGAATCATTTTTATCTTTATAATGTTTGATTGTGACAGAATCTGAATCAATTAATATGAATTCATAAAACTGTCGAGTTTTGTTTAAAGCAGTTGGTTTAAAATGAAATCCTTCTGGAAAAATTTTTATTGGAATTTTGTGGGGGGATTTGTCCCAAAACTCAGGTTCCATTTGGATTACCGAAGAAAACTTGTTTTTTGGAATATAAGGGTTGGCTGGCTTTTTAGAGGATTGAGTTTGGGTTTGGATCTGTTTTTGGCTAGGGCCAGAAATTATTGTCTTTGACTTAGCCATTTCTTTAATGAGAGTAGCTAGGTCAAGGGTTTCATTTTCGTCTTCTGAGGCAATTTCTGCCCAGGTTTTGGTTGGAAGGTGGGTTAAGCCACAATCTTGGAGGGCTAGAAGGGTTTGGATTGGGAAGGCATAATCTGCCTTAGTTTGTTTTGCAGTTTGTTGCTGGGTTGATGACTCAGCCACTAAAGATTGAATCTGGGTAGATGACCCGGTTTGTTTCTGGGTAGATGACCCAGTTTGAGTCGGTGACTCAGATTGGTTTTGGGTAGGTGACTCAGTTGGGGTCGATGACCCTGACTTTTTGGTAAGCCCAGGTAGGGCTAATCTAACTCCTCGACCCGTTGAAGAGGCCATTGCTGCTTTTCTAGGCATAAGCCTATTTTCCCTGTAAATATTCACGAGTAAGATAATCAGGGAGAGAGTTTGAAGTGCCTTTGAGATATTCTATTTCAAAATCAAAAACACTTAAAATAACTTACCATCTAGCAAAAATTTGTTTAGAAGCCAAAATTTTTACATCTTTTTGAAGAATATCTTTTGTTGATTTGCAATCAACTCTGATTAAAAATTTCTGATTAAGTAAATCAGATTGAAATTTTGAAACACAAAGTACAATTGCTAAAACTTCTTTTTTAACCGTTGAGTAATTTTGCTTTGCAGAATTCCAATGTTTTGAAGTGTATGCAATGATATGCTCTTTGCCATGCAATTTTTATTTGAGGATGCCACCATATCCTATATTTGACGCATCAGTCTCAACTATTTTATAGGCTTGGGGTACTGGAAGATACAAACAAGGGAGGTCTTTGACTTGGCGTTTGATTTGTTTAACCGCACTAGTGTGTTGATCTGTCCAGGGAGGGGGATTTTTCTTAAGACGATCATGCAAAGGTTTAATGATGTTATTGAGGTGAGGGACAAAGTCTCTTACATAATTAAGGCATCCTAAGAATCTTTGGAGTTGGGTTTTGTCAATAATTTGATCTGGAAATTTATCAGCAAATTCTATCGATCTGCTAATCGGGACGATTGTTCCTTGGTGAATCATGTGACCAAGGAATCTGATTTTAGTTTGGAAAAGACAAAATTTTGAGCTTGAGACTGCCAATCTATTTTGAGGACAACATTGATGAATATATTGATATGTTTAAAATGTTGGTCTATAGACTTGGGAAAAAATTAAAACATCATTAATATAAACAATTGAAAATTTGGAATAAGGATTGAAAATATCATTCATGATCTTCTGAAATTTAGAGGGGGTGTTCTTTAAACCAAAAGGCATCACATTACATTCATACTGGCCAAAAGGGACAGTAAATGCGGTTTTATACCTGTCAGTTTCTTTAATCTGAATCTGCCAATATCCAGATTTCATATCAAATTTTGAAAAAATTCTGGCAGCATGTAGCCTATTTAGAAGATCTTTCTTATTAGGAATAGGATACCTAATCCATTGTAGAGCTTGGTTTAGAGGCTTATAATTTATTACTAATCTGGGAGTTCCTCTTTCAACCTCAGCTTGTTTGTTGACATAAAAGGCTGAACAAGACTAGGGACTTTTGCTTTTCCTAATAAGCCCTTTATCTAAGAGATCCTTAATTTCTTTCTGACAATATTGGAGGAGTTCTTCATTCATCTGGATTGGTCTTGCCTTGGTAGGGATTTGACTTTCTTTGAAGTCCTTCTCATAAGGCAATTCAACAATATGCTTTTTTCTGCTCCAAAAAGCATTTGGGAGATCAGAACAAATTGTAGATTGAATATGTCGTTGCAAAGTTTCTATTCTTTGTCGGATATGGGATTGCTCTAGTTGAGTTTGAATTGTTTTGAACGAGATTTCCTCTTTGAGGAAATTGATCTGATTTGATTTATGATCAATGATATTGAGAGTCTTTACTATAGGTTTCTTGACAAATCTAAAGACTATTTGCTTTCCTATATGTTTGGTACTAATTCCTTCATCAAAGATTTCTAAGGGAAATAATGCTCTAATAAAGGGGGTTCCCAAAATTACTTCATTTTTGAGGTCCTTGACTAACAAAAAGGAAGTTTTTACCTGATAATTACCATTTTTAATAAGGGCATTGGAGAGCTTATATTTGATTTTAAGCCTAGATCCACTAGCAGTGCTTAGTTTCTCTGTGGTTTTCTCAAAATATTTAGTTGGAATTAATCCTTCGATAATACAATTTGAATCAGCACCAGTATCAAAGAGTGCCATAGTATCCAATACAAAATCCTCTATTTTGATTTTGACTTGAATATAAAACTTCTGGATGGTTAATCGGTTAATTAACCTAAGGAAATCTTGTTCTTCTCCATCCTTAGTATAGATAGGATCAGGTGTCCTGGTTTCTGGTTCCTTCGAGTCATTCTCTAAATCCTCTAATTGATTTAGAATAGTTTGGTGAATTTGTTGTTGCTCCTTGATCTCTTTTATTTCTTGTTTGAGATTATTAATCTCAATTTGGAGATCTTGGATGGTAACAGGTTTAACAGAACTTCTTTCCAATCTTTTAATGATTGGTTTAAGGTCATACTTATTGGTAATCACTAAAGTTTTGGCTTTTTTCTTTTCTAAGGATTCCTTTAACCTGTTTAGGTACACCTTCTTTTCCTGAGGATCAGGGATTGAATTAATGGCTTCAAACAAAAGGTCTTGCTCTTTTGTAAGAACATTAATTTCTGGATATTCTTCATTATCTGAGGAAGAAATCTCATTATCCTGTTGGATATTGTTTAAATCTTCTGACCCTTCCTTTTCTGATTCTTCATCGGAGGTGTCTACAAGGAGGCTACTAATTTGATCTTCTATAGTTTGTTCAAGATTAAGATTGCTAATCCTTTTTCGGAGTCTACAATATTTGCTTACATGTCCGGGTTTTTTACAACTATAGCAAATGATTGGGGATTTGGACGAGGACTGCCTAAGAGTTTTTCTAGTAGTTGTTGTTGTTCTAGGAGCCTTTTTTGGGTTTCTATACCTATTACTAGGAAATCTCTTTGGTTTATCCTCATGATCTTGCTTGTTAGGTCTTTTGGTTTTTCTCTTTAAGCATCCTGGAAGACCAAATTGTTCGCAAAAAGATCCTAAATCCTTCTTGTTTTGGGCCTTTTCTCGGGCTAACTGCCTTTGAATTTTGTCATCTTGGCAAATTTTTAAGGCTACCTTTTGGATAAAAGAAATCAATTGTCCATAGCTGAGCTTGTCATATGGGATGATCCCATCAGGTGTTAAGCTTCTAATTTTATCTCTGACTTTATCTCCTAGAGATTTTGGTAATCCTTCCAAGAATTTTTCTTTCCAGAAAGGTTGTTGACTATCTTCTCTGGTGTAAACCCTGGTAAGAAAAGTATCCTTATACCATCTAAAATCAGCTAAGGTTTTACACTTAAGGTTTGAGAGTAATTCTGCAGACCTATCTTTCCATAAAGATGGATCCCCTATGAAGTGTTGGGCTATGGTAAAAACTAAGGTACTAACAGCATCTGGAATAGTTTCCCCGTTGCCGTCAAGGATAGGTTCTCCTTGTTCGTCTGTTTTAATAGCGGAAAAAATACTAGCTTTATCTTCTTAAGTGAGATAGTTATCCCACCATCCTTTAAGTTGTCCTGAGAACCCAGATACTATTATGTTTGCTATAACTTTTTCTGAGCTGTTTGATATGCCGTGCAAACCATGGTCATATGCTGAAGCATAGTCATGATGTTGTACTCAGCCTTTCCATCTATGTTCCACTCAGACATTGTTGGCATTGAAGCTATTGAACCTAGAATCTTGGTCTAGGGCTAGATCTGGTGCTACCATTGGTTGTGAGTAAGTCTTATGGAATTTGTCAGGATAGGGCACGCCTTAGCGGACTCTTGGTCCGATTAGAGATCAGATTCTTGGGATTCTTCTTGATTAACCATATTAATGGATAATTTGGAGGTTTGCCTAGTTTTTGAAGTGACTTCCTGTTGTGGTGTATCAGGGACAATAGTTGCTTTGAGTAAATCATTAATCCTACTCAAGAGCTCATTGGATGAATCGGATTCAGTCCTAAGCTTGGCCTTTTGTAATGTTTGCTTAGCCTTGTGGGAAAGTTTGAAAGGCTTGAACAATGGTTTTTCAAGAGGTCTAGATGCGGAGGCATCTTCTGATGATGAAAGTCCGGAATGAATTCCTAGGGGAGGAGGTTGTTTAGGGGAAGATATCTTTTCCCCTATAACCTGAAGATATTTGTTGGTATAGTTTGCCTGTTCCATTAGGCTTTTGATATCTCTAGAAGTGACTTCTTCCTCTAGATTTTTGGTTTTGAAAGGTGACGCTATCACAGGGTGGTGTTTATCATCCCTAATATTTGGTAACTGATACTGATTGGAAGGAGGTAGTTCTGACCTAACCATTTCACCATCCTTCAGGTGCCAAATAGTGATAACATTAGTAGTTCCTTGTCCTACTAATTCTGTTTGAAAAGGATAATTTATTTGGGTTTTGACTGTGTAAGCATGAAACCAATCAAAGAAGGGGATATTCATGTGAACTTTTTCGAGAAAACTGTAATATTTCTCTTGAATTTCTTTTCTTTTTAGGCCCTTAAAGTTATTGAAAAACCATGTCCTCTGAGGTTCCCAATCCTCAGAATAAAAGTTTTTACGGAGGGCTTCTTTATCTATGAGGAACTTATGAGATAACATCATAATGGTCATTCATAGAAGAGTAGGTTGGGGACTGTACAGATCTTTGATCTTCATCCTCGTTTGCTTGATAAGTGGTTCTGGGGATTGTAGAACTTGTCTCTATTCCATGTAGATTGACTTCAGGTATTACAGTCCTAGGATTAATAGTCCTAAATGTTGGTTGGGATGCTACAGAGAATGATCTCCTGGCTGACATGAATTCTACCTGTGAGGTATTTGACCTATAGGAAGCTTCTGACCTAGAAGAGAACGAGTTTCTTCTATCAAAGATAATTTCTACCCTTCCTGAGTTAGATTGTCCGATCTCTTGAAGCTTTGGCGCTTGTCTTGGAATGGTACGAGTGGCTCTTTCTATAGACCACGATTTTGGGAGTTGGACTTCATCCCATCTGATGAGTCTAGGAATGGTGACATTTGCTTTTGTCATATCTGTGACAAATAGAGTTGTTTCTCTATCATCAGATTTTAGAAGGACTCTAGAGTTACAAGTGTTCATGACCTTGTATTGAATCCTATATATGAGTGCTGCTGGAATGGATCCTTCCTTCATGTTCAGACCATGAAGTTGAATGTTTAAGAATAACGAATCCAGAATGTTTCTGTCCAACAGGCTAACTGTTTTGTTAGGAAAACAATTGAAATAGACTGGTCCGTGACCTAGGCTCGTTTCGACAGTTCCTAAGAGAGAATCTTTGAAATCATGGTGCCTAATGTCTCTAAGGCACATGAGGATTGAAGCGTGAAGACCTTCTCTAATAAGAGGTTTCACTGCAACTTGGACACATCCGATGTGGAGATACTTGTATTTTCTAGCATGTTCTACTATGGATTGTTTTGTCAGGAGATGAAATTCTTCTCCTACCTCTGGTCCCAGTGGGATGTTGTTTTCAGCAGTTTTGATTATGTAATCAGAACTACGGGCCAGTTTAGACTCTTCAGGGATGTATAATTCATCCTGAGGGATTTTTGGTATTTCCCAGTTATCTATGGCTTGGTTGATATCCTCGAAACAGACTTCTTCTTCGAAGATGTTATGTCTACGAGGAATTTCCTCCTGGCTATCAGTGAGCACATTTTGATTAGATTTTGATGAAGATGGGGTAGCTGAAGTTTTAATAGAAAGACGTCGAGAAAGAGATTGTAATAAACTAGCCATGATAACAACTTCTGATATCATTACCATCATTTGGTTCCATAGAAAAATATTTATCAAGTTAAGTTAATGAATATCCAATGAATCTGGGTTTTAGGCTATTTATCAAAAACTCTTTTTTTTTACATCTATATCATTTATCTTAACTATAGCCACCATGGCACTTAAATCATATATTCTAAAGAGAGCATCGACAAATTAGTCTTACGGCCTTCCATCAGGACTTACTGCTACAGCTTCTTTACAAATATGATTTAATTGCATGTACTTCCAGTTAACATTAATAATATATGGTCATTATTAATTAAAAATAATTTACAAAATTCCAGATTCATAGAGATAAACAATAACTTAACATTAACAAATATATTCCTACTTCCCCATCATAGAGATATTCTGTAAGCTTTTCTTCTGTTTTAATAAGAATTCTCTTTCTGTAATTTTCTTTTCCCTTCTCCCTCCAGCCGACATCGTTGAGACTACTCGCAATTGGCTTTATTTTTCTTTTCTTTTTTCTTTCTTTAATTAAAGCTTTATGATACTGGTCCAATTCCAGTTTTAATTTCTGTATTTTACATATCTGCATATTATATTGTTGCATATATATTTATATTTATATATATATATATATATATATTTGATTTTAACATATTTTCCTTTGGCGATTTGTTATCATCAACAAGGGGGAGAATGTAGAAGTATGTGTTCTTAAATGTTTAATAGATTATGTTTTGATGATGACAAATACAATAGCAATAAGTTATGTGTAGTATGTTTTGATGTTAACAAATGTAAGATTAAATTAGGAATGAACATGCTACTATATGAGCTCAATGGAGTGCATGATTATATGTTCTATGTTGTGATATACAAGTTGATAATCATGCAATGTGTACATGAATGCTTGATAGACTAACTAGAGTTATATATTTATAAATCAAGCATATTTGATATTGAGTTTGGATGTTTGGACTAACTATGATTTTCAAGTGAGAAATATCTTGTAGATAGTCCAAGTATTAAGAGTAAGCAATGATCAAGAAAAGTGGAAAAATCAATTAAGCTCAACTCAAGAAGGAGAATGACAATGATGGCCAAGTGCTTATGATACTATGAAAGAGAAACTAACAAGCTTGGATTGCATTAAGAAGCCTAAGGACTTAGTTTGGTATATTTCTTTTCTAGGCTATGTAAGTGTAAATTTGAGAAGTCATTACTTGATAGAGCTTGTCATTCACCTTGCATTCATAGCATCATTTTAAACCATAGTCTTCAAAATGTGTTTTTCAAAGAAATTGGTTACAAAGTGTTTTTATCATGACAAAATTGTTTTTCAATTAGATAAGGATTTGAAAAGTGAGTTTATGTTTAAAAGTACTAAAATATTTGGTTTGAATTTGTTAATAAGCATAAACAAATATCTTTTCAACAGTAGTCTTATATGGAAGCTAATATATGTTTACCGTTTTGATCATATCATTACGTATATTTTAAATATTGAGCTAAATCTTTTTTCATTTGAAAATAGACTCAATAAGCTTTATAATGACTGGTCTTTTGCTCTAAATGGATCACAAATAAAGAAGTTATGAACTTTTGAATTCAGCATTTGTTTTTAGGTTTTGGAAAATGACCTTTGTTCACTATTTTGATCATATATTTAAAACTACTTTGAGTTTTGATTTGAAACTTGTTTCATATGAAAGTAGACTGGAAGGGCTTCTTAAAAACTGGTCATTCGCTTGAAATGGACAAGAAATGAATGAGTTATGATTTTTCAAAGTTAGAGATTGTCGTCAGGAATTTCATATTCGAATATTTAAGTGCATATTCGAATACATATTCGAATATGGCTTTTGATATTTGAATATATATTCGAATATAGCTATCTAAGCACCAGTAAGTGCATGTTCGAATACATATTCAAATATGGCTTTTGATATTCGAATATATATTCGAATATAGCGTTTTAAGCACCAGTAAATGCATATTCGAATACATATTCGAATATGGGTTTTGATATTCGAATATAGCTTTCAAAATGTGAAAAATCTGCTTCCAATAGTATCATATTCGAATATGGGATTCTATATTCGAATATATATTCGAATATAGACTGTGCAGAGCTAAAAACGGCTAGTAACGACTAGATTTCAATGGAGGGTCATAAATAAGAGTTCTTGGGCCATTCTAACACAAGAAGCAAGGTTTTCCACTCTAGTATCACACTAGAATCATATTATCTCATTTCTAATCTTCTTCTAATATGAATCAAATGCTTTAATCTTTGTCTTTCATCTTGAATCATTCTCATCATTCAAAAAGCTTTGATATTCAAAATTGCTCTATCTTGCTAAAGGCTTGCTCAAATCTCTGTGCTTCAAGTTGTATCATTTACTCTTTTGACGGTTTCATTGTGGTGAGCTTATTTTTAAAAAGAGTATTGAAGGTGAGGTATCCTTCTAGTTGTTTGAAGGTGAGGTATCCTTCAAGGTGTTCTTAAGGTGAGGTATCCTTCAAGGTGTTCTTAAGGTGAGGTATCCTTCAAGGTTGTTTGAAGGTGAGGTATCCTTCAAGGTTGTTTTGGGGTGAGGTATCCTTCAAGGTTGTTTTGGGGTGAGGTATTCCTAGTTGAGGCTCTTGCACATTGGTGGGGTATCCAATGGTGGGGAGTGCTCTTAGTTTGTAATCTTGTTGAAGATTGAATACAAGTATTTTCGCGGTGCCGTTTTGAAGACTTGACGTAGGTCAGAAGGAGGTTTAGTGACCGAACCAGTATAAATCTCTGTGTTTGATTCTCTCTTCCCTACTCTTTCAACTCTCATATTTGTTGCTCTATATTTTTATTGCTCATCTTGCTTCCTACTCTAATTCCTCATAATCTCATTATATTTGAATTGGTTGTGCAAATTGAATTCTTTATAAACTTGTTCCGCTGCTTATAATTGTTAATTGCATAAAATTCTTTAAATTTCTTTAAATTTCTTGAGTGTTTTAAAGTTTTAAATCACCCAATTCACCCCCCTCTTGGGTGATGGTTGCCATGACCAACAAATTGAAAACATGCGTTTTCATTTTTAAAGTAAAAAACACCCTATATTTCAAGTCTATAGTACACAATTTTTAGAAACAAATATTGCAATTTTAAAAATATAAAAAATTGTGTAAATTAAGCTAGAAACTTTATTGGGAACAATACATTGTTTTCAAAAAAATTAAATATATTAATAAATTTAATATATGCGTTTTAATTTTTAAAGTAAAAAACACCAAATTTTTCAATTGTATAGTACACGATTTTTATAAACAAATGTTGCAATTAGAAAAATATAAAAAATTTTGTAAATTAAACTAGAAACTTCATAGTGAACAATACATTGTTTTAAAATAAATCAAATAATTTAACAAATTTAAAATATGCATTTTCATTTTTTAGTAAAAAACAACCTATTTTTCAAGTGTATAGTACACGATTTCAAGAAACAAATGTTGATATTTTAAAAATATAAACAAAATAGTGTAAATTAAGCAAGAAATTTCATGGTGAACAATACATTGTTCTCAAAAAAAATCAAATAATTTAATAAATTTAAAATATGTGTTTTCATTTCTTTTAGTAAAAAACACCCTACATTTCATTTCTATAGTACACGGTTTTTAGAAACAAATTTTATTATTTTAAAAATATAAAAATAGTGTAAATTAAGCTAGAAATTTCATGGTAAACAATAAAATGATTTCAAAAAGAATTAAATAATTTAATAAATTTAAAATATGTGTTTCCATTTTTTTAGTAAAAAACACCTTATTTTTCAAGTGTATAGTACACGATTTCTAGAAACAAATATTGATATTTTAAAAATATAAAAAAATAGTGTAAATTAAGCTAGAATCTTCTTGGTGAACTATACATTGTTGTCAAAAATATCATATAATTTAATAAATTGAAAACATGCGTTTTCATTTTTAAAGTAAAAAACACCTTATATTTTAAGTCTATAGAACACGATTTTTAGAAACAAATGTTGCAATTTTAAAAATATAAAAAATTGTGTAAATTAAGCTAGAAACTTTATTGGGAACAATACATTGTTTTTAAAAAATATATATATTAATAAATTTAATATATGCGTTTTAATATTTGAAGTAAAAAACACCATATTTTTCAAGTGTATAGTACACGATTTTTATAAACAAATGTTGCAATTAGAAAAATATAAAAAAATTTGTAAATTAAATTAAAAATTTCATAGTGAACAATACATTGTTTTAAATTAAATCAAATAATTTAACAAATTTAAAATATACGTTTTCATTTTTTTAGTAAAAAAAACCTATTTTTATAGTGTATAGTACACGATTTCAAGAAACAAATGTTGATATTTTAAAATATAAAAAAAATAGTGTAAATTAAGCAAAAACGTTCATTGTGAACAATACATTGTTGTCAAAAAATCAAATTATTTAATAAATTTAAAATATGCATTTTTATTTTTTTTAGTAAAAAACACCCTACATTTCATTTCTATAGTACACGATTTTAAGAAACAAATGTTACTATTTTAAAAATATAAAAAATAGTCTAAATTAATCTAGAAACTTCATGGTAAACAATACAATGATTTTAAAAAAAATTAAATAATTTAATAAATTTAAAATATGTGTTTCCATTTTTGTTGTAAAAAATACCTTATTTTTCAAGTGTATAGTACACGATTTCCTGAAACAAATGTTGATATTTTAAAAATATAAAAAATAGTGTAAATTAAGTTAGAATCTTCTTGGTGAACTATATATTGTTGTCAAAAATATCAAATAATTTAATAAATTGAAAACATGCGTTTTAATTTTTAAAGTAAAAAACACCATATATTTCAAGTCTATAGTACACGATTTTTAGAAACAAATGTTGCAATTTTAAAAATCTAAAAATTGTGTAAATTAAGCTAGAAACTTCATCGTAAACAATACATTGTTTTCAAAATATTAAACAATTTAACAAATTTAAAATATGCGTTATTATTTTTAAAGTAATAAATACCCTACATTTCAAGTCTATAGTACACGATTTCTAAAACAAATGTTGCAATTTTAAAAATATAAAAAATTGTGTAAAATAAGCAAGAAACTTCATGGGGAAAATCACATTATTTTAAAAAAAATCAAATAATTTAATAAATTTAAAATATGCGTTTTGATTTTGAAAGTAAAAAACACCCTAATTTTCAAATGTATAGTTCACGATTTCTAGAAACAAATGTTGTCATTTTAAAAATATAAAATTTAGTGTAAATTAAGCTAGAAACATCTGGGTGAACAATAAAATATTGTCAAAAAAATCAAATAATTTAATAAAACATATGTGTTTTCATTTTTTTAGAAAAAAACAACATACATTTCATTTGTATAGTACACGATTTTTAGAAACAAATGTTACTATTTTAAAAATATAAAAAATAGTGTAAATTAAGCTAGAAACTTCATGGTAAACAATGATTTCAAAAAAAATTAAATAATTTAATAAATTTAAAATATGTGTTTCCATTTTTTTAGTAAAATACACCTTATTTTTCAAGTGTATAGTACACGATTTCTAGAAACAAATATTGATATTTTAAAAATATAAAAAAATAGTGTAAATTAAGCTAGAATCTTCTTGGTGAACTATACATTGTTGTCAAAAATATCATATAATTTAATAAATTGAAAACATGCGTTTTCATTTTTAAAGTAAAAAACATCTTATATTTCAAGTCTATAGAACACGATTTTTAGAAACAAATGTTGCAATTTTAAAAATATAAAAAATTATGTAAATTAAGCTAGAAAATTTATTGGGAACAATACATTGTTTTTAAAAAATATATATATTAATAAATTTAATATATGCGTTTTAATATTTGAAGTAAAAAACACCATATTTTTCAAGTGTATAGTACACGATTTTTATAAACAAATGTTGCAATTAGAAAAATATAAAAAAATTTGTTAATTAAACTAAAAATTTCATAGTGAACAATACATTGTTTTAAATTAAATCAAATAATTTAACAAATTTAAAATATGCATTTTCGTTTTTTTAGTAAAAATACCTAGTTTTCAAGTGTATAGTACACGATTTCAAGAAACAAATGTTGATATTTTAAAATATAAAAAAAATAGTGTAAATTAAGCAAAAACATTCATGGTGAACAATACATTGTTGTCAAAAAAATCAAATTATTTAATAAATTTAAAATATGCATTTTTATTTTTTTTAGTAAAAAACACCCTACATTTCATTTCTATAGTACACGATTTTTAGAAACAAATGTTACTATTTTAAAAATATAAAAAATATTCTAAATTAATCTAGAAACTTCATGGTAAACAATACAATGATTTCAAAAAAAATTAAATAATTTAATAAATTTAAAATATGTGTTTCCATTTTTGTTGTAAAAAACACCTTATTTTTCAAGTGTATAGTACACGATTTCCTGAAACAAATGTTGATATTTTAAAAATATAAAAAATAGTGTAAATTAAGTTAGAATCTTCTTGGTGAACTATATATTATTGTCAAAAATATCAAATAATTTAATAAATTGAAAACATGCGTTTTCATTTTTAAAGTAAAAAACACCATATATTTCAAGTCTATAGTACACGATTTATAGAAACAAATGTTGCAATTTTAAAAATCTAAAAATTGTGTAAATTAAGCTAGAAACTTCATCGTAAACAATACATTGTTTTCAAAAAATTAAACAATTTAAAAAATTTAAAATATGCGTTATTATTTTTAAAGTAATAAATACCCTACATTTCAAGTCTATAGTACACGATTTCTAAAACAAATGTTGCAATTTTAAAAATATAAAAAATTGTGTAAAATAAGCAAGAAACTTCATGGGGAAAATCACATTATTTTAAAAAAAAATCAAATAATTTATCAAATTTAAAATATGCGTTTTCATTTTGAAAGTAAAAAGCACCCTAATTTTCAAATGTGTAGTTCACGATTTCTAGAAACAAATGTTGCCATTTTAAAAATATAAAATTTAGTGTAAATTAAGCTAAAAACATCTTGGTGAACAATAAAATGTTGCCAAAAAAATCAAATAATTTAATAAAACATATGTGTTTTCATTTTTTTAGTAAAAAACAACCTACATTTCATTTGTATAGTACACGATTTTTAGAAACAAATGTTACTATTTTAAAAATATAAAAAATAGTGTAAATTAAGCTAGAAACTTCTTGGTGAACTATACATTGTTGTCAAATATATCAAATAATTTAATAAATTGAAAACATACGTTTTCATTTTTAAAATATAAAACACCCTATATTTCAAGTCTATAGTAAAGGATTTTTAGAAACAAATATTGCAATTTTAAAAATATAAAAAATTGTGTAAATTAAGCAAGAAACTTTATTGGGAACAATACATTGTTTTCAAAAAAATTAAATATATTAATAAATTTAATATATGCGTTTTAATATTTAAAGTAAAAAACACCATATTTTTCAAGTGTATAGTACACGATTTTTATAAACAAATGTTGCAATTAGAAAAATATAAAAAAAATTTGTAAATTAAACAAGAAACTTAATAGTGAAAAATACATTGTTTTAAAATAAATCAAATAATTAAACAAATTTAAAATATGCGTTTTCATCTTTTATTAAAAAAAAGCCTATTTTTAAGTGTATAGTACACGATTTCGAGAAACAAATGTTAATATTTTAAAAATATAAAAAAAATAGTGTAAATTAAGCAAAAAACTTCATGGTGAACAATACATTTTTGTCAAAAAAATAAAATTATTTAATAAATTTAAAATATGTGTTTTTATTTTTTTTAGTAAAAAATACCCTACATTTCATTTCTATAGTACACGGTTTATAGAAACAAATTTTATTATTTTATAAATATAAAACATAGTGTAAATTAAGCTAGAAACTTCATGGTAAACAATAAAATGATTTCAAAAAGAATTAAATAATTTAATAAATTTAAAATATGTTTTTCCATTTTTTTAGTAAAAAACACCTTATTTTTCAAGTGTATAGTACACGATTTCTAGAAATGAATATTGATATTTTAAAAATATAAAAAAATAGTGTAAATTAAGCTAGAATTTTCTTGGTGAACTATACATTGTTGTCAAAAATATTAAATAATTTAATAAATTGAAAACATGCGTTTTCATTTTTAAAGTAAAAAACACCTTATATTTCAAGTCTATAGTACACAATTTTTAGAAACAAATGTTGCAATTTTGAAAATATAAAAAATTGTGTAAATTAAGCTAGAAACTTTATTGGGAACAATACATTGTTTTCAAAAAAATTAAATATATTAATAAATTTAATATATGCGTTTTAATATTTAAAGTAAAAAACACCATATTTTTCAAGTGTATAGTACACGATTTTTATAAACAAATGTTGCAATTAGAAAAATATAAAAAAAATTTGTAAATTAAACAAGAAACTTAATAGTGAAAAATACATTGTTTTAAAATAAATCAAATAATTAAACAAATTTAAAATATGCGTTTTCATCTTTTATTAAAAAAAAGCCTATTTTTTAAGTGTATAGTACATGATTTCAAGAAACAAATGTTAATATTTTAAAAATATAAAATATAGTGTAAATTAAGCTAGAAACTTCTTGTTGAACAATACATTATTGTCAAAAAAATAAAATAATTTAATAAATTTAAAATATGCATTTTTTTTTTAGTAAAAAATACCCTACATTTCATTTCTATAGTACACGGTTTATAGAAACAAATTTTATTATTTTATAAATATAAAACATAGTGTAAATTAAGCTAGAAACTTCATGGTAAACAATAAAACGATTTCAAAAAGAATTAAATAATTTAATAAATTTAAAAAATGTTTTTCCATTTTTTTAGTAAAAAACACCTTATTTTTCAAGTGTATAGTACACGATTTCTAGAAATGAATATTGATATTTTAAAAATATAAAAAAATAGTGTAAATTAAGCTAGAATTTTCTTGGTGAACTATACATTGTTGTCAAAAATATTAAATAATTTAATAAATTGAAAACATGCGTTTTCATTTTTAAAGTAAAAAACACCTTATATTTCAAGTCTATAGTACACAATTTTTAGAAACAAATGTTGCAATTTTGAAAATATAAAAAATTGTGTAAATTAAGCTAGAAACTTTATTGGGAACAATACATTGTTTTTAAAAAAATAATTATATTAATAAATTTAATATATGCGTTTTAATATTTGAAGTAAAAAACACCATATTTTTCAAGTGTAAAGTACACGATTTTTATAAACAAATGTTGCAATTAGAAAAATATAAAAAAATTTGTAAATTAAACTAAAATTTCATAGTGAACAATACATTGTTTTAAATTAAATCAAATAATTTAAAAAATTTAAAATATGCGTTTTCATTTTTTTAGTAAAAAAAACCTATTTTTCAAGTGTATAGTACACGATTTCAAGAAACAAATGTTGATATTTTAAAAATATAAAAAAAAAAATAGTGTAAATTAAGCAAAAAAGTTCATGGTGAACAATACATTGTTGTGAAAAAAACCAAATTATTTAATAAATTTAAAATATGCGTTTTTATTTTTTTTTGGTAAAAAACACCCTACATTTCATTTCTATAGTACACGATTTTTAGAAACAAATGTTACTATTTTAAAAATATAAAAAGTAGTCTAAATTAATCTAGAAACTTCATGGTAAACAATACAATGATTTCAAAAAAAATTAAGTACTTTAATAAATTTAAAATATGTGTTTCCATTTTTGTTGTAAAAAACACCTTATTTTTCAAGTGTTGATATTTTAAAAATATAAAAAATAATGTAAATTAAGCTAGAATATTCTTGGTGAACTATATATTGTTGTCAAAATTTCAAATAATTTAATAAATTGAAAACATGTGTTTTAATTTTTAAAGTAAAAAACATCATATATTTCAAGTCTGTAGTACACGATTTTTTGAAACAAATTTGCAATTTTAAAAATCTAAAAATTGTGTAAATTAAGCTAGAAACTTAATCGTAAACAATACATTATTTTCAGAAAATTAAACAATTTAACAAATTTAAAATATGCTTTATTATTTTTAAAGTAATAAATACCCTACATTTCAAGTCTAGTACAGGATTTCTAAAACAAATGTTGCAATTTTAAAAATATAAAAAATTGTGTAAATTAAGCAAGAAACTTCATGTGGAAAATCACATTATTTTAAAAAAAATCAAATAATTAAATAAATTTAAAATATGCGTTTTCATTTTGAAAGTAAAAAACATCCGAATTTTCAAATGTATAGTTCACGATTTCTAGAAACAAATGTTGCCATTTTAAAAATATAAAATTTAGTGTAAATTAAGCTAGAAACTTCATGGTAAACAATAAAATGATTTCAATTAGAATTAAATAATTTAATAAATTTAAAATATGTATTTCCTTATTTTTAGTAAAAAACACCTTATTTTTCATGTGTATAGTACACGATTTCTAGAAACAAATATTTATATTTTAAAAATATAAAAAAAATAGTGTAAATTAAGGTAGAATCTTCTTGGTGAACTATACATTGTTGTCAAAAATATCAAATAATTTAATAAATTGAAAACATGCGTTTTCATTTTTAAAGTAAAAAACATCTTATATTTCAAGTCTCTAGTACACGATTTTTAGAAACAAATGTTACAATTTTAAAAATATTAAAAATTGTGTAAATTAAGCTAGAAACTTTATTGGGAACAATACATTGTTTTTTAAAAAAATAAATATATTAATAAATTTAAAATATGCGTTTTAATATTTGAAGTAAAAAACACCATATTTTTCAAGTGTATAGTACACGATTTTTATATACAAATGTTGCAATTAGAAAAATATAAAAAAATTTGTAAATTAAACTAAAAATTTCATAGTGAACAATACATTGTTTTAAATTAAATCAAATAATTTAACAAATTTAAAATTTGCGTTTTCATTTTTTTTTAGTAAAAAACACCCAACATTTCATTTACGCAGTACACGATTTTTGGAAACAAATGTTACTATTTTAAAAATATAAAAAATAGTCTAAATTAATCTAGAAACTTCATGGTAAACAATACAACGATTTCAAAAAAAATTAAATAATTTCATAAATTTAAAATATCTGTTTTCATTTTTTAATAAAAAACACCATATTTTTGAAGTACTACCCTACATTTCATTTCTATAGTACACGATTTCTAGAAACAAATGTTACTATTTTAAAAACATTTAAAATAGTGTAAATTAAGCTAGAAACTTCATGGTAAACAATACAATGATTTCAAAAAAAATTAAATAATTTAATAAATTTAAAATATGTGTTTCCATTTTTGTTGTAAAAAACACCTTATTTTTCAAGTGTATAGTACACGATTTCTAGAAACAAATATTTATATTTTAAAAATATAAAAAAATAGTGCAAAATTAAGCAAGAATCTTCTTGGTGAACTATACATTGTTGTCAAAATATCAAATAATTTAATAAATTGAAAACATGCGCTTTCATTTTTAAAGTAAAAAATACCCTATATTTCAAGTCTATAGTACACGATTTTTAGAAACAAATATTGCAATTTTAAAAATCTAAAAATTGTGTAAATTAAGCTAGAAACTTCATCGTAAACAATACATTGTTTTCAAAAAAATCAAACAATCTAACAAATTTAAAATATGCGTTATTATTTTTAAAGTAATAAACACCTTATATTTCAAGTCTATAGTACACTATTTCTAAAACAAATGTTGCAATTTCAAAAATATAAAAAATTGTGTAAATTAAGCTAGAAAATTCATGGGAAAAACTACATTATTTAAAAAAAATCAAAGAATTTAATAAATTTAAAAAATGCGTTTTCATTTTGAAAGTAAAAAACACCCTAATTTTCAAATGTATAGTTCACGATTTCTAGAAACAAATGTTGTCATTTTAAAAATATAAATTTTTTATAAATTAACCTAGAAACTTTATGGGAAACAATATATTGTTTTTAAAAAAATCAAAAAATTTAATAAATTTAAAATATGCGTTTTAATTTTTAAAGTAAAAAAAATCTTATTTTTCAAGTGTATATAATACACTGTTTTTAGAAACAAATGTTGAAATTATAAAAATATAAAAAATTTTGTAAACTAAACTAGAAACTTCATGGTGAACAATACATTTTTATTAAAAAATCAAAAAATTTAATAAATTTAAAAAATTAATTTTCATTTTTAAAGTAAAAACACCCTATTTTTGAAGTGTATAGAACACGATTTCTAGAAATAAATGTTGCAGTTTTTAAAATATAAATAAAATAGTGCAAATTAAGCTAGAAACTTTATTGTGAACAATACATGGTTGTCAAAAAAAATCAAATAATTTAATTAATTTAAAATATGTGTTTTAATTTTTTTTAGTAAAAAACACCCTATTTTTCAAGTGCATAGTACACGATTTCTAGAAACAAATATTGATATTTTAAAAATATTAAATATAGTGTAAATTAAGCTAGAAACTTCATGGTGAATAATTTCTTGTTTTAAAAAAACAAATAATCGATTTCATTTTTAAAGTAAAAAACACCATATTTTTTAAGTGGATAGTACACGATTTTTAGAAACAAATGTTGATATTTAAAAATATAAAATAATAGTGTAAATTAATCTAAAAACTTCATGGTGAAAAATACATTTTTTAAAAAAATTAAATAACTTAAAAAATTTAAAATATGCGTTATCAATTTTTAGTAAAAAAGACCATATTTTTCAAGTGGATAGTACACGATTTCTAGAAATAAATGTTGATATTTTAAAAATTTAAAAAATAGTGTAAAATAAGCTAGAAACTTCTTGTTGACAATACATTGTTTTCAAAAAAATCAAATAATTTAATTAATTTAAAATATGCATTTTAATTTTTAAAATAAAAAACACCCTATTTTTCAAGTTTATAATACTCGATTTCTAGAAACAAATGTTGATATTTTAAAAATATAAAATATAGTGTAAATTAAGCTAGAAACTTCTTGTTGAACAATACATTATTGTCAAAAAATCAAATAATTTAATAAATTTAAAATATGCGTTTTTTTTTAGTAAAAATTACCCTACATTTTATTTCTATAGTACACGATTTCTAGAAACAAATGTTACTATTTCAAAAATAAAAAAAATAGTGTAAATTAAGCTATAAACTTCATGGTAAACAATACAATGATTTCAAAAAAAAATTAAATAAATCAATAAATTTAAAATATGTGTTTCCATTATTTTGGTAAAAAACACCTTATTTTTCAAGTGTATAATACACGATTTCTAGAAACAAATGTTGATATTTTAAAACTATAAAAAAATAGTTTAACGTAAGCTAGAAACTTCATGGAGAACAATACATTGTTATAAAAGAAATCAAATAATTTAATAAATTTAAAATATGCGTTTTCATTTTTTTAGTAAAAAAGACCCTATTTTTCAAGTGTATAGTACACGATTTCTAGAAACAAATGTTGATATTTGAAAAATATTAAAAATTGTGTAAATTAAGGTAGAAACTTCTTGGTGAACAATATATTGTTGTCCAAAAAAATAAAATAATTTAATAAATTTAAAATATGTGTTTTCATTTTTAAAGTAAAAAACACCTTATATTTCAAGTCTATAGTACACGATTTTTAGAAACAATTGTTGCACTTTTAAAAATCTAAAAAATTGTGTAAATTAAGGTAGAAACTTCATGGTGAACAATACATTTTTTTCAAAAAATCAAACAATTTAACAAATTTAAAATATGCGTTGTTATTTTTAAAGTAATAAACGCCCTATATTTCAAGTTTATAGAACACGATTTCTAGAACAAATGTAGTAATTTTAATAATATAAAAAATTGTATAATTCAAGATAGAAACTTCATGGGAAAATTAGATTTTTTAAAAAAAAAAAATCATTTAATTTGATAAATTTAAAATATGCGTTTTCATTTTGAAAGTAAAAAACACCCTAATTTTCAAATGTATAGTTCACAATTTCTAGAAATAAATGTTGCCATTTTAAAAATATAAAAAAAATTATAAATTAACCTAGAAACTTTATGGGGAACAATATATTCTTTTCAAAAAAATCAAAAAATTTCATAAATTTAAAATATGCGTTTTAATTTTTAAAGTAAAAAACACCATATTTTTCAAGTGTATATAGTACACGATTTTTAGAAACAAATGTTGCAATTATAAAAATATAAAAAAATTTGTAAACTAATCTAGAAACTTCATGGTGAACAATAAATTGTTTTAAAAAAAATCAAAAAATTTAATAAATTTAAAATATGCATTTTCATTTTTAAAGTAAAAACACCCTATTTTTCAAGTGTATAGAATAAGATTTCTAGAAACAAATGTTGCAATTTTAAAAATATAAATCAAATAGTGCAAATTAAGCTAAAAACTTTATTGTGAACAATACATGGTTGTCAAAAAAAATCAAATAATTTAATAAATTTAAAATGTGTTTTCATTTTTTTAGTAAAAAAAACCTTATTTTTCTAGTGCATGGTACACGATTTCTAGAAACAAATGTTGATATTTTAAAAATATTAAATATAGTGTAAATTAAGCTAGAAACTTCATGGTGAACAATACATTGTTTTAAAAAAACAAATAATCAATTTCATTTTTAAAGTAAAAAACACCCTATTTTTCAAGTGTATAGTACACGATTTCTAGAAACAAATGTTGATATTTAAAAAATATAAAATAATAGTGTAAATTAATCTAGAAACTTCATGGTGAACAATACATTATTTTCAAAAAAATCAATTAATTTAACAAATTTAATGTAACACCTAGATTTTTAGGGTAGTTTTTTTTAAAAAAAAAAACAAAACACAGCGGAAATTTAATAAGATATATACATATATCAAAATATTAGTGTTTCATCTACATTCCAGAGAATGTATACATGTCCAGCTAAGGTAGTCATACAAAGACTCTAATGACTACCTAAGTATCAGGAAAGGGGCTGCAAAACTGATCACGCGCTGACACCCTCCGAATCCGAGCCACCTGCAATACTGTAACCGTCAGTTATATGCTCGACATATAACTGAGTAACCCGTCGGCCATGAAAACAGTTTTATACAGTATTACAGCTAGTCTAACTTGAAAACCGTCCCAAATCCAAGCCTTACCAAACATACACACAACAAATAATAATACCAACCACATAGATATGTATGCATGATCATTTTTCCATTTCAATTCTTTCCATCTTTTAACGGGAAATCCTGTGCACCGGGAATCCACCAAAACATGTGGCAGTAACGTGTATTGAGCTCATCATCATCACGGTCCTGGCAAGCGTCCCCCCAAGGATCCTCCTGTCGGGCTACTAACTCTCTCTCGAGCTAGCCTGGGGAACCATCTACCTCGTGAAGATAGTACCCTTTGTACTTAGACTACCTACCTCGTGAAGATAGCCCAGTACTTCAGGTTATTTTCCCCTTTTCGGGATAACCCTACATTCTCATCTTTTTCCCATTTTCTGCTATGTCCTTTTACCCGGTCTACTACCGGTGGAACTTAACCCTCTTGCTCAATTTCTATTGAGTGGGAAGAGCCTCTTTTAACATATTCATTTACAGTTCTAATGCATCACACATTCATATTAAGAACATAGCATACAAACAAGGGTTTCCAGTATCCTCTTATCCGATTATGAACACTCCATATTCGGATCCTATGTGACAAACGTGTTATATTCATATATCTATTTGAACATGGCATTCCATATTCAAATACATATTTGAATATACTAATACTGGATCTGAATCCTTTTCAAACCAATTTGAAATCATTTCAATATCAAATTCTCAGTTAGTGTCACATTCAATTCTGGAAAACCTTATTTATACCTTTAACATGTTTCACAACATCACATGCATCATTCATCAACACAAAGCCTATCAAAATCATACATTATCAACCATATCATGCATATTTCAAACATAGTATTCATAATTCAATCATACATCAAACTTTGAACACAACATATTAGTTTAATTTGCCTAATAGCATGTTCCTAGCATTCCCTAGTCACATGTTCCTAAATTCCAAGTATTTAAGAATTTGGGGTTTTCAGGGTTACCTGGAACTCCCTAAATCCTTTATCCTTTAGCTTCCAGATCCAATCTCCTACTCTGGTTCCTTTGCCGTAGTTGCCTCTGAATTTGAATCAAACAATTTGGAGCCTTAGGGTCGAAGAGTTGTGACGTAGTTGGTTTGGAAACAGAGGTTTTAGGAGTGTGAGAGGTGAAGAAACTGAAGAACAGCCAGTTTGGAGACAAGGCACCCCTATTTATAGACTTTGGGGTCCATATTCGAATATATATTAGAATAAGACTCCTGTTTTCAGTTCCTCACCTGCATATTCAAATATTAGCTTGCATATTCGAATACTTGTAACATCCTAAAAATCAAATCATGAAGGAGTATTAATTACATTTGGAGTAAACAATACACATTTGAAGGAATCTCTATATTGTCCCTTAAATTCTCCTCACAAATAACCTTTTAAGCAAGGACCCTATAGCAATTTTTAATAAGTTCACCCAACAACCATGGAATAACCACACACAAGTACTCTCCCTTTCTCCTCTCCTTGTTACACAACACACACCCATTTCCCTCTCATTAAGTTGCTTCTCTACTAACCCAAAAAATAGAACACCACACTCCACTTCTCTCTCTACACTCTCCAAAAATCCTCCACCTTCTCTCTAAGAAAACCCAAGTCTCCAACCCCCATTCACACATGCAACTAGAGATTATTCATCACCCTCATCTTCTCTTTCATTTGAGGTGCTTATAAAGGTTTTGGGGCTGAATGAAACTAAGGAAAAGATGAAGGCGAAAGAAGAGGATGAAATGGAGATCAAGAACTCATGGGGGAGGAAGCTCAAGGATTGAAGGCAAGCTTGAAGGAGGCAAGAAATTGGGAAAAGGCCACATGGTAATCCTTATCTCCATCTTCAATCTAGTATATTAGCTCTGCATGTTGGAAATCTGAAAGAATTTTAGTTCCAAAAGCTAAGAATTTCGGAGTAGAAAGCACTTTGGTGTGAGTTGAGTTAGGATTCTGGTTTCTGTTTTGATTTGTCCCAAATCCTCGAGTTTGCATGTACAATTAGGGTTCGTATATGATCGAATTTTCCTTCATACTCTTCAGAGAAGTTGTAGGAAATCTTTTTATATTTCAAATGGATTTGGTTTCACTCCATTTGGGTACCTACAACTCAAGTTATGGTCCAAACACTGAGACAGTGTCAATGTTTATGGGATAGATTTGTCTAAATGTACCTTTCTGTTGAGGAACCATTTTGACAATTAAAATTTTAGAATTAGGTTTCAGTGTCTTCATCAAAGTTGTAGGAAATCCTATTATCTTCAATATGATTCTGACTTCATGTCAATCCATAGTACATAGCTCACGATATTCCCTGATTACCAGAGTAGTAACCAAGGTAGAACAGTTTCAGGTCCAGAATTTGTAGTTCATCTTTATATGTAATTTTAACCTCCTAAACCTTTTATTCCGCCTCTGAGTCCTTCATAAAAGTTATATATAATTGTATTATCTTCGAAATGACACTAGTTTCACAAATTCTACTTCTGTCATGTAGTCAACTTACAACTAGAAATTTACCATCTAGATGTTGGATTTGGAACATGAATCCTGCATATGAATTGTAAATAAATGTTTTAGGTTTTATATTCACTTAGTTTCACCAACATATTGTATCTGAAACTCCAGATATGGCGAGTTGATGAAGCTATGTCATGATTGGAAGCTTGGAATTTCAAGTTGAGGTAACCCCACTAAACCCCAAACTTAAAACTCCAATTAGGAAAATTAGGAATTTGAGGTTTTATGATATTGGGTTTTGAAGTTGATGTTGGTTGATTTGGTTCTATATGTGTGGGGTTGATGCATTTATGTTCATTCTTTGTTTGGATATTGGATTGTGAATGTGAATGTATGAGTATGATCTTGATGATAATGTGAATTTGATGAAATTGGACTTTGGTCATCTATGTGAATTGATCTTTGGGTAATTTATATTGAATTAGATGAAGTTAATATAATTTTGGGGAATTGAGATGGAAGGGAGGATTGAAATTTGTGAAAAGTTTATCAATACCATTTTACCCTATTTTGGAACAATTTGAACTGGATTTTTGAATTAGTTTTAATCAGACTTTGACTTCGTAGTCTTCATAAGAGTTGTAGAGCATCCTCTTAGTTTTCAAATTCTTTTAGTTTCACTTAATTTGGAGGTATACAACTCTAGTTATGACCAAAATACTGAAACAGAGTCTATATGAAAGTATCTTTTTGTTGATTACACATCCCTGTCAAAGATGACTGTTTTTGACAATTAAAATTTTATAACTAGATATTTTGGTCTTCATCAAAGTTGTAGAGAATCCTCTTAGCTTTCAAATGCTTTTGGTTTCACTCAATTTGAAGGTCTACAACTCGAGTTATGGCCAAAATACAAACAGGGATGCGCACACCTTCCTAGGCTGTGCGCACACCTTCTTGGATTGTGCGCATAAGATTGTGTTTGACAGCTTTTAAGTGTTTTCTACATCTTCTCTTCAACTTTCTTCATCGTTTCCTTCATTATTCAAGTCCAATCCTCTAAAATCAACACTTTTCCATGCTTATTCCTACCTGAACATAATCAAACAAATTGCAATGTAAACATCATCAATCCATTTCTAGGATAGGAATAAATGAAATTAGGTTCATGTGACTTATAAACATGCAATAGGATCATGGAGATGTTGTTGTATGTGTTATGACATGTATGATCAATGTTTAATGCATGATAATTTGATAATGAAATGAAATGATAATTTAAGCTTTCCCCCTTCAACGGATGTTGAGAAAGTGGGTTGAGTCCCACCGGTTACACATCGGTAAGTGGACAAGCATAATTAAGCATGAGAATGTAGGGTCAGATGACCTGAACTAGTAGGGTGCCCAGTGATGGGGAATTATGGCCCGAAAGAAAGGACTATCTCATTGATGTGGGATTAAGATAGTCCTGGGCTATCCCATTGATGTGGGGTTAAGATAGCCCGACAGCCAGTTTGATCACGGTAGGGACGCTTGCCGTGGTCCTAGTTTTGAGCTCAACCTCGCGTTACTGCCACGTGCTAGGGGAAGTCTAGTGCACGAGACTTCCATAAAAGACTCAAGAAAAGAAAAGAACTAAGTATGTTAATGAAAGATCATGGTATGCATACATCCATAATTGTCATAGCATGCATTATGTATGAAATTGTTGCATTGAATTGATTGACGGTTACCATATCGCAGGTATCAAACGATTATGAAGCGAAAGCCATAGATAGGACGAGTTGTGGGCTTTTCTTAGGTATAACCACACATGGTGAACCTAAGTCTCAAGTTCATATATTAATTTGTTCAACTGTATAGGAATTCGTATAAATTGAAAGGGGTGTAATTATTATTATTATTATTATTATTATTATTATTATTATTATTATTAATTGTTGTAAATTAGAATTTAGCTTCCGTTAGTGTTTAAAAAAAAGCGGACTCAAAATTTAAGGTGTTCCAATACTATTCGAATATTAGCTTGCATATTCGAATACTATTCGAATATCACAAGGCATATTCGAATATTATTCGAATATGACAGTTCATATTCAAATAATTCCTTTATCTTTGTTTCTCTTTGTAAATTGTAATCAATCCCTTAAGTCCTAAGTCTCTTTTATGGATTTTCGGGATGTTACATTTAAAATATGCGTTTTAATTTTTTAGTAAAAAAGACCCTATTTTTCAAATGTATAGTACACGATTTCTAGAAACAAATGTTGATATTTTAAAAATATAAAAAATATTGCAAATTAAGCTAGAAACTTCTTGTTGACAATACATTGTTTTCAAAAAAATCAAATAATTAATAAATTTAAAATATGCGTTTTAATTTTTAAAGTAAAAAACACCCTATTTTTCAAGTTTATAGTACTCAATTTCTTGAAACAAATGTTGATATTTAAAAAATATAAAAAATAGTGTAAATTAAGATAGAAACTTCTTGTTGAACAATACATTGTTGTCAAAAAATCAAATAATTTAATAAATTTAAAACATGCGTTTTCATTTTTTAAGTAAAAATTACCCTACATTTCAGTTCTATAGTACACGATTTCTAGAAACAAATGTTACTATTTTAAAAATATTAAGAATAGTGTAAATTAAGCTAGAAACTTCATGGTAAACAATACAATGATTTCAAAAAAAATTAAATAATTTAATAAATTTTAAATATGTGTTTCCATTATTTTGGTAAAAAACAACTTATTTTTCAAGTGTATAATACACGATTTCTACAAACAAATGTTGATATTTTAAAAATATAAAAAAATAGTTTAACGTAAGCTAGAAACTTCATGGTGACCAATACATTGTTATAAAAAAAATCAAATAATTTAATAAATTTAAATATCCGGTTTCATTTTTTTAGTAAAAAAGACCCTATTTTTCAAGTGTATAGTACACGATTTCTAGAAACAAATGTTGATATTTTAAAAATATTAAAAAATTGTGTAAATTAAGGTAGAAACTTCATGGTGAAAAATAAATTGTTCTCAAAAAAAATCAAATAATTTGATAAATTTAAAATATGTGTTTTCATTTTTAAAATAAAAAACACTCTAATTTTCAAGTTTATAGTATGCGATTTTTAGAAATAAATCTTTAAATTTCAAAAATATAAAAAATTGTAAAAATTAAGCTAGAAACTTTATGGGTAACAATATATTGTTTTAAAAAAAATCAAATAATTTAATAAATTCAAAATATGCACTTTCATTTTTAAAGTAAAAAACACCCTATAGTCAAGTGTATAGTACACGATATCTAGAAACAAATGTTGCAATTATAAAAATATAAAAAATTATGTAAATTAAGGTAGAAACTTTATTGGGGACAATACATTGTTCTCAAAAAAATCAAATAATTTAATAAATTTGAAATAAGTGTTTTCATTTTTAAAGTAAAAAATACCCTATATTTCAAGTCATAGTACACAATTTTTTAAGAGAAATGTTGCAATTTAAAAATATAAAATATTGTGTAAATTAAACTAGAAAGTTTATTGGAAACAATACATTGTTTTAAAGAATATTAAATATATTAATAAATTTAAAATATGCGTTTTCATTTTTAAAGTAAAAGCAACCATATTTTTCAAGTGTATAGTACACAATTTCTAGAAATAAATATTTCAATTTTAAAAATATATTAAATTGTAAATATTAAGCTAGAAACTTTATGGGGAACAATAGATTGTTTTCAAAAAAATCAAATAAGTTAATAAATTTAAAATATGCGTTTTCATTTTTAAAGTAAAAAACACCCTATTTTTCAAGTGTATAGTACGCGATTTCTAGAAATAAATGTTTCAATTTTAAAAATAAATAAAATTGTGAAAGTTAAGCTAGAAACTTTATAGAGAACAATAGATTGTTTTAAAAAAAATCAAATAATTTAATAAATTTAAAATATTTGTTTTCATTTTTAAAGTAAAAAAGACCCTATTTTTCAAGTGTATAGTACGCGATTTCTAGAAATAAATGTTTCAATTTTAAAAATAAATAAAATTGTAAAAATTAAGCTAGAAACTTTATGGGGAACAATAGATTGTTTTCAAAAAAATAAAATAATTTAATAAATTTAAAATATCTATTATCATTTTTAAAGTAAAAAACACCTACCTATTTTTAGAGTGTATAGTATACGATTTCGAGAAACAGATGTTACTATTTTAAAAATATAAAATAACAGTGTAAATTAATTTAAAAACTTCATGGTGAACAATACATTGTTGTAAAAAAATCAAATAATTTAATAATTCTAAAATATTCGTTTTAATTTTTAAAGTAAAAAACACCCTATATTTCAAGTCTATAGTACACGATTTCTAGAAATAAATGTTGATATTTTAAAAATATAAAAAATAGTGTAAATTAAGCTAGAAACTTCATGGTGAACAATACATTGTTGTCAAAAAAAATCGAATAATTTAATACATTTAAAATATGCGTTTTCATTTTTAAAGTAAAAAATACGCTATATTTCATGTCTGTAGTACACGATTTTTAGAAACAAATGTTACTATTTAAAAATATAAAAAATAGTGTAAATTAAGCTAGAATCTTCTTGGTGAACTATACATTGTTGTCAAAAATATCAAATAATTTTTAAAGTGAAAAACACCCTATATTTCAAGTTTATAGTACACGATTTTTAGAAACAAATGTTGCAATTTCAAAAATATAAAAAATTGTGAAAATTAAGCTAGAAACTTCATGGTAAACAATACATTATTTTCAAAAAATCAAACAATTTAACAAATTTTAAATATGCGCTATTATTTTTAAAGTAAAAACCACCTTATATTTCAAGTCTATAGTACACGATTTCTAGAAACAATGTTGCAATTTTAAAAATATAAAAAATTGTTTAAAATAAGCTAGAAACTTCATGGGAAAAATTACATTATTTTAAAAAAAATCAAATAATTTAATAATTTTAAAATATGCATTTTCATTTTTAAAGTAAAAAACACCCTAATTTTCAAATGTATAGTTCACGATTTCTAGAAACAAATGTTGCCATTTTAAAAATATAAAAAATTATGTAAATTAAGCTAGAAACTGCTTGGGGAAAATTACATTATTTTAAAAAAATCAAATAATTTAAAATATGTATTTTCATTTTTAAATTAAAAACACCCTAGTTTTCAAGTGTATAGAACACAATTTCTAGAAACAAATGTTGCAATTTTAAAAATATAAATCAAATAGTGCAAATTAAGCTAGAAACTTTATTGTGAACAATACAAAAAAATGAAATAATTTAATAAATTTAACATATGTGTTTTCATTTTTTTTAGTAAAAAACACTCTATTTTTTAAGTGCATAGTGCACGATTTTTAGAAACAAATGTTGATATTTTAAAAATATTAAATATAGTGTAAATTAAGCTAGAAACTTCATGGTGAACAATTCATTTTTTAAAAAAAACAAATAATCGATTTCATTTTTAAAGTAAAAAATACCCTATTTTTCAAGTGTATAGTACACGATTTCTAGAAACAAATGTTGATATTTAAAAAATATAAGATGATAGTGTAAATTAATCTAGAAAGTTCATGGTGAACAATACATTTTTTCAAAAAAATAAAATAATTTAATAAATTGAAAATATGCGTTTTCCTTTTTTAGTAAAAAAGACCCTATTTTTCAAGTGTATTGTACACGATTTCTAGTAACAGATGTTGATATTTTAAAAATATTAAAAAAATTTGTAAATTAAGGTAGAAACTTCATGGTGAACAATACATTGTTGTCAAAAAAATCAAATAATTTTATAAATTTAAAATATGTGTTTTCATTTTTAAAGTAAAGAACACCCTAATTTTCAAGTGTATAGTACGTGATTTCTAGAAATAAATATATAAAATTTTAAAAATACAAAAAATTTTAAAAATTAAGCTACAAACTTTATGGGTAACAATAGATTGTTTTCAAAAAAATCAAATAATTCAATAAATTTAAAATATGTACTTTCATTTTTAAAGTAAAAAACACCATACTTTTCAAGTATATTGTACGCGATTTCTAGAAATAAATTTTTCAATTTTAAAAATAAATAAAATTGTAAAAATTAAGCTAGAAACTTTACGGGGAACAATATATTGTTTTCAAAATATGCTAATAAATTCAAAATATGCATTTTCATTTTTAAAGTAGAAAACACCCTATATTTTAAGTGTATGGTACACGATTTCTAGAAACAAATTTTACTATTTTAAAAATATAAAAAATAGTGCAAATTAAGCTAGAAACTTCATGGTGAACAATATATTGTTGTCAAAAAAAGATAAATAATTTAATAAATTTAAAATATACGTTTTCATTTTTTAAGTAAAAAACGCCGTACATTTCATGTCTATAGTACACGATTTCTAGAAACAAATATTACTATTTAAAAATATAAAAAATAGTGTAAATTAAGCTAGAATCTTCTTGGTGAACTATACATTGTTTTCAAAAAATTCCAATAATTTAATAAATTGAACATATGCTCTTTCATTTTTAAAGTAAAAAACACCCTATATTTCAAGTCTATAGTACACGACTTTTAGAAACAAATGTTGCAATTTTAAAAATCTAAAAAATTGTGTAAATTAAGCTAGAAACTTCATGGTGAACAATACATTGTTTTCGAAAAATCAAACAATTTAATAAATTTAAAATATGCGTTATTATTTTTAAAGTAAAAAACACCATATATTTCAAGTCTATAGTACACGATTTCTAGAATCAAATTTTGCAATTATAAAAATATAAAAAATTGTGTAAATTAAGCTAGAAATTTCATGGGAAAATCACATTATTTTATCAAATAATTTAATAAATTTAAAATATGCATTTTCATTTTTAAAGTAAAAAACACCCTAATTTTCAAGTGTATAGTTCACGATTTCTAGAAACAAATGTTGTCATTTTAAAAATATAAATTTTTTTATAAATTAATCTAGAAACTTTATGGGTAACAATATATTGTTTTCAAAAAAATCTATAACAACCGCCCAATAGCCTAAGCATATTATGTGTCCGGAGCCAACAAAGATATCTCCCAACTAGACCAATTATTACTATTACTATTATTATTATTATTATTATTATCATTAATATATATTATATACATATAGGTGGATCATTAAGTGGCATATTTCAACTTTCACCACCTCACCAGACCTAACACACACGTACATAAAAGGATGCACACACACACGTGATTTAATAAATCATGCTGCCATGGACAGCATATCATGGGAAAAAATGAAAAATGAAAAGGCTGCTAGATACCATAATGCATGCTCAGGGTGAAGGAAAAATAAATAAAGACCATAAGCATGATTTCCCACATACCTTAATGCCATGCGTAGCCAAAAATAAATAAAAAGGGGCCAGAATTTGTACTCCATCACAAAATATTTATAACACCATTAGAATCATCTTCCATCCCACGCCTCACTTCCTCATCTCTCCACCATTTCTCCAAAATTTCCAAGATACACAAAGAGAGCCACATCTCTCCTCACTAGCCTTTTCCTTCCAAATTACATCACCAAGAAGACCTAAAATTCATACGTTCTCACACTCTCACACTTTCATTTCACTGCTTTTACTTGCTTCCGGCATTGCTAGTGAGGGTCTGAAGGTTTTAGGGACAAGGTTCTAGAGCTCAAAGACAAGGTAACCCAAGAACCCCAATTATAATTAGAAGATGATGTTGTAAAATTTGTATCTCTGAATCCCCTTGGTGAATTGGTTTGAAATTTTGCATGGCGATGGATTTATGTTTTTAGAGTTTCAGAACATAATTTGTAATTTTTGGAGTTTTTCATGATTTTTGGTGAATTTTTGAATGCACCGTACCATTGCTGGAAATTTTGTTAAACATGAACATGCAAACTATACTTTGAGAATTTATTCCTCACATGTCACTAAGTTTTTTGAAGTGAAACTTTTTACAATTATTTATCTCTATGTATAAGATTATATTATGAATTTTCATGATTTTTAGACGTGTGGTTAATTTTATAAAATTCTTACAATGAGGCATGTCCAGTGCTGTGAAAACCAACCAACGAAAATTCATACAGTTATTTCGAAAATTTGTTTCTCTCAGGTTAATAAGTATTTTGATCTGAATATTTTTATAGTGATTCTTCTATATGTCTATTATCTTATGGTAAAACTTTATGATTTTTGGATATGTTTGTGTTTTATAAAATTACTACATTGAAACATGTCACATGCTGTGAGGAACAGCTAACCAGGATTTGTTTAGTTATTTCGAAAATTCGTTTCTTTCTGGTTACTCAGTATTTTCGTGTGAAACTTTTTATAGTGATTCCTCCATATGTCTATTAGCTTCCGATAAACTTTTATGATTTTTGGATATGTTTGAGATTTTATAAAATTACTACATTGGAACATGTCACACGCGGTGAGGAATAAATAAGTATTAAATTTATGAACACACTAGTGCTATGAAAAGAATAATCCATGTTGAAAGTATGAATTTTGCTTTGAGATGTTAGTTGATTGTTATGACCTTGTGAAAAGTGATTATTGTGATGATTTTCATTAGAATGACATCGAAATGGGCATGCAATTGATGAGTGAATTTGATGATTTGATGATGATTACCATGTATGTGATGATTACAGTTATGAAATGAAAATGATGAAAATGTTTTCCCCATCAACAGATGTTGAGTAAGAGGGTAGAATTTCCACTGGTAGTATACCAGGTAAGTGGACAGACAATTAAACATGCAAGATGTAGGGTCTCCTCGCGATTCGGGGGTAAGATGATCTGAACTAGTAGGGTGTCCTGTGATAGGGAATCATGGCCCGAAAGAAAGGACTATCCCATTGATGTGGGGTCAAGATAGCCCGGCAGCCAGTTTGATCACGGTAGGGACGCTTGCCGTGGTCCTAGTTTTGAGCTCAACCTCGCGTTACTGCCACACGCTAGGGGAAGTCTAGTGCACGAGGCTTCCATAAAAAATTCAAGAACAGAAAAGAAATCAAGTATGTTAATGAAAGACCATGGCATGCATACATTCTTATTTGTCATAGCATGCATTATGTATGTGGATGTTGCATGAATTGTGTGATAGGAATTAAATGGGGTGTTTTCTAGTTAGACTGGTTGTGATATGGTATAAACATGTTTTCAAAATGCCGGGGGTTATTCAGTTATATGTTTACATATAAATGACGGTTACAATGTCGCAAGTATAGAAGATTGTGAAGCGAAAGCCATAGATGGTACGAGCTGTGGTCTTTTCTTAGGTGTAACCACACATGGTGAACCTAAGTCTCAAGTTCATATATTAATTTGTTGAGCTGTATAGGAATCCGTATAAGTTGAAAGAGTTGTAATTATTATAATTATTAATTATTGTAATTAAAATTTAGCTTCCGCTAGAATTTTGAAAAAAAAAGGACCCGAAAATTAAGGTGTTACAAAATCAAAACATTTAATAAAATTAAAATATGTGTTTTAAGTTTTAAAGTAAAAAACACCCTATTTTTCAAGTGTATAATACACGATTTTAAGAAACAAATGTTGCAATTAAAAAAATATCAAAAAATTTGTAAACTAAACTAGAAACTACATGGTGAACAATACATTCTTTTCAAAAAAATAAAAAAATTTAATAAATTTAAAATATGCATTTTCGTTTTTAAAGTAAAAAAACCCTATTTTTCAAGTGTATAGAACTCGATTTCTAGAAAAAAATATTGCAATTTTAAAAATATAAATCAAATAGTGAAAATTAAGCTAGAAACTTTATTTTGAACAATACATGGTTGTCAAAAAAAAATTAATAAATTTAAAATATGTGTTTTCATTTTTTTTAGTAAAAACCACCATATTTTTCAAATACATAGTACACGATATCTAGAAACAAATGTTAATATTTTAAAAATATTAAATATAGTGTAAATTAAGCTAGAAACTTCATGGTGAACAATATATTTTTTTAAAAAAAACAAATAATCATTTTCATTTTTAAAGTAAACAACACCCAATTTTTCAAGTGTATAGTACACGATTTCTAGAAACAAATGTTGATATTTTAAAAACATAAAAAATAGTGTAAATTAAGCTAGAAACTTCTTGGTGACAATACATTGTTGTCAAAAGAATCAAATAATTTATTAAATTTAAAATATGCGTTTTAATTTTTAAACTAAAAATTACCCTACTTTTCAAATGTATAGTATGCGATTTCCAGATATAAATGTTTCAATTTTAAATATATATATAAAATTTTAAAATTTAAGCATGAAACTTTTTGGGGAACAATAGATTGTTTTCAAAACAAATAAAATAATTTAATAAATTTAAAATATGAATTTTTATTTTTAAAGTAAAAAACACCCTATTTTTCAAGTGTATAGTACACAATTTCTAGAAACAAATGTTGCAATTTCAAAAATATAAAGATTGTGTAAATTAATCTAGAAACTTTATGGGGAAAAATACATTGTTTTCAAAAAGATCAAATAATTAAATAAATTTAAAATATGCATTTTCATTTTTTAAGTAAAAAACACGCTATATTTCAAGTCTATAGTACACAACTTTTAGAAACAAATATTGCAATTTTAAAAATATAAAAAATTGTGTAAATTAAGCTAGAAACTTTATTTGGAACAAGACATTATTTTCAAAAAAATCAAATATCTTAATAAATTTAAAATACGCGTTTTAATTTTTAAAATAAAAAACACCCTATTTTTCAAATGTATAGTATACGATGTTTAGAAATAAATGTTGCAATTATAAAAATATAAAAAAAATAAATTAAACTATAAACTATATGATGAACAATACATTGTTTCCAAAAAACAAAAAAATTTAATAAATTTAAAATATGCGTTTTAATTTTTAAAGTAAAAAACACCCTATTTTTCAAGTGTACACAATTTCAAGAAACAAATGTTGCAATTTCAAAAATATAAATCAAATAGTATAAATTAAGCTAGAAACTTTATTGTGAAGAATACATGGTTGTAAAAAAAATCAAAAATTTAATAAATTAAAAATTTGTATTTTCATTTTTTTATTAAAAAACACCTTATATTTCAAGTCTCTAGTACACAATTTTTAGAAATAAATTTTACAAATTTTAAAATATAAAAAATTAATTAAATTAAGCTTGAAACATCATGGTGAACAATACATTGTTGTCAAAAAATCAAATAATTTAATAAATTTAAAATATAGTTTACATTATTTTAGAAAAAAAACCCTATTTTTCAAGTGTATAGTACACGATTTCTAGAAACAAATGTTGATATTTTAAAAATATAAAAAATAGTGTAAATTAAGCTAGCAACTTCTTTGTGACAATACATTGTTTTCAAAAAAATCAAATAATTTAATAAATTTAAAATATGCATTTTTATTTTTAAAGTAAAAAACACCCTATTTTTCAAGTGTATAGTACGCGATTTCTAGATATAAATGTTTCAACTTTAAAAATATATATAATTGTAAAAATTAAGCTAGAAAATTTATGGGGAACAATAGATTGTTTTAAAAAAAATAAAATTATTTAATAAACTTAAAATATGAATTTTCATTTTTAAAGTAAAAAAACACCCTATTTTTCAAGTGTATAGTACATGATTTCTAGAAACAAATGTTGCAATTTCAAAAATATAAACAATTGTGTAAATTAAGCTACAAACTTTATGGGAAACAATACATTGATTTCAAAAAATTAAAAAATTTAATAACTTTAAAATATGCATTTTTATTTTTTAAGTAAAAAACACGCTATATTTCAAGTCTATAGTACACAATTTTTAGAAACAAACGTTGCAATTTTAAAAAAATAAAAATTGTGTAAATTAAGCTAGAAGCTTTATTGGGAACATTACATTGTTTTCAAAAAAAATAAAATATCTTACTAAATTTAAAATATGCGTTTTAATTTTTAAAGTATAACAAACCTTATTTTTCAAGTGTATAGTACACGATGTTTAGAAAAAATTGTTGCAATTATAAAAATATTAATTTTTTTGTAAATTAAACTAGAAACTTCATGGTGAACATTACATTTTTTTCAAAAAAATCAAAAAATTTAATAAATTTAAAATATGTGTTTTCATTTTTAAAGTAAAAAACACCCTATTTTTCAAGTGTATAAAACACAATTTCTAGAAACAAATGTTGCAATTTTAAAAATTTAAATAAAATAGTGTAAATAAATCTAGAAACTTTATTGTGAAGAATACATGGTTGTAAAAAAAACAAATAATTTAATAAATTTAAAATTTCCATTTTCATTTTTTTAGTAAAAAACACCCAATATTTCAAGTCTATAGTACACAATTTTTAGAACCAAGTTTTGCAATTTTAAAAAAATAATAATTTGCTTCAATTAAACAAGAAACTTCATGGTGAACTATACATTTTTGTCAAAAAATATAATAATAAATTAAATTTAAAATATGCATTTTCATTTTTTTAGTAAAAAACACTCAATTTTTCAAGTATATAGTACAGGATTTCTAGAAACAAATATTGTTATTTTAAAAACATAAAAAATAGTGTAAATTAAGGTAGAAACTTCTTGGTGACAATACATTATCGTCAAAAAAATAAAATAATTTAATAAATTTAAAATATGCGTTTTCATTTTTAAAGTAAAAAACACCCTATTTTTCAAGTGTACACAATTTCTAGAAACAAATGTTGCAATTTCAAAAATATAAATCAAATAGTGTAAATTAAGCTAGAAACTTTATTGTGAAGAATACATGGTTGTAAAAAAAATCAAAACTTTAATAAATTAAAAATTTACATTTTCATTTTTTTAGTAAAAAACACCCTATATTTCAAGTCTCTAGTACACAATTTTTAGAAACAAATTTTACAATTTTAAAAATATAAAAAATTAATTAAATTAAGCATGAAACTTCATGGTGAACAATACATTGTTGTCAAAAAATCAAATAATTAATTAAATTTAAAATATGCGTTTTCATTTTTTAGTAAAAAACACCGAATTTTTCAAGTGTATAATACACGATTTCTAGAAACAAATGTTGATATTTTAAAAACTTAAAAAATAGTGTAAATTAAGCTAGAAACTTCTTGGTGACAATACGTTGTTGTCAAAAAAATCAAATAATTTAATAAATTTAAAATATGCGTTTTCATTTTTAAAGTAAAAAACACCCTATTTTTCAAGTGTATAGTACGCGATTTCTAGATATAAATGTTTCAATTTTAAAAATATATAAAATTTTAAAATTTAAGCAAGAAACTTTATGAGGAACAATATATTGTTTTCATAAAAAATAAATAATTCAATAAATTTAAAATATGAATTTTCATTTTTAAAGTAAAAAACACCCTATTATTCAAGTGTATAGTTTACGATTTCTAGAAACAAATGTTGCAATTTAAAAAATATAAACAATTGTGTAAATTAAGCTAGAAACTTTATGGGGAACAATACATTGTTTTCAAAAAAATTAAATAATTTAATAAATTTAAAATATCCATTTTCATTTTTTAAGTAAAAAACACGCTATATTCAAGTCTATAGTACACAACTTTTAGAAACAAATGTTGCAATTTTAAAAATATAAAAAATTCTGAAAATTAAGCTAGAAACTTTATTCGGAACAATACATTACTTTTAAAAAAATCAAATATCTTAATAAATTTAAATATGCGTTTTAATTTTTAAACTGAAAAACACCCTATTTTTCAAGTGTATAGTACACGATTTTTAGAAAAAAAATGTTGAAATTATAAAAATATAAAATTTTTTCTAAATTAAACTAGAAACTTCATGGTGAACAATACATTGTTTTCAAAAAAATGAAAAAAATTAATAAATTTAAAATATGTGTTTTCATTTTAAAAGTAAAAAACACCCTATTTTTCATGTGTATAAAACACAATTTCTAGAAACAAGTGTTGCAATTTCAAAATATAAATCAAATAGTGTAAATTAAGCTAGAAGCTTTATTGTGAAGAATACATAATTTTAAAAAAATCAAATAATTTAATAAATTAAAAATTTTTATTTTCATTTTTTAAAAAACACTCTATGTTTCAAGTCACTTGTACACAATTTTTAGAAACAAATTTTGTAATTTTAAAAATATAAAAAATTGCTTAAATTAAGCTAGAAACTTCATGGTGTGCAATACATTGTTGTCAAAAAATCAAATAATTAATTAAATTTAAAATATGCATTTTTATTTTTTTTTAGTAAAAAACACCCAATTTTTCAAGTGTAAATTCTAGAAACAAATGTTGATGTTTTAAAAACATAAAAAATAGTGTAAATTATGCTAGAAATTTCTTGGTGACAATACATTGTTGTCAAAAAAATCAAATAATTTATTAAATTTAAAATATGCGTTTTCATTTTTAAAGTAAAAAACACCCTATTTTTCAAGTGTATAGTACACGATTTCTAGACATAAATGTTTCAGTTTTAAAAATATATAAAATTTTAAAATTTAAGCAAGAAACTTCATCGGGAAAAGTAGATTGTTTTCAAAAAAATAAAATAACTTAATAAATTTAAAATATGAATTTTCATTTTTAAAGTAAAAAACACCCTATTATTAAGTGTATAGTACACGAATTCAAGAAAGAAATGTTGCAATTTCAAAATTATATACAATTGTGTAAATTAAGCTAGAAACTTTATGGGGAACAATAAATTGTTTTAAAAACATTAAATAATTTAATAAAATAAAAATATCTATTTTCATTTTTTAAGTAAAAAGCACTCTATATTTCAAGTCTATAGTACACAACTTTTAGAAACAAATGTTGCAGTTTTAAAAATATAAAAAATTATGTAAATTAAGCTAGAAACTTTATTCGGAACAATACATTGTTTTCAAAAAAATCAAATATCTTAATAAATTTAAAATATGCGTTTTAATTTTTAAAGTAAAAAATACCTTATTTTTCAAGTGTATAGTACACGATGTTTAGAAACAAATTCTGCAATTATAAAAATATAAATTTTTTTGTAAATTAAACTAGAAACTTCATGGTGAACAATACATTGTTTCCAAAAAATTGAAAAAATTTAATAAATTTAAAATATGCGTTTTCATTTTTAAAGTAAAAAACACCCTATTTTTCAAGTCTATAAAACACAATTTCTAGAAACAAATGTTGCAATATCAAAAATAAAAATCAAATAGTTTAAATTAAGCTAGAAACTTCATTGTGATGAATACATGCAGGGTTGTAAAAAAAATCAAATAATTTAGTAAATTAAAAATTTGCATTTTCATATTTTTAGTAAAAAACACCCTATATTTCAAGTCTCTAGTACACAATTTTTAGAAACAAATTTTGTTGTTTTAAAAATATAAAAAATTGCTTAAATTAATTTTGAAACTTCATGGTGAACAATACATTGTTTTCAAAAAATCAAATAATTAATTAAATTTAAAATATGCGTTTTTATTTTTTTTAGTAAAAAACACCCAATTTTTCAAGTGTATAGTACACAATTTCTAGAAACAAATGTTGATATGTTAAAAACATAAAAAATAGTGTAAATTAAGCTAGAAACTTCTTTGTGACAATACATTGTTGTCAAAAAAATCAAATAATTTAATAAATTTAAAATATGCGTTAAAGTAAAAACCACTCTATTTTTCAAGTGTATAGTACGCGATTTCTAGATATAAATGTTTCAATTTTAAAAATATATAAAATTTTAAAATTTAAGCAAGAAACTTTATGGGGAACATATTATGAAAGGTTACTTGATTTAAATGTAACTTCCTAGACTTTCTTAGGGTATACACCTTAATTCTAGGATGAGTAAACTTTACCAAATTGTCAATGTGAGTTAGAGAGGATCAGAATGTGTTTAGCACGTGACTCTCAACACTAGTAGTTTATGAACTTATTGACACGCTATAAAAAGAATGATTGAAATAACAGTTACGTAAAAGGGTTCGTTGTTTCCTTACTTAAGTAAGAACTCGGGATGGAGAAAATTGAGAATTGATTCGAGTGTCCAAAACAATTAATTCTAAGAATGATGATAAGGTAAGGTAGGATTTGTTTCATTTAATGATTAGATTGACAAAACTAACCTAATACATCTCAATCAAAAAGGATTTCTAAAACTTGAACTTAAACGCAGCCTGGATTATATGTAAAGGAAAACTCGCAATTAAAACGATTTGAAGACAATATTATGCCACATTTATGAGAAGGAAAAAGGTCACTATAACGTGTAACTACACGAAGGGACATCAATGGAATCGGTATAGGCAAATAAGAGCTTGAACTTCTTTAAGGGTACGTAACCGTCAAATTAGAATTTATGCTTAATTCATCAAGAAAGAAAGCATATAATGGTATGGAATAAGCAATGAAAATTTTCAAGTCACAAAATTAAGTTGAATTTAGACCTGATGAATTTCCTAAAGAAGATAATGAAATTGATTTCTAGAATTTAAGTGGATAGTTTGTCAATGGAAATCATAAAAGAACCAGAGTTTAAGGAATTTAAGTCCTAGAGGAAACTTAAATGAAAGAAACTAGGATGGAATTCCTCATGCTTTAATGATGAGATTTATTCCTATACTTAACCAATTTTCCATTGGGTATATCTTTCTAACATGAATCCAACTAAGAGTACACATAACCCCCTTTACTTGTTGTTGTGAGATTACCACTACTAGACTCTCTAAGTCTCTTCTACCTCTTGGCTTCCTTACCAAGAGCCCTTACACACGATCACAATATACCTTACCAATTCGGGGATAATTCGACTCTGAGATACCCAACTTCACACAATCTTCACACTCATTTTCCACTATCTATTCTAGAAGCCTAACCACATTTTTCCTTAAATAATATTCTACTTGGTACTCATTCTAAGCTAATGGCGTGAATCCATTGGTTACAAATGTATCAATGTCGTGACTAAGGTAGGTCAAGCCCAATATCTTACAATCACAACATCGGTACACCAATATCCAAATGTCTCATCCTATTTTTCATGAAAGTTACTAAAAGAAGAACAATCCCTTTAAAGATCATTCCTATCCATTAGTGATCATAACTTCTACTCTCATGCACTAATATTCAGTTGATCAGACTCAATATTAGTTGCATGTTCCTTCGAAGCTTATGACATGCCTAATAGATATGTTCAGAATATTATTCGTTCAGCTGACTATCGACTCATTATCATCACAGTCCGATGAATCAAACTGCTCTGATACCATAATGTAACACCCTAATTTTTGTAAAGAGTAGTTACGAAAAATATTACCTTTAAAAAAAATCTGATACTTAAAATTATTCTTGAAACTACCAAAATTTACTACTTGATTTCATTTAAAATACAAGCGGAAACGTTCTTTTATTAAATTATAATTTCCTATACAGCTGAACAATATAACATCTGAATAAAAATCTTAGTTTCGCCATGTATGACTACTTCTAAGGAATTCCTATAGCTTTTCCTCATCCATTGCTTTAGCTCCAAAATCTCTGGCTACTTGCAATACTGAGACCGTCAGTTATATGTAAAACATATAACCGAGTAACCCCCGGTCTAACTAAAATCATTTTAAATCAGTATTGCAGTCATTCTAACTGGAAAACTCCCCAAATATACAATCGACATACACATATAGCATAAAAATGTAAATGACACGTTTCAAGTAGAGTCACATAACCTTACTCATCATGTGAGTCATCTTGAACTCAACCATTTTACAAAATTCACATAAACAATATACTATCTATTGCACCACAACATTTCACAATAACACTCATCATACATTTTCAATATCATGAGTTATATTTTTCATTCATTTCTTATTTCTTTCATGTCTTTTATAATGGGAACCCAGTGCACTGGAGAACCTCCTTGTGCATGCATCACCTGCACTATTTGTGAGCTCACTACGCCCTGGACAAGCGTCCCCATCCAGAGTTTGATGCCTTTTCTGCCTCCTTAGAGGACTTCTGGATCTATTCTTACTCAATAGATCCTTTCCCCTCCGAAGAGGTCCTCAATGCTACCTTTACTCGATAGCTTTAATTATTCTTTCTTTTAACATTGAAGTTATCCATTCAAACTTTCTCTTTTACTTCAACAAGTTTAATTATCAATTTCATATTGATTCAATCCATTTTTCAATCCACCAATTGAGTTATCCAAGTATAAGATTCTAAAACAGAATTTCAGTAGAACATATTATACTATTTTAAAATCTGAATTAAATCTACTCATTCAAAAATCATGAAAATACACCGTAATAAAATACACTTGATCCTCTTTCCATAGCCACGAGTTTAACCCAAAACGGATTTTCGTAAGCCTAGTTATGCCTTGCTAAATCCAGCTGTTTTGGTTTGGTATCTCAGTTGAATACTACCTGGATAATTTTGCAATAACTACAGCTAGACTAATTGAAATTGAGTGAAACAAGTGCCATTAGAAAGCTAACATAATTTACTAAAACTTTGTTACAGAAGTCAAAATCAAATTCCATCATATACTGGACTCAAATTCAGCATTAACATTCAAGCTAAATGGACCCAATCCAGAAATTGTAAAACAGGACAGATCTCATTGTAAAATTTTTATTCAATCCAATACTTGTCCAAAAATCACAAAACTTTAACAGGATATGACCAACACACCAAGGATTTATCATAAAAAATTTAACATTAAAATTCAATGGATATAAGTTGCAGTAAATTTTGGAATCTCCTTATTTTAGCTGGATTCCAGCAACATCCAAAGGATGAGCACAACTACTTCAGAAATTGATATAAAATCAAAACTAAATCTAAAAATTGTGAAAATTTAATACAAGGTATATAACACACCCAGGTATCACCAGACAAAATTTCATTTCGAAATTCAAAGTAACCAGAGAGAAATACACTCACGAAATTCACAATTTATTTTCGGATTCAACAGTTTTCCCAGGATGAACATAGTTCATTTAAAAATTCACCAAAATTCGTGTAGACCTTCAAAAATCATGAAATTTTATTCTGGAACTCTTCAAATATAAAATAATCACCATACAAAATTTCAAGCCTATTCATCAAGGGAATCAAGAGATATGAATTTCGAAACTTCAGGACAATTTAGTTACCTAGGCAAAATCCAATTCTTCAATCAAATTCATATCAATTTCACATAAACAAGCATGAAAACTCATCAAATATCACAAATCAAGTGACTAAGTCATTATTTAATCAGCAACATCACCTAATTCTAATTGGGGTTTTAAATTTGGGTTACCTTAGAATTGGAGCTCTAAACTCAATCTCTAAATTCCACCGTGGAAGATTCTAAACCGGTAGAATTGGAGTTCCCGACGCGTGGATCATTTTCTTCAACTGCTCCGGCGGCAACCAGCGGCCGGAAGAACACCATGCAACCACCGGAAGTGGTGATCACCACCACTTCTTCTCCCTCTCGCCAACTCCCTCTCTTTCTCATTTTAATCAATTAAGTTTTGTGATTTTGTGTTGTGTGGGTGAGAGAGTGAGGTATATAGGTGAGGGTGTGTGGTTAGGTGAGGGAGGGTGCATGGTAAGAGCGTAGTCCTTAGTTTTAATTTATTAAAAATTGCACTTAAGTCTTTGTATTTATAAAATTAAATAAAAGTCCAAAACAAATTAATTTAAATGAATAAAACTACAAGGATTTAGTTGCAACTTTCTAACTTTATAATTTAGCCCTTTTTCCCTAATCCTATCTTCTATATAATTCATTTTAGTTCTCTAAATTCCTTATCTTTTCTAAGATAGCCCCTTAAGGACATAACTAGTAATTTTAAATAATTTACTCTAGAAACTTGAAATTTGGGATGTTACAATTCTACCCCCCTTAAAAGAATTGTGTCCTCACAATTCGTTTTAATTCCTGGCTCAAAGGAACATTCATAACTGAGATATCTGGAGAGACTTATAGGTTCAAAACCTAAAGCATTTTAAGTTAGCAAGAGTTTCAAAGGAAGTCGGTAGCTGGATGTGGTAAGTTTTGACGAAGCGTAGTATGGTTTACTTAGAATTTCAACATGAAAGTTATATGATTGTAGGAAGACCCCATAACCGATAGAGCGAACACATATACTCTTCGGGAACATGACTTTAGGACCTTGTTTTAGAATTGTAGTATCCTCAATCATGAGTTTGGAAATGATAAAGTGATTAGATTATGAGTACATTTTCGGAAGATAAGGATCTACCCCTGAGATTTGACCTTTATCCCACTGAAGTATTCACCGCAATTTAGGGGATAGTGTCAATAAGAATTGCATAATTTAAATTGATGATATTGGATATCAGGTACTTAATGGAATTTCATAGACCTTTTTACTAGAATAAACGTAACTGAATCAGTTGCTATTAAGGTTACCCTTCAATTTGAGTGGAACTTGAACTGGTGGGAATTGACTTAAAGTGACATCAATTCGTAAGTTAGGCTTTAGAGAGATACGAGACCTACGAACGGTTTTACTTAATTTATCACCGTGATTTGGATTTCTTAAAGAAAGCTCAAATGGTCACTAAGACTTTAGTTTAGAAATAGAGATTAAAGTTCTAAAAGTATTGATACTTCTAGTGAAGTTTGGTTCCAAGTTCAAGGTCGTATAATCCATCACGTCCTTGTTGTAGAATGGAAGGAAATTCATTGCAAGGAGTCTAGAGTCCTTAAACATATTATGAAAGGTTCCTTGATTTAAAGGTAACTTCCTAGACTTTCTTAGGGTATACACCTTAATTCTAGGATGAGTAAACTTTACCAAATTGTCGATGTGAGTTAGAGAGGATCAGAATGTGTTTAGCACGTGACTCTCAACACTAGTAGTTTATGAACTTATTGACACGCTATAAAAAGAATGATTGAAATAACAGTTACGTAAAAGGGTTCGCCGTTTCCTTACTTAAGTAAGAACTCGGGATGGAGAAAATTGAGAATTGATTCAAGTGTCCAAAAAATTAATTCTAAGAATGATGATAAGGTAAGGTAGGATTTGTTTCATTTAATGATTAGATTGACAAAACTAACCTAATACATCTCAATCAGAAAGGATTTCTAAAACTTGAACTTAAACGCAACCTGGATTATATCTAAAGGAAAACTCGCAATTAAAATGATTTGAAGACAATATTATGCCACATTTATGAGAAGGAAAAAGGTCACTATAACGTGTAACTACACGAAGGGACATCAATGGAATCGGTATAGACAAATAAGAGCTTGAACTTCTCTAAGGGTACGTGACCGTCAAATTAGAATTTATGCTTAATTCATCAAAAAAAAAAGCATATAATGGTATGGAATAAGCAATGAAAATTTTCAAGTCACAAAATTAAGCCGAATTTAGACCTGATGAATTTCCTAAAGAAGATAATGAAATTGATTTCTAGAATTTAAGTAAATAGTTTGTCAATGGAAATCATAAAAGAACTAGAGTTTAAGAATTTAAGTCCTAGAGGAAACTTAAATGAAAGAAACTAGGATGGAATTGCTCATGCTTTAATGACGAGAGCATAGTCCTTAGTTTTAATTTAAAAATTGCACTTAAGTCCTTGTATTTATAAAATTAAATAAAAGTCCAAAACAACTTAATTTAAATGAATAAAACTACAAGGATTTAGTTGCAACTTTCTAACTATATAATTTAGCCCTTTTTCCCTAATCCTATCTTCTTTATAATTCATTTTAGTTCTCTAAATTCCTTATCTTTTCTAAGATAGCCCCGAAAGGACATAACTAGTAATTTTAAATAATTTACTCTAGAAACTTGAAATTTGGGTTACAAACAATACATTGTTTTCAAAAAAATGAAAAAATTTAATAAATTTAAAATATGTGTTTTCATTTTAAAAGTAAAAAACACGCTAATTTTCAAGTGTATTAAACACAATTTCTAGAAACAAATGTTGCAATATCAAAAATATAAATCAAATAGTGTAAATTAAGCTAGAAACTTCATTGTGATCAATACATGGTTGTAAAAAAAATCAAATAATTTATTAAATTAAAATTTTCATTTTCATTTTTTTTAGTAAAAAACACCCTATATTTCAAGTCTCTAGTACACAATTTTTAGAAACAAATTTTGCAATTTTAAAAATATAAAAAATTGCTTAAATTAAGCTTGAAACTTCATGGTGAACAATACATTGTTGTCAACAAATCAAATAATTAATTAAATTTAAAATATGCGTTTTCATTTTTTTAGTAAAAAACACCCAATTTTTCAAGTTTCTAGAAACAAATGTTGATATTTTAATAACATAAAAAATAGTGTAACTTAAGCTAGAAACTTCTTGGTGACAATATGTTGTTGTCAAAAACATAAAATAATTTAATAAATTTAAAATATGCGTTTTCATTTTTAAAGTAAAAAACACCATATTTTTCAAGTGTATAGTACGCGATTTCTAGATATAAATGTTTCAATTTTAAAAATATATAAAATTTTAAAATTTAAACAAGAAACTTTATAGGGAAAAATAGATTGTTTTCAAAAAAAATAAAATAATTTAATAAATTTAAAATATGAATTTTTATTTTTAAAGTAAAAAATACCCTATTATTCAATTGTATAGTACACGATTTCAAGAAACAAATGTTGCAATTTCAAAAATATAAACAATTGTGTAAATTAAGCTAGAAACTTTATGGGGAAACAATACATTATTTTCAAAAAAATCAAACTATTTAATAAATTTAAAATATGCATTTACATTTTTTAAGTAAAAAACACGCTATATTTCAAGATAATAGTACACAACTTTTAAAAACAAATGTTGCAATTTTAAAAATATAAAAAAATTGTGTAAATTAAGCTAGAAACTTTATTGAGAACAATACATTATTTTCAAAAATATCAAATATCTTAATAAACTTAAAATATGCATTTTAATTTTTAATGTAAAAAATACCCTATTTTTCAAGTGTATAGTACACGATGTTTAGAAACAAATGTTGCAATTATAAAAATATAAAAAAAATTTAAATTAAACTAGAAACTTCATGTTGAACAATACATTATTTCCAAAAAAATGAAAAAATTTAATAAATTTAAAATATGCGTTTTCATTTTTAAAGTAAAAAACACCCTATTTTTCAAGTGTACACAATTTCTAGAAACAAATGTTACAAATTCAAAAATATAAATCAAATAGTGTAAATTAAGCTAGAAACTTTATTGTGAAGAATACATGGTTGTAAAAAAAATTAATAAATTAATAAATTAAAATTTTTCTTTTCATTTTTTTAAGTAAAAAACACCATATATTTCAAGTCTCTAGTACACAATTTTTAGAAACAAATTTTACAATATTAAAAATATAAAAAATTAATTAAATTAAGCTTGAAACTTCATGGTGACCAATACATTATTGTCAAAAAATCAAATAATTAATTAAATTTAAAATATGCGTTTTCATTTTTTTAGTAAAAAACACCGAATTTTTTAACTGTATAGTACACGATTTTTAGAAATAAATGTTGATATTTTAAAAACATAAAAAATAGTATAAATTAAGCTAGAAACTTCTTAGTGACAATACATTGTTGTCAAAAAAATCAAATAATTTATTAAATTTAAAATATGCGTTTTCATTTTTAAAGTAAAAATTACCCTACTTTTCAAGTGTATAGTACGCGATTTCTAGATATAAATATTTCAATTTAAAAATTATATAAAATTGTAAAATTTAAGCGAGAAACTTTATGGGGAACAATAGGTTGTTTTAAAAAAAATAAAATAATTTAATAAATTTAAAATATGAATTTTCATTTTTAAAGTAAAAAACACCATATTTTTCAAGTGTATAGTTCACGATTTCTAGAAACAAATGTTGCAATTTCAAAAATATAAACAATTGTGTAAATAAAGCTAGAAACTTTATGGGGAACAATAAATTATTTTCAAAAAAATTAAATAATTTAATTAATATAAAATATGCATTTTCATTTTTTAAGTAAAAAACACGCTATATTTCAAGTCTATAGAACACAACTTTTAGAAACAAATGTTGTAATTTTAAAAATATAAAAATTATGTAAATTAAGCTAGAAACTTTATTCGGAACAATACATTGCTTTTAAAAAAAATCAAATATCTTAATAAATTTAAAATATGCGTTTTAATTTTTAAAGTAAAAAACACCCTATTTTTCAAGTGTATAGTACACGATGTTTAGAAACAAATATTGCAATTATAAAAATATAAAAAATTTTGTAAATTAAACTTGAAACTTCATGGTGAACAATACATTATTTTCAAAACTATCAAAAAATTTAATAAATTTAAAATATGTGTTTTCATTTTTAAAGTAAAAAATACCCTATTTTTCAAGTGTATAAAACACAATTTCTAGAAATAAGTGTTGCAATTTCAAAAATATAAATAAAATAGTGTAAATTAAGCTATAAGCTTTATTGTGAAGAATACATGATTTTAAAAAAATCAAATAATTTAATAAATTAAAAATTGGCATTTTCATTTTTTTAGTAAAAAACACCCTATATTTCAAGTCTCTTGTACACAATTTTTAGAAACAAATTTTGTAATTTTAAAAATATAAAAAATTGCTTAAATTAAGCTAGAAACTTCATGGTGAGCAATATATTGTTGTCAAAAAATCAAATAATTAATTAAATTTAAAATATGCATTTTCATTTTTTTAGTAAAAAACACCCAATTTTTCAAGTGTATAGAACACGATTTCTGGAAACAAATGTTAATATTTTAAAAACATAAAAATAGTGTAAATTAAGCTAGAAACTTCTTGGTGACAATACATTGTTGTCAAAAAAATCAAATAATTTAATAAATTTAAAATATGTGTTTTCATTTTTAAAGTAAAAAACAGCATATTTTAAAAGTGTATAGTAGGCGATTTCTAGAAATAAATGTTTCTATTTTAAAAGTAAATAAAATTGTAAAAAATAAGATAGAAACTTTATGGGAACATTATATTTTTTTTGATAAAAATCAAATAATTTATTAAATTTAAAATATGCATTTACATTTTAAAGTATAAAACACCCTATTTTGAAGTATATAGTACACGATTTCTAGAAACAAATGTTACTATTTTAAAAATGTAAAAAAAATAGTGTAAATTAAGCTAGAAACTTCATGGTGAACAATACATTGTTGTCAAAAAAATCAAATAATTTAATAAATTTAAAATATGTGTTTTCATTTTTAAAGTAAAAAACACCCTATATTTCAAGTTTATAGTACACGATTTCTAGAAACAAATGTTGATATTTTTTAAAAATATAAAAAAAATAGTGTAAATTAAGTTAGAAACTTCATGGTGAACAATACATTGTTGTAAAAAAAAATCAAATAATTTAATAAATTTAAAATATGCGTTTTATTTTTTAAAGTAAAAAACACCCTATATTTCAAGTGTATAGTACACGATTTTTATAAACAAATGTTGCAATTATGAAAGTATAAAAAAATTTGCAAATTAAACTAGAAACTTCATGGTGAACAATACATTGTTGTAAAATAATATAAAATCATTTAATAAATTTAAAATATGCGTTTTTATTTTTGAAGTAAAAAACCCCTATATTTCAAGTTTATAGTACACGATTTCTAGAAACAAATGTTGATATTTTAAAAATATAAAAAAATAGTGTAAATTAAGCTAGAAACTTCATGGTGAACAATACATTGTTGTCAAAAAAATCAAATAATTTAATAAATTTAAAATATGCGTTTTAATTTTTAAAGTAAAAAACACCCTATTTTTCAAGTGTTATAGTACACAATTTCTAGAAACAAATGTTGATAGTTTAAAAATATAAAAAAATAGTGTAAATTAAGCTAGAAACTTCATGGTGAACAATACATTGTTGTAAAAAAAATCAAATAATTTAATAAATTTAAAATATGCATTTTCATTTTTAAAGTAAAAAACACCCTATTTTTCAAGTGTATAGTACGTGATTTCTACGCGATTTCAAGTTATAGTATTCGAATATGCAAGTGAAGAACTGAATACAGGAGCCTTATATTCGAATATATATTCGAATATGGACCGCAAAGTCTATAAATAGGGGTGTCTTGTCTCCAAACTTGTTGTTCTTCAGTTTCCTCACTTCTCACACTCTTAAAACCTCTGTTCCCAAACCAACTACGTCACAACTCTTTCATCCTAAGGCTTCCATCTCATAAAACTAAGGTTCCAAACAGTTTGAATCAGATTCGGAGGCACTATAGTAAAGGAACCGGAGTAGGAGATTGGGCTTGGACGCGAAGGATAAAAGGATTCAGGGAAGTTCCAGGTAACCCTGAAAACCCCAAATCCCTAATACTTGGAATTTAGGAACATGTGACTAGGGAATGATAGGAATATGCTATTAGGGAAATCAAACTAATATACTTTGTTTAAAGTTTGATTTATGATTTAATTATGCATACTATGTTTGAAATATGCATGATATGATTGATATGTGTATGAATTTGATAGGCTTTATGTTGATGAATGATGCATGTGATATCGTGAAACACGTTAAAGGTATAAATAAGGTTTCCTAGAATTTAATGTGACACTAACTGGGAATTTGATATTGAAATGATTTTAAAATAGTTTGAAAAGGATTATGTCCCAGTATTAGTATATTCAAATATGTATTTGAGTATGAGATGCCACGTTCAAATAGATATATGAATATAACACCTCTGTCACATAAAATCCGAGTGTGGAGTACATGGTAATCAGATAAGTGTATACTGGAAACCCTTATTTGTACGCTAAGTGATTGATATGACTGTGTGATGCATTAGAACTGAAAATGGAAATGTTAAAAGAGGCTCTTCCCACTCAATAGAGATTGAGTAAGAGGGTTAAGTTCCACCGGATATAGACCGGGTAAGAGGACAGAGCAGGAAAATGGAAAGATGAGAATGTAGGGTTATCCCGAAAGGGGCAGATAACCTGAAGTGCTAGACTATCCCGAGAACGGGGTAGATAGTCTAGTGCAAAGGGGTTATCCCAAAAGGGGTAGATAGTCCCTAGGCTAGCCCGAGAGAGGGTTGGTAGCCCGGCAGTAGGATCTTGGGGGGACGCCTGCCAGGACCATGATGATGAGCTCAGCTGTGCATTCACTGTCATGCACCCATGGTGGACTCCCGGTTCACAGGGTTTCCCGTTAAAAGAGGAAAGAAATTAAATGGATAATGACCATGCATGCATATCTATGTGTTTGACATCTATACTTGATTTGTGTATGATTTTTAGGGTTTGGATTTGAGACGGTTTTCCAGTTAGACTGGCTGTAATATTGTATAAAACTGTTTTTACTGCGGACGGGTTACTTCGTTATATGTCGAGCATATAACTGACGGTTACAGTATTGTTGGTGGCTCGGACTCGGAGGGTGTCAGCGCGTGAGCAGTTTTGCAGCCTCTTTTCTGTTACTTAGGTAGTCATTAGTATCTTTGTATGGCTACCTTAATTGGACATGTACATATTCTCTGGACTATAGATGAAACATTGATGTATATATTAGTATTTTGATATATGTATATACTTTATTAAATTCCGCTGTGTTTGTTTTTTTTTTAAAAAAAAAAAACTACCCTAAAAATCTAGGTGTTGTAATTTGGTATCGAAGCAGTTTGGTCCTATCCGGACTATGTTATCCAAATGCGTAACTTAGATAAAAGTCCAGAGAAATAAGTCATGTCTTAACCTGAGATGTTGAGCGTATGCGATTCATTATATTGAGCCTGATCAACTCAGTGTGGTGCGTTGTATGTAGGAAGACATGGTAGGCAGACCACTCGGTAGACCTTGTACTAACACCAATGCAACACCAACTCCGAGTAATTCTCCACTAATACAGCAGATGGCACAGGCCATGACTCAAATGATGGAGGCGCAAGGACGGGTAGACCAATATCAGAGTTTCCATAGACATGACCCACCCATTTTCTCTGGTGGAAGAGATCCCATGATAGCAGAAGAGTGGCTGGATCATTTGGAGGAAATATTTAGAATAACTAGATCTGCCGATCAGGATAAGGTGGAGTTGGCTACTTATAAACTAAGAGGAGAAGTGGCACAGTGGTGGAAGCGGTATCGTGAACGCACCCCAAACCTTGTTTGGATGCAGTGGTGGAAGCGGTATCGTGACTTCATGAGGTCTAAGTTGCCTGGAAGCATATGCCACTACTTGACCTTCCTGCATGAGAACGCACCCCAAACCTTGTTTGGATGCATCACAATAGACTTGGAAGTTCTTGGATGAATCCGGAATGACTAACACCGGTGCTGTGGTAAACTTCTCTTTCAACGTTTGGAAACTTTCTTCACATTTAGAGTCCCATATGAATGGAACTCCCTTCCGAGTTAACTTACTCAGTGGAATGGCAATTTGGGAAAATCCCTTGATGAATCTTCGGTAATAACTAGCCAACCCAAGAAAACTCCTAATCTCAGTGACATTGGTTGGTCTTTCCCAATTCAACACGGCTTCAACTTTACTTGGATCAACTGCCACACCATCCTTATTAATCACGTGGCCAAGGAATTGCACCTCATCCAACCAAAACTCACATTTCTCAAGCTTTGCATATAAATGCTTCTCCTTGAGAACTCCCAACACAATCTTCAAGTGTTCCTCGTGCTCTTCCGGTGTCTTCGAATAAATCAAGATGTCATCAATGAAGACCACCACGAATTTATTTAAGTACGGCCGAAAAATACGATTCATATAGTCCATGAAGATCGCAGGAGCATTAGTAAGTCCAAATGGCATTACTAGGTACTCGTAGTGACCATAACGTGTTCGAAATGCAGTCTTAGGAATATCCTCCGGCCTAATCCGAATCTGGTGATAGCCTGACCGAAGATCAATTTTCGAGAATACCTTGGCCCCACCTAACTGATCTAATAGATCATCAATCCTTGGGAGAGGGTACTTGTTCTTCACCGTCAACTTGTTTAGCTGCCTGTAATCTACACACAAACGAAGTTTCCCATCCTTCTTTTTAACTAGGAGCACTGGGGCTCCCCAGGGTGAAGCACTTGGACGAATAAATTGTTTTTGTAATAGTTCTTCAATCTGTTTTTTAACTTCTGCCAATTCAAAGGTGTCATTCGATATGGAGCTTTAGACACAGGTCCAGCTCCAAGAACAAGTTCAATAGAGAATTCCACCTCCCTCTCAGGTGGTAATGATTCGATATCCTCAGGAAATACCTCAGGAAAGTCCTTGACTACCCGAATAGAGTCAATATTGGAATGGAATTTAGCATCAAAAATACATAAGATTATAAAGCTTGGACCATCATCAAACTCGGCTAAGTTATCAAGATCAAAGGTAGGACGATGAGTATAATATACCTCATAATCACGGTCCGGCACATGAACGGTTTTGTTGGCACAATCAATGGTGACCTTGTGAGCCCTCAACCAATCCATACCCAAAATCACATCTAGCCCTTTCATTGGTAGACAATACAAGCTCAAACAAAATGTCTTGCCTTGGTATTTTAGAAACACCGGCGAGCACATGGATGTTGTACTAAGTTTCTCCTCGGATGGAGTGGTAACTAACACTTCATAGGAAAGTTTAGTGACAGGAAAATACACACGTTTCACACATGCTGAAGAGATGAACGAATGTGTAGCACCCGAGTCAAATAAAATATTCACATGTTTACCATTTATTTGACCCGTACCTTGGACTAAATCCTTGGATTTTTCGGCTTCTTCAGCATCCAAAGTATACACCCGGCCTCTCACAGGTGCCTTCACAACCTTGGATGTGTTTGTCTCATTCTCTGGACATTGCCACTTAATGTGGCCAGGCTTATGACACTGAAAGCAAACCTTTTCGTTGTACCAGCACTTCCCAGAGTGAGTCTTCCCACAATTAGCACACTTTGTAGGAGTCTTCTCATTTTGTTTCGCCACTTTCTTCCCCTTCTGATCATTGCCCTTGTCTTTGTTGACCTTGGAGCTTTCATTATCTCTTTTACGCTTCCAACTAGCCTGTCTCTCCGCTAGTACGGCAGCTAAAGAGTTTTAGGTAAGCTGACACACCTCGATTAACTGCTGATAATCTCGGATCTTGTGTGCAGTCACCAGGTTTCTCAACTCCGGCTGCAATCCTTGTTCAAATCTCTTGCACTTCCATACCTCATCAGCCTGATTCTGTAGATTATTAGAGAACCTGGCCAAGCTCTCAAACTTAGCCACATACTCTGCCACTGTCATACTTCCCTGCTGCAAGGAAAGGAATTCAACTTCCTTCTGGTCACGGAGGGTGCTCGAGAAGTATTTGTCTAGAAACAGTGTCTTGAACTCTGCCCATGTCAGTTGTCTCTGATTAGCTTCTATATTCCCCCTGTATCCTAACCACCATTGGGTTGCTTCACCATCAAACTTATATGCAGCTAAGGTCACCTTCTCTGCATCGGTGCATTGCATAACTTTGAAAATCTCTTCCATTTTGCCTACCCATGCCTCTGCCGCTAGTGGACCTTGATCCCCCGTGAAGGTAGGAGGGTTATGCACTTGGAAGGTTCGGTATCGATCCTCCCTACCCTGATTCTGAAGCAACTGGTTCAAGGCTTGAGCTATTAGCCTTAATGATTCTGCAGGTCCGTCCGCCATTGTCCCTGCATACATAACACCCACATTGAGTTGATCAGGCTCAATATAAGAGTACCGTACACAGAAACAACAACGGTCAAGACTGGACTTATATCTCTAGACTCTAATCGTTTAAATTCCATTCAAGTACCACAGTCCGATGAATCAAACTGCTCTGATACCAAATTGTAACACCTTAGATTTTTTTTTTTAAAAAAAAACTGATTTTTTTTTTTTGCAATCATAAGTTAACAACTCATGGCAACGAAAATAGAAATACCAGTTCATAAATATATACAACCTGTGCACGTGATTATATATTTACAAACTAGTCCTCTAAGAACTTAATAAAAATAAGTCTCATTATACTCCTAAGAGAGAGTTTGTCCACAAAAGGTAGCCACTCCAAATTTACATCAAAAGATGGACTACCTAACCCAAAAGTGAACTAGTCCCTATCTCCTCCGTTACCTGCAACACTAAACCGTCAGTTATATGAAATCATATAACCGAGTAACCCCCGGTTTATAAAACCTGTTAACAGTGTTGCAGCCAGTACTAACTGAAAAATTCCCAATATACAATCGACATACACATATAGCATAAAAATGTAAATGACACGTTTCAAGTAGGGTCACATAACCTTACTCATCATGTGAGTCATCTTGAACTCAACCATTTTACAAAATTCACATAAACAATATACTATCTATTGCACCACAACATTTCACAATAACACTCATCATACATTTTCAATATCATGAGTTATATTTTTCATTCATTTCTTATTTCTTTCATGTGAGTGATGCTGAGTGAGGAGGGAGAGAAGAAAGGGAACTTTTTTCTTTTTCTAATTTAGAAACTTTCAATTTTTTTTTTGCTAATTAGTCCCTCCATAGAACTTTTAAATATTGCGATTTAGTCCCTCCTTTCCTTTTTCATAATTTTGCAACTAAATCCCAATTCTTTTCAAAAGAGCCCCTTAAGGACTAATTTGATTTTTTTCACTAATTTAACTCTTAACTTGGGAAATTCAGGGATGTTACATATCAAGTTCATATGTTAATTTGTTTTGTTGTATAGGAAATTGTAAAATTTGAAAGGGGTGTAATTATTATTATTATTAATTGTTGTAAATTAGAACTTAGCTTCCACTAGTGTTTTGAAAAAAAAAACGGACTCAAAAATTAAGGTGTTACAATAAACAATTGTGTAAATTAAGCTAGAAACTTTACGGGGAACAATACATTGTTTTCAATAAAATCAAATAATTTGATAAATTTAAAATACGCGTTTTCATTTTTAAAGTAAAAAACACCCTATATTTCAAGTCTACAGTACAGAAATTTTAGAAACAAATGTTGCAATTTTAAAAATATAAAAAATTGTGTAAATTAAGCTAGAAACTTTATTGGGAAAAATAAATTGTTTTAGAAAATATCAAATAATTTTAAAAATTCAAAATATGCATTTTAATTTTTAAAGTAAAAAACACCATATTTTTCAGATGTATTCACGATTCCTAGAAACAAATGTTGCAAGTATAAAAATATTAAAAATTCTTTGAATTAAGCTAGAAACTTCTTGGTGAACAATACATTGTTTTCAAAAAAATAAAATAATTTAATAAATTTAAAATATGCATTTTCATTTTTAAAGTAAAAAACACCATATATAGTACACAATTTTTAGAAACAAATGTTGCAATTTTAATAATATAAAAAATTTGGTAAATTAAGCTAGAAACTTTATTGGGAAAAATACATTGTTTTCAAAAAAAATAAATATATTAATAAATTTAAAATATGCGTTTTAATTTTTAAATTAAAAAACACCCTATTTTTCAAGTGTATAGTACATGATTTTTATAAACAAATGCTGCAATTACTAAAATATAAAAAAATTGGTAAATTAAACTAGAAACTTCATAGTGAACAATACATTGTTTTCTAAAAATTTAAATAATTTAATAAGTTTAAAATATGGGTTTTCATTTTTTTAGTAAAAAACACCATATTTTTCAAGTGTATAGAACACGATTTCTAGAAACAAATGTTGATATTTTAAAAATCTAAAAAATAAGTGTAAATTAAGCTAGAAACTTCAAGGTGAAAAATAAATTGTTGTCAAAAAAATCAACTAATTGAATAAATTTAAAATATGCGTTTTCATTTTTAAAGTAAAAAACACCCTATATTTCAAGTCTATAGATCACGATTTCTTCAAACAAATGTTGTAATTTTAAAAATATAAAAAAATTTGTAAATTAAGCTAAAAACTTCATGAAAAAAAACATATCATTGTTGTCAGAAAAATCAAATAATTTAATAATTTTAAAATATGTGCTTTAATTTTTTTAGTAAAAAACACACTATTTTTCAAGTGTGTAATACACGATTTCTACAAACAAACGTTGATATTTTAAAAATATAAAAAATAGTGTAAATTAAGCTAGAAACTTCATGGTGAATAAGAAATTATTGTCAAAAAAATCAAATAATTTAATAATTTTAAAATATGCGATTTAATTTTTTTAGTAAAAAACACCTTATATTTCAAGTCTATAGTACACGATTTCTACAAACAAATGTTGCAATTTTTAAAAATATAAAAAAATTATGTAAATTAAGCTAGAACTTCATGGTAAACAAAATATTGATTTAAAAAAATTAAATAATTTAATAAATTTAAAATATGTATTTTTATTTTTTTAGTAATAAACACCATATTTTTCAAATGTATAGTACACGATATCAAGAAACAGATGTTGATATTTTAAAAATATAAAAAAATAGTGTAAATTAAGCTAGAAACTTCATAATGAAAAATATATTATTGTAAAAAAAATCAAATAATTTAAGAAATTTAAAATATGAGTTTTCATTTTTAAAGTAAAAAACACTCTATATTTCAAGTCTATAGTACACGATTTTTAAAAAACAAATATTGCAATTTTACAAATATAAAAAATTGTGTAAATTAAGCTATAAACTTCATGGTAAACAACAAAAAAATCAAATAATTTAATAAATTAGAAATATGCGTTTTCATTTTTTTAGTAAAAAACACACTATTTTTCATGTGTATAGTACACGACTTCTAGAAACAAATGTTGATATTTTAAAAATATAAAAAAATAGTGTAAATTAAGCTAGAAAATTCATGGTGATAAAAACATTGTTGTCAAAAAAATCAAATAATTGAATAAATTTAAATATGCGTTTTCATTTTTAAAGTAAAAAACACCCTATATTTTAAATCTATATAACACACCATTTCTACAATCAAATGTTGCAATGTTAAAAATATAAAAAAAAATTGTGTTAATTAAGCTAGAAAATTCATGGTAAACTATACATTGTTGTAAAAAAAATCAAATAATTTAATAAATTTAAAATATGCGTTTTCATTTTTTTAGTAAAAAACACACTAGTTTTCAAGAGTATGTACACGATTTCTAAAAATAAATGTTGATACTTTAAAAATATAAAAAATAAGTGTAATTTAAGCTAGAAACTTCATGTTAAACAATACATTGTTGTCAAAAAAATCAAATAATTTAATAAATTTAAAATATGCGTTTTCATTTTTAAAGTAAAAAACACCCTATATTTCAAGTCTTTATTGCATATTTCTACAAACAAATGTTGCAATTTTAAAAATATTAAAAATTGTGTAAATGAAGCTAGAAACTTCATGGAAAACAATACATTGATTTAAAAAAAATTAAATAATTTACTAAATTTAAAATATGCGTTTTCATTTTTTTAGTAAAAAAACACCCTACTTTTCAAGTGATTTGTAGAAACAAATATTGATATTTTAAAAATGTAAAAAAAATAACGTAAATTAAGCTATAAACTTCATGATGAAAAATACATTGCTGTCAAAAAAATAAAATAATTTAATAATTTAAAATATGCATTTTCATTTTTAAAGTAAAAAAATCCTATATTTCAAGTCTATAGTACACGATTTTTAAAAATAAATGTTGCAATTTAAAAAATATAAAAAATTATGTAAATTAAGCTAGAAACTTCATGGTAAACAATAAAAAAATCAAATAATTTAATAAATTAAAAATATGCATTTTAATTTTTTTAGTAAAAAACATACTATGTTTCATGTGTATAGTACATGGTTTCTAAAAACAAATGTTGCAATTTAAAAAATATAAAAAATTGTGTAAATTAAGCTAAAAACTTCATGGTTAACAATACATTGTTGTCAAAAAAATCAAATAATTTAATAATATTAAAATATGCACTTTAATTGTTTTAGTAAAAAACACACTATTTTTCAAGTGTATAGTACACGATTTCTACAAACAAATATTGATATTTTAAAAATATAAAAAAGTAGTGTAAATTAAGCTAGAAACTTCATGGTGAACAAGAAATTATTGTCAATTGTATAGTGTAAATTATAAAAACACACGATTTCTAGAAAAAAATGATGATATTTAAAAATATAAAAAAAAGTGTAAATTAAGGTAAAAACTTCATGGTGAAAAATACATTTATGTCAAAAAAATTATATAATTAAATAAATTTAAAATATGAGTTTTCATTTTTAAAGTAAAAAACACCTTATATTTGAACTCTATAGTACATGATTTCTACAAACAAATTTTTCAATTTTAAAAATATAAAAAATTGTGTAAATTAAGCTAGAAACTTCATGGTAAACTATACATTGTTGTCAAAAAAATCATATAATTTAATAAATTTAAAATATGTGTTTTAATTTTTTTAGTAAAAAACACATTATTTTTAAGTGTTTAGAACACGATTTATAGAAACTAATGTCGATATTTTAAAAATATAAAAAATAAATGTAATTTAAGCTAGAAACTTCATGGTGAACAATATATTGTTGTCAAAAAAATCAAATAATTTAATAAATTTAAAATATCCGTTTTCATTTTTAAAGTAAAAAACACCCTATATTTTTAGTCTATAGTGCACGATTTCTACAAACATATTTTGCAATTTTAAAAATATAAAAAATTGTGTAAACGAAGATAGAAACTTCATGCAAAACAACACATTGATTTAAGAAAATTTAAATAACTTACTAAATTTAAAATATGCATTTTCCTGTTTTTAGTAAAAAACACCCTACTTTTCAAGTGTATAGTACACGATTTCTAGAAACATATGTTGATATTTTAAAAATATAAAAAATAGTGTAAATTAAGGTAGAAACTTCATGATGAAAAATACATTGTTGTCAAAAAAATCAAATAATTTAATATATTTAAATATGTGTTTACATTTTGAAAATAAAAAACACCCTATATTTGAAGTCTATAGTACACGATTTGTACAAACAAATGTTGTAATTTTAAAAATATAAAAAATTGTGTAAAATTAAGCTAGAAACTTCATGGTAAACAATACATTGTTGTCAAAAAAATCAAATAATTAAATAAATTAAAAATATGCATTTTCATTTTTTTAGGAAAAAACACACTATTTTTCTAGTGTATAGTGTAAATTATAAAAACACACGATTTCTAGAAACAAATGTGTATATTTTAAAAATATCAAAAAATTATTGTAAATTAAGCTAGAAACTTCATGGTGAAAAATACATTGTTGGCAAAAAAAATCAAATAATTGATTACATTTAGAATATGCGTTTTCAGTTTTAAAGTAAAAAAACACCTTATAATTCAAGTCTACTGTAAACGATTTCTACAAACAAATGTTTCAATTTTAAAAATATAAAAAATTGTGTAAATTAAGCTAAAAACTTCTTGGTAAACTATAAATTGTTGTCCAAAAAATCAAATTATTTAATAAATTTAAAATATGCGTTTCCATTTTTTTAGTAAAAAAGACATTATTTTTCAAGTGTATAGAACACGATTTCTAGAAACTATTGTCGATATTTTAAAAATATAAAAAATAAGTGTAAATTAAGCTAGATACTTCATGGTGAACAATACATTTTCTCAAAAAAATCAAATAATTTAATAAATTTAAAATATGCGTTTATATTTTTAAAGTAAAAAACAACATATATTTCAAGGCTATAGTACACGATTTCTACAAACAAATGTTTTAATTTTAAAAATATAAAAAATTGTATAAATTAAGCTAGAAACTTCATGGTAAACAATACATTGTTGTAAAAAAAAATCAAATAATTTAATAAATTTAAAATATGCGTTTTCACTTTTTTCGTAAAAAACACATTTTTTTCAAGTGTATAGAACACGATTGCAAAAAACAAATGTTGATATTTTTAAAATATAAAAAATAAGTGTAAATTAAGATAGAAACTTCATGGTGAACAATACATTGTTGTCAAAAAAATCAAATTATTTAATAAATTTAAAATATGCGTTTTCATTTTTAAAGTAAAAAACACCCTATATTTCAAGTCTATAGTACACGAATTCTACAAACAGATGTTATAATTTAAAAACAATTTGTGTAAATTAAGCTAGAAACTTTATGGTAAATAATAAATTAATTTCAAAAATAATTAAATAATTTACTAAATTTAAAATATGTGTTTTCATTTTTTTTAGTAAAAAAGACATTAATTTTCAAGTGTATAGTACACGATTTCTAAAAACAAATGTTAATATTTTTCTATATAAAAAAATAGTGTAAATTAAGCTAGAAACTTCATGATGAAAAATACATTGATGTCATATAAATCAAATAATTTAATAAATTTAAAATATGCATTTTTATTTTGAAAGTACAAAACACCCTATATTTCAAGTCTATAGTACACTAAATGTTGCAATTTTAAAAATATAAAAAATTTTGTAAATTAAGCAAGAAACTTCATACTAAACAGTACATTGTTGTTAAAAAATAAAATAATTTAATAAATTAAAAATATTCGTTTTCATTTTTTTAGTAAAAACACATTATTTTTCAAGTGTATAATGAAAATTATAAAAACACATGATTTCTAGAAACAAATGTTGATATTTTAAAAATATAAAAAAAATAGTGTAAATTAAGCTAGAAACTTCATGGTGAAAAATACATTGTTTTCAAAAAAATCAAATAATTAAATAAATTTAAAATATGAGTTTTCATTTTTAAAGTGAAAGATACCCTATATTTGAAGTCTATAGTACACGATTTCTACAAACAAATTTTTCAATTTTGAAAATATAAAAAATTTTGTAAATTAAGCTAGAAACTTCATGTTAAACAATACATTATAGTCAAAAAAATAAAATAATTTAATAAATTTAAAATATGTGTTTTCATTTTTTTAGTAAAAAACACATTATTTTTCAAGTGTATAGAACACGATTTATAGAAACAATTGTCGATATTTTTAAAATATAAAAAATAAGTGTAAATTAAGCTAGATACTTCATGGTGAACAATACATTATTTTCAAAAAAATCAAATAATTTAATAAATTTAAAATATGCGTTTTCATTTTTAAAGTAAAAAAATTCCCTATATTTCAAGCCTATAGTACACAATTTCTACAAACAAATCTTTCAATTTTAAAAATATAAAAAATTGTGTAAATTAAGCTAGAAACTTCATGGTAAACTATACATTGTTGTCAAAAAAATCAAATAATTTAATAAATTTAAAATATGCATTTTCGTTTATTTCTGTAAAAAACACATTATTTTTCAAGTGTATAGAACACGATTTCTAGAAACAAATGTTGATATTTTAAAAATCTAAAAAATAAGTGTAAATTAAGCTAGAAACTTCATGGTGAACAATACACTGTTGTCAAAAAAATCAAATAATTTAATAAATTTAAAATATGTGTTTTCATTTTTAAAGTAAAAAAACACCCTATATTTCAAGTCTATTGTACACGATTTCTACAAACAAATGTTTTAATTTTAAAAATATAAAAAATTGTATAAATTAAGCTAAGAACTTCTTGGTAAACTATACATTGTTGTCCAAAAAATCAAATAATTTAATAAATTTAAAATATGTGTTTTCATTTTTTTAGTAAAAAAGACATTATTTTTCAAGTGTATAGAACACGATTTCTAAAAATTAATGTTGATATTTTAAAAATATAAAAAATAAGTGTAAATTAAGCTAGATACTTCATGGTGAACAATACATTGTTGTCAAAAAAATCAAATAATTTAATAAATTTAAAATATGCGTTTACATTTTTAAAGTAAAAAAACCCTATATTTCAAGTCTATAGTACATGATTTCTACAAACAATTATTTCAATTTTAAAATTATAAAAAGTTGTATAAGTTAAGCTAGAAACTTCATGGTAAACTATATATTATTGTCAAAAAACTCAAATAATTTAATAAATTTAAAATATTTATTTTCACTTTTTTCGTAAAAAACACATTATTTTTCAAGTTTATAAAACACGATTGCAAAAAACAAATGTTGATATTTTAAAAATATAAAAAAAAAGTGTAAATTAAGCTAGAAACTTCATGGTAAACAATACATTATTGTCAAAAAAATCAAATTATTTAATAAATTTAAAATATGCATTTTCATTTTTAAAGTAAAAAACACCCTATATTTCAAGTCTATAGTACACGATTTCTACAAACAAATGTTATAATTTTAAAAATAAAAAAAATTATGTAAATTAAGCTAGAAACTTCATGGTAAACAATTCATTAATTTAAAAAAAAATTAAATAATTTACTAAATTTAAAATATGTGTTTTCATTTTTTTTAGTAAAAAAGACATAAATTTTCAAGTGTATAGTACACAATTTCTAAAAACAAATGTTGATATTTTTCTATATAAAAAAATACTGTAAATTAAGCTAGAAACTTCATGATGAAAAATACATTGTTTTAAAATAAATAAAATTATTTAATAAATTTAAAATATGTGTTTTGATTTTGAAAGTAAAAAACACCCTATATTTCAAGTCTATAGTACACTAAATGTTTCAATTTTAAAAATATAAAAAATTGTGTAAATTAAGCTAAAAACTTCACGGTAAACAATACATTGTTGTCAAAAAAATAAAATAATTTAATATATTAAAAATATTCGTTTTCATTTTTTTAGTTAAAAACACATTATTTTTCATGTGTATAGTGTAAATTATAAAAACACACAATTTCTAGAAACAAATGTTGATATTTTAAAAATCTAAAAAAAAGTGTAAATTAAGCTAGAAACTTCATGGTGAAAAATACATTGTTGTAAAAAAATCAAATATTTAAATAAATTTAAAATATGAGTTTCATTTTAAAGTAAAAAACACCTTATATTTGAAGTCTATAGTACACGATTTCTACAAATAAATTTTTCAATTTTAAAAATATAAAATTTGTGTAAATTAAGCTAGAAACTTCATGATAAACTATACATTGTTGTCAAAAAAATCATATAATTTAATAAATTTAAAATATGCGTTTTCATTTTTTTAGTAAAAAACACATTATTTTTCAAGTGTATAGAACACGATTTCTAGGAACTAATGTCGATATTTTAAAAATATAAAAAATAAGTGTAAATTAAGCAAGATACTTCATGGTGAACAATACATTGTTTTCAAAAAAATCAAATAATTTAATAAATTTAAAATATGCATTTTCATTTTTAAAGTAAAAAACACCCTATATTTCAAGTCTATAGTACACAATTTCTACAAACAAATCTTTCAATTTTAAAATATAAAAAATTGTGTAAATTAAGCAAGAAACTTCATGGTAAACTATACACTATTGTCAAAAAAATCAAATAATTTAATAAATTTAAAATATGCATTTTCGTTTTTTTGGTAAAAAACACATTATTTTTCAAGTGTATAGAACACGATTTCTAGAAACAAATGTTGATATTTTAAAAATCTAAAAAACAAGTGTAAATTAAGCTAAAAACTTCATGGTGAACAATACATTGTTGTCAAAAAAATCAAATTATATAATAAATTTAAAATATGTATTTTCATTTTTAAAGTAAAAAACACCCTATATTTCAAGTCTATAATACCCGATTTCTACAAAGAAATGTTGCAATTTTAAACATATAAAAAATTGTGTAAATTAAGCTAAAAATTTCATGGTAAACAATACATTGATTGAAAAAAAAATTAAATAATTTAATAAATTTAAAATATGAATTTTCATTTTTTTAGTAAAAAACACACTGTTTTTCAAGTGTATAATACACGATTTCTACAAACAAATGTTCATATTTTAAAAATATAAAAAGATAGTCTAAATTCAGCTAGAAACTTCTGGGTGAACAAGAAATTGTTGTCAAAAAATTCAAATAATTTAATAAATTTAAAATATGAATTTTTATTTTTAAAGTAAAAAACACCCTATATTTCAAGTCTATAGTACACGATTTCTACAAACAAATGTTTCCATTTTAAAAATATAAAACATTGTGTAAATTAAGCTAGAAACTTCATGTTAAACAATACATTGATTTCAAAAAAAATTAAATAATTTTGTAAATTTAAAATATGTCTTTTCATTTTTAAGGGGCTATTTGAGAAAAGATAAGGAATTTGGGAAACTAGGATAGATTAGAAAGCAAATTGGATTAGGGGAAAGAACTAGATTATAATAAAAATTGAGATTTAATGGGTAACAAAATTGGAATTTAGGGATTTGGTTGCAATCCTTAAGAAATTAGAGTGGAGGACTAGGTTGAAATTTTATAAAGTGCCATGAGGGACCACTTAGCAAGATTTAGAAACTTCATGGTGAACAATACATTGTTGTCAAAAAAATCAAAAAATTTAATAAATTTAAAATATGCGTTTTCATTTTTAAAGTAAAAAATACCCTATATTTCAAGTTTATAGTACACGATTTCTACAAACAAATGTTGCAATTTTAAAAATATAAAAAATAGTGTAAATTAAGCTAGAAACTTCATGGTAAACAATACATTGATTTAAAATATGTGTTGTGTTTTCATTTTTTTAGTAAAAACCACCCTATTTTTCAAGTGTATAGTATACGAGTTCTAGAAAAAAAATGTTGATTTTTTAAAAATATAAATAAAAGTGTAAATTAAGCTAGAAACTTCATTGTGAACAATACATTGTTGTCAAAAAAAAATCAAAAAATTTAATAAATTTAAAATATGTGTTTTCATTCGTTTAGTAAAAAACCCTATTTTTCAAGTATATAGTACATGATTTCTAGAAACAAATGTTACTATTTTAAAAATATAAAAAATAGTGAAAATTAAGCTAGAAACTTTGTGCGGAACAATACATAGTTTTCAAAAAAATCAAATAGTAATTTAATAAATTTAAAATATGTGTTTTTATTTTTAAAGTGAAAAACACCCTATATTTCAAGTCTATAGTACACGATTTTTAGAAACAAATGTTGCAATTTTAAAAATATTAAAAATTGTGTAAATTAAGCTAGAAACTTTATTGGGAACAATATGCTATTTTCAAAAAAATCTAATGTATTAATAAAATTAAAATTTTCGTTTTCATTTTTAAATTCCAAAAGACCCTAATTTTCAACTATATAGTACATGGTTTTTAGAAACAAATGTTGCAATTATAAAAATATAAAAAATTTTGTAAATTAAACTAGAAACTTTACGGTGAACAATACATTGTTTTCAAAAAAATCAAATAATTTAATATTTTTAAAATATGCTCTTTCATTATTAAAGTAAAAAATACCCTATTTTTCAAGTGTATAGTACACGATTTCTAGAAATAAATGTTGATATTTTAAAAATATAAAAAAAGTGTAAATTAAGCTAGAGACTTGATGGTGAACAATACATTGTTGTCAAAAAATTCAATTACAGCTCAATTGTAGCTCAATTAGTAGTGGTTCTTAGGAATCCATGACTATAACCCTTTGGTCATGGGTTCAAACCACGAAAAGTCCCCAAATCATGGAATAAAAGAGATTTATTCGCAGGGGATAGACCACTTAAAGGAATGGCTAAGCTCTAAGTACACTGCCGAGGATGGTGGTTGAAGTCCCGCCCGGGTGTTACACAGAGAAACCCACATATGAAAGAAAGAGGGAAATCTTGATCCTCCACGCCTTCTTTCCATGTGTGCACATGTCATTGTCCAAAGCCCCAAACCAAAGAGCTTGAACTTCGAGGTAATGTTAAAGACAAAGCGGTGAAAGCACAAAGGTGATCCGATTCAACAAAGTTTAACGGAAAATAAAAACACTGAAGCAAAAGCAAAATCAAATTAAAATGTAAATGCATGACTTGGATTCACCTTCAAAGAACAACAAGGGGAGAGAGAAAGAGGAAAGAGGAGTGAGAGAGAGACAGATAAAGAGACATCCCTTCCTTCTTAGAATGAATGAATGATTATTGGTGAAACTTTGAGGCACAAAATTTCATTATTTGTTTTTAAGGCAGGAATGACAGGTTTTAATACCTATGTTTAATTTCAATCTGAATTTGCTTCAAAATGGTCAAGTAGCGCACGCCAATTTTTAACAGGGATTGAGTCAACTAGCGAAGTTAATATTTCAAAGTCATTGTGAATTTATATTTGGGGACTAAATGTTAAATTTAACAAGTTATATTTAATTTTCTTAAAATGATCTAACACAACTTTAATTTTGCAAAAGGGATTATATTTTATGGATCATGGTAGTCCAAGAAAAAAAGTAAACCATCTTAGAAGTCTCCTTAAGTTTAATCGAAAATTTCAATACCAATATTTCTTAATCTAAAAAAAATAATGGTATTGAAATATTTTTCAGACATATAAGTATACTTAAAATATTGGTTGCAACTTTTGAGTTTAATAAAAAAAAATTCAATATTAAATATTTCGTTCAAGTGTATAATACTTAATTTTTAAGGTAGGAGGAAGAAATCTTTATTTTTTTCAAAAATGGAATAAAATAGATTTAGAAATGTCTAAAAATGGTTGTGGTTACTGAGTTTAATCGGTAATAATAATAATAAAGGTTTCATTTAAGTATATAATACATAATTTTTTAGGTGGAATTAAGAATTCTTTGTGTTATTTGAAAATGATTGTGATTGTTAATTTAATTCGAAACTGCAATACTACATGTGTTGTGCAAGTATATAATACACAATTTATTTTAGCAAAAATGAAGAATGCTTTATTTTACATAAAATATAAATAATTTAAGAAATTTTAAATTGTTTTTTTAATCATTAAATTAAATTGAAGATTTGAGTATCAAATGTTAGTTTCCAATCAATAATGCATGATTGTTTTAAGACTGAAGTAAATGTTTTTAAATTTAATTCCTAACGTTTTGAAATTATCGAAATTGATAATAAAATTTTGGGAAAATTATTTTTTTTGTCTTCAAAGTATTGAAATTGGTTCATTTTGGTCATAAAACTTTTTTTTTTTAAATTCATTTTGGTCCTCAAACTTTTTAAGTTAGTTCGTTTTAATCATTTTCGTTACAATTCCGTTAACTATGTTTAAAAAGTGACACGTGTTACAATTTGGTTTGTCCGTTAATAAAATAATAATATATTTTTAATAAAATAATAATTTTTTATATATTTTTCTTTTAAAAAAATCATCTTCCACATCCCACTATCACCAGTGGACCACCACCCTTTTTCCTTCTCTCAGCGTCATCACCGCCACCGGAGCACCTTTTCCCTTTTCATTGGCTCATTCAACTCGCCAAATTTCGCGATTCTCGCCCTCATCCACTGGCTCCTTCAACTCGCCAAATTCCATCTCCACATCTCTTCTTCCTCTCACACTCTCTTCGTCGACAACGTCATCCACGATTTCACTCAACAACTACTTTAATTTCATCCGCAGCGAAGATGACGCTGTCGATGAACTCGACAGCAAGATCCGTGGGTATCTCTACTGCGAGAAGGATCGCGCCCTCAAAGAACTTGATGCTGTCAAGGAAAACGCCACCGCTTTGAAGGACCAATTGGAGGCCCTTTGCGCCGCTCCTTCTTAGAAGGACAAGCTTGAGAAGGAGAAGGCTTTGCTCGAAGATGATGTCAACAAGTTCCACAAGATTATCAACCAGTTCTCGTCTCAAATTTAGCATAATGAAAAGGTTTTGGCAGAGAAGGAGAAGCAGCTGGAGGTGAAGCTGTAAGAGAACGACAAAGTTTGTGAGGAGAAATAATAGGAAATCAACACTAATCTCGCACACCAAACAAAGGACCTTAAGGCTCTAGCTTTGGACTGCAACCAGGCCCTTAAGAGGTTCTTTCTTTTTCTTACTAATTCAGAATGACTATACATTGCAAGGATTGTGGTGGTGACGGTGGAAAAAGGGGAAGGGGTGGTGTTTTGGTGGTGGGGATCGAGAAGTTTTTTTTTTTTGTTGAAAATTATTATTTTATTAAAAATATATATTATTATTGTTTTATTAACGGATCAACCAGATTGTAATACGTTTCTTTTTTTAAATGCCGTTAACGGAATAGTAACGAATTAACTTGAAAAGTTTGAGGACCAAAATGAATAAAAATAAATTTTATGACCAAAATGAATAATTTAAGGACCAAAAGAGTAATTTTGTCTAACATTTTTAAAATATAAAAGGCTAAAATTCAAATAAATGTAAAGTGTATAATTCTAGTAGGTCTTTCGTTAACTTGGGATCGTGGTTATCGGTATGTGCTTTTTGAGTCTGATTCTTCATTGACCGTGAGTTTGATTTCAGATACTACGGATACACGTTTTCATGCCTATGTTGTTATCCTCGCTTACATTCGGGCTTTGCTTCATAGGCCATGAAATGTCCCAGTCTCTCATGATCTCATTACCTTCGGGAAGCCAATCAGTGCGCGGATATCTTGGCCAAGGATGCAATTAACCTTGTAAAAGACACTCTTGTTATTGAAAAATGTCATCCTATGATTACTCTTGCTTTTCTAGCTAATAAGATTAGGAGTGTGTTCTCAAGAGGATCTTAATTTTTTTTCTTCCTTTGTTACAAAAAAAAATGTAAAGTGTATGAACATAAACCTTAAAATCTTTATAAACACGATAGCTACGATAACAAAGTAATACTACCTCCGTTCTTAATTATAAACACCTAAAAAAACTAGTGTTCTAAAAAGTTCCTAATTTAGGAAATTTCTTTTTATAAGTTCCTAATTTAGGAAATTAAGACATTTATTATATTTTTTTCTTTTTACTCCTAATTAATGAAGATAGAGGAGCTTGATTTTTAAATGAAAATAAGTTTTAAATAGGGATAAAATTAGAGATTTATAATAACTTTTTAAAATATCAATACATTTTTTAGATGTTAACATTTTTCTTAAGGTTAAAATACATATTTGGTCCTTTATGTTTTGTCGAAGTCCTATTTTGGTCCTTTATGTTTATTTTGTCTCAATTTGGTCCCTTACGTTTGTTTTTTGGACCAACGTTAGACTTTTCTTTAAATTTGTTAGTCCAGTTAACCGAACTGCATACGTGGCACATACATGACATTAACGGCGTTAGTTGTCATCCCTTTTAGACTAAAACGACACCTTATTGAATTTTTTTCTTATGCGTATGCAGTTGTGTTAACTTAGAATAACGGATGCACGCTTAGAAAAAAATTCAATACGGTGTCATTTTAGTTTGGAAAGGAATGACAACTAACCCCATGAATTCCATATAAGTGCCACGTATGCATTTTTGTTAATTTAGACTAACAAATTCAAAGAAGTGTGTAATGTTGGTCAAAAAACAAACGTAAAGGACCAAATTGAGACAAAATAAACTTAAAGGATCAAAATAGGATTTCGACCAAACATAAAGAACCAAATGTATATTTTAGCCTTTTTCTTAACATGTGAGATATTTTTTTTGGAGCGGGAGTACTTAAATAAAAGGGTAAATTGCGATAAGTCCCCTTGAGGTTTGGAGAAATTGCACCCAACCCCAAACTTCATCAAATTAACACTCAATCTTATTTTGGTCAGTTAACTAACATTTTTAACCCGTCAATCTATCACATAAGTATTAAAAATAATTTTTAATATTAATGGAGGATCCAGAACATGCATATGTGACAAACTGACATGACATAAACGTTAGCGGTATAGCAGTTAACTAATGTTTTTGCCTCGCCAATTTGCTACATTAACCCTAAAAATAGTTTTTAAAGTTAACAAATGGACATCTTTGTAGATGTAACAGATTGGAACGACAGAAACATTAAATAAGTCAACAATCAACAGTTAACGGTTAAAGAAATAAGATAGAGTGCTAATTTTAGTGAAATTTAGGGTGCAGTACAATTTTCTCAAATCCCAAGAAAAGTAATTGCAATTTACCCTGAATAAAATTTAGAACTTAAATGACTCGCGCCTCTTCTATATAAAGGAAACTGGAGAATCTGGAAATTAAAATTTCTTCCCTTTTCATTCATTTTTAAATTCATTTTAGTTTAATTTTAACAGAAGGTTCAAAGGGAGAACAGATACTCACAGTGAACACGGCGAAAGGTTGAGACGGAGATGATGGTTGATGCGAAATTTGCATCGTTGCTGGAGAATTTGAAGTTACAGGATCCATGGCTTCCTCCAAACACATGGGAATCGATCCCTTGTGAAAGTGGACTTCGCTCTCGCTCTAAATCAAACCAACCCCTCTCTCACCTCTCCACTCTCTCTGTATGTTCCTCTCCCTTCCAAACCTTTCGTTCACATTTCGAGTTGCATCTTTTTCCACATTTCATTTACTTTCCCTGCAATGCATTTCACCAACTTCACTAACCTAAGCACTTTCAACTTACTTCCTTTACTATTCTGTCAACCTTTTCTTTTCTGTGACTATGTATCGCTACATTTATGATTAGTTTTACTCTGGATTGACGTCTTCCATACCTAATTGTATGTTGTTTTGATAATTCGAAATTTGGCATTAGGAATCAAGTTTGGTGAGGTTGGCGATGAATGCTACGCAAGGTGTAAAATCGTCCCTTATTATTGTTCAAAAGCTTTCCTCCATCCTTTGTTCTGATCCTGCTGACAGGACTTTCCTCCAGATTCCGAATCTCTGGAATCGAGCTTCAAGCACTCATTCGTTGGGGAATATACTTAAATCTATAGGTTGCACAGGGTCTCTAGTTTTTCTTCTCCATGAATTTGTAGATTATTTTACAAATATGAATGGGGACAGCAGTTCTGGACCGAGTGGTGATAATTCGGATGCCTGCAGAAGACAAGTTCGTCAAGAGGATAGAGTGAGAGAGGAAGAGTTCCCTCCCTTTAGTCTTGTTAATCAAGCCTTCACTGTTGCTGTGGGAAAAGTCTTGGAAGGTTACATCTGTGGATTGGACACAATTCATGCAGCTGCAGTTTTAAGGCGTTCGTCAAAAGATGTTGATTTGCCTGCGGCTGGATGTTTGAAGACTGTAGTGCATTCTGAAATTACACTGCTTGAATATTACCTGCATACAAAAGAACTATGGACACAGGTTGAAGCCCTTGCAAGCATATGTAACCTGCAAAAGTGGGCTCCTTGCTTTTCAGATACTGCTTTTGAGGATCTGATTACTGAAGCAACTTCTGAATTTTCTAACTTCTACAGAGGGGGGAATCTATTAACATTTTTGTATGCACAGTTACAGGTCAACTTATTTGAATGCGAACCTTTCTCTTTTGTTCTCTATCATTGTATGCTTTGAATGCTTTTCTGAAAAGAAGAAAACAAAAATTAATGAAGGAAAAAATCAACTATAAAGAATCAGTATTCAGTTAGGTTTTATAATAGAAACTGGCATAAAAGGGAAGGCAGGAAAATTATTGGCTTTTCTTCTGTACTTTTGTCTTTGTAAATGTTAAAGGAACATCAGGCAGGTGGATTCTTTGAATTGTCACTCAGTTGTTTTTTCTTTTTGGATGCTTCCTTTCCAAATTGAGAAAACTGGGGGGGGGGGGGGGGGGGGGAAGGGGGGTGGATATTTTACATCTTGAGATCCGTAAAAGATGCTGCCTGGAGCTTTTTCTAATCTATTCAGATTTCTGAAATTTAGGTTGCCGATCCTGCTCACTGCACTCTGCTCAAGTTTCTCTTTCTTCAAACGTTTGAACCATATTGTGGGTTCATTAGATCATGGATTTTCAAAGCAGAAATCCATGATCCATACAAGGAGTTTGTTGTAGAAAATATGGAGTGTTTACCTCCTAAGTCACATAATGCTGACTTCCCATTGTCAAGTATCAGGGTAACTCTTCTGTGCATAGGCAAATTTTTATGTTTCATAACTTTGTATTGCGTTGTTTTATTGATTTTCATGATGAGGACTTGCTAACACCAGGTGCGAGATGGAGTTCCTGTTCCTGGATTTCTCAAAGACTTCTTGGTTCCACTTGTTAGAGCTGGTCAGCAGCTTCAAGTACTGCTGAAATTGCTTGAACTGTGCATTCACTTTGCTGCTGCGGAGCATAGTTCTGGTGACTTTCTACCCTGCTGGAGTGGCTTCTCTAGCAGTAGTTTATCTTATTCTTCTCCATTGACTTTCAGCAAAGATACTATAGAAGCTATTGTGCTTGCAAGAGAATGTTACTATAAAAGGATGAATGAAAAAATTGAAAGCCTTTTGAGAAGCTTAGAAGTTAGATATCAGCAGGTAATCATACTGCATAGTTTTGGTTCCACGTACAAGTGCACTTTTTCACTTTCAACTATTTAGCAGTAACAAAATTAATTTGTTTGCAAGAGAGAAAAGAGGGGTAACAAGGCCAGATATTTAAGATGCTCTCTTGAAATTACCAATGAAAAGCCATGAATGCAAAAAGAAATACAGGGAAGGGAAAGAATTTCTTTCAAACCCTGTGAAGAAACCCACTTACAACAGACTTTAGAATGCCATAAGAGAAAAGATCTTTGATTATTTTCTGACCAAAGCATCAAATTATTGCTTAAAATCACACTTCTGCTGCGATCTTGCCATTCTTGTTTCATATAAAATATCCTTAAAGCTTTCTGCTTCAATTACGTGAGAGATATACCTTCACCTAATGCTTTGGAAGAGAATTGATCCTTGGCAAAGTATCAGTCTTTATGACCAAGTCATCAGAAATTCAATTTTTGCTGCCATAATTCTTGTACATAAAATTTGAATTTCAGAACACATGAAAAGAACTCTTGCATGGGGGGATGGATTAGAAATTTAATAAACCCATTCATGAATCCTTCATCTAGTAGCTATAGCTTGAGCTTTTAGGAGAGTTGGTCCTTGACATTATGTTAATAGTTTTCACTGTACAAAATGTTTTAATCAAAACTTTTGAATCTTTGGATCAGATGTGGTATTTTTCTAATGCATTAACTTTAAGAACAACTATTTTAATTTCAAACATATATTTGCATTGCAGATTGCCTGTTAATTATAAATACAATGTCTAAAATTGAAGTATTAAAAGATGCCATTGCATTGGCCATTATGGGTAGTTTTCCAGTTGTAAACAATTCGTGGATTCATGCATTAAAAGACTAGTTTCCTTGTTCTGATTAGGTGCTTTTTCCTTTCTTTCCTCCCCTCCCCTTTCTTATGCGTGAAGATTTTCCTTTTGCAGGTTGCTATGCATGCTTCAGTTCGTTCTTTTGAAAACAGTGAAGGTACTCTAGACAAACTAGGCCAGCTCATGTCAGATGAAGATTTCACCATTCATCCAACAGAAGATATGAGAAGTCCAAACATGTAATCTCTTAATTCCCCCCCGAGAATGTACTGAAGTAACATTTTCACTTATTTGCAGCTTCACATCCTTTTTATCCTCACAACTTTGTTTCCCTTTTTATTACACTGATGTTTTATGGAAATTCTCAGGAATACTGATAATTTGGGCTCTGATGTCTCAAGTGCAGTAGATGAGTCCTCGTTGCTGGAAGATATGAATGATCCATCTGAATGTTCATCCTTAAACGGCTCTGAGGAACATTTGGAGTCTAATCAGCTTAGCGGCTGGCCTTATCCAATAGTTGGGCAAGAAAATCATTTATCTGCTTTAAGCTTCTTGAAGAGTACTACCTTAAATAGTTCAGCACAAAATTTCTGTTATCATGATAAGTCAGGCACTAGTTTTCATGGGATCTATGATAAAATGGATGACGTTGATCATTTGGTGAAGTCCTTCTATGAGGAAATGACATCAAGTCAAATGTTTAATCCTCTAAATCCAGGGAATTCAAGCTGCTCTTGTAAATTCAGTTTTGAATGTAGAGAGAGTTTGACTGACAGTTATTCAACAATGGGTCACATGTTGCAAAATTCATTTGATAATGATCGAACTGTTGAGCAAAAGGTGACTGAAAAGCACCTGGGATCCCTGAGATATTTCAGTAGTGATACTTTGAGTGAGGATCACCCTGTTAATAATATGCTTGCTTCAAATTTGTATGCTTTTCAACCACAAAATGTTGGCCATCAATGTAATATTCCTAGCATTAATCCCCTTAGTATGAACCTAATGTTGACAAGAAATGCGTTGCTCCACCGAATGGGTATTAATGGGGAAAAATACAAAGCAGATCATGAACAACCTTTGCCGTACTTTGACTTTTCTACTGTAGAGGACCCTTGTAAGGTTTATATGGACAAGTTGCCCATCAACTCTAGATGTAGAACTGTATCTTCATTACCACCTGATATTAATGCTTCAACTTATGGTAATATGAATAATGAATTTGGAGAAATTGGCCATGGTAAAGAGAGTATTTTGGTTGAGGTTCCCAAATATTGTTTTGATGCTTCACTGGACTTGATGGACCAAAAAAATGATGCCTTAACAGTTGAATCTGGTGGGAGCACCTGGGAAAGATTGCTGGGTAGTATTAGGAAAACTGTCAATTATGATGCTACTCCAAAGCAGAGTCTGTTATCAACATTTGAGATACCACTTGATATTATAATTGACAAGTGCTTACTGCAGGAAATCATGCTTCAGTATCCTTATCTAAATGATTGTTCTGATAGACTCATTAATCATTTTAAGTATGGTACTTTGTATTTCACTTCTTCATTGCTTCTATTTCTCTTCATCATACGCAGATTCAACTACTACGAGTTTACCATGCATACCATTTCAATGATGAATTTTAATTCTGCTCCTTTCAGTTTCATCATTGTATTCGACTATTTGTCAACTTTATCATTTTCTGTCAATGGGTCAACACTCAACACAACCTCAATCAGCATATGCCAAACTTCGGGAAGGCAAAGGAGTTATAAAGGATTTTGACTGTCTTGATGATGGGACCTGTTGGAATGGGTGGCAAAATTATATGATCAAAAGTTAAAAACAATAAGGAAGATGTGAATGTAAATAATTGGTTTGAATACTTTAAAATGTGAGAGTGCTTGGTAATATTAGGTTCCAATATTTCATCAACAGTAACAATCAGACCCTGTTCCATTAAGTGGCCCGAGCTACATGGGTCAATTGATGCAATTTAGAATTTATGCTCAAAGTAAATAATGTACTTTATGTATTATTATCCTACAAAGGTGTAAGTTATGCAGTAAGTCTATATACATGTGATTTGTTGAGGATAATTTATTGGCCATTAAGAGTTTTATTTGTGAAAGTTGACAGATGAAACAATTTGTAATGAATATTATATTATTTATTGAATACAGAGAAGAGTAAGAAGAGGAACTAGGGATTTAGAAAACTGATTCTGATATATTTTCTAGACAAATGTTCTAAGTACAACAAACATCTATTTATAGAAACTAAGCTAGGCTAGACTAAGTAACTAACTGTAGCCGTCATTATCAATGCCTAACCAACTGTAACTAACTTGTATATATCTAATATACATCCAACCTATATCTAATACTATCAGTTATTGTAATTTGAGATGGTGATGGACGATAGATTCAGTTGTGATTTGACTACATGATGAATTAATTTCAAATCTTAAGTGGCATTCATGTAAGTCCTTTTGTTTTTCAAATGCAAGTTTGCTGGATTCCTCTAATTGACACTTGCAATGAGTAGAGATTTTCAGATGATAGATTTCAGAATTTTCTGGTATTTTTCTTTCATTTTTATCTTATTCCACAATTGAAATGAGTAGAGATGTTCAATATGTTGTGTCTGGCAATTTCGTCTATTAGTTTTGCTTGTCCTTAAAGACTTTAGATACAATTATGTCAGCAAGCTAACAATCAACGTTCTTGAGGAAGCATTTAAGTTGCAAGAGCATCTTTTGGCACTACGGCGGTACCATTTTATGGAGTTAGCAGATTGGGCAGATTTATTTATTCTGTCTCTTTGGCATCATGTATTCGTTAATTCTGATTCTCAGTGACTTGTATAATATTTTGTTGTCCAGTTCTGAGTTCTGAACTAGTCTATAATACTGCAGAGTTTCTAATTCTTTGTTTTACTTGAAATCACAGAAGTGGTATGTTACAGAAGCAAGTGAGAGACTTTCAGAAATTCAAGGTCTGCTTGAGTTGTCTATTCAGAAGTCTTCTTGTGAGCAAGACACTAACAAGGATAGGTTATTTGTGTACATGAAAGGACTTGGGAAACTGCCTCTTTCTGCATCTGCTATTGGTACATCCATACTACTAAAGAAAGGGGTTTCCCTATTTGGTACCAAAATTTACTTTTCCGAATGGCCCGGTGTTTTGTTTTTACTACAATGAAAAGAAAGGACAAAATAATCATTTCAAACAAAAATGGGCTACTCATATAATTGAACAGAAGTGGATTTTCTGTTTACATGTGGGTGTCTCTTCTAATATATATTACTATACTGGCTTCCTGTTTAAATAACAAGCACCACAATGATAATGAATTACGAACAACAATTTTGATTACTTGTTTTTAATTTTTGTTATCATCATGATTATTGTTATTTTATACTTTTTAGTTTCACTTCAAGTTAGATAGGATTTTTCACCCCTCAATTCTCCTCTCATTGGTGGTGACGGAATGGAACATAAAATTATACATCTGATAATGAATTTGCAAATAATTGCAGGAGTCCGTTCTTTTGATTTCTTAGGACTGGGTTACCATGTGGATTGGCCGCTCAGTATTGTTTTGACACCTGCTGCATTAAAAATATATGCTGATATATTCAGCTTTTTGATACAAGTGAAGCTTGCCATTTTTTCGTTAACTGATGTATGGTGCTCATTGAAGGTGTGACCTTTTGCAATGTTTTCCTTTTCTTGGTGTTTAATATTATATATCTGACTTTATTTATCTTATACCTTGCTCTTGCAAATATATTTTAGTCAATTTCTGTCTATAAGTACATAATGGATAGGATGACACATTGAAAGTAGATGTTAGAATTAGAAATTACACACCAAAGTTTTACCTTAATGAATTAGTAAAATAAAATAACATAGTTGGATGATTGGAACACCAATGTCATAATTTCCAAGCATGAGCTTTCAGTAATTTTAACCACTTCTTTTTGCTGTGTGGTAAGCATCCTCTTACCTAAGTTTTATCTCATAAAATCCGGTAGAATGCGATCCGTTGCAATGAATCTGTTTTCTGGTTCTATTTCTAGTACAACTTCTATATCCAAATAGTTTTCTAAACTTGAAATATATGTTCATAAGTAATACTGTCTCAACTTTTCTAAACTGGAAATATTTGTATCAAGAACTATATTTTTGTAAATTCCCCGAGTATATATTTTTTCATGTCTCTTTCTACTTCATCACAGTTAATTTTTGTTATGATGTTTGAGAGTATGCAACTAAAGAGTTTGCACTTACATACTGAAGTATGTAGTCTGATATCCCAATTTTCTTCTGTTGCTTAGAGTTGCTCTTACATTCTGCATTTTTGAGGGAATATAATGGCTTTTGGTTGCGTAGTGGTACTTATTTTCTTTTAAAAAAATTGAACAGGATTTAGTCCATGCAACCAGTAAGGATCTCAAATCTGAACGGTACCAACGTGAGGCAGGGCATCTTAATATATTGATGAAGATGAGGTATATACTGAAAGCTGCTTTTTTTAATGTCTGGGTACTTTTTTCATGTTTGACTTCATAGGCCATCATCAGTGGTCCTGTTACTGTTCATGGATGAGAAGGAATTTGGAGGTTTGGACCATGTGGTCTGGTCGGGGACACTAACTTCCGGGACTGTTAATCAGCCTGGGAAATCTTACTAGAAATACAGCAGTTTATGAAATTTTTTCCATTAACTACAAATGGAAACTTAATGCTCATTACTCATTAGTTCAAGAAGGATCCTTGAATAAATTTTTAATACTGAAGATGAGCAACCTTTGCATGCATGTTTTTACATCTAAGCATCCTTTGTTCCATTTTTAATGACAGGCACCAGATCAGCCATTTTGTATCCACTTTGCAGCAGTATGTAGAGTCTCAATTATCTCATGTGTCATGGTGCAAGTTTCTTCATTCCCTTCAGCATAAGGTTTGAAGCCAATGCTTCTAATTCGCAAAGTTATTTATTTGGATATCATTCTGGGTGCATCTTTTTTCTTCAAAGTATAATTTATTTGGATGTCATTCTAGGAGTATCTACTTTCAGTGCAAAATTAGTTGTTCAGTAACTTCTTGTTTATTGAATGATATTAATTTACTATGCTTGCTTAGTTGAAATGAAAATTCAGCCTTCTCTGTGTAACTTTTCCACATACACGTATATGGACTGTGCCCTTTTTGGGGGATTTTGTATTTCTAATTTTCATTGTGATAAATTGAATACTTGATATTAGACAATAGAATAAGAGAAAAGGGATGAAAACTTCCTGCACATCATACTTCAGGTTTCATTTGAATCACAGATCTCATTCCTAATTTACAGTGCTTGATGAAATTCATCAATAAGTGAAAGAGAGCATTGAATCCTTATCAATTCAATTCTAAAAACATTAAGAATATAGTTCTAATCCTATTAGGATCAGGTGTTTTAGCTTTCTGAAAGACACCAAGATAGAAAGTGAAAGAATTAACAAGAACGGATCTAGAAAAGGGGTATGATTGCTGCGGAGATCAGTACAAGAACAGCGCAAAATAGGGTAGAAAATCCCTCAAGATCACTAGCTCCTAACCCAGAACCTAAGCTCCTATTGACCTCTCAAATTTCAGAAATTTGCCCTCTCTACAACTCTTATTTTCCTTCCTAATATACCCTTCCTAAATATGCATATTCGGGTTTGTGCCCATTAGGCCACATTCCTATCACTTTCCTGCTGCTTCCGTACAGTATCTCCTGGTTAGATTTAGATTTTGGCAAAAAGGTTTTGGGCGATGAGCAATGTATGCTGTCCTTTGGTCCATTTGGTTTGAGAAGAATGCCTGCTTTTTTAAATTTTAAGGGTATCCTGCTGCCACAGAATATTTTATAGGAATGTGCCCTTGGCCTTTTGGTGGTATTCTGCTAATCTGATTCTTCAATGGAATTTCCTTCATAGAACTCTATTGAGAGATTGGGCTGTGCTTCTACATTTTTATACCTCTTTTTCCCTTACTTTTCTCTATCTGTTAATGAGGGTATTTATTCTCCTATTTTTTGTGTTCTAATTTTTTCCTTTATTCTTAAAAAAGAGTTTGTAGAAGCTGAAAATAAACCAAAAGTTGAACTTCCACCCCATAAGTAGTGTGAACTGTGAAGAACCAAATAACTCAACTATACAGGAGTGGTTTTTATCTCTGTCAAGTAGCTCATCCATTGAAATAAATACTGAAATCGTACTGTTTTTCATTATTTATGTGCCCTTTGACCTTACAATTCTTTGATTCCTGTGTTTGATGTATGCTTGTACGTTAATATTACTATAACGGGGCCCGCTGCTCAAGGCTGTCAAGCTGCTGCAGCTTAGGTTAATGACTTCATTTTTTTTTTGTTTGAAAGGTTAGGTTAATGACTTCATGATTATACTTAGCAGAACATAAGAGGAAATTTGGAAGTATTTTTTTATAATGTCAAATGCTTTTAAGATGTTTTGTTGGATCTCATACAAATCAACAAATTTTAGGGTTATCTCAGCATCTCCACTGAATACGAGGGGTTATACAAAGATGAGCTTAGAGCATGTTTGGAATTGGATGGGTTTCTCATGAAGTGCTTACAAGAGTATAATTTATCACATAAAAGACTAATTTCATAAGCTGTTTTTACATAACGTATTCTTCTACACCCACTTTCTCTTCCATCTCATTTCCATGTCATTTTTTTGCTATCTCTCTCTTCCTTTCCTATCACATCACTTCTTACATCTCATTTTCTCTCTATCCCTCTCTTCTTTTACCACTCGTAAACCCCAAATTGAGGTGTATGTATATCATTACTCATATAGCAAATAATACTCTTACAAGCACTTATTGAGAAACTCAGTCAAATGGGCTCTTAGTTGACCTAGACTACCATTGTTTTTTCTTCTGCCTCAATTGTCTATTTCATCGCTTTGTAGTTTATAATAACCTAGATGGATGGACCAGATCTGCATGACTTTGTGATTCAATTACTGTATCAATGTTATGGATATGCCTGCCGATCATGCAGGTGAAAGATATGATGGATCTTGAGTCAGTGCACGTGGAATATCTCGCTGATTCGTTATCCATGTAAGTTTACTTTTATTGGTTTCTTACAATTTATAAGGACAGTATTGGTAACCCAATTTATAGGGGCATTTATTTGGGGCATTGGTGTTTTGTATTTATGTAAGTATATGTTGCAGATGTTTCTTGTCTGATGAAACCAAGGCAGTAGGAAGCATCATTGAGAGCATTTTGCAATGTGCACTTGATTTCCGGTCTTGCCTTACAGTCGGTGCTTGGGACACTGGGAGTGATCAGGAAAATTTTTCAGGCAGACTTTCTAGAATCAACATATCCCAGGTAAACTATGCATCATTATGCATGACGTGTCTGATACACTAATGCTTTAGAAAATAAAATCTGATGGAAATATTATCCGTAAATTTTTCTTTGATATATTAACTGGCTTTGGACATAAAGAACTATTGTTCTTAACTGGCTTTGTTCGATCCATAAGAATGTCTACATATGGTGTACTTGAAATATAATTCGAGAGTGCCTTCTCAACGTTCTCATTAGTAGGGTGATGCCTAAAAAATCAAAGCGTTGCCAAAAGGCCTCTTGAAAACATCCACAAATTAATTATGAACACGAGGAAATGGAACATATTAGATATGTTCTTAAGTATTTAGAACATGTTAGATATATTGACCTGCTGTTTGAATTTATTTGCAGGTGCTTTCCATAAAGCAAAAATTTGATAGAAGTCTAAAAGAATTGCACAGTTGCTATATTATGGAACCTAAACATGGGAATTTTGGACTTTCTCGTTTCTGGGAGTATCTCAACTATAATGAATATTATTCACATCTCAGCAATGACATGGGGTACTATGCTGTCTGATATTTGCCTGCTGTGGTGATGAATGATGGCTCATTGAAGCAGCTGAGGGCTAGGGAATCAGCTATGCAGGTCAACGATGGTGTAACTGGCTATTCTTGATTGGAATATGAAAGCATCCTCGCAAGCTAAGAATACGTATGGATCAAGTGTTCTCTGGGCTGCTTTGCCCTTTAATGGATGTTAGGAATGGCTTAATTTTATAATTGGAGGAGGGGGTAGGTGGCATTGGCCATTGTATATATGAGGTGTGTTTTTTTTTTAATTAACTTGTGAGTGATTTTATTTTTCCATGGATTTGCTGACGGTAATTGAGGTTGTGTATAGTATACGAGAATCGTAATGTTGACAAAATGTTACCATTTACATTGTAAAATGAAAGAAAAACTTCTGAGATGTAAATTTTGCTGTACTTAATATTTATTTAGTTTGGGTTGCCAAAAATATAGGCGTTAAGATATTTCATTTGTTTATTGATCTTCTAATTCTTTTCTACATAGATTTAACTCACATGTTTATAGCATGTTTGAAACAGGTTAATTAATTTTAAAAAATGGTTTATTTTTCATAAGTTCTAGTACATGACTTATCAATATAAATTAAACGGTTATTTTTAAAAAAATAAATTTATTTAAACATGCACATGCCATGATCATTAAAAAATATTATTAAACCAAATAGATTATATCAATACCGAATAATTTGTTAACCATTAAAGGATTGTGATCCTCTTGAGTTATTTGATGATTTTTTTATACTTTGGAAATAAAAATTACTTGATGATTAAGTATAATAGAAATACACACAAGAACTTTGTAAACATCCAATAGACTTTGAAAAACTTGGAACCACATTCAAGGGTCTTGTCGATTTCACTTTTGCCTTTGTCTTTATACACAATGCTTTCAAAACCTTGTGTACAATGCAAACTGTCATTCAGGTTGTTGATGCAAACCTTGTGTACAATGGCTTAGAAAATATTTGAATGTAGATTTGTTTGGGTTTTCAGTTCTTTGGGGTCAAGGAATTTAACAGGGCGACCTGATTCAAGGCGTGTTTGTTTTCAGGTTGCGCTCTCTTAACTGCTTTTGAAAACTCAAATCTCTTTTTACAATCCTCCAAAAGTGAAAGATGCTTCGTTTCGTCGAATGCTAACGAGTGCTTACTTGTTGGAACTAACACCCCCCCCCCCCGCCCCCTCTTTCAAAAACCTTGGCTCTTCTGTTAGATACAATAAAGTCATAACTACAAAATTAAATTCCAAGACAAATACTCCTTAAAATAAAAGAAACAGAGAAAACCAGGGTTTCTGGTAATAACTAGAGCAGGGAGAAGATTATACAATTCATTAAACAAAGACATGTTGCTTCCTTGCTTGAGAATGTAGAAGATCCATCTCAGTATGGCAGCGGAGGGTATATTCCTGAATAAAAATCTGATTAGAAAGTAGAAGCACGATGACAAAAAATAAAAAGAAAAAGGAAGAAGGTGGCAATTGAAGAGCAGACAAGCAGTAAGTAAAACAGACGAATTAGAAAGACTATTACCAGGAGGATAACCAGCAGGCGGTGGATGTGGAGGTGGTGGATAAACTGAAGGTGCATGGTATGAAGTAGGAGGAGGAGGGTATGATGATGGCGGATAGGGAGACGATGCAGGGTATGATGATGGTGGATATGCAGATGAAGGAGGGTGGTATGGTGTTGGATAGGGAGATGAATGTGAAGGATATGGAGATGAAGCAGGGTAAGTTGTGTGAGATGGTGGATAAGAATCTGCAGCTGCTTTTGCTGGGTAAGCAGGTACAGGTCCTGTTGGAGGGTAAGGAGGTGCAGAGTGCGGTGCTGGGTAGGAATAGGAAGTAACAGGCGCAGAATATAAAGGGACCGGAGGAGGAGTTGCTGTTGCGGCATACAATGGAGGAGCATGGCTTGAGCCTGGTTTCTGCAATGATCCCACATATTAAACAAAAGAGCTACTCCGAGAAATAAATCATCTAATCTAAATAAATAAGGAAAGTGTAGCTTACCTGGTGATTTGCATTTGGATAATGCAATATGAGCTTTACTTCACCAGCGTATCTGCGGAAGGGAAGGAATTTTCCTTATCAATTCACTATTTGATGTTACCGTGAACCAAACAAAGTACAACAATATTCATTGTTGGGTAGGGTAGGGACAAATGTAGGAAGGTCAAGTTGATAAAACAAGAGCAGAACCAAACATCATGAGTCATGACACAAAAATTGTAGTTCGAAATGGTGAAATTATATGGAACACTAAGTAATGTGTCGGTAAAGTAGAAAGAAAGTACTACTACTGGTAGGCATCTGTTTAAATTAGTAGTATGTTTAATAAGACAGGTTACCTGCCAGTTTTGGTTTGAAGTGGCCAAGCAGAGTCATCAAAACCTTGAGAAAGAACCTTGTGCAATTGAATCCTGAAGAAGGAAAATTACATTACTAAATGATCATGATCATCATCATCATCGAAGGTGAGGACTGAGGAGGGTATTGCTTACAACTTGTACTTACTTTCCGCTGCCGATAAAATCATCGAAGGTGAGGGTATTGCTGTTCCAAACGAGGACATTGAGCTCCCGAAGGCCTTCAATGAGGGGAAACACGAACTTCTCTTGAAAAACGGGATTTCGTCCACCGTCTGGAAGAGGTCAACGGTCAACGCGGAACGGAATGGAAAAGAAACAGGAAGGGAAGAGGGAATTGCAATAGATTTAGGTTTACCTGTGCAGGTTCTGGTTCGAAACTTGGAGTTGGCATATTCGAGACAAACGTAGGGATCTTGCCTTGAAATCCATTCAGTGTCTTTCAACTTGGAGCACGACACCACTGCATTTTACAGAATTCATTCAATTCAAATCAAAGGGAACGAAGCTATCTATTAATCTATTTGCTTACCAGTAACTTCAAGCGGTTGCCCCTGTATGCCGTTTATCGTCATCGACATGGATATCAGGATGGAGAAGAAGAAGCCCCAAGACCAAGATGTATGTATTCTATTCTGACTAAAATTGGAATTGGAATTGGAATTGACCCTAAAACACCACCAAACGCCTATTCTTCTCAATTCTATATATTATACTATTATATTAGATATTAATATTATATATTATTGCATTTATAGACGGAAGATGTTGTAATACGTACGAAGAATCCTTGGCACCTTCATTCATTGAATATTTATCTCATCACGCGCATTTTTCATTTGCCTCTTCAAACTCTCTTCAAACCCTATCCAATGGAAAGGTACTTATGTTAGTTTTTATTTTTTATTTTATTATATTCTGTTGGGTCGTGTACACATCACTTTATCAATTTAAGTATTCAAGATACTTTAATAATAGTTCTTAAATAAGCACTTCAGATTGGTCTCGTGTATACCCACAAATTAACTATCTCATATTTATTTTTTTATTTTTAATACAAATCTTTTTGTAAAAAAAAAAATTAATACAAATTAACTGCCTATGTTCAATTTTTTTGTAGAAAAAAAATTCATCATTCACCCACCCCTTTCAAATTCATCACATGCATCCATCACTGCATTTGATTTTAAATTCATAAATCATCATCATCATCATCCATCATGTGCATCCAACGGTCCACAACATTTGATTTCAAATTCATAAACAAATCTGAGCCACTGATCTAATAAGACCCACCTCTTTCACTACACCATATCATTCACTCACCACTCTCTCTCTGAGCCACACATTCACTCACCACTCTCTCTATTCAAAAAATCCCCAAAACTCTTCTTCTTCTCCACCAAAGCTCTCTTTCTCGTTCATCTTCTCCTACACGCAGCTACCCTCTCATCTTCTCCGCGCGCCGCTGCCCGCTCATCTTCTCCGCCACGCCACAGATCCGTTCATCTTCTCCGCCACGCCGCATATTTGTTCTTCTCCACCACGCCGCTAACCCCTTCTTCTTCTCCACGCCGTCATCACCACCACAAATCTCCCTCTCCACTTCACTTATCCGTCACACCGCCACCACAACAACTCTCCTCTTCACTTCTTCGCCACCACGCCGCCACCACCACAGATCTCCCTCTCCACTTCAAAGATTCAACCTTTCTTTTTCTCCGGTTCAAACATGAAATTTCTGTAATTTTTTCGTTTTTATTTTTGAAATTTCTGTGATTTTCTGTAAATTTCTGTTTCTGTTCTGTATAATTTGTGTTATAATTTTTGTTGGAATCTGTTGTTGATTTTCTGGTTGGTAGTTTTTCCATTTCCATCTTCTCTCTCCTTTCATTTGGCGCTAAATTCTGTGGTTTTTTGTCCCACTCTTCTATTAGAACTAGGTGCTTAAATTAGCAACCTTGGTTAGAACTCATGTCCAGGTCAGCAAGCAAACTCCAATGGGACATGAGTTTTTAACTAGGTGCTTAAAATCTTAGAACCCTCATAAGAACTACTATTGGAGATGGTCTAATGATGATGGATCGGTCATCGGGTCAATTTCATAAACGCTTTGAGTTTTGTTAACCATTGCCTTTAGGATAATATATAAGCAATCTATAAATAAAAATTAATTGTTAAAAGTATAACATTTAATGTTATAAATGCATTTTTAATAATTATGATTTTCATTATTAATTTTTATTTATGAGTTATTTAATGATTAACAAAACTCATATAATTATATGAAAAATGCTAACAAGTGCCTTTAGGGCACTTTTTAAGGAGTTAAGTATATAAAAATATTATTGGAATGTGTAATTTTTTATATTTTTGAGACACGAAATAATGTGCACTTATGATTAATTTTTCTATTCTAGTAACCTTAAAAAGTACCCTAATGGCACTTGTTAGCAAGACCCTAATTATATAAATATGTATTCCCTCCGTTCTGAAATATTTGTTGCTTTAGGAGATTTCACATTGACTGAGAAGAATAATTACTTTCTATAGAATCTAACAAAAAATGCATAACCAAACTAAATTAATCATTAACTTTGAGGTTTATTGGTTATAAAAAATAATAAAAGTGAAAAAAATCAATAAATATAACATTGGTAATGTAAATGTGATAAATATTTTAGAATAAATTTTTGAGTAAAGTGACTAATATTTGTTTCTAGCACCAAAAATGAAAAACCAAGCTTCAGTCCTCATTTGCATAAATGATAAAAACACAAGTTTGAAACCATGTTTTTTTTTTATCGGCCAAACACACACCCAGTTTGAAACCATGTTTATTATAGTTTATTTTGGAAACTAATTAATTTTTATATTAAAATTAAAAAATTAAGTTGTTTTTTCGTGCTTTTATAAAAAAAAAACAGCAAATGATTAGATTTTTGTTTCTTTTAAAAGTTAATTTGAATTACTTCTCAAAATAATCAATATTCATAAAAGAGAAGATTAAAAAAATAATTTTTATAATTAAAACCAAATAAAAATAGCTACACGTTTGTTGTTGCTGACAAATAATTGATTTTAACGTGGGTAGAGAATTATTATTTTTTAATTGATTAAAATGAAAATCAAACTCTGTTTATGTTTAGAGCCTGCTTGTTATTGCATAAAAATAATTAATTCTGAAGGTGAGTAAAAAATCGATTATGATAAAAATCAGAAACTATTTATATTTGGTTAAAATGAGAAGAATCACTTTTTTAATTTTATCTCTTTTATACTATAATTTTGAGAAATAGTTCATAGTAGCTTCTTAAAAGAAGTTAAAATTGACAAACAAGCTCTTAGTAATAAGGATTAGAATCACTTTTTAGATCTTCTCGTATCTATTACAGTTAATTATTTTGAGAAGTAATTCAAAATAATTTTTTTAAAATAAAGTAAAAAATTAATTATTTATGCTCGTGTTTATTTTTAAAAACACTTAAAAACATCTATAAAACTTTTAAATTTGTTTTTTTATTTAAAAAAGTAATTATTTTGTAAACTAAACAATAACAAAACTCAATTCAAAAGATAATCAAATTTTTACCTACTTTTAAAATAAATTATTTTTAAGCAATAACAAGTATGTCTTAAAACAAAGATTAACAAAAAATATGAAAACCTCATAACAAAGCATTGACTTAAGTAACTATATGTGTACTGACACATAGTAAAGACACAGACTATAACCTAGAAAAGAACTGCAATTCAAATCTCGAAGAAAGCACCAATTAAAAAGATAAGTCTATTTATGCTTGAAAAATTAATCTTCTACGTTTATAATATAGTGGGAAGATATCTGGGTGAGAAACACAAAAAAATATAGCTCAAGTGGCGACTTAACACCCACTAGTTGGATCCTAACTCATGACATTGTCACCTTGTCCGGTGATACTAAAAATGCCTCTACTTACCACCATTTTCTTTACCAAAAAATGATTTAAGCTTTTACTTAATTGTTTAACACGATGTTTTGGATAAATATTATTTTATTGTAATTGCTATCCACATTAATAATTTTTAGATGACTTAAATTAAGAATAATATATCGTTTTAGTCTTTCACTTTGCAGTCACCATGCAGTTTAGTTCTTCACTTTTAAAAATGACTGATTTAGTCCCTCACTTTGTAGGCCGTCATGCAGTTTAGTGCTTACAGTTAACTCTCACTAACGGCGTGATGATGACGTGGCCCGTTAAATGCTTATGTGGCTGTTAAGTGACAATTAGGTATTCACGTAGGATTAAAACGACATCGTTTTGGTAGAGGCAAATCACGCACTTTAGTCTCTTATTTTGAAATTTAAATTTCATTCCCAAATCATTCAGTTTAGTCCCTAGATAAAAAGGAATGATTAAGTAAAAATCCTAAATTTACAAAGGAATTTACCTTATCATGCTCCATCTCCTCACCAAGCAGAGTCAAGTCCTTTGACGCCATGCAAAACAGTGTCAAGTCCCTGCACCGCCGTGCATAGCGGAGTCTGGTTGCGACGCCGTGCAAAGCAAAACCATCTTGTGCCGCCGTCTTCGTTTGTCGTTAAGGTACGACGTTCTCCTTTCTTCAATCGATGGCTGAGAGAGAGAAAGAAGAAGGAGGATTAGAATCCAAGGAATCAGAATCCAAGAAAACATCGAAGGTTCTAGATTAGAGTTCATGAAGAAAGAAGAAGGAGATGGAGAGTTGCTGAGAATGTTAGGGATTCAAGGTTAAGGATAAGAGAAATATTAAGGTTCCAGTCAAATAGGGACTAAACTAAATGATTTGGGAGTGAAATTTAAATTTCAAAACGAGGGACTAAAGTGCATGATTTGCCTCTACCAGAACCACGTCGTTTTAATCCTACGTGAATGTCTAACTGTCACTTAACAGTCACATAAGCATTTAACGGGCTATGTCTTCACACCGTTAGTGAGAGTTAACGGTAGAGACTAAACTGCATCACGGCCTACAAAGTGAGGGACTAAATCAGACATTTTTAAAAGTTGAAGACTAAACTGCATGATAACTACAAAGCGAGGGACTAAAACGGTATATTACTCCTTAAATTAAATATAAACTTCCTTCCTACAAAATTTGATTTGTCATTTTCGTACTTATAAAATATTTTGTTTAGTTTTGATTCTCATAGTTTTTTTAGTCACTTTTATCTCTATAAATGTTGTTTTTTTTTTCTTCATTACTAAATTTCTTGTGTTTTCTATTTTTCTTTAGAAAAGGACTAAAAACCAAACATGAAAAAATCACAATACAAAAATCAATCAAAATATTTTATTTTTAGGCTACAAATTAAATGAATTATACAAAATATTTAAAGAGAGTTACTTGATAAATGAGAACAGATATGGCTACAAATGTCTGCATCTCCAGCTCCAACACATGGCTGCGACCTTAGCTTGCCGACTCTGATTTTTCTTCGCATGACTACAAAACTGACAGTCCGATCCTCCTACTACTTTATTAGTTTATGGCTTTATGCATCACATTATTCCTTTTTTCCTTTCAATTTCACAATGGAAAACTTTTTTCTTGTCACTACTATTCATTTACCTTCTATTTATCATTTTACATTATCTTTTTATTTAATTTAATTTAGTCTTAAAAAAAAATATAAGCTCATTAGCTGGGCTGGTACGAGTGATAAATGAGTAATACGAGCACAGTGCGAATAAACTAAATAGTACTCTTTCACAATAGCACGTTACAAAATTGATGGCCAAGATAATAATGTGATTTTGACTTTTCACGCTGCAGGGTAGTGCTTTCTGAATCTTGAATCAAGGTAATAATCTGTTTCATGCATCGAATGCCTCTCAATTTTGAAGATCAATCAAATTCGTTCTCTCTCTCTTTTTGTTTTTTTGATAACTTAAGCCGTCGTCTGTTAATCTGTATGCCGCCATCTTCATATATATGTTGAATACTAGTATCCATTATTGAATTCTGTATGAAAATGTGTTTACATAGATTCGTCCAACATACACAACAATTAATCAATTGTATTAGTTGTTGTAATTAAGAGATGAATTACCTGAAATGAGAAGAAGGTTCATGTGTAGGTATGGTTCTTGTGTGTGTGAAGTAGAATGAATTGTGGCAGTGTCGTAGGTATATGCATGATGAGAAGAAGTGTCGGTGAGCAGAAACAATAATTAGGTTGTTCATCAGTATATATTAATATTGTTCCAATTGGGAAAAGTTACAAAATGATTTGGGGAAAATTGTCTTTACCAAGCTTAAGGTACAGTAAGCAGTGTCCCAGCAGCTAGCATAATTGACGGGATAGAGCAAATATCTGTGTATGTGTATGGTTGTAAATTGCGCACTAGTTTTGTTGGGTTTTTAGCATTATATTGCAATTGCAATAGGGATCGGATGGATCATATAGGAGTTGAGATTAAAGTTGAATTAAGTAAGAAGTTGAGGACCTACCACAAAGTATAAGCCTAGGAGGGAATCAAGAAAGAGACACGAATGTGTAGCACAAAATGTTCCCCTCCGAAAAAGATACTAGCTAGCGCAGCAGCAGAGCAACTTGACCAAGCCTGTGAACCTTGACTTTTCTTCTCCTCATCCCATGCTTACCTTACGGTACGGTTATTATTGTATTCTCTTCAAAGCTCATAACTATATATCATCATATAGCATTGGATGGATCGGAGTAATCAATTAAGTGTGTGTCGAGAGACAACAAACATGGGTACCAGTGCCACTTCCAATATCATGTGTCTCTCATTATTGTTATCTGCTTTCTTCTTTCTTCACTACCACTCATCATCATCATTTTTAGTTCTCGCCCACCAACCCCAAAGAGAAGCATTGGAAATTATCATAGGAGGTGGCGGCGGCGGTGGTTATTATGGCCCTGCTCCTTCTCCTTCTCCTTCTCCGCCACAACAAGATTGCCCCCCACCCCCTCCGCCTCCGGAACCTGAGTGTCCTCCACCTCCACCTCCTCCTCCTCCGGAACCCGAGTGTCCTCCACCTCCACCTCCACCTCCACCACCACCTCCACCTCCTAAACCCCCAGCGCCTATGATGAGCCGTTTGATGAAAGCTCGGAAAGTGCTTCTAAATTTCAAACTGAGAATTGATGACCCAAATGGATACACGAAAAATTGGAAGGAAGGCGTAGACACTTGTAAGTTCAATGGATTGGCGTGTGCGAGATATCCGAACAAAAATGAGCGAGCAGTAGCGGGACTAGACCTCAATCAAGCTGGAATCTCTGCCAAAAATAATAACAATAATCTTACACTGTCAGGGATCTTGGACAAGATACCGGAGCTGTCATTCTTCCACGTAAACTCCAACAACTTCACCGGTGGCATCCCAACCCAAATCAGCAGCTACCCTTATTTCTTCGAGCTAGACCTAAGCAACAACAAAATTGTTGGGGAGTTCCCAAAGGAAGTCCTTTCCTCCAAGCAATTGGTGTTCTTGGATCTCAGGTTCAACCATCTGTACGGCCCAATCCCACGGGAACTGTTTGGGTTAGACCTGGATGTGATTTTCATCAACAACAATTACTTCACTGGATATCTACCCGATAACTTTGGTTCCACACCGGCCAGGTACCTCACTTTCGCTAACAACAGACTCACCGGTCCAATCCCAAGAACCATCGGCAAAGCTTCCAAAACACTCACCGAAGTCCTTTTCTTAGGCAACCAATTCCAAGGCTGCCTGCCCTACGAAATAGGGTACCTCAATAAGGCCACCGTGTTTGACGTCAGCAAAAATTTGTTAACGGGTCCCATCCCACATTCATTTGCCTGCTTGAAAACCATTCGCTTCCTCAACTTGGAGCGTAACCAGTTTTACGGAACAGTTCCGGAGATGGTTTGTGACCTTCCTGGCCTCCGCAACCACGGCAACCTCTCCTTATCTTACAACTTCTTCACGCAGGTTGGACCCTCTTGCAGGGAGCTGATAAAGACAAACGTGCTGGACCTGACCAAAAATTGCATACTCGGCCTTCCCAATCAAAGATCAGTGAAAGAATGCAATGACTTTTTCTCAAAGGTAAAGCCCTGCCCCAATCCCAAGTATCTCAATTACATTCCTTGTAAGGGCTACTACCCCCACACCCACACTCACACTCACACTCCTCCGGCCCCGGTAACTTACAAATCCCTCAAACCTCATCGCTTGTGATCCATTTCTCATTATTGTCTTGTCTGTCGTCTACTAGTTAATTACTACTCATCTGCTACACCAGAACCCCATTAATGTATGCAACAATAATTCTACTATATATACACTATATAATATTATCTATTTATTTATTGCCATTATCATTGCGTTGCGTCAATACTTATATCTAAATAAACATGGCTAACCAACGTATACTCAAGCATCACTATAGGGAGTTTATTTGGGGATTAGTGGACAACGATGTTTAGAAATATAATAACGGTGTCAACAATCAATGCCACTAGTACTCTAGTACTAACTAGTTCTGGATAAAAGTCAACTCTACAAGAGTCTCGTCTCAATATATAATAAGATCAGTTGTGCAATACCTTAATTAACAGACCATGCTTAAACAAACTAGGAAGGTTCAGGTTCATCCAACAATCAAATTCCAACCACTCCAAACTAAATAAATGGTTTTCTTTATAAGATTGAATCATTTTTATAATTTTCAAACCAGCTTTGAATTAGGCTGTTTTGGCCTAAACTTCTTGGAAATAAAGGTGTTCATAACTAAGCCAAAACATTCTAAACCATCTAAATCAATCCAAAAAATCGAAAAAATCAAACAACTCAAAAATTAAAAAAACCGCATAATTTTATAAGTTTGGTTTGAATTACGGTTCCTTCTATCAAAACCGAACTAACTCAAACCAAACTTCAAAGTGTGTGTTTTTGCATTGGATTTTTGTTGAACGTGATTTTAATCTCCAAAATCAATTATGGAGAAAGCAAAGTAGGACTTGCTTTTGTGTTGAGTTGAAAAATTTACACTGGGTTTATACTTTTAACTTACTTTTGAGAGAAAAATTCCCAAACATAAATCACATTATTTTAAAATCAATTTCACACAAAATCAATTATATAAAATCACGTTGATACAAAATCAATTATACCAACACAAAACCAAACACACACATAGAGTAACATAGATTTATAATTTTTTTCTATATTATTTATCTTTCTCATAAAAGATTAAATTATGTGTTCAAAATATTATTTTTATAGTTTAATTTTTCTTTCAAATATAGATATTATTTGAGTTTCCGTGTATATATATATATATATATATATATATATATATATATATATATATATATATATATATATATATATATATATATATATATATCTACGTTTTGTTATTAATATCTACTATATTTTATTATAAGAATATATTTTTAAAAACAGAACAAAAACCGAAAAACTGATTCAATTCAAACCGCAAAAGATTGGTTCACATATCATTTAGAAATAAAACCAATCGGATGATGAGATTACAAAACTGCAGAGATCGGATCGGATGATTTTTTCATTCAAAACCGAATCAATCCACACCGCGAACACCCCTACTTCGAACCGGTTTTGCATCGTTTTTATTTTATACAAAAAGAATCTCGGTTCAAATCGGTTTTGAACCGACCCAAACCTAAACCGTTTTTATTTTTCTTAACCGGTTTGGAACCGATTTTTAAATTTGGTTATAGTTTGGTTTCTAATCAAATGGTTCACCTTTTAAATGATGTGATTAGGTTTGATTATCAATTTGATATAGTTCTTTTGGTTTTTCTAAACCGCCCTAAAACAAACCATATAATCAAAATAAGTTTCTACTTTGACCATAAAAGAAAAAGACATCCTTATTCAACGTCCTAAAAAAGTTAATGCATAGCAGAACAAAATTATTAAGAGCATATAATCATAATTTTGGATGTCAGATTTGATCCCGGCCTTTACATTGTGTTGTAGTATTGCAATGCTTGATCTATTTAGTATTTACATTGCATTAGAGTTTTAGAAAGCTTGCAATAGATCAGATGTCTTCCTCTCTTTACAATAGATCAGGGCTGGTTGCTGACTAGCTGGTGGTTCCTCAGATCATACTCCTACATTTACAAGTACTACCCGCCAAATTAAACTACTTTTTCCAATGCCTTCATTTTGATCACTGCCGGCAAATACTCATAATATATTGTAGACTTTCAAAAATGAAAGACGAAGGTGCCTTAGCCAACATTGCAGTTCATTAATCTAGCGAATTTCATTCAACTTTAACAGTTCCAATTTTGAACAAATCAATACAACAGAATCAGATTTATTTATTCAATAGAACTAATTAATTAAGATCATAAACTTGGGGGTTTCACACTAAAAAGGTGTCATGCACGCTCAAAACACTTAGTATGACTATAGCAAATTGATAGATCAATATGTAAGAAGGATTGCATTCAAACTAGATTAAAAGATAAATTATCTTTATTCCAAGACAGATAGAGGTAGGATTTAACACTAATATAATGCTAGCTCCATTATGCAGTCTAGTGTAACTGTTTAAGGCTTGTGATAAGATCGGAGGGTATGTATCAAAGTGGTGAGGTTGGAGTAAGATGATCCTCCGTCTTCCACAGCAGCTCTTGCCATATGCGCCAGTTTTTGTGCTCTGTTTCTCATAACCTCTGCTTCTCCCCCTTCCATGACACCCTTCACTGCCTTCTCAACCGCGTCGCTGCTAATGCTATCTCCCACCGCACTTGACCATTTCTGAACACCAACTGGTACACCAATCCCAAGTATCTCCGTTATCAGCTTTTCATTGTAAAATTGGTCTGCAAACGCCGGCCAAGTCACCATAGGCACCCCTGCAGACACTGCTTCTAGGGTTGAATTCCATCCGCAGTGTGTCACAAATCCTCCAACAGCTTCGTGCTCTAAAATCAACACTTGCGGTGCCCAACCCCTTATTATTATCCCCCTTCCTTCCATTCTTTTTTCAAACCCTTCCGGCACCACCCATTCTTCTTTCACAACCCAGATGAATTGTTGCCCTGAAGCCTCAAGTCCTTCTGCTATTTCTCTCAGCTGAGTTTCACTCAAGTTTGCTACGCTTCCGAAGCAAACATACACCACCGTATTGGGTTTCTTGGAGTCAAGCCACTTCAAAACCTCTTGTTCATCTATTGAAGCCTGCTTTCCTCTATTACCTTTGTCTTCTCTATCGCTGCTGCATCTAGAAAGTGGACCTATGAGCCACGCTTTTATCCCCAGCACGTCCGTGTAACGATCTGCATAGGCCTGCTCCAGTTCATGAAAGCTGTTAACAACCACTCCAAAGCTAGTGACCTCAGACTCATGGATCTCCTTAAACCATCTTGTCCAGAAAGTTTCCACGTCGCTTTTGGCAGAATCGGGCAAAGCCATCTTTGTCATTTTAACGTCACCGGGGGGAAGGCGAGGAATAACAAAGGGCTCCGAATCAGAAGAAACAGTCTTGTGAGGCTCATAGAGGCGCACGCATTCAGAAGCACAGAGAGCAAATGCACCGGTGCCGTGAAACACAAGTCTGGGGATATTGAATTTAGCAGCAGAGCGAGTTGCCCAAGGGAAGAAAGCACTGGCAATGAGGCAATCTGGTTGGTCTTGAAGGAGGAGGTGTTCAAAGGGGTGTTGAAGCATGGTGGTTGCCTTGAAGAATGCAGGAATCATGGCTGGAGTGGGGACTAACTCTGGGTTTTCGCATCCCTCCGGTAAGCCAACCTCTGCACATGGGAATTTGATGATTCTGATTTGAATATCTGATGAAGAGGAAGAGGTTTTTCCTAATGTCCTAGAAATAGTAGGGGCGTTGACAGGGGTGGTAACTATGGTTGCACGCACTCCTCTGCCGCTAAATAGTCTCGCCATGTCTCCCATTGGGATCATGTGCCCATGACCCGGGAACGGAAAAAACACAATCTGCACTTTCTTCTCATCCTCATGTTCATCACTATCCATATTCCTCTTATAACAATCTCAATTGTGCTAGCGCTTTATATATTCTTTTGTTCAAATGGAAACAAACACCCTTACTCTTTGCTTTTCACAAACACTGCACTGCGGCTATATATACAAACTCTCCTACACTTATTAATTAATGCTCAATGCTCATATTATAAACATAAACAAAGAAATTTAATGATAACATAGTGATGTTAAAATTAAAGAATGCTACTTGAGTCCTAGTAGTATGGTTGTCGTTCTTAAGTTACTCCATGTCTGTGACTACTCAATTGCTTTGTAGAGACAGAGTTGGTATGGAAAAAAGACTCTTTAATTTCATTCCAAAATGCTGCAAACAAAAATAACTAGTCCATATAACTAACTACTCTTGCATATGTTGAATGCATGACATATTTAGGCACGGCAATAAATCTAAGCCCGCGGATAACTAGGGACCGTAACTAGGCAAGCTAAGGGCATTTTCGGATTCATAGATAAAATATACGGCCTTGAAATATGTAAACTCAACCTCTGTTGGGGCTCGGAAACCCACCAACATTATTTTTAAAAGATGAATAAATGTCTGGTTTAGATTAATAAAATTAATTATAAGTGCACAACATTGTTTATCTTAGAAATACAAAAAAAATTCTATAACTTTCAATACTCTTTTACTAAGTGCATTATGGATAATCCTCTTAATTTATCTAAAATAGGTTACTGAGGTTATTCTTATTTCAATGAAGAATTTAAATTTGGCTATTTGATCCATAAAAACTTTGAAGATATTTTTTAAAATTTACAAATATTCCCTTCCATCATTTTATAATTTTTATTTTCTATTAATAATATCAAATAATTATTAAAACATTGTTAATATAAGAATTTTAGGATGTATTCTTCCTTTTCCTCTAGGAACCTGTGACTTCACGAGAATTGAACTGTGCGTCCTCTTCCTTTGATCTCATCGAGCTCATGTTCTGCAATGTCATTTTTTTAAGCTTATGTATTTTTTAATCATCTATTGGTTTAACATATCTTCATCCTGACAAAAAAAAACACAACCATCTTATCTTCCTCATTTACCAGACGACTCATATTCTGCAATTTCATCTATCATCATCCTTCAGTTCTGATTTTCATTTTTCCATCCTTGAACATTAAGTGACTCAATAAATTGGAGAAAACATTATTAACAATTGATGAAATACGCACAATTTGGTAAAAACATAAAACCTAATTAATCAATTTGAAAAAAACGAAAATTAATCAACTTGCAGAAAAATCACACAAGAATAAACACAGAACAATAATGAAAATCGTTTGCCCCACTGCATCATCCCTGTGGTGTAACCGGATCGGTGGCGTAAACGGCGGCAGCGTCGGTAATCGTTCTCCTTTCAATCCAGTCATCGTTCTCCGCAGATCTGGTGAGGAGGAAGGGAGTAGCTTCAAGCTGTACTATGACGACGGTGACGGTACTGGTCTCCAACCGCTTCCGCCAGCTATGTTCGAGTTTCTGCTCCGGGATTCGATCGGTTGCTGGAGCAGTTTTCTCAGATGATCAACGGGTTTGGGAGGGTGGAGAATCTGCTGGCGTCGAAGGCGGCGATAGAATTGTTGCCGACGCTTGAGATCAAGGAGGCGCAGGTAGGAATGGAAACGCACCGTGCAGTGCGTAAAGAAGCGTTCGAGCTAGGTTCAGAGGCGCGTGAGATGCCTTGTAAGCACCTTTACCATTCTGATTTCATTCTGCCATGGTATTCGATGCGAAACTCTTGCTCTGTGTGCCACCACGAGTTGCCGTCAGATCAAAACCCTTCGGAGAACAGAATCACCAGTCAGATCGATGAAGAAGTGAATTTCCTAATTTGTGCGTCTTTCAAAAACCAAAACTAAAGGATGATGGATGATGGAGGGAGACAGCGAAATTCCAGAACAAGAATGAAGATGGTTCTTTTTTTGGTCAGGATGAAGATGGTTCTTTTTCTGGGACGTGAGGTTATCATCCAATATAAAAATAATAATAATAATAAAATAAAAAACCAAATATTTGCAATTTTCAAAAATATGCTCAAACTGAGGGATCAAATAGCAAAATTAATTCTTTTTTTATTAAAACAGGTTCAACTTATTATTTAAGGTAAATTAAGAGGATCATCATATGGTCCCCTTGGAAAAGAGAACTACCCTGTAATGCACCATTTTATTATATTTAGTTTCTTAAAAAGTGTCCTGAAGACATTATTTAACACTTTTTAAAGAACAATTTAGTAACACATTTTAGATAAATTAAATATAAAGACTAAAATAAAAAAGACAAACTAAACATTTTTATTCACATAATAAAAAAATAAGCATTAGAATAAATTTTTAATTTTATTAAGTTGAATATCATTATGAATAATAGCATTAGTATTGTTGTTAATAATATTATTAAAAACACATGTTTTATCAAAAAATAATAATTTACTTCTTAAGATTATTATTTTTAATCTCATTATTGTTTAACAGTTTTCATGCATTATGTGAACAAAAATGTTTAATATGACTAAAAGTATATTAATGAACTTTTTAAGAAAATATTGTATGGGGTTTGGTATGGAAAATATATTTTCATTCCTAGAAAACTCACTTAAAATTATAATTTGTTCATATTTAATAATTTATTTAATTAAGTGACTTATTTTGAAAATGTTTTTTCATTCTCACTTTAAAAGGTGAATATCACTTGTACAAAAAACAATTACTAAAAAAATAGCCAAAAAAAAAGTAACAAAAATAAGGTTAGAATTGAATTTCTTATCTCTACCTTTTTAAACCTTGTTGTCACTCCAGACATATGGTATTACTTTACCATTGAGATTTTTAGACAATAAAAGTCACAAGTACTCTCTCCAGCTTTAAATATAAGAAAAAAAATAAGGATAAAATGAATAAAATATTCTTAAAATTTTACAAAATAGTATAAATCACCAAATTTAAAATAAATAAATAGTTTATATTATTTTTTATAACATGCATTATTAGTAATGGAATATTCCATCAAAATATTTTTATTATTAACTATATAGTTAAATCTCTTCATTTTTTTTTAAGTTAAAAAAATCGATTTTCCTGTAATTTAATTTTTATGCAAAATTCATCTACTGAATTTTTTCAATGACGCTCGTTAAAGAATTTTTTCAGGAAATAAAAATAAAATTGTGAATAAAAAAATAATTTACAAATGAGCTAAATAAGTCAAGCTCAAGATTTATTATTGCTTCACAAGCTAAGGTACTACTATACTATCATATTTGATGGACAAGATTTACACAAAATAGAGCATCTCTTAAAATTCAATTCAAATAGCCTAAGATATATATATTAATATTAATTCAAGTCATTGTTATAGCACTTAAAAAACTCTTTATGTCATCAAACCGACACCAAAAAATAGAAAATAATCATCTTAGCTCTAAAAAATATAACCAAACCACGGTTATAGATAGAAAAAGCAAAAAACTTCAAAATACCAAAATAATTTCACTTACACCAAAGCAAGTAAAAAGTATAAGGTTTTCAATAACCTAATAAAAGTTGAAATTAGATAATAGCAAAATAATAAGTAACAAGACATTAGAATAAATGCTTTATAATCTCCAAATACAAATATAATAAGTAGCAAAATATGAATAGCTATAAATGTAATCAAGTGCTCAATAATTTTTTTTTTATTTTTAAAAAATGTCTTTAACGAACATCCTTGAAGAAATTCACTAGATGACTTTTGAAAAAAAAAATTATAGGAAACTTGGTTTTTTTTTTAACTTATAGAAAAAAAATAAAAGAAAGATTTAACTATGGTTAGTAATAAGATCAGAATATTCTATTGCTGATAGTGCTTATTATAAAAAATAGTGTGAACTGCTTATTTATTTTAAGTTTAGTGATTTATGCAATTGTGTAAAATCTCAGAGATACTTTATGTATTTTATTCAAAAAATAATTATTCCATAATATTATTAAGAATGGTGAATTACTTGTAATGAACTACTCCCTCTGGTCCTTTTTATAAGACATTATCTATAAGGTTTTTATGATTCTTTTTATAAGACATTTTATAGTTTTAATAATGTATTTATTGTTTCTTTTCTTTTTTATCCCTATTAAATGTATTGATTATTTCTACTCCTTAATTGTAATTAGCTAATACATTATTTAATGAAGGGTAAAAATAGTATTTCATTCACTTTTTGAAAAAACTAATAAAATTAACTATATTTAACTACTTTTCTTGATCTGTGTAATTCGGTTGAAAATGTCTTTTATATACATGAGCGGAGGAGTATTGACATTTCTCTTAATTGGTATTTGATGTGTCAGACATATATGTAAGTGTCTCACGCTCTTTTGACGCGTGTTCAACACTTGTATACAAGTATCTAATAAAAAAAAATTGTTCAGCTCTGACACATCTGATTCATAGTTCAACACACCTCAGCCAACATTTATATATGACTCGTTACATAAGAGACGCTTTAATGCAACAAGAATATATTTTCAAAAAAAAATAATAGTTAAAATATCAGATAAAATGTTAAAAGTAATTTAGATGTTTTTTTTTTGTCAAGTTGCTTATATTTTATTTATTTTTAATATATATGCAATGTCTAGATGTCCTATATTTTTTACGTCAGTTGTGTGGAAGTGTTTGTGTCAATGCCATACCACGTGTTAGTATTAGCTAACCTGATTAAATTTTCTTGAATTTATTCTCTAAATTATCATTTTTGACATTTATTGCAAAGTAATACTACTTTCATATCTATTTATTTGTTTATTTAAACGTAAAACATGCACATCAAAAAATATAATTATTATTTTTATTTTTATTAAAATTAAAATTATTGTTAAACTTCTTATAATACAATCCTTTATTAGGTTCTCTACCATTATTATTATAAGTACAATAGTAAGACATTTATTATTATTGAATTAAATATAAGGGTTAAATTAAACATAAGGATGCTCTGAATTGTAAATGATAGATAATTAAAAATGATTTTTTTTTCTTTTAAAGTTGAAAGATATATAAAAATGAACCGAGATGGAACTCTAATTTTATTTTGAAAGTGAAATAGTTCATTAAAAATGATAGTCTAATAATGGTCCAATTAAATAAGGTAAAATTAGTTAATAATTGCTTATATAATTTTTTTATGCAAATAATAGGTGCTTAAACAATCAAAATTAAGTTTAATTTTGCATATATAGAGAAAGTACAACTAGTAAATGTTAGGTTCATTCACATTTTACACTTCTTTTAATTCTTAAAAATTATTTCGACAAAAAAAATAGTTCTTAAAAATTATTAATTTAACCAATAAAAGAAACCCAATATAATAATTAACAAACATATGGTTATTTCAAGTTCTACATGTTTGACTTTTTTTTAACAATTTTTTTTTTTACAAACAATTATAGAGACTTCACAATTTCCAAGTTTAAATGATATTTTTTAAAGAGAATATTTTTGGTAAGAAATGAATCATGAATCTCCTTGTGAAGTAGTACATCTATATACATTGTCAAACCTTATTAACTTGGCTGATTTCACTAAGACAAACTCATTTGAGTTTTTTTAACTAATGTCTTGCCTTTAAATTTTGTGGATAAAACAAAACAAAAAAAAACTCTGTTTATGGAGTTAGCTTTACATGATGTGAATATTCTCAATTTAAACCTAATTGTAAGGTTACCTGGTTTTTAGATTAAAAAAAATAAAAATTTAAGGACACTATTTAAAGAGTCAAATGTAATATTTCTTTCATTCCATTTTATTTGTCTTCGTTTAAAAAAAATTCTTTTATATTTGTCTTTTTAAAAATTCATGAAGGCATTTATAACTCATTTTTTTATTATACCCCTTTATTTATTACTTGATTCATTCATCAAGTATTGAACAATTAATTATTTTAAAGTTTCAATAAGGGTATAATAGATAATTATACCTCTTTATTTTTATAAAAACATGAATATTAATGAACTTTTTTAGTAAGTGTGAATTAATTTTAAAAGACATTTAAAAAGGAACGAAGAGAGTAGTAAAAATGTATCATAAAATGTAGTTTTTTTATATTACCGAGAAATGGAACCATGTGTATTTATGTTTTCTAATTTTAGTAACTTTAACAAGTATTCTAATAAGAACATTGTATATCGAGACCTTAAAAAAAATCAAATATTGATTTACACAGTTTAAGAAACGTAATTAATTTTTTTTATTTTCATGAAAATATTTGTTTAATTTTCAATCATACCCTTTATCACTCTTGTTAATTAGTGAGTCACATCTGTCATGACATTTATTAAAAGTTAAACTACTCAAAAGATATATTTAATAAAAAGAAAATTAATACTTCGTCGAAAGTATTAGTGTCAAAGCATCTTGGGAGCCAAAGGGAGCCATGGCTCCCCCTAACTTTTTTCAAATAGTTTATATAAAGGATTTTTTTTAATCTGTACAATATTACACATGATAAGAATTTAAAAGTGAAAATAATAGTAAGTAATGAATGCATGCTAAAATATAACTCAATTAATTTTTATTTTTTCTCATAAAATACTTCTCTTTTAAGAAACTTAACCTGTACAATATTGCACAAGTTAAAAAACTCCTTATATAAATGCTTGTTTACATATTTAATATCAATGAATGCATAGTTTAGTTGATTGGCAGCTCACCATGTAAATGTGCGGTCTAAGGGTCCAATTCCTCTAATAACCTTTGTTTTTTCTTTTTTTGTTTTTATTTATGGTCAAAGCTTTTGTTTATAAATATATTTTTTTTTACTATTTTAATTCTAGATTGAAACATTGTCAAATAGTCTTTTGAGGGCTAAAATAGTGATATAATTATTTAAAAAATAGTGATATAATTATTTAAAAAATAAAGTTGATAACAATAATATATAAGAAGAATAAAATTATTTTCAATTCATATTTTGAAGTTTCAGTTTTTTTTTTCTTAAAAAAAATCCTTGAAGATCATATTATAATAAAACATTTATTTTTGAGTAAACTTTTTAGTAATTTTATATAGGAAGAACAAAATTATTTTCAACTCATATTTAGAAGTTTCAGTTTTTTTTTTAAAAAAGAAAATTCCTAGAAGATCATATCATAATAAAAAATTTATTTTAGAATAAACTTTTTAGTACAATTAATAATCAAGCAAAAGCAAAATAGACTTTGACGTTGGTAACATTTTTATTAATGTAGAAAAATATTATCTTAAATTTTTGTTGATACAACTAAAACCCCCCTTTTTTTTTACAATAAAGAATAACAAAAAATTGTTATGGCAAGTGTATGCCGAGGGATTCAAATCTAGTGTCCTTAAATCATGTCCTCATTCATGTCCTACGAATAGAATATCGCTAAATCATTAAAAATATTTCCTTTAATATTAATGTTTAATTTTTTAATAAATTTTGTTAATGACGGCGATATTTTATTAGTAGAACATGATTTAGGAATACTAGATCTGAATCCGCGAGGAAGATGCGAATATTTGCATTCTTATTTAATCATCAATTGTTTGAAGTAATTAAAAGAACAAACAATAAAATTTAATTTTGAAAAAAGATATAATTTTAAATTATTTTATTTAATATTATTTTATGACTAATTTTATTTTAATGTTGTACCTTAAATTTTATTTTTGTCCCTCAATATTTTTTTTCTCAAACTCTGTCACTAGAAATTAACAAATAAAGTGAGATAAATATTTTTTCTCTAGAAGGACACCTAACATGGGATGAGGAGGGTGTGATTTAACAAAAATACGGATTGAAAGATGAATCTAATTTAATTCCAACAAGAGCTGCACCTGTCTATTTTCTCAACTAAAGGTTTCTACTGTCATGGGGCAATTTTCCATCAAAATTTTGTTAAAAATAAAATAAGTAGAGTGTTTCTCAAGAGTCCTATTAAAATAAAGGGTTTATATGTCTTTTATTTGAACAACTACAAAATTTGAGACCTAGGATTGATGAGAAGGATTGTCAACTAATGTCTTTTTCTAGAAAATTTCAAGCCAATCTTATTTTCTTTTTAATAAAAATTGCAAAACCATCATAATCTTTATTATATCTTTTAGGCTTAAATATATTTTTTATTCATATAAAATTAGGGTAATTTATTTTTTGTCTTTGTAAAAAAATTTATTGATAAAAATTTCAAACTTTTTTTAAAAATTTTATTTTTAGTCCCTACTATTAGTTTGGTGAGTTAACTGCTAACGTATCTAACGTTTCTGCCATGCCGGTCTGTCATATATGCAAATTTGTCTCTCTATTAACTTTAAAAATTATATTTAATGCTGATACGAGACAAAAATGTTAGTTAATTATTGACGTTTCTGTCAGTTTGTCACATTTACAAATTCTAGACCCTATATTAACATTAAAAACTATTTATAACGATGATGTGATAGCTTGACAGGATTAAAACAGTAGTTATGTCAGCAGTTAACTGACTAAACTAACAGCAGTGACTAAAAATGAAAGTTTTGAGAAAAGTATGGACTTTTTATCAACAAAAAATTTTAAAGGGACAAAAAGTAAATTACCTTAATTTTGCAAGAACGAAAAATATATTTAAGCCTATCTTTTAATATCTTTTAATTTTAATTTCAATATATTTGACCCTAATTAATATTTTGTTGTGCTTCTCCATCTCGATCTCCCCCTCTATTCATTGTCGGCGCCATGCGCCATGCTTCTCCACCATGCAAGTCTCCTCCGTTGCCGTCAAAACCTCAAACCGCTCCGGAAGGAATCCATACACTCCCAATGCCTTGCCTCGCCAAAAGTGCAGGTTTAAGTCTAAGGGACGTTTGTTTCACGGATTGCAATAACATTCCCAAGAATCTTATTTCTAGTAATACATTCTTGAGAATATCATTCTCAAGTATTTTAACGTTACTTGTTTGGTTCATAATTCTTATTCCTTAGAATATTTTATGAAATTCTTGGAGATGTTTAAAATGTATGTTTGTTGTATAACACATACTACTAGGAGTATAAGTTATAATTATCAAAATAACATTGTTGCCTCATGTCTTATAAAAGCTATTTCTAATAATATAATTAGTTTTTAAAAATAAATAACATCAATTTATTATTAAAAAAATTTCTTAGTTTAGCCTTAGCCAATATATCATGGGTAAAGTAATTGATTGTTTTCTAAATTTAAGTTTTGTTCTTTCGCGTGTAGGAAAGGAATAAATAAATAAATAAATCAAATTCTGGGAGGCTTCATAAAGCCCTTCCTTAGGAGTTAAACTTATATCTCTTGTTTTTTATTCTCATTCACATGAGAATAAATACTATGATTTGCTTTTTTTTTTCATATTAAATCAAAGGACTTTAATCACTTTATTTTTTTATATGGTACTTAACAATTTTATTTAAAAATGAGGAAATAAATTATAGCTTTGCAAATTATATGTTGTGACTTATTTAAAACAATAAAAGAACATAAAATATTTATTAACCCATTTATACAAAGTCATAAAATGCCTAATGTCCAAGATAATAATAACAATAATAAAAAATACTAAATTAGTTATAAGTGTCCTACTAATACAAATACAACTAAATAGCATTAACCAAGAAAATTTCTATAAATCTTATTACAAATATTTAAATAAAATATTATAAACTAATAAAATAATCTTAACAAGCTCCATTGTGACATATAAAATATTAGAAACTAATAGTCGTAGAGTGAATTGGAATTAAAGAGCGTGATAATTTTAGGCGGGTAATTGTGAGGATAATTTTGAGACTTTACCAAAAGAATATCGTCATTCAAGTCATGGGAACGTAGATACTTACCTTTTTTTGGTGGAAAGGGAAATTCATGAAAACATGAGAATGTAGAGTCCAATGAACAAAACTTACCCATAAATGTCTTTTTTATTACTTGCAACTAATCGTGAGAATGTTCATTCCAACATAACATTTCTGAAAATATTATTGCAATTCGTAAAACAAACGCCACATTAAAGGGGTGACACTATTGCCACTACACACTTCTCAATCTACACCACACGTCCTTTATTTTCTTTCAAATTTGCCCTTTATTTGAAAATAATTTTCGGGCGCAACCGGAAAATAATTTTCGAGTGAATCCGGATAAAAATTTTCGGGTTCGTGTGGATATGCAGGATTTGGTATCCAACCGGATTATAAAATTTGGTTCCAACCGGATAATAAAATTTGGTTCTAACCGAATAATAAAATCTGGTTCCCACCGGATTCTCAAATCTGGTTAGAACAAAATCAGTATAATCCGCGCTTTTCCAAAAGTTTAACCCCCCTACGGATAATCAAATCCGGAATCACCCGGATATTATTCTCCGGTTTAACCCAACATTATTTTCCGGTTGCGCCTAAAAATTATTTTTCGGAGCGATGAAAAATTTGGAAAAAAAAAGTGATGTGTGGTATAGTTTGAGATAGGTGCGGTGACAATAGTGCCACCCCATTAAAGTAATGTAATATCTTATTGAAAATTCTCTTACTATCTTATAAAATAAGTAATAAATAGAAAATTAAATAGCTTTCATATTTTAAAAATAAAAAAATATTCAATTTATTTTTTAATTAATAAATAAAAGAATTTATAAGAATACTTGCTAGGTGAATTTAGAATTATAAAGTCTAACATTCGCAAGATTTGAGCAGGTAGAACAAAGCGATTGATATGCATGATTACATTTGGATTAGAAGGTAAAGGGAAATGATGAGTAAACTCATACTATTTAACATATTATCATACATTTAGTTCAACTAAAAAAACTTATTTACTTAGTACAACTGTGAATAGTAATATTACTGGAATGCAGAGGTAGAGGGTTGTTCTCTCCAGCTCCAAATGCAAATTATTGCAATTCGGTGCAGTCTGTTTAAGGCTTGCAATTGGAGCTCAAGCTCAGGGTATGTATCAAAGCCGTGAGATTAGAGAAAGATGATCCTCCCTCTTCTACGGTGGCTCTTGCCATATGCGCCAATTTCTTAGCCTTGTTCCTCATAATCTCTGCTTCTTCTCCTTCCATTACTCGCTTCACTGCCTTCTCTACAGCGTTGCTGCTAATGTTATCTCCCATCACTCTTGCCCATTTCTTAACACCAACTGCTACACCGATTCCAAGTATCTCTGTTATCAGCTTTTCATTGTAAAATTGCTCTGCAAACACCGGCCAAGTCACCATGGGTACCCCTGCCGACACTGCTTCTAGCGTCGAATTCCATCCACAGTGTGTTACGAATCCTCCAACAGCTTCGTGCTCCAGAATCAACACTTGCGGTGCCCATCCCCTTATTATCACTCCCTTTCCTTCCGTTCTGCGCTCAAACCCTTCCGGCAACCACTCCTCTTTCCCTTCGCCGGCGCCGTGCCTACTCACTACCCATATGAATTCTAGCCCTGAAGCTTCAATTCCCTTTGCTATTTCTCTCAGCTGAGTTTCGTTGAAGCTTGCTACACTTCCGAAGCAAACGTACACCACCGTTCTGGGTTTCTTGGAGTCAAGCCACTTCAGAACCTCTCCTTCAGGAATAGGAGCTTGCTTTCCTCTCTTTCCTTTCTCTTCTGCGTCCCTATTGCATAGAGAAACTGGACCTACGAGCCACGCTTTTCTACCGAGCACGTCCGTGTAGTAATCTGCGTAGAGTTGTTCCAGTTCACAAAAGCTGTTGACAACCACCCCCAAGCTCGTGACCTCTGACTCATGGATTGCCTTCAACATTCTTGTCCAGTAAGTTTCCCCTTCGCTTTTGGCAGAATCAGGCAAAGCCATCCTTGTCAATTGGATCTCACCGGGAAGATGAGGAATAACAAAGGGCTCCGAATCTGAAGAAACGGCCTTGTGAGGCTCATAGAGGCGCACGCATTCAGAAGCACACATCGCGAATACACCGGTGCCGTGAAACACAAGTCTGGGGATATTGAATTTAGCAGCAGAGGTAGTTGCCCAAGGGAAGAAAGCACTGGCGATGAGGCAATCTGGTTGATCTTGAAGGAGGAGGTGTTCAAAGGGGTGTTGAAGCATGGTGGTTGCCTTGAAGAATGCAGGAATCATGGCTGGAGTGGGGACTAACTCTGGATTCTCGCATCCACCCGGTAAGCCAACCTCTGCAGTTGGGAACTTGATAATTCTGATTTGAATCTCTGATGATGCTTTTCCTATTGTCCTGGAAATAGTGGGTGCGTTGACTGGGGTGGTAACCATGGTTGCACGCACTCCTCTGGTGCTAAATAGTCTCGCCATGTCTCCCATTGGGATCATGTGCCCATGACCCGGGAACGGGAAAAACATGATGTGTAGTTTCTTCTGATCCTCATCACTATCCATATTCCTCGATTACCAACCGGCTATGCAATTTTTTTTGTTCATATGGACCATTTATCCTATTTTTTTACACACTCTAAATGGAGATAAGACTATTCAATGTTTTTAATTAAAAAGCCACGAAATTTAAGGATAACCTAATGATATTCAAATTAAAAATCCTGCTTGTATAGTTAGTTGCTTTGTCGTTTCTTGTTATTACTATTACTACTCAATTGCTTTTAATTTGGTGTCAGAGTTGGTAGTACGGAAAAAAGACTTGGGCACCGATGAACTCTTCTGCTCCAATCAATGGGAGAAAGCAAATCCATTGCGTCAACATGTTAATAGAATCCCTAGTCCCTAAAGTCATACCATGTAACACGCGGTTTTGAATTCAACCTTTTCTTTTGACTTTTATGTTTTGGAAATTTTGACACTAATACTGAACAGGAACCGGACAAACAATAATTACAATTTTCATTGAATGAATAATGAATAACATATGTTAGTAGTTAGTACTAGTTTTAGGACAGCCAGAAGCTTCTCTTTTTTAGGTGCTATCGAGGGATAGTAATTGTATGACGGGAAGTTTCTGTAATAATAATAATAATATATGAGATTAGTCCTTTCTTGTTGGTGCTTCATGTTCTCTTATTGTTGTACTTGATCAGTGATCTTATAACCATTTCTGATCCCCCCTGTAGATTGGATGCTGTCATACATTTTGCTGGATGAACAGAAACTGTTACTCTACAATAACAACTTGATTGGGACAATCACTCTATTGGAAGTCATGGCTGCATGATAACAATTGGAGTTACACAATTATAAAGGGAAATCTTCTTTCACTGTGAAAAATTTTAAAAATTGGCCTTATTTTAGATGAGGAATAGTAGCTCCTCTTCAACCTCAAACTTTACTCTACACGCTTTGGACAGTGTTTCAGACAATAAAATCAAACTACTTGATTGGACACTGTAGGACTTAAAAAAAATCAACAATGGAAAGCAGTCAACTAGCTTTAGACAGTGTTCAAACAATGTATGTAATGAAAGGCACTACTTATTATAGCTACTTATTAGTTTCCTTTTTTATTTTCTTTCCCTCTTCATAAAACATGACTGCTAGATTCAATAATGCACTCCGGAATGAACTTGTAACATTGGGCCCCCCTGTTCCAAATGTGGATGTGTGCTTGGTATCTGTTCCTGAAATGGGATATGATGCCCTTGCAAGCACACAAAGTGGAGAAATGGGTGTAAGAGGAAATACCTTGTTTTCGAGGTACTACATATATGAATTACTAACATAAGAGAATCAGATCGATGGATGGTTCCATATTGATTATTTCATTTATGTTTTCTAAAATTCAAATTTACAAATGCTTTTTTAAATTGATTGTTTGGTAATATGGTTACTTATTTTAAATCACGGAAATAATACAATTTTGGTCCCTTAACTTTTACTCAATGCTCACTTTGGTCTCATAACTTTTTTAAAGTTCATTTAGGTCCTTTTACTTTTGTTTTTGATCCAAAATTGTCCCTATCGTCAATTTCATTATCAATTAAACGGATTTTTGACTAAATCTATTGCATTCTGTTATCTATTTATTTTGAACCATTGATTTACAACAATTTGGATAATTTATTTAGAATAATTTTGGCTGTAGAAAATCCATTACATTGCTAATTGGAGTAATGACAAGACCATTTTGAACCAAAAGTAAAAGTTAAAGGACTAAAATGAATCTTAAAAAAGTTATGGAATCAAAATGAACCTTGAGTAAAACTTAATAAAGGACCAAAATTGTATTTTTGGCTTAAATCATTAATGATATATTCAATAGGAGATATTGAAGAGTGGCAACCTAAGGGAGTCATGAAAATCTTTGATCAGAAGAAGAATATATTTAAGCTTTCACAGGGAGAATATGTTGCTGTCAAACGCCTGGAGAACGATTTATTGTCAACTTTCTTCAATTCAATATCTGTCCTGAGAAGTGAAAACCCTTCCAAAGGTTTTGGTGTCCTACCTTGGAGTGAATTAATGGCTATTGCATGTTAAAAATGAGGCCAATCTTGAGCAACTAATCTTTTGGCTCAGCTTTATATACTTTTTCATTATGAAGTTCAAACCAAGAAGACAGCAGTCTCATCCTCAGTTTGCTTGTCATTTATGCAGACACCCCTACTTTTAGGCTTGTATATTTTCCTTTCATGCCTAAGGATATCGAAACTGCATTAATGTGTTTCTCTATTGACATACTCTTTAAATACATAAAGCTTCTTGACATTTTAGCCATCTGGTTGGACACATGTATGTGGGCCTTTATCCTCCTACATCCACGGGTAGTGGTGCGTGTTGATCTATTATACATAATGTCCGCATTCTGTAGTACAATATGATTGTTTAAATCCAAGTTAGTGTCAAGACTGGTTATCTGTACAATTATTTGTTGTAACATCCACATGTGTCAATGATGTCTAAAGAGGTTTAGTTCAGTACACAGATAGAATCAAAACATTTAATTTTGGCTTCATTTCATTGGCTTATATAAAATGTTTTTTTCCGTGCTGATATATACTTTTTTCTGTTCCAGATTTGGGTTATGGAACAACTTTAAGCCCTTCCCTTTCGCGGTTGTTAACCCCAGCAAGCAAGCAGTTGAACATTGGGCAGAAAAAGTAGTATATCCTTGGACTTCAATTCTCTCTGTGAAGATTCTAGAGCAAAATGTCACTTGAAAAGCTCTCGAAGATTGCGAAAGATAAAATAAGGTCAAATTTTGTTTAAGTTTCTTATCATTGTTTTAATTTGTTATACTTGGAGCATGTATGTCTGTATATATCCTGTTGATAACATTTCACATTAATCTAAAGGGGTTTCTATAATGATGAAGATTATTTACAGTTAACACTTCCTACATAATATACCTTCTAATTAAAAGAATATATCCACCATTTAATGGCTTATTTCTTTTCCAAAATAATATCGAACATGAAATATCTAACATACAAATACTATTATTCATTTGATAGATGGAACAAAATCATTCAGTTTAAAGATTATTTACATGATGGATGATTGGTTTAGCACCATCGTTAATTGCTTTTAATCCTATGTACACAAGTGTGTTTTGTGTGTATAAGTACATGTCCTCAAACTTTGGTGAGTATAATTTTGGCAATTGAAAGTTGAGTTTATAAAAGCAGTTCATCTTGACCCAGTTCCTTTTGATATGGAACGTGACCTTATCAATCCAACACAAAAGAAGAAGAGGCCTCAGTTACTAAAATACTCAGGTACGAGTTACAATTTCTCAGTATTTCTTTTTGCTTCATATTGAATAGAATAGGTAGTTTAAGTGGAATCATTTTCATTGGAGGTTCTCTTTTCCTTGCCTAGTGTTTTTCATTTTACCGAAGCACAAATTTGAAAGGGATGGTAATAATTTGTAATTTTCAACTCAATCAATTCCTATTATATTAATTTAGTTGAGATTACATTAGACATACAAAGATGTATTGAGAAATATTAATGACAGCTAATGATTGGGATGGTGATACAGCAAAACTGATTGATAACTGGATCAAAAGATAAAATAATTTTATTGCGAGACAGAGATAGGGTTATGTGGTAGCTTAGCTCCATTTGCAGATTGCAATCCAGTGCAGTGTAATCTAACTGTTTAAGGCTTGTAGTAAGAGCGCACGGTTTGTATCAAAGCAGTGAGGTTAGAATAAGATGATCCTTTGTATTCCACAGCTTTCCTTGCCGTATGTGCCAGTTTCTGTGCTTTGTTCCTCATAACCTCTGATTCTTCCCCTGCCATTAGACGCTTTACTGCCTTCTCAACGGCATTGTTATTAATGCTATCTCCCACCACACTTGCCCATTTTTTAGCACCAACCGGAATCCCGATTCCAAGTATCTCCGTCACTAACTTTTCATTATAAAATTGCTCAGCAGAAACAGGCCAGGTCACCATAGGCACCCCTGCCGACACTGCTTCTAGTGTTGAATTCCATCCGCAGTGTGTCACGAACCCTCCAACAGCTTCATGCTCTAAAATTAACACTTGAGGTGCCCAACCCCTTATTATTATTCCCCTTCCTTCCGTTGTTTGTTCAAAGCCTTCTGGCATCCACTCCTCTTTTCCTTCGTCGCTTCTCCTCACAACCCAAATGAATTGTTGTCCTGAATTCTCAAGTCCCTTTGCTATTTCTCTCAGCTGAGTTTCGTTGAAGTTGGCTATGCTCCCAAAGCAAACATAAACCACCGAATTTGGCTTCTTGGAGTCAAGCCATTTCAAAACCTCTACTTCATCAATTGAAGCTTGCTTTCCTCTCTTGCCTTTCTCTTCTCTGTCCCTGCTGCATAGAGAAACTGGGCCTATGAGCCACGCATTCCTCCCCAGCACGTCAGTGTAATAATCTGCATAGACCTTTTCGAGTTCATGAAAGCTGTTAACAACCACCCCTAAGCTCGTAACCTCTGACTCGTGGATTGCTTTCAAGGCTCTTGTCCAGTCTGTTTCCCCTTCGCTTTTGGCAGAATCAGACAAGGCCATCTTTGTCATTTGAATGTCACCGGGAAGATGAGGAATAAGAAAGGGCTCCGAATCAGAAGAAACAGTCTTATGAGGTTCATGGAGTCGCACGCATTCAGAAGCACACAAAGCAAATGCACCCGTGCCGTGAAACACTAGCCTCGGTATATTGAATTTAGCAGCAGAGTGAGTTGTCCACGGAAAGAAAGCACTAGCAATGAGGCAATCTGGTTGGTCTTGAAGGAGGAGGTGCTCGAAGGATTCCTGTAGCATGGTGGTTGCCTTGAAGAAGGCAGGAATCATGGCCGGGGAGGGGACTAACTCTGCATTTTCGCATCCATCGGGTAAGCCAGCCTCTACACATGGGAATTTGATGATTCGGATTTGTATCTCCGATAAGGCTTTTCCTATTGTCTGAGAGATAGTAGGAGCGTTGACTGGGGTGGTCACGATGGTTGCCTTCACTCCTTGTCTGGCACTAAATAGTCTCGCCATGTCTGCCATCGGGATCATGTGGCCATGGCCCGGGAACGGGAAAAACATTATGCGTAGTTTCCCATCTTCACAGTCACGATCCATATTGCAAGCCTCTAACAACAGTTGTATTTAGTTGCTGCTGATACACAACACAAGATGACACGATTTAGTTCTTCAGCTAATTGTATTCTTTTGTTCAATTCCACCATTCGTATCCTATTTCTCATTCGGAAGTACTGCACTGCGGATAGGATATGTATGTATAGGACAGACTCCCAATGGTATCAAAATTAAACTAAATATAAATAAATACAAGAGAATACATACATACATTACATTACATCCTTCCTTCGTTATGGAATAACTGAGGGGGCCACAATACAAGAATCTTGCTTGCTTGTGTTTTATAGTCAAAATACTGAACAGCAGGCCGGCATTACTATTTGTCGTTTATAGTTAAAGATTAGTATTCACTAGTACTCTCTCCTTTTCATGATATGAGTCAATTTTTTTTTTTTCGAAATGGTTATTGTTTTATATTTTTAATGTATTATTAAATATTATTTTTTACCTCTTTATAATAATTAATACTTAGCTAAAAACAATGTGAAATACTCCGTCTGTTACTGAATATAAGCAATTTTTTGAAAACTCCTATATTATTTTTTACAAATAAATTTAACTAACTTCACTTGCATTTAATGAAAGTTTATCTAAATTATCCTCCACTCAATCCATTTACTCATTTAATGCAGCGGTTGTAAAGTGGAAAAAGTATAACACGACAAAAGGCATTGTAGGAAAATTCTTTACGTTTTAGAAAGTTCCAAGAAAATTAAATGAGACCAACTAACTTTCTTAAAGGGTGTATGAGGAATCTATATAAGTAATATTGTTAATTGATTATTAAATAAAAAATTAATTTTTGATGTTGTGAATAATTTATTATGTAAAAATATTTGAATTTTTTTTTATCGGTCAAATACACACACCCCCACACTATACTACTCCTAAATCTAACTCCTAAAACTCCCCACCGGGGATTGAACCCCTCTCCTTAAGCTCTCCTTGTGCCATTTGAGTTATTTGTTAAATAGAATTTATACATGATAATTTAATATGAAATTGTAATAAAAACCTTATGAAGGGAAAAAAAAAACATCGCTTATTTTATAGAATAATTTTTCAAACAAAACTAATTATAATTAATTTTCGGCAAAATGCATCTTTTGATCCTTTAAGTCTTTGTCTAGTTTCAATCTGGTCCCTTAATTTTTTTTGATTCAATTTGGTCCCACAAGTTATATTTTTGGCTCAATTTAGTCCTTTCCGTCAGTTCCATTAGTGAACTTGACAAAATTCTCTTAACTTCCGTTTTCTTTTGAATCGACGGCTAAGATTGCTTTTAATCAACGGATGAAAATAAATCTAGAGACAATTTATAAAAAAAAAAGAAAAAAGAAAAATATGTTCTTCTTCTACTGTTTCTTCGTTCTTTTACAATTGCTTAGTCCTTCTTCTACTCCATTCTTTTGTTGTTGATGGTTCATCCTTCTGCTGCTGCTTCTTGTTGCTTCGTTCTTCTTCTTCCTTTGTGGCGGGTTTTGGAATATAGGGATTAGGTTTCCAAAAATTAGGGATTAGGGTTCAAAAAATCAGGATTATTTAGTTTCGATTTGGGGATTATGGATCTAAAATTTGCGGAGTATTGAGGTTTGATTTTGACGTTTTTTATTTTGATTTGTCTTTAATTTTAATTATTGAGTTTAATTTTTGTTTTGGGTTCCTTAAAAGAAAAAAAAAAGATGAAGAAAGAAGAACGGGAAGAGGGTTGATTTTTGTTATGGGTTTATTTTCATTTTGATTTTAGCATTTTTCATTTACCATAAAACCACTAATGGTAAATAGATGAACAATTGTAGTTAACACGTCCAGAATAGTAGCAAGAGTGATTAGGTGGCTTACAAACAAAATCTGGAACTGAAATTTAAGAGGTGAAAATTTGGAGGAAGTGAAAAAGGAAGAAGAAGAGGGAACTCTATGAATGAAGCTTTGACATCTTTGCTTCTATCACTTCAGAACAGAGTCATAATGGAAGTTCAACTTTAGCAACATTGGAAATATCAATCACCGCAACAACAAAGCTAATGCCTAAAGAAGATGAACAATTATTTAGTGAATGACGTTAGAAGTTAACTTGAGAAAAATATATGATTTTATCATGTTATGCAGTTGATTTTAATTTGTTTTCAAAAATTAAAGAAAACGAACCGATATTGTTATAGTTTGAAGAAAGTGAACCGTTATTGAAAGAACTTAATTTAGTTTTTATTTTTAAAAAAAAATTGTCTCCAGATTAGTTCTTGGTCGTTGATTAGAAGTAATCTGAGCCATCGATTTGAAAGAAAACGGAAGGGACCAAATTGAACCAAAAATATAAGTTGTGGGACTAAATTGAATCGAAAAAAAGTTAAGGGACTAAACTGAAACTAGAGAAAGACTTAAGGGATCAAAAGATACATTTTGCCTAAATTTTTATGAATTAAATTGAAGAAGAAATTTTTTTAAAGTGAACATGAAAAATTGTTCTAATTATTACATGTTACTTTAAAAAAATAATATAAATGAAGAGATATGAAAAACACGTAAATTAATTGTTTATCTTAATAAAAATTTAGAAAACAAAATTAAGTTTGCTGAAATAATTTATTAAGAGATAGGTTGTCCAGAAAATTTTGAATAAAAATATTTTATAGCCTAGCAACTCAAATATTGATGATCTAATTATCTCCTTGTGTATTAAGTTCTTGAAAGTTGTGTCATTTAAGTTATTTTGTCATGTGTATTAAGAGATGGTATTTTATTGTGGTAAGCTGGTTGGTGTGGAGTGTTTTTTTTTTTTTTTTTTGCATTTTATTGTTTTTTAAATGGACATCCACACAATTCTCTAATATTTTAGATTTCGATCTTTTTCTTATTGTGTACATGTCTTTGTTAAAATTACATTAATTGGATTTGAGAAATTTATTTTATACCTCTTTTATATGGATTGGAGTAATCAACACGTAGGACAAAATTTTTGTGATTAATGTTATCTAATTTGGGTTGTTGAAAAGTTACTATTTTTCTTTATACTCCCTTCATTTTAATTTGTTTTGATAATTTTAAAAATATTTGTATTTATATTTGTTATATGTATTCAAAAAAGAAATATTTGAATGTGTATCCATTATATAATATAATTAAATTATTTAAATTTTAAAGTTAACATGTAAATTAATTTAACTCAATTAAATGTATTTGATATGCATATGTAATGAATGTATTTTAATATTGAATTATTATGGCTATGATATTTTATTGTGGTTCTTAAGATATGATAATGAATTAAAATGAAAATGTGACAAGATAGTTGATGTGAAGTGTATTTTGACTAAAATGTGTCAAATAAACAGAAAAGATGATGTGATTGAAGGAGATTTTACGCCTCTATTTTAATATATATATATATATATAGATAGATATATAAATATAAATATAGATATGCTAATAAAATTATTTTATGACATTTATTTTATTTTTTAATTTTCAAAAAATAACTTTCAAACAACTAGTATCATTTTGAAATGAAAGAGTACTACTCAATTGCTTGGTATGGAAGAAAGACTTGGGCATTGACCAACTCTTTTCTTGCGTCAAGAACTCGTGATGTTACTCCAGTTCCAGAAGAATTCGTTGTCCCTAAGCTTAAAAAAGTCTTAGTACCGTAACACGCGGTTTTGAATTCAATGATATCGCTGGACATCTATATTTTTGGAAAAATCTATAATACTTTTCCTTTGGTGGGATAAGAATAGGACTTATTTATGTTAGGTGTAACTAGTATAGCATTATCCGTGCAATGCACAGGTCTTTTTTTTATTTTTTTCCTTAAACTATTAGGATGAGACAAAATTGATTTACCCAATAATATGTAATATTTTGAAAAGAGTGAATCATAAGGGAATCATTCGGTATTATTCTTATGATATTTTGATAAGATATATTAATTTTGAGTTAATGTCTAATAAACACAGTCAAAACAGATATATTAATCTTTGAGTTAATGTCTAATAAGATATATTAATTTTGTCACAGATTTAGTCCCTAAAAAATGTTTATAATTGGTTTAGTCCTTAAAAGATTTAAAATATTACATATCAGTTACTTCATCCCGAAGTTTTATAGAAAGTTTTCAAGACATTTAAAACTTGATGTAGCTGAGATTGCTTAGCACGGTAAAAAAAAGGAACAAGTCATTTGCGAAGAGCAAGTGAGATAACTGTAGACCCCCTTCCGAGATTGAAATGCATGGGATGTCAAAGACCTGCATCAACACAACGTACACTCCTCTGAATCAATTTTAAAAGCTAGGATTCATTTCTTACCTCGATGTCTATGCATATAATGAACAACTTCTTGGACTATAGTCGCATTATCAGTAGTGCCTCTCTGAGGAACAAAGTTACTCTAAGTCGTACTAATAATATTCTTCATACTTTAATAATAAATTTGTACACAACATTGCACAAGCTTATCTTGGCTAAAGTGCTTGAAAGTAGATGGTTGGTCCACCTTTGGAATTAGAACAAATAAAGTCCCAGCAAGCTTAGGGTCAATTGCACCAATAGAAAATGTAGACCTAACCAAATGCCATACATCATCTCCAACAATATGCCAATATTTTTTAAAAAAATATTGGTTTGAAAGCCTTCAATACCAGGGGATTCATAGACTTCAACGCGATGAACTTTTCTTCCTTAGAAACCGGTTTGAGGAGCATCTGTTTGTTCGCCTCTTATAAAGAAGGGAACGTGAGATCAATCAACATATCAACAATGTTATTAAACTGGACTGGTAATTGAACTGATCGAGACACTGATTTACGGTTCACTAATTGGACCGTAGTTAAATCGTGGTCGAACCGGTATTAATTATATATATATATATAAACTAAGATTGAAAAAACTACCTTATACACGATGTGGCGTTCTATTACGCGCCGACGTCCCATTCTACAATATTGATATATAATATATTGAATAAATAAAATACTTAATAAAAATATAATATTTGGCATTTAAAACATAATAAAAATTATTTTTTATATTATATTTTAGAAAACTGCCTTATTCCTATCAATTTTTTATACTTTTAAATAAAATTAACTAAATATAATAATCATTATAAAATGAGAGTGTCTATTGCCACTCTATTTTTGTTTATTGTCACTCCAAATTAATTATTTCAATAGTATTTATTTTTCATTACTTTGATTCTATTGGTTGAAAAGAATATTTTTAATTAAAAAATTAAAGAGAAGTGGGAAAAGACAAAAATTAAGTAGCAATGGTCTCTTCCTATAAAGTAATACTCCCTCTGTTCCACAATACATGTTGTTTTACACATTTTAATTTTTTTCAAATTACTTGTCACTTTACAATTTCAATGATGATATTAATTGTTTTTTTTTCAACTATAGCCTCAAAGAAGAGATAATTAATATTGAACAGGAAGAAAAGTTAACGTTAATATTTAAGAATAAGAGAGAAATTTGATTATGAAAAAGAAAAGGGTATATTAAGAAATTAAGTAAATTATTTTGTAAAACTTAGAGTGTTAAATATTTTTCTTAGTTATTGTGTCGAAATCTTAACGACAAGCACTGCAGAAACAAAAAATAGTAGAACTGATATAATAAAGGCCAAATTAGTACTTTCGTCCTCTAACTCTTTTTTTTTTTTCAATTTCGTCCTCTGACTATTTAAAGTTTCATATCCGTCCTTTAACTCTTGTCCGTCGAACAAATTCGTCCTTTCTGTTAGTTTCATTTAACACCGTTAGTAACAGTGCTGACATGGATTCATACGTGGCTTGTGTCACCGTTAAGTTATTTTTGAGTAAAAAAGAAAAGAAAAAACAATGAAAAAAGCATCAATGGTTTATGTTTACCGTGGAGTGAAAGAGGAAGTTACAGAGTCTTGACTTGGTGAGGAAGTGAAGGAGACGACGGAATAGCGACGTTCATCAGAGCAAGACGAACTACCTAGCAAGACGTTCATCATCGAGATTGGAATCGAAGGAAAAAGGTACGATTTCTTTTCTACTTATTAGGTTTTTTTTTTGGTTGATTTACTGCGTTCGTGTGGTATTAGGTATATACTGCCATCAATGGCGGTATCAATGTTGTGTTGTATTCAATCTGTTCTAGCTACAATATTCTATTTTGTGTGATTTAGTTGAAGTTAATAGTATCATTGTTTGCATTTTAGGGCATGGGAGGAATTGATGTATTTGTGCACCATGGGGGACATTTTCAGAGGGTGAAAAAAACTGAATACGTGGGTGGAATGCTCACTATAATGGATTTTGTAGAGGATTATTGGGGTTATTTCACATTTATGGATGAGATGAAGAAACAACTAGGGTATGTGGAAGTGGATCAGATTCTTTATAAAATAGGAGGGAAGGGACTAGATGTTGGTATGAAAGAATTAGTTGATGATATCGGTGTAAAGGAAATGGCAAGTGTGGCTAAGGTATTTGGGCAGGTACATGTTTATGTAGTGCATAAAATTTCTGAGCCAGAGTTTGTGGATAATGTATTATTTCTTGAGGGACCAAATGATAGTGATGAAGTACAGAATAGAGATGATGAAGTGCAAAACAGAGAGGCTCATGGGGCTGGTGATGATCATGTGGCTAGTGAAGATGAAGTGGTAAGAGATGATTATATGGGTGAGGAAGAGGGTGGAGATGAAGAACATAATAAAGATGATGAAGTGCAAAACAGAGACACTAATGTGGCTGGTGATGATCATGTGGCTAGTGAAGATAAAGTGGTTGGAGATATGGGTGAGGAAGAGGGGGTAGATGATGATATTACTGGTGATAAAGATGCTGGTGGTTTTGAAGCGGTGCTTGATGATATTCTTAATGATGCTGATGAAGAAGAGATATGGAGCATAAACTTTGGGGACTCTGATGATGAGCATGGAGATGCGGACTTATTTGGTGGTGTGAATACTATTGCTGGGGTTGAGGAAGATACTCTACCAAATGAAGTGGCAGGTAGTGATCAGATTGCTGAACCAAGTGAGAGGGTTGTTAATGACACAAGCAGGACAAAGAGGAAGAGGGGAAGAAGACCAAGTAAGCCTAAGAAGAAGAAGGGAAGACCAAATAATGTGGCATCTGGTGAACCTAGTGAACAAATTGATGAAGAACATATTGTTGAACCCATAAGTAAGCCTAAGAAGAAGAAGAAGGGAAGACCAAATAATGTGGAAGCTGGTGAACCAAGTGAACAAATTGATGAAGAACAGATTGTTGAACCCACAAATAAGCCTAAGAAGAAGAAGGGAAGATCAAGCAAAGTGCCACCAAGTTCTAATGTTGTTGAAGAAATACCAAATACCTATGATGAATCTGATGATGAGGAATTGAACAATGTTGCTGGTCCTAGAAGCAGGGGATTGTTAGATGATGAGTATGTGTCTGAAGAGTTGGTAAGTGGTAGTGAGGATGATGAGGAGGCTAGACCAAGAAGATATCCCCTGTTTAAACAACCTAAGAGAATGACTGATTACAAGTGGGAACTTGGAACCTATTTTGAAACAAGGGAGGATATTAAAGAAGCAATAGCTACATATGCTGTGCACTCTGGTAGGGATCTAAAATTCCAGAAAAATGACAAGATTCGGGTGAGGGTCATATGTACTGAAGGAGAATGTCCATGGATGGCTTTTTGTTCTAAGCTTCCTGATGAGGAGACATGGCAGTTGAGGAAATTGGTTGATACACATACTTGCAGCCGAGAATATACAATTCCATGCTATCTGCCAAGTGGCTGAGCAAAACAGTGCAATAGAATTTAAAGGAGAATCCAAACATAAAATTGACAACGATTCAAGATAGAGCACACGAAAAATGGAATTTGGGGGTCACAAAGTCAAAGGCATACAGAGCTAAGAAGCAAGCATTGGAGGAGGTAGATGGTTCTTATAAGGAGCAGTATAGGAGACTTCAAGACTATTGTCATGAATTGCTAAGATCTAATTGTGGTTCTACAGTTAGATTGGTGTGTAATGAGCCTATTGGTGATGAGGCTGACCTAGAGAACCTTGATGTCCAAATGTTGCCAACATTTAAGAGACTTTACATAGCTTATGATGCATGCATCAAAAGCTTTAAGAAGTGTAGGCCTGTTATCAGTGTGGATGGTTGTTTTCTCAAAGGCCCATATGGAGGTCAACTGCTTGTAGCAATAGGTAGGAAACTTAACGACCAGATGTTGCCAATAGCTATTGCTGTTGTTGAAGGAGAGACAAGGGAATCTTGGGAGTGGTTCCTAGAGTTATTGATAGAAGATCTTGGAAGGAGGAATGTGGCAAGGTCATACACATTCATATTTGACCAGCAGAAGGTAGACTCTTGGTCCTTTTGTATCCAATATGTTGTTATACACTTGCACACATTAAACTCTTAGATTTATTAGTCTTAAATTGTTTTATTTCAGGGACTATTACCTGCTATTCAAGAACTACTCCCTGGTGTTTAACACAGATTTTGTGTTAGACACTTGTATTCCAACTTTTGGAAGAGGTTTCCAGGGTTACAACTGAAACAGCTAATGTGGAGGGCTGCATTGGCAACATATCCTCAAGAGTGGGAAAGACAAATGAAGGAGATAAGGAAGGTGAATGAGGAGGCTTATAAATACTTGATTAAAATCCCACCAAGGTTTTGGAGCAGAAGCAGATTCTTTTTCAACTCCAAATGTGATGCAGTAGTTAACAACATGGCTGAGACTTTTAACAGTGTGATTTTGGGTCTAAGAGAGAAGCCCATTGTGACAATGTTGGAAGAAATAAGGGTATACCTTATGGATAGATGGGCTGAAAATCAAAGGAAGGTAATGTTGTTTAAGGGAGACATTTTACCAAAGATTCTCAAAAGGCTCCAAAAAGAACAAGATGGAACTAACTCGTGGGTCCCAAGGTATTTGCTTTCTATTATCTCTGTTATTGTACTTTTAACTGGTTTTAATTAGGTCCTTCAACTTTTTAACTGGTTTCAATTAGGTCCTTCAACTTTTTAAATGGTTTCATTTTGGTCCTTTAATTGTTTCAATTGGTTTCAATTTGGTCTTGCGTCCTGTTTTAATTGGTTACCATTTGGTCCTTGTGCACAGATTGGCTGGGGACAGAAAGTATGAAGTCAAGCATATCTCTTACACAGGGGATAGGTTTGTGGTGGACTTAGGGACTAAGGAATGTAGTTGTAGATTTTGGATGCTTACTGGGATACCCTGTCGTCATGCAATTTCATGCATGAATAAAGCAAAATAAATCCACAAGAATTCATTCCAATCTATTATAGGAAGGAAGCTTATCAAGCTGTGTATCAGTACATACTACAGCCTGTGAACGGTCCAAACATGTGGGTGGAGACCGAGTACTTTGATATTTTACCACCACCCATCAAGAGGCAGCCAGGGAGACCCAAAAAGTCAAGAAACAAGGATGCTGGAGAGTTGTCTAGGGATGCCACATCAATGGGCAAGAAGGGGATCAAACTTAAGTGTAGAAATTGTGGCAGAGAGGGACACAACAAGCTCACATGTAAGGCTCCACCAAGAGATCCACCTATTGATGTACCATCTGATGCACCATCCCAAGCACCTGATCATGCACCACCCCAACCTCCTCCAAATGCACCACCCCAACCTCTTCCAAATGCACCATCCCAAGCTCCTACTCGTGCACCATCTCAACCATCACAAATTTCTTCAGTTGCATCTGCTGAAACTACAGGACATACATCTTCTCAACTTGCTGGTACTGCTCCAACTTCTTCCAGGCCAAAGAAGTTGCCAACAAGAAGACCACCAGTGAAGAAGGCATAGAACTTATTTTTTGTGAAGGCAGAGACCTTTTATTATTGAAGGCATAGACCTTTTATTTTGTGGATGGCCTGTTATTGTCTTATTTTGGGGCCTCATATTGTGTTATGTTAGGGCCTTTTATTTTGTTGGTGTTATTGTCTTTTTAGGCCTTTTAATTTGTGAAGCCAGACCTTTTTTTTTGGTCAAGGCAAAGACCTTCTATTTTGTGGCATTTTATTCTGTTATGTTAGGCATTATATTGTCAGTGCAAAAGCCTGAACTTATTGTCTCATATTCCTTCTTCCTTATTCCTTCTTCCTTATTATGTCTAGTTTTTAAATCTCAACAATACCAGTAGAAAATGCAATTGCAACCAAAACTTTTAAATTAAACCCATCATTAAATCCAAACAACTTAATTACAAATCAACTTAACCTCAAAATACATTTAAACTCATCTAATAATTCTAAATACGATTAATCGAAACAGCTAAATTACAAATCAACTCAACCTCATTGGTCCCAAACCATTGGTCCCAAATGTCCACACAACTAGGAAAAACAAATTCAAGGCTATGCTAAACAATGAAATCCAAACCAACATTTTATTCCATTTCCTGTATGAAACTACCAAAGCCCCCAATTCTCTGATCCTTCGTCTCTGCCTTTGCAACACAGCTTCCCTCTCATCTGCTTCCTCTTCAAACCAGTCAAAGAAACCACAGCTCACTCCATCCTACAAATACCAACAACAAAATTTAACCATTTCAGAATGAGAAGAAGTTTGAGTGTAACAGATGTAATAGATTAAGACTGAAATTTGTGGCTTTTACCTTATAATTTGGGCAACCCCAAAACCTTTTTCCTTGGTTCTCGTTTGCCTTCGTTACCACACACACAACTACCCGATCACCACAATTGCAATAAGGACCAAATCTAGGAGCTCGCTTTGTGCGTCTGCTCTCACTAGTTGAAGAACAATGGGACGCCATTGAAGAAGAGGCTGCACAAGGAAGAAGAAAAGAAGGAGACACTAAAACCCTAATCTCAAATCTTAGACATTGAAACCCTAATCCCAAATCTTATTTAAATAAAGTTATTTTAATTTTTTTAACGTTATTCAGTTGCCATGTCACACAATTTCTTACCGTTTGTGCCACAACAGACATCAATCTTACCATTAGTAACAGAACGTTAAAAAAGGATGAATTTGTTCGACGGACAAGAGTTAGAGGACGAATATGAAACTTTAAATAGTCAGAGGATGAAATTGAAAAACAAAAGAGTTAGAGGACGAAAGTATTAATTTGGCTTATAATAAATTAAATGTTGATGTGAAACGTGCAGCTTTGAGAAGTGCATTTGTAGTAGAGCATTGGAAACTCGCATTCTATTAACAATAATGATAGGTATACACTTATTAAAGTATATAACTCATTTACAACTTATTTTAATCAAACTTTTCATTCTAAATTTTTTAATATTAAAAATTATGTAATCTAAGAAAATAAATAGGTTATACATTTTAATAGGTGTATACAAAATATTTACTAGTATTATATTTAGGCACAGATCTATATTTAGATTGTGGGGTGGGGGAAGGGGGAAATGGATTTTAGTGTCCCATTTAATATAAAAAAAATGGGGGCAATTGCTCCCACTATAATTTTAAACTTACTAGTACTGTTACATGTATTTATGTATAATCTCAATGTGATATTGTCCATTTGTTCCCATAGACATATTTATATCTACTTTTAAAGTTAATTTTAATATTATTATAATTAACATATTATATAATATTCTTTCTGTCTCTAAATGTAAGACTTTTTACAAAAAAATACACGAGAATTAAGGAGTATGATTAAACTCATTAATTATGTTTAAAATTTTGTATTAGCTTCTAAAAATACCCCTTTTATTTTATTGAAAGTCACAACTTTACTATCTCTCCATCTAATTAATAATTCTAACTTTTTTTGGTATTATTAAATGTTAAGGGTATTTGGGTAAAAAAACTTTTAATTTGACATAAAATTTGTAAAAAAAACTTATAAAAAAGGACACAATTTTTTTAGAGAATCTTATATTTAGGGACGAAAAAAGTAGTTGTCAAATAGATTTATTTCTTATTACTAAAGACTTAATGCAAAAAGAAGTTACCTTCTGAATTATCTACTTTTCATAGATATTTCGCACTGTATTATTAAAATAAAAAAATTAAATAATCTGTTATCTATAGACAAAGTTAGAATTAGTGTTTTTTTTGTCATTTTTCATATGGGTCAAATTAAGAGTGAAAATGAACCGAGTTGAGTCAAGCATCTAAAATTTAGGTTTGACTTACAAAAAAAAAATTTAAATTAAAGACTCAAGTTTGATTCATTTATTCAAACGAGTTAAATTATAAGTTTGAGCTTGGCTTAATAAGAAAAAAAAAAGCTTGAATTTAACTTGTTGGACTCATTTATTTAATTACTTTTCTTATTAATACTTCCTCTTCAATTAAGTTTATTAATTCTATATTTAATAATAATTTAATAATCTAATTTAATAAGCTAAAAAAATTATAATATATAATACTTGATAATTTCAATAAAGAATAATATAAAAACAAATTATATAAAAAAATTAAGATTTACCTCTTATATACAGAGGGTTCAAATGACACCAATGTGTGAAAGTTCTTAAATGACACCGCACATAACTTTCTATAAAAAACGAATTTCGCCGATTCAACCAATCAATTGAAAGTTTATGTAATGTAGATCAACTATGTAAAAATTCATACAATTTGAAAACTATTTGATACGTTATCGAAAACGTCCAATACATTATTTAAAATACAAGTAAATTTCATTTGTTAGCTTACATACCTACAAATTTTTAAATGGTATGAATTTTTGCATAATTGATCTACGTCATACATTCGGCGAAATTCGTTTTTTATAAAAAGTTATGCGTGGTGTCATTTAAGAACTTTGACACCTTGATGTCATTTGAACTCAAATCATATATATTATCATTATTACTATTATATATAAACGAGTTAAGGGTGGCAATGGAACGGGGACGAGGACGGAAAGTACCTTTATGCTCCTAAGTTTTCTTCCCATCTCTATCCCCACTCTCCACGGAAATATTTTTCTACCCTTCTTCATTCTTGGTCTCCCTACGGAGATCACAAAGATCTCCATAGATATTAAAAATATAAAAATATTTCCAAAAATATTATCAATAATTCTTATTTATATATAATTTTCTCTATATTCTTCAATTTACAATACTTTAAATACCACATAATAAAGAAATAGAAAAATAGTTGAATAAAATGCTTAAACTCAAGAAAGAATCTTCTCTAATTCGAAAAGAATGATATGGAATCTAACATACACCAACAAAGATCAAAAGACCTCCAGCCATTGTAAGCTGAAAGTTTAAAAAATGGCACTCAAATATTACAATCAAAATTCGGTGCATGTGCAACCACCACAGTAGACTTGTATATCTTTTTTATTTATTTCAATTATGTGTACGTGACTTATAAAAATTGTCATTGAAAAGTTTTAGAGCTTATTTGATTTAGATTTTGTAACGATGTCACACTCAAATTAAAGTGTTAAAATGAAAAGTTAAAATTTGTTTCTTTTTTCAAAAGTATCTCGATTTGTATACTTTATTTTTTCATTCCACTAAAATCAAAATCAAACACACAATAAGAGAGTTTTGTGATAAATTAAATTGCTCTTTTATAGTGTCTTTTTGAGACTTGAATCATTTATCTATTATATATATTAAAAGAGAAGTAAAGGCTAGAATTATGACACATCATAAGCCTAATTTTTTTCATTGTGTCTCATTATTATTTTTAACTACTTGGCACACACTAACACTTAGGGGTGGGAACAGGCCAGGCTAGACTTTGGCTAAACAGGTTATGTCTATTTTATAATTGATGGAGCTAAGTCTGGCCTATTGGCCTATCATAAGCTCAATTTTTAGACTAAGTCTAGCCTATTTGAAAGCCTATAAAGCCTATTTGTAGGCCTACTTTGTCCTAAGATCTCTAAAAAAGCTAACAATTCTATATTAAATATCCCAACAAGCCACTAAATAGGCTAATAGACCTTTTTAACAAGCCATCTAAATAAGCCTAATTTATAAACATACTAAAAAATTTATTGTGTTTAAATTTATAAAAGTTATTATATATATATATATATAAATTTTTTTAAAAAAATAATATTTATTTATATTTATAAAATTTATTATATATTAAAATTTAATAGACTGGCCTATTAGACTTAATAGACTTTTTTTAAAAGCCTGTAGCTTGCCTTTTTATTAAACAGGCTAGGTCAGGCTTTAAATAGGCTAGACCATAGGCTCCTGTTAGGCCGGCTAGTCTTTTTCCACCCCTAGTAACACTTAGCACCTAACAGACCACACTAACCTACAATCACACTATTACAATACATTCATAGCTCATTCATATTAAATATATTAACATCAACCAAATTCATTAAATAATTCAAAATTTAAATAATTTATGACATATAATTATTTAAATGCCCATTTTTCTAAATAATTTTACATTTTTCACAACTATATATTTTTTTTGGATAGTAGTTACTTAAGCCAATTTCCATTTTAAAAAAACTAAAAATAATTAAATAAATATAATTAAGTTGCTCCATAAACAGATAGGTCTATTGACATCACTACAACTCCTACTAAAAAAATGAAAAACACAATAAATAATTATTTAAAGTTATGAGCAAAACAAATTAAATTAAAGGGAATACAAGGAAGTATTCAAACCCGTTTACATACAGAAGAAATAATAATACTTACAATTATAACACAAATAATTATTTTCAAGTCGGCTATAATACAAATCAAAGGATTTTTAACATGAATAATTATTTATATTTATTTTCAATAATAAGAATAAAAATAAAATTTCATAATAAATTTAAAAGTTTAATTACACTTTGATGTCAAAGAAATTATCGTTCAATTATCAGAATGCCTATATTTTTAAATAGTTGTGTATTTTTCACATCTATATTAATCATTCAATATATTTCACAATTCTTTTCTTCTATTTGAATTTCATGATTTTAATTTTCTAACCATTTTTCTATGTTATAGTAAACTATTATAATGGTATTGTTGTAGATCATATTTCAAGGATAATGAAAATGAAAATAAGTTTCTCTGCCCTTTCTCCATCCTTCTCCGTCATGTGACATCGTTTTTCTTTGTTGATACATTATATTGAGGGCAACCATTCATTTACTTTGGTTGCATACTCATATATATCTTTTTTGTTTTGACAAATAAATATTCATACATAATCTGAATAGAGATTTGTGTCATAAGTGAAGTTTACAACTTAATAGTTAAGTTGCATTTCCGACTTTAAATACTTATAACGTGAATGTCAATGGCACATCAGCTTCTCCCACATTCCACATTAAGCCGAACTCACATTCTCAATAATTTTTTATTTGGCATTTTAACTTTCAAAACTTCATCCGCTTATATGTTAGTATCATTATAAATAATTTACAATTATTATTCTTAAAATACTATTCATTTTTTTGTTGTTTAAGTTTATTTTTATTAAGATTAAAAAATGATTTAAGAAAAATATGACACAACATTCCAATAGATATAAGGTAAGTTAATTTGAAAGAAAATGTGGGGAAAAAAATAATTTTGATATTTTTTTATTAGCCAAAAACAAATATATTTAAAGATCAGCACCAGAAGTGCTTTAAAATACAAACATAGATAGTACAAGATAAATCAAGCAGCAACAACATGAGGCCACCACCAAAAAGTCATAAAACAAGCAACCAAATTGGACATATCAACTAATCACAAATAGCATGGAAAATAAAAGTCAACCACTAAAGATGTCGTAAAACAATTAACCAAATTTTACAAACACAAAAATAATATTAGACCTATCAACTAAACACTCATAACAAAAAGGAGGTAGATGACCTGAATAAATCCCAAAAGCTTCGAGTATATATACGCCCTTAGCGGAAGAATAGGAAATAGGCCAATATCAATATGAGATACTCAACAAACAAGGAGGGGTGAAATCAACCATTGACTTAAGGAGTATGAATATTCTGAAAAGTATGCCTTCAACCAATTCCAAACTCTAACTTTAATTCTTTCTAGTATCTCTTACCGGTCTTCTTTACTATCCTTAAATATTTTAGGGACTGTTTAGTTTGCATTTTCATTTTTTGTTTTTATCATTTTCCGTTTTTCCTTTGTAAAATTTCAGCAAATAGAAAATGAAAATACAAACCAAAGAGTCTATTCCTCCACTTCCATAAATTCCAAACCACATAGACTCATACCACATACCACTCTTTCATAGAGCCTTTTGCATGCCACAAAGATTTATGCTAAGAGATGTATACAATTTTTTTTTTCTTGAAAGACGATAAGATTTCTTATATGCAACTAATTTAAAAATAGTTAGCATGTCATTTCTATTAGTTATTTTTTGTCTTTTCCGAGAGTACTCATCACTGAAACATTTCTATTGATTTAAATATTCATGATATTTTCTTATAAAAATTAATAATTTATTTCTAACATTGTTTTTTCAAAGCATTTTTCTATATTAAATATATTCACAATAAAATTAAATGATAAATTCGAAATCCTCTCTTCGGAGTTAAAACTGTAGGTCTGGCTATGTTGTAGTTTCTCTCTACCACTACGAAAATACCTTGATTTATAACAAAATTTAGAATAAAATTTCAAGGAAAATTATTTTTTGAATAAATATTCTATTAAAATATTTACTTAAAACATACATACCTCATAATTCAAGCAATATAATAATAAGAAGTTAGAATAAGAGATACAAAGTTCATAAGTAATATAATTAGTATTTTAGTAGTATTATAATTTATATTTAAAATGTTATATAATTAAAATTATTAAGTAGTTTAGATATTTTTTTGTAAGAGCAATACTATATTTTCTTAATAATTCTTTTAAAACTATATAAAATATAGAATTAAATGCATTTTCAATCTTAAAAATATAAAATGCATTAAAAGTATTCTTTAATGGGTAATTAAGAGAATATTTAAGATCTTAAATTAGAAAGATTTAGAATTATTGTTTACTTAATGATCTTTGTTCAATTAGTATAAGAGTTTCTTATACGAAATTAAAATAAAAGATAAAAAGTTTATAATTAATATAATTAGTATTTTAGTAGTACTAAGATTTATATTTAAAATATTATATTATTACATGGATATCGTGAGAAGAGACCTAAAAAAGTTATATAATTAAAATTATTAATTAGTTTAGATATTTTATGCAATGAGCTTGACCTAATTACTTAATTAGTATTAGAGTTTCCCCTTCCATTGCTGAATCAAGCATCGTTTTTGACATGCAAGGCCATGGAGGTAGCATTTTGGTTCTGTAAAAAGTGAAAGATAAGTAAGGAGAGGAAAACGAGAAGGTAAGAGAGGGAAATAGAGGAAGAGAAGGAAGGAGAGGTTAACAAAGGAAGTGAAGGTAAGAGAGGAAAATAGAGGAAGAGAAAGGAGGGGAAAGAGAAGGAGAGAAGCAGCATTCAGGGGAAGTGAGGAACAGAGGCGGTGGCTGATCGGAGAGGAAGAGAATCGGCGGTGGATCGAGGAGGAACAGAGGCAAGGGTAGGGTTTGTGAGGAAGAGGAGAGTTTATGAAGGAGAGAGCGTGAGAAGTGAGTTTGTCAAATAATTGAAAAATGAAATGAAATGAGAGGAGAGTGATTGAGGCACGGCGATTGAGGCTTGTCTGCGGAGGAGGCTGGCGGAGGATGGTGCACCACAGAGGAGGAGTGGCTTGGCAAAGGAGAGAGGCACTAGGGTTTAGGGAGCCTTGAGATAATAGAGTGAAGGGATGAGATTCTGTTTTTTTTTTAAAGAAAAATGATATTTAGTGCCTTAAGGACATTATTTAAGAGTTTAAATATAATAAAAAGGTATTAAAATGTGTAATTTTTTATATTTTTCAGAGACGGAACAATATATTCTTATAATCGTTTTTTTATTTCTACTAACTTTATCTAGTGGAACACCATAAATAAGACCCTTTCTTTAATTTGAGGATATGAAGATGACATGATTTCGTTATCTATAATCCTATGGTTCAGATTTCATCAAAGAAATCATAATGGATGGACCTGATTACCATCTGTGTGCCTGAATTTTTTTTCAAAAAAATTTTCTTTTGGATGACCATTCTGTCACTTTTGTGCGCATATTCTTTTTTTTTTTAAAATAATAATAAATCATTGGAGTGTTACAATTAAAATTGTCTATTTTTAAAATTATTTTTATTTAATATTTTAAAATTATAATGCCTAATCTTAATAATTTTTTTTTATTTAGTATTTACACACAGCCGGGTTTAAACTCTGTAGCTTCACTAGAGATGGTTTTATTAGTATCTTTTTTATTTTCTAAAATTATTTATTGAGTAATTGATAATTAAAGTTAACATTGAGATTTTCATTTCTTTTTTTACTTACAATTGTGCTTACACATGATTTTTTTCCCCTTGTAAATCCTAAACCTCAAATCCCCAACCCCCACCCCAAACCTCAAATCGTGGACCTTAAAACTTTTGAAAATATATAGCAACAGCAAAAATGGCGATAAAAGAAAGCAGGAGAGCAAATAGCAAGAATGGCGAGAGAAGAGAACAAAAGAAGAGCGAGGAGAGAAAATGGCAAAGAAGAAAATGACAGTCTCTCTTAAATAAGAAGGCGAAGGGAACGACGTGACGGTTCAGTTCAACCCTAATTATGACAGACCACGCGATGTGATGTTAATCGTCGCATCATCCCCAAAACGTTTCTTTGGTACCCTCCTTTTGCAGTCATAGGATCAATAAAAGAGGGGACAAAGGGAAAGAAAGAAAATCAAATATAGGCGCAGAATAAAACATAAAGCAAGGCGACCTAGGCCTTTTTATTCAAAGCAAGTTACATAATAATACAACAGCGCGCGACCTCAACCCCCTTTTATTTATAAAGCTCTAACAGAGCGGATAACAAGTTAAATGCTAATACATGAAAATTTTACAATACAAAACGCCCCAGTACAAAATAGAAAAGCTACTCTACGCCCGGAAATTCATGAGCTCCTTCCAACATGAGCCAGATCGTCAATCCACGAAATACATCTCAGGAACAGTGACCCCAATTCAGTCGAGGAAAGCTTTTGATCCCAAGCTGGGAAGGACGAGTATGATGTCTGGGGAGGAATCACGCTCTGGCAAAAGATATCCTAGCAAAGGCGGAAGCCACCCATATTTATTAAAATTACAAAAAGTTGCCCACAGTATGGGGTGTCAAATCCCAAGACTCAGGGACGTCAGAGACCCCAAAGGCAGCTGAACCTTGACCAACGTCGTAGTTTTCATGATAAGAAGTACAACGCGGTAGCAAGGCTCACTTCTTATAAAAAAAACTACGGACATGGCTTGAGTTGGAGGCCGTTGAGATTCCAACAGCAAGGAAAATCTTCACCTTTTTTCTCATATTGAAACCCTCAGACGCAATTGAAAGGGAAAAGAAGCTGCTATATATAGAAGGTATGGTCATAAATGTGCACCTGACAAAGCAAGAAAGAAAAAAACAGTCAAGTCAAGCAATAAATACGACACAAAAAATGATGAGTCAAGTAACTAAACAATCATCAATGCAGGATCTAATTGCCTTCTCAGCCAAATACTTCAAGGATTAGAGGGTTGGTGGACTAGTCGGTCTCAATTCGGCCTCGACTCCACTACCTCAAGCCTTCTCAGCCAAAGGTTTTAAGGCTTAGAGGGCTGGTAGACTAGTCGGTCTCAACTCGGCCTCGACTCCGCTACCTCAAGCCTTTCCAGCCAAAGGCTTCAAGGCTTGGAGGGCTGGTGGACTAGCCGGTCTTAGCCTGGCCTCACATTGACGGGCCCAGGTCTCTCGCCGAGGTCTTGATTTGCACGGAGTGCAACTAGTATCGCGAAGAAACCTGATAGGTAGGCACAAGATCCGTGACAATCAATCAGCACTGACGGAGACAAACAGGCAAGGGCGCATCAATCACCATTCAAATCAAATACTTCCCTAATTTAGAATGAATGTCGACACTAAGGCCTCAAGGCCCCCACTTGTATATATAGCCCAAAAACTCTCATTTGTAGGTATGATCACTATAAAAACCACCGTTCAGCTTAATTGCTTAAAGCCTGTTTGTATAAGATTTTGTTTTGCTCAAAATTACTTTTGATCAAAGCTATAAATAATTACTTCTATTGAATAACATCAACTTTTGTGCATTAACACATCTTAATCATTAATCAAATCTTGATTTATGTATTCTAAAAGGAACACTCATTTAACACATTTAATTGCTTAAAGCCTGTTTGTATAAATCCCGAGGACTAATCCTTTCAAAACGTAAAAATCATCAAAGTAAATTTATCTCTTTCAATAAAATCTTCTCTATATACACCATAAGGGTTCAAGTCAAATAACTACTACTTAAAATTTTACTTATTGAGTGCACAATCTTTTGTGTTTGTATATAGATTTCAAATGCGTACATATTTTTTCTTTCCTCATTCTGCAAACAAAGTAATTCATTGCATTGTTTATTGTTGTATAAGGTCATGTTTATGATTCGACTAAATTCAACTTGGGACGAAACGAATTATGATGAAAACACTATTTTTATTAAATGCAAATTCCTTTTTCACATGACTGGCATCAATTAATCCACGTCTACAAAAAATATAAGAGCTATGATGACGTATCCTACACAATATTAATTATGACAACATTAGAGGACATTTGTGTTGAGACAGATACAATTCTCAATCCACTCATGCAGAATAAATCCCAACACTAAAGGGCTTTCTTCACTTGAAAGAAGTTAGAACGCTGCTTGTTAGCCACATCTACATCCTCAGGAGAAGCCACTGCAACGACAACCCCTTTGTCTTTAACTGCTTCCATTGCATCCACAAAATTTTTGAAGTCCTTCAAACTAGGGAAAATATAGTGCAACAAATGGTTTCAACCGTTAGAGGATCAAATTCAGCGGAGAACATGTGTTGGTAAGGTGGGTCAACCTATCATAAAACGGATAAACTGACTATGCTCCGATTTCTTTAAGTTAAGCCACCTCGTTTTATGCTGTGATGATGGGTCAACCCACTTATAAAGTAAAAAGGTACACAAATTCAAAATAAACCGGAGAAAAAAGATAAAATAAATGAGATGAGAAATAACATCTAAATAAGTGTTGCAAAATAATAAAAATTTAATTAAATTTGAATTTATTAAAATTAAAAAAAAAAATTAGAAAATTGGCCCGACGGATCAATATGCCCTACTCCGCCTTGATCCGACACAATCCACGAGTTAAGCGGGTTAGACAGCTTGGTGGGTTAAAAAGTGCAACCCAACCCACCAAAGTGACGGGTTAAGCAGGTTAATCCTGCGGGTTGAACTCATTTTGCCAATAGTCGTTCACTTGTCCTTTTTCCATAAGGATTTGACTCCTAAACAAACAATATGCAAGGAGCATAATCTTGCAATCTGTTTCAAAACGTAACACTACACATTCTGGAGACAATATGCAAGGAGCATAATCTTGCAATATATTTCAAAATGTAATACTACAAATTCTGGAAATTTTGTCTCTATGAACAGCAAAAGTAAATGTAAAACGATATCATACAACAGGGGCACTTCACAGTTTTCACAGAAAATCAACCTTAAAAATATTTAAATTGATTTTTTTTGCTACAATGGTGACAATGGGGTTTGAAACTATGACCTCTTGCAAACTACCAAAACCCTTTAATCTTAACCACTTGTCCAATTCTAGTGGTTTAAATTTATTTAAAATTAAATTATTTGAATTGATTTTGCATTCAGAAAGTCGTTTTAAGATTGTTAATGGGTCACTGCCATAAATATAAATTGTATTGATTTTTTTCACCAAAAAAAAAGATTGGATCAATGGTTATGTATTCATAAAATATAGAAAAAAAGATCATGCGTTAATCAACAATCAGAATTTTTACCTAGTAGATAATATCTCTTCACGCCTTGTTTGCCTTTCTTCCTCCGTGATACCGAGTAAGTACCGCAGCATACTGCAAATGAACATGCATAATTTATAACTTTAATTGGTAACTACAAAAACAAGAAAAGAAGCAACAACTAATAATTCAGCAATAAGCCTATGTTTGGAAGGAAAGAAAAGAGGGAGGAGAGAAAATGAGACGAGAGAAAATTAAAAGGGGGGGAAATGAGAAGATAGAAAATTTTGAATTTTTTCTCTCTATAAGTCAACTTTCTCTCTCATTTTGTCTCCATTTTCTTTTCAACCAAAAAAAAAAAAAATACATCGTTATCCGTTTGGGTTTAGGCTAGGTATTTTTTGCCATTAAGATGCAGAGGAACCCAGTGCCTTACCAAACAAGCTCCAAATGCATCAATTATCTCATATACGTACCTACTATAACCTTTGGCATCAGGAAGTTGATAGGCATCAAGATCCCCAATGGTTCCTATTATGGCTTTTGTTAGAGTATCATCATCTAGTTGCAGCTCTCTTAAGAAGTCACCAGCTCCATCATATACATCAAGTGTCTTTAGCAAGTTGGGATCACGATAAGATAAGAAGGAGAACACTCCTGAAACGAGGAAGAAAAACGTAAGATTGCAGGAATGCTATTCACTAATTCCGCCTAAGCCCTAAAGATACTATAACTAACCTGAGTGAGTATCAAAATCACAAAAACCTCCATAAGCTCCACCGCTTACACGCACACGGTCCCATAACCATGTATTGCTAATGTATTTGGAAATAACATATGCACTACCATTAAGCTTATAACCAGTATCGTAGATGTTGGTTGCTTTTCCAACGTAATTAACCTGCAGAAGGAATCAGCAAGGTTTATTGGTAGAAATACATTGAATGCAACCAAAAAAAAGGGTCAAAGACAACTACAAGCCACAAGGTGCATCAGAAATAAAAATAATGTATACAAAGGATGACAAAATGAAATGATCTTTACCTGAGTAGGAATCAAAATAGCTTCATTTGTCAACGGAAGTCTAATATTTGAAGTAGCTGCTGCAATGGGAGAGCTAGTGGGAAGCATATCAACAAATTTGCTCAAGACTTTTTCTGTATGTGCAAGGTTTTTCCCATCACTGGTGATATTTATCAGACAGCCTTGCCTGGAAAATAGAGATTTGCGAATCTCCTCCAAAGAGGATGAGATATCAGCCCAATCTTGATCAACTCTCTCTTCAAGAATTCGGAGGAATTCAAGGTAACTACAAAGAATGTACCAGAAATATATAACTATACATCAGGAATCATATTTCTGATTCCATATAAAGCATAAGTAGATTAAATGACAATCACAAATCTCAAACCATAAATAGACAATAGTATTATATAAGTACTAAAAAAATGGCCATAATCAGAATTAAATGTGACAAGAATGGGTATAATGACAAAGAACTAAAAACAAAACTACCCACATAATGAAAGTGTCCTAATAATCCAACCTGAGACCACCCATCTTTTCTGACATCCAGCCTGCTGTATTTAGTTTTGCATCCATCCTTGCAGCAGCAATTCCATGACCACTACCTCTTAACCGGTTCTGACAATAGACAGGAATGCAAGACAGACAATTAATAGAGGTTATGCATATTGACCGTTTATGAATCTTGTCCTCCTTTTACAAAAAAAATGTTCTTCACAATTACCTCCATTCTCGCTCTACTCTGTGAAACAAACTGTTTGAAACGCTGTTGGTCTGTAAACTGGACATCTTGAAGAACAGTATTTACCTAAAGTTTAATTAGGCAGCATGAAGTAAGGCTCTATATGACCATATTAGATATTTTTGCTAATAATTCTAAGCATTGAGTGTTGAAACTTGAAACGGTTAAGTTTTAGACAAATTTAAGTACCAACTCATAAAGGTCTTCAGCACGTCCAGCCATGGCTTTGCCTCTAACAATCATGTGGCTACATGGATCTTCCTTGCCCCGCACTGATGACGTGAATGGATAAACTGATATCCCACCAGTTTTTCTCCCGATTAATTGGTTAAGTTGGACAAAAGTCAAGTCCTTTGTTCCCATCTCCAACAATGATTGGCTGTCAAAAATATATAGGAATGTCAAAGGTTGACGAGGAAACGAAGAATTAAAAGATAAAAGTAGATTTATAATTAACTCTTACATCTGGACTTGAACCTAACTCAATCCTAAAAACTAGCTCATGAGAAGATTGTCAGGCAACCTTTATATACTCTATTTATTATGATCATTTTCCTAGCTGAAATGGAACTCTTAACACACCCCGGTCACATCAAGACTTGTCAAACTTTATATCATCTTAAATTTGGACATGGACCTAATTCACTCCAAAAGCTAGCTCATAAGAGGAGAATTGTTACACAACATTTATATAGTTTATTATGACCATTTTCCTAACTGATGTGAGACTCTTAACAATAACAATAATATTAAAACGGAATATGTTGATAGCAAACAAAAAATTAAGTAGAGAATTTAGATAGGAGTAAAGGACATAGTATAATTATTTATTTATAGAATCAGAATAACATTGAAACAGCCCAAGCATCTTCTGAAATGAGATTTGATGAAAATAACTCCACTCGAGACTAAGGAAGGTTAATGACAATATAACAACCAATCTAATTTTATATTCAAGAAATTCACTATGCAAGGAAACACTAGGAGCTATAGATGAATGGAAGAAAAATGTAAAACATACTCTAGCCATTTTATAATTACCAAAACAGTGGCACCAATGGAAGAAGGTCTTGCTTCAATGAACTCATGTTGAATACTATTTCAGTGTAAAGAATATCATTGGTGAACAGATCATGCTGCAAAACTTTTACTCCATTGATATCCCCAACCTACATTTAGCATTCAAGCACTTGTGAATATCTACAGATCATAAAACAAACATGTAAGAATCTAATTCAACATAAATAGTAATGACAACCTCAGTGGGAACCCAAATAGGTTCTTTAGGAATATCTTGCAGAGAAAGGCTAGGTACAGTTTTCAATGCTTCAGGTGGGTCAGGGGTTTCCTGCTTAAGCCGAAGCTCATGAGTAGCACGGGTCAACTCAGCCAGATCTTCTGTTGTCATACTAGTTTTAACTTTCTGCAATATATTTTTCTCCAAGGCTTCATCACGAGCAGCCTTTTCAGGATCAGGCTAACAAGGAAAGATTTTCATCAATAATAACCAACATATGGGGTGCAATTCATTCAAACAGATGTTCTAAAGGCTAACCTAAGAAAATCAGTACCTGCATTTCCACAGTAACTTGATGAGGATTGTTCAGGATAAACTTTTCTATCAGAGGAGAAAAAACAGATTTAGATCCCTCCTTTTCTATTCTAGATTTTAGGGCCTGAAGAGGTTTCTCATACTTCAGTGGCTCAAAGGGATTCATATCATAAATCCATTTACCCTGCATATTCAAATCAAAACAATTACAAATCTCAATAAGCAAAAAACGCTCATTTTCCGCACCTCAAAAAAATTAACATGTATTACAATGGATTGAAGCATGAGGGACAAGCCACGAGGAAACGACCCAGTGTTGTTCTCCCTGAGAGAAAATTCAATTGTATTCATAGAAGCCTCAATAGCATCTGTATCAAAACCTTCCTCTGCCAACTTTCTAAGTGTACTCATGACCAGTTCTTCAACCTTGTGAATATCATCTTCAGAAACACCTTTCATTCCAATACTAAATTGAGGCTGGAGTAGTTCATCTTCAACCCCACCACCAACAATGGCATCGCCCAGTCTACTTTCTAGCAAAATTTTTCTCAGTGGTGAAGCAGGAGTGCCCAACAGAAGATGATTCAGAAATCCAAGTGTTAGCTCAGTTTCCAAGTCTAAGGGCTTATCAGAAAGCAACCAGTTAAGGCAGACCATAAGCTTCTTCTTCAAATCACCCTCTTCACCAGCAGGATATGTCTCAACAATCCGAACAGGCTCGGAAAACAGTTTCTGTGGTTCAACTTTAGATTCATTTGAAGCCGAACTTGCATCAAACATGTCTAAATACTCTGGATAACAGAGAATAGACAGCAGTAAGTGATAATTGCTACAAGTTAGAACTTTAAAATTATCTTTCATAATTGCTCTGAGATGTAGACTACAAATGATAAATCAAACACAGTGCAATGATGGCAGTAACTAGTAACATTCTTTCAGTTTGCTACAATAACAACAGCATATAAAATCACTGCAAAACATACAGAAATTTAAGAAGCAAAACATAAAATAGAAAATATTGTGCATCTTATTCTAGTGAAATCATCACTTTTCTTTTGCCAACTTTTTTGGAGAACTTTCTAAAAAAAATATATATCATTTTCCCAAAATTAATCCATCCTAAACATACACTAGATCCAAAGAAAGTTAAGACCTCAAATACGAGGGAAGCTCTTGGACAATATAGGAAGGGAACTCATTACAAGCTTGTCTGTGTTCCAATTCTTAGAATGAGCATAATAATGAAAATTCAGTAGATATAGCAACATGTTTACCATGAAGATTTGATTACTCTAGCTCAGTATTACAAAGAACATAACGCAGTGGTTCCTACTAGACCTTAGGAGATATATTGAGGTTCTTTTTACTTAAGTTTATGTTATATCCATCAGGTGCATATGTTAAGAACCCAAAAATAAGAAGTCTTTAATAGAAATTAGAGCATTTGTTACATTATTAAACCCAAAAACACAATATTCTTTACAAATAAAATCCTTCTGCTTTGAGTTATTAAGTTACAAATCTAATGCATACGACAGAAAAGTAATTTTTCCATAAAAATATTCCAGAGAAAAGAAAGAAATATAATTAGGAGGAAGGAGAATATATCCTCCAACAAAAAAAAAAAAAAAAAAACATTGATCGACAATTGAAATTTATCCATAGTTATATATTTGAGAAAGGCTGTAAGAGAGAGCATCTAGGGCTTGGTATAACTACAAAGAGCCTTATTGCTGTTGCGTAAAAATATGGCCAAAGGGAAATTTGACAGGTTGTTGAATGTTGACTTGCTTGGCTGAGAATGAGACCATTAGACAGAAGGGCCTTCGTGAGCACTGAAAGAGCTCACTCAAGATCATCCAATAACCTCCTGATTCCTGTTCATTGTCATAGTATGGGTAAAATGGGTCTGGACAGAAAAGCTGTTTAATTATTCATTCAAATCAGGAGTCAGGACTTGGATCTAAACGAGCATTACAACAAGGCCACTCTCTCCTATTGTCAGCATTTACAATTAAAAAGAAGTTAGTATGTGTTTGTATTAGCTTATTTTGAAGAAGCAATCGCTTATTTTCATAAGTTTTGTGAGAGAAGTTAAAAGAAGATAAGTGATTATTTCTCCCGATTTACGCTTTCCCAAACATGCTTTTAAACTAAATCTTATTACCACTCAGGATGCGGAGGCGTTCATTTGGATCATCATCTCCATAAAACCATATTCGTGCATTGCTCGGATGGTAATATTTACGGTGAAATTCCTGTCAATTAAGTTAAGTTTAAAATGAAAACAATAAGAAATCAACCAATTAATATTCAGCAAAATATCAATTTAGTCCTCCAAAGATTCATTCGTCACCAATTTGGTCCCCGGAAGATTTTTATCGCCAAATTGGTCCCTCAAAAATTAATTATGTGCAATTCGAGGGACTAATTTGATAGTGTTTTAATCTTTTGAGGGACTAATTTGGTAGTGTTTTAAATCTTGGAAGGATTAATTTGGTGATAAAAATCTTTTAGGGACCAATGTGATGTGCGTAAATCTTTGGAGGACCAAACTAATGTTTTTCTCATTAATTAATATTTGTACTTAGATCTACACTAGACTATGTGCAAGTAAAAAGGTAACATAGGCATAAAGGCATGTGAAAATGAATAACTTTCCCCATCATGCTCCTAAATTGAACAATGTTGCTGGGTGCAAACTAACACCCAAACTGCCAAACTGAAGCCCTTTTGTGCCACCTCTATTTACTACAATAATCATTTAAAATGGTAGGGAAAATAAACCTTAAACTCTTCAAATGTCAACTTGGGAATAACTCGAGGGTCACCTCCACTGTCAACACCATAGGTAGTATCTGGGAAAAGAGCCTGTCCCAAAGTTACATGCAACGTGATGAATGCAAAGAAATAGAAGTTATTAAAAGAATTCATTAAATTCCTGGCACTTGGAATATAAAATTCAAATTGACAAATTAAAAGTGAATTTAGCGAATGTGATGGTTTCAAGTTACAGAGACAGGACCCTACAAATTGCAATAATAAACATCAACACAATTAAGAGTTCAAAGTAAAATCTTTGAAGAAGAGACACTGTGACAAGATGTGAAGAGATTATGAAATAAAGAGAAGGCTTAAAGTATCACCATCCCATATACACAATATAAGGAAAGGACAAGCCATAGAAAAACTAGCCTGTTGAGCAGCCCGCCCAAGTATATTATCCGGTTGAGAGTAGACACCCTTCATTTCGTTAAACACAACACCTGAAACAACAAAAAACCAATATTAGAAATTATTGAAATGCACAAGAATTCAAGTGTCAATGTATGACAAACAATGTGTGACATGTTGAAACAGAAAGAGGTGTAATATGTGTTTTACCAAACCTTTGTAAGTGATATCTTCAGAAGGATCATTGAGTTCGAAGTGCCACCCCTCCTGTTGAAAAATCTGAAAGTCCTCCACACATCTAGGGAAGAAAACCGCATCCAGGTAGACATCAACCAAATTATAGAAATCCTGTTCAGAAATATCACAATATTGTGGCATCAGAACAACAATTAGACTAAAGAATGAAAGAGCCAAAATTCATGAAGAATCTAGTAACTTGGTTACCTTGGTATTTGTGGAAGCAACCGGGTAGCATGTTCTATCAGGATAGGTGAATGCATTGAGGAAAGTGTGCAAGCTTCCTTTCAATAATTCTACAAACGGTTCTTTCAAAGGATATTTTCGTGACCCACACAAGACACTGTGCTCCAAGATGTGAGGGATACCCGTGGAATCTTTCCTGCAGAAGCAAAAAAGTGAAGGACTTGGTAAGTGAACAGTAACGCATCTACTTATAGAAGCTGCAGAAGAGTAAATATAAAATTGAATATAGTTAGTGATAGCCTGACAGGGAAGACAAATGAAGGAAAAAGAATAAACCCGCGGAACATACGCACACATAAGATTGGGTAATGGAAGGAAGGAAACAGTAGCAGTGGAAGTATATAGAACTTACGGAGGAGTGCGGAACACAATACCAAAGACTTTATTCTCGTCGTTATTGGAAACAGACATGACTTCAGCACCGGTTTTAAGATGCCTGAAAAGCACCGCTTTTGATTTGCATTCTGGAATGAATTCCTCGGAGACTTTCTGAAACCCCAAGCTATGGGCAACTTCATCGTTAACCTGAGCAAAATCTAAACGAAACCACGAAATGGAAAGTAAGGAAAGGAATTTAATAGAAGATATAATATTATAGAGATTAGAGAGAGAGAGATAGATAGAGACCTGGAGAAGGTGCGGGAGGAGAGAGAACGGCTCTGGGGGAGAGGGAAGAGAAGTGGTTAATATGCTTCTTCAAGAAAAAGCGGGGAGAAGAAGGGGGGAGCAATCTGGTGTGGCGGCGGGGCAGAGAAGGCCTGCGTGTGGCGGGGAAGAGAAGAGAGGAGGAAGATAAGTATCTGCTGTAAACCATGGAAGAGCGCGACAGACAACGAACAAGTGCTGCCCTTTCCATCGAACCCCAATAACCTTAATGCCTGCCACTCCCTTGTGTTTCTGAATGAATGCAGTTTGGATGGACAATCAACAATCTACAAAAACAAGTCTTGCTCACAAGGAGCTTCAATCAAGCTTCAAGCTCTATAAATAAAATCTTCCCCCAATTTTTCTTCCGTGTAACAATCAACACTTATTTTCAACGAAATATACAACCACAAAAATAGAAAAAATAAAAATGAAAACCTTCATTTTTCACCCTAATAATAATAATAATAATAACGACGACAACAACAACGACAACAACGACGACAACAACAGCAACAACAATAATAAATAATATTGTTAACGCATCAAATTAGGACTCTTTTCTTATTAATAATACTTGTGAATATGACTACTTATGATTTATGATATATTAACTCAAACCATAGCTCCTATTCTGTTGTTTTGCTCTTCTACTCAAAAAGAATAAAAAAACAACAACAACCACAAATATTGTTCCTATTTTTTTTTGTTAACACCCCAAAAATAAAAGCCTAAACTCTAACACTATGAGAGAAAGCCACTTCAACTGTATTCTGCAAAAAAGTATTGCCACACACAGGGTGGACATGAGGGAAGACATAGAGACCAACATCAAAAGTATGCGATAGATTGGTCAAACAATCAACAATCATATTAGTCTCTCTATAAGTATGAAAAACTACTAATGCCCAAATTTCTCGCTTGTATGGCATAATCCAATCTAAAATGGGAGCATACACATGAGTAGGGACATATCCTTCTTTAGAGATGAATCTAACAACTAGCTGCGAATCACATTTCATTCATATTGTATTGTAACATTGTAACGAATGAAAATATATTATAATAAATTAAACACATTTTCACATGATATTATGATAATTATTATGTAACTAAATTTCATATAATTTATATACTCCTAGATATATATTCTAATAAAAAATTTATTTATACTTTAAATAATATATATACAAATAAAATATTGTGGTGAAGTATAACTTAATAAACTTAAGTGTTTTTTCTTAAAAAAAATAAATAAACTTAAGCGTTTTTCCAAAACTTCCTTGGATTGTACTAACATCACACTTTCTCCACAATATACTTTAAAAAAAATTTAAAAAAAACGTTCTTCTTCAATAATATCCATTTGAATTTTGGGAAAAAAAAAAGACCAAAATTTTACATTATGAATTATGAAATATGAGGGACTGAAATCACTTACAAAAAATTAAAATCACACATTAACTATAACCAGAAGACCAGAAAAATAATTAAACATTTTTAATATTACAAATTTATATATATTTTCCCGCTTCATAATTTTTTTATCTGTCATGTCACCAATTGCTTATAATTCCATGTGCACTCCACATAGAACAACCACATTATTTTGGTTTAGTTATAGGTATTTTTCTACTTGACCTAGGAACATTCACAATACAGTGTAATTAGCTTTCTCTTTTTTTTATCAGCAGTGTAATTAGCTCTCTTAGTGAGGTTTTCTTTTTCTTTTTCTTTTTTCTTCTACAAAAACTCAAACCCAACACCAGTTGCTTAAGAGATTTTTTTTTAGGAGTGTTCAAAACCAATTCAAACTAATCTAAATTAGTTAAACTGAAAATCAAACAAATCGAACATAAAAAAATGAACTTTTTTGTCGGATTGGTTGGAATTTTGGATCTTCTTAATCAAACCGAATCAATCTAATCCAAACCGAACTTTTATATATATATATATATATATATATATATAATTTTTATATTAAATTATAATAATAACTCATATTTATACTAATAAGTATTTAATGAAACTAATATCGGAGCTTTTTTATAGTTTTAAACTATAAATATTATCTTAATATCATATTTTTATATTTCTATCACTCTTTAATCAATTTAAAATTGAATTTCGTCATTTTTTGTTCCCTCTATATATTTTTTGATGAAATTAATTCCACATATTTGTGTTTTATCTTTTGTGTTTTATTCAATGTCTAGTTTTATATTCAAATTTGTATATAATTGACATAAAGTTAAAACAAAAAATCGATTCAATCCAAACTGAAAAATGTCGAGGGATCAGATTTATTTTGTAAATTAAATCGAACCAATCCAAACCAAAAGTATACAAATTGATATGACTTTATCCCTCAAAACTGATCCAATCCACACCGCAAACATCTCATATTTTTCCCTTATATATTAAATATTTTTTCTTGGGTCCACGCCTAGTTTCATTTCAACTTACAAAATGAATATTGTTTTTAGGCTTCTTTCGTTCCATAGTAAGTAGGGTTGTTCATGGTTCTGGTTCACCCAGGAACCAAATCAGAATCACACCAAACCAAATAAATGGTTCGGTTTATAAGACCGAACCACTTTTGTAGTTCCCAAACCGGTTCGAACTGATTTTGAACCATTTTTATTTTTATGCAAAAAAACTCAATTTCGTCATCTCTAAACTGGTTTTTGAACTGAACCTGAACCATTTTTATTTTCTCAAACCGGTTTGGAACCGGTTTTAAAATTTAATTATGGTTTGATTTTTATCAAGTGGTTCGCCTTTTAAGTAATGCGATTCGGTTTGGTTATCAATTCGGTGCGGTTCTTTTAGTCATTTTAAACAGCCCTAACAGTAAGCAGGTCGGTCTTCATGAGCTTAGATTTTGTTTCCTATATTGTTGTGTCCATTATGAGTGTTGGGATTGTCAACATCTCACTTGAAAATAACATTACATTTTTTAACTTTGAGATTGTTCCGACTAAAAATTAAAAAAAGAGTAGTGTTATTTCCAAGTAAGGTGTAACAATCCAAACACTCATTCATTATTTGTAAGCGTTATGCTTGACCCATTACTCCTAGTTGTAATGGGCTAGGCCCAAATGTTTGTTTCTTTAGGTGATTTGTGGTGGTTGTTAATGACGCCGCACTATTTTTCAAAAAATGACAAAATTGTTCTCTCTGAAAAATTTTGATCCGAAATATTTTTGAATAAGTTTTTTGTAAAAAAAAAATCGATGATATTTCCCAAAATTTTGTAGGACTAGAATTTTTAGAAAAAAAATAAAATTTTGGATTATATTTTCTGGATTTTTAGAGTAAATTTTCTAAAAATAAACTAGAGCATAATAGTGACTAAGTTTTCTATTGAATTTTAAAAAATTATAATTTTAAAAAAAAATTATGACAACAAATTTTATTAACTAATAAATTATGATCTTAAGGCTTAATTTTTAGGATTCAAATCAGGTGTCTCCAAATTATGTCCCACCAATAGAATATTGTCACGTCACTAAACAAATTTTATTATGAAATTAAAAATTAAAATTAAAGGTAATATTTTCAATGACGTGACGATATTCTATTGGTGGGACATGATTGGGGACATGATTTGGAGACACCTGATTTAAATCCTAATTTTTAATATGCTATGGTTAAGGCTTTAAAAGATAGACTCAACTTCAACTCTCACTTTTTCATCCTCTCATTTTTAATATTTTTAAAAATTAAATGAATTAAAATGTAATATATAAGATATATTGGAAATTTAAAAAGTAGTGAGAATAGTTATAATAAAAATAATTATTAAACTATTAATTGTTAAAAATTTAATAATTATTCAAGGAAAGGTGAGCAAGAGGTTAGACTGCACACTAATCAAGCAGCACAAGTGTGCTATGGATTCTAGAGAGCAAATTGACATCACTGTGACATGAGTACCAAATGCACCTTATCCCGCTTATATGCAGGTTATATAATTATAATCTAATATTAATTATAATTTATATTAATTAACAATAACTAGATGAATATTTTCAACAATAGCTCTGTTTCACTTGGAAAAAAATGAATTTATCAATTATTTCTTTTTTAAGTGCAAAAATTCCGAAGCATCATTTTTCATTCTACAATGTCTTTAATTCTGTACAAAAAAAATCATGCTACACAAGACTTTGTCAATAGAGATATGTCCATCTGGTAAGTTGCAAGAAATTATGTCAAAAGATTTATAGTTATTTATGATTCAAAATGCTAGTAAAGAGTGAAAGACTTTCCTTTTATGTCTAGGAGCATCAATGACCATTTATGAGGCGCATTTTGGTGATATCAGACCATTATTTATGGGGGACACCCCATAGTTATTATTTGAAGCATTTGCCTTCTAGCTTTCTTATTTATTAAAGTGTCATAGTTTTTTTATAGGCTAAAGTGCATCCATAAGAGTTAGAACTGGAGAGTTGCTACTCAAAGCTTCACTCCCCAACCAATAGACCAATTTGTTGGATGCTTAAAGCCCCTACTTAATAATACTAAATATTTTACACAATATACATAATGTGTATAAATGAATGTAGTGGATATAGCGTGAGAATATAATATATGAATACCATAAATAGATGTGTTTAATAAAATGTCACCTTTCACCTTATCACTTGCAGGAACACACTTTCGGGTTTGAGTTGAACATTTTGTTAGTTGCTTTGTTGTATTTCCTTCCTCTTTTGATTCCTTACTTCTATATTTGGATGTTGTCATCGAGCTATATACACCTATATGTATGATGCGCTGTCCAATGTCGTCATTGTCCAAGTCTCATTCACACTCTCTTCAAGCTGTGTCATCGAGCGTTATATGCGCTTTATGAACTGTGATGTTCAGCTCATGCACGCTTTTGTATTTTTGAATTCTTAAGAATTCCTTTGGTCTTCTAGTTCGTTCCCGACTTAGATTCATATAGCAAGTATGACTATTCTATCTCTTCTCTAATCCCCTTTATATATATATATATATATATATATATATATATAAATATATATATATATATATAGTTGAGTTCAAATGACACCAAGGTGTCAAAGTTGTTAAATGACACCGCGCATAACTTTTTATAAAAAACGAATTTTGACGATCCAACCAATCAATTGAAAGTTTATATAATGTAGATCAACTATGCAAAAATTCATACAATTTGGAAACTATTTGATACGTTATCGGAATGTTTTGCTTGAACATCTAATGCGTTATTTAAAATACAAGTAAATTTCATTTGTTAGATTACATACCTACAAATTTTCAAATGATACGAATTTTTGCAGAGTTGATATCATACAAACTTTCAATTGATTGGTTGGATGACAAAATTCATTTTTTATAAAAAGTTATGCGCGATGTCATTTAAGAACTTTGAAACGTGTCATTTGAACCCAACTCATATATATTACATACATACAAATTTTCAAATGATACGAATTTTTGCATAGTTGATCTATATCATACAAACTTTCAATTGATTGGTTGGATTGACAAAATTCATTTTTATAAAATGTGCGCAGTGTCATTTAAAAACTTTGAAACCAACTCATATATATAAACTTTCAATTGATTGGTTGGATCAGTGAAATTCATTTTTTATAAAAAGTTATGCGCGATGTATTTAAAAACTTTGACACCTTGATGTCATTTAAACCCAACTATAAATCAAGGTGTCAAACCCAACTAGAGACGTATGTTTATAAAAAATTACAAATTTAGTTTATTCTTTCACTTGTGAACATCTTATAAACGAGCATGTAACATCAATCAACAGTTTATAATAAGAATGTCAAATTGAACTTATTCATATATATTATGCCCTAATTCTTATAGTTATGATGACGCAATGGATTCCTTGTCTTGGTGATATGAGATTCCAGTATTAAAAGTTTAGAATCTTTCTCTTTTTACCTTTGTTCATTGGCTGCATACTAAATATAAGATACATGTAGCATCATCATGTCCCTCCTGAATGCATAACTATAGGATATAAATCAAGCATGTTCTTAACTTGAAGGATATGTTAGTCCAAGACATACTCATATTCTTAACTTTATATTTTCATGTTCTCTACAAAATTTTCAGTAGCCGTTAGATTTTCTTGTGACAGTAAAAAGAGAGACAAAAGTGGAACTTATGTTAATAATTTCGTGCTTTTCAGCATTTCCCATAGTTTTAAGAATTTTTTTTTTCGTACTCACATTTTTAGTAGTCACTTTATACTCAGGGTTACGTTAAAATATCTGGTTATACATGTAGAAGTTTCGTTGAATTTTTATTTTTATGTTAAAATATCTGTTTAAGAAATTTTTTTTTCGTACTCACATTTTTTCTACACGTTTAACCACCAAATCCGAAAAAACACTAGCAAAAAAAATAAAATAACTAATGTAACCATTTTTTCTAACGTACGTAACCAATGTACACTATAACAAAAAAAACTAATGTAACCACTTTTTTCCACGTACATAACCAATGAGTACATTGAGTACATAAACTTTTGAGTACAGAAATCAGGACTCTATTTTTAACTTATCAATACTGTGCTTGACAAAAAATCAGTTCAATTATTACGCAACTAGTAACTCTTCCCTCGAACAAAGTACGTGTTTTCGCATGACTCTGCACTGGTCTATCTATATATGTGAAATCAGTAATCCACATTGTCACTTGCAGCTTTATATGAAAAGACATGTTTAACTATTTCCCATACAACGTAAGTAAAACATAGACATAAGAAGCCAATCAGTCGTTTTACCCGGGTCCTGAAACATTTTCCTTCATTTTTTAAGTGTATTCCATAATAAGCTTCTGTAAAACCCTCCAATATCGCATGCAAGAAGGGTTCGTGTGAATCGCCCGAATGACCCATTTCTGAGGTCTCTCCGAGGCCTCTGTGCTGTATGTAGTGATGGGCCCACCTTTCAAATGTCTTGCAAGTAAATGCATTTGAAAGTAGAGCTCCGCAGGCCTCATTTCTGCAAAAGAGTAGCATAAGTTATATATAGTTCATCGACAAAAATTCTAGCAATTCATGAATACGAAAACACCAATATCAAATATTGTGTAATTGATTATTGATCGGATGGAGGTCAACTGATAAATCACAAAGCATTCCGAATTTCCTACTCACTTTCAAATATCAGATAACAGTTTGACTAATTTGAACTAGTTGAGATTAATAAGCCTGCAAAACTTGCTCAAGTGACACCCAACATGCTATCATAATGGCAATCTTCTTCTATGGAATACATTAACACAAACTGAAAAAAAATTGCTCTCTAGTAATTCGTTCGTCAACTTCAAAAAAGTGTTCATTTAAAATTCAGACAAAGCAAAGAAATCAAACCTGATGGCCAATGATACCACTCAAGGCAAAGGTTTCTGTCCCACCCATCCTTTGAACCGAGGCTTCCTTCAGCTTGAGCCACCAACACCGAGGCAAAAGGTAAGGGAAACGGTGAAAGCTTATGAACTTTGGAAAGACTGTCAATTGCTCGTGATAGGAATTGAGAACCATTGCACTGCCTAACAAGCTCCATACAGATGGCACCTACGTAGAAATAGTACAATCACATGGATTTTAGTCTAAAGCCTCATCTTCATGCACTGTGGTAAGAGATAAGGCAAAATGGATCCAGAGACAGAACTAATTGCCGGTTGAAAGTAGGCATATGGTGCACAAGTAAAAAGTTATACACCGGTACACAAGTGACTTTATAGCCATTGATTTATTATTAAAACAATAAAAAGTCAACATCACACTTTAAATCAATGAATAGATTTATGCCACATAAACTTCTTCACATTTATGTTGTGTATGGTAAATGACACCTTGAAAGTATAAATTCACATAATATTAAAAAAAAAATGAAAAAGAAGAAAGCATATATCGATGTGTCTTATTCAAGTAAAAGGAGAGAAATAAGTTTTGGGGGATAAGAGAGGGAGGAGGGAGATAATAAATTACTCAATACCAGAATATATCAAGCAATATTTATACAAGATTTCATAACAATTATCATAAAGACTGTTAACTACCACAAAACTCATCGAAAGGGTACCCTTAACATCTTTTCTTTATCCTAACAATCTTGCTGTGCCAATATGTGGATCCAATATTCAAAATTAAGTACTAGCCTTTCAGGTGGTAAGGTAATACCACGTAGATATCATGAAAAACGGAGTTATATGAAGCTCTCACCCAAACCAAATATACATACCGTGACATAGATAGAGGCAGCTCTCAAAACCTGCCAATGAACAAGCCTGTGCCATGAACTCTTCTGCTGAGACTAAATCTCTCTTTTGCAAGGAAATCATACCTCTCACCAGGTTATATACAGCCATCCACATATTCCATGAATTTCCACTCTTTTTAACACATTCTTCAAAGATCAGGTCTACAACATTTGAATCAATTGGCAGTTCATATTGACATTCAATAAGTTTGAGACAAATCCAACCAATATGACAATCTGTCCTGAGCTCCAAGCACCTTGTATACTCTCTATGAAAATTTGAACAATCACCTTTTATGGCATACACACGGCACAATAATAGATGTGCAAAGAATAAATAATCATTGGGAAGCACAAGTTCAGAAGCCTTTTTGGCATGGGTGATACATGTCATGTGATTCCCACAATGGAAACTGATCTCAGAAGCACAAAGTAGAAGTTGGAAACGTCTATATTGGTAAGACATTTCTGTACTGCTATATAATTCACTTGAAAGAGTAACATGAATTAGACGATTTAGTAAACCACAAAGATGATGAGGAAATCTCTGTTCACATGCCTTCTGAAGGTAGTTAAGAACAAGCAAGTAGCGGGCATCATGATTCCATGGTTTCAGATGAAAGCATCTGCAATTTTGAGGAAAATGTTAGAGTACTATTCTTGTCCAAGGGATAATGATGCTTAGATTTCTTGAAAAAGAGCCACCGGCTCCAGGAATAGAGAGCTCAATAATTGCTGTACTCAAAATTGACCCAATGAATATTTATTTTCCTGATATGTAATTCATGCATATCCTAGCATGGAAGAATTTGTTATTAAGGGGAACAAAGGAAAATGAAAATAGTACTTCTGCAGGTATCTGATGACTCCAGAGTGACTAGAACACTGCTTCATACAAGTTGAAAACGTAAACTTTGGATTGCTGTTGCCAGTGGCACAGCAGGCAACTGCTCCAGCACCATGAATATCTGAAGCTGATTTCAAACCTTGATCAGAGAGGTAAAGATGGTCCAGTTTACAACACCTTGTCGCCACATGACAATTGTTTGAATCATTACTGGATAGCAAGAGATAGCCAAGAAGGTTCCTGTTCCCAGAGAAATGTGCAACAGATAGGATGTTATAGTTAAAATATAAGAAAGTATCAAATAATAGCTTAACTATATCTTAGTCATATCTTAGATTATAACCATATTAGTTTTCATATTTCTTTGTAATCTCATGATTTTTTCTTATTTAATTAGGATTAAGAGTCTAGTTCAATTATAAATAGAGATTAGTCATTTACCCGCTGAACAACAATATAGTATAATCCTCATCATTCTAATTCAAGTTATTACCAATCTTTATTCTTTCCTTGTTAGAGTAGCGCCCTAAGCACTACATTGCAGCTACTGCTATTAACTTTGTAACTGACAGCGTTCACTTTCTCCTTTAGTTAATTGATTGTAACAAACTCTCTAGTTAGTCCTTCCCTGTATTCAAGCAGACTATGCAAACTATTGTAATCTCACTCTGGAATTCATGAACATCACTTTCTTTCAAGATTCAAATTCTTCCTCTTGTCTCTAATAGGGTATCTTAGAGCACTTTCCTTAGGGATCTCAAGAACCAGAAGTATGGTATTGGAGAAGAAAGCATTAATATGGAAGACAGATAGTGAGAGAGGCAATGGATATGGTGGGGGATGAAGATGATCAGCTTGTGATGGAAAAGGAACAATGCAAAAATACCAAGTGCAAGAGGTGTTGTAACAAGCTGCTTCCATGACAGAGCTGAAAGTAAAACAAGCTGTCAATCCACAATTTCTGGGTCGAAGCATATCTGGTGAAAAGAAGGGAGCATGGATAAGATGGGAAAATCTCATGAAAGCTCGGCTTTAAACCCTAATTGACCAAGCCCAAATTAGTGGAAGAATCAGGAAACTGTTAATGACAATAATTTTCTGGACTCAAGGAGCCAAGCCCAACCCACCGATGAGGTGATTGAGTTAAAGGAAAGAGGGATTGTCTTCAAGCCGATGAGCTGGTTTTGCAATATAAGATTGTTGAGGGCAGTATGGTACACTGGTACAGAAAATGATCATACACAATGGGCTGGTGGACAAAGTGAATGTTTAAGTGGAGAATTGACTGGTAACCTCCATTTAGTGAGTGGAATAATTAGTCGGTTAAGGTGTTAGTTAGTTAGGGGCTGGAAAAGTTAGAAAAATAAGGCATGTAGCATATAAATATGTAAGAGGTTGATAGGGAGAAGGATTCTGTCATTTGTGAGGAAATTGGGGCTTTGGGCTAGAGAGGTGCAGACCCTCAAAGATCTACAGGTGTGTGTTTGTACTTTGTATCTTATAAACTGGGAGCTTCTTCACTTCTTCCCTATTCCTTTCCTTCTAATAAAGAGACCAGGTTTCTATTAAGTTGGTACTTGATAGCTATGCTGTTAAACCAAATTATTGTATGTATACCAGTCTTGTCACCAAAAAAACATTTACCTCATCAAATTACTGTTTGGGAACATGTGCAGAGCTTTCCTAAGGTGGGCAACTCCACTCTGAATGTCAAGGCAGCCACCAGACTCATTTTTCACCTGTCAAAACCATACACAACATATTTCCATCTTGTTTTCATTTCAAGCTTTTTTTGGGGGGTAATAAAGGATACAAGAGGAATAAAAATTAGAAGGCTGAAAAAAATACCAGTTTACCAAGCGCTATCAAAAAATGCATCTCAGCAATTTCATCATGATATTTGATAAAATATCGGCTACTTGAGACAACAAATCCAAGACGATTTTTCCCATCAAGGGCATTGATAGCTGACGTCACAAAACTAACTTTTGAACTTTGAAATAGCTCCTTTGGCATTTTCACAATGCTAGCAATGACCGCATCCAGTCCACATATATAGTATAATAATCTACAAATGAAACAAATGGATGTTGCCACAGACTTCTTTTCCATATAAGAAAGACTAGTGGCAAGAGTTCTAGCTATGGAGAGAGCCAAATCATTTTCACCAAGTTGCCACAACGAGAAAGCGTATACTTGTAAACCTTCTTCATCAAGTGTCCCTTAAACAACATATCATCAATGTTGTCAACAACACAATAAAAAATCAAATGAATTTTCCCACTATGCTTAGTCAAAACATCCTTCACAAAAAATCGCATGCTTTACATTTCACATTAATACACAGCTTCTGTTAATGTGTTCACTTCATAATTCATTCTTGGGAATTATGAACAATTAGCGGTTAAAAACTTAAGGGTTAAATATGTTTTTGATTCCTACACTTTCGCAAGAATCTATTTTTACCTTGAACTTTGAAAAATGTTCACTTTTAGTCCCTCCGTACATTTTTTTGGTGACGTGACAAATTGATCTGCTGAACATGGATCTGATGAAGGACACTAAGACAAGTGAACTTTTTGAAAGTTTAGGGACTAATAACCGACGTTTTAAAGTTTGGGGATTAAAAACGGATTCTCGCTAAAGTTCAGGGACCAAAAACATATTTAACCAAAATCTTAAAGTGAATAAGGATAATTTTAATGAGAGCGATTTAACTTGAACCCCAATAATAAGGCTATATATTTTGAAATATCAACGAACGAAATTGTAGAATTCTAGACCGGTCGAATGCCAAATCTGAACCTGAATCTTCTTTCATCAACTTCTCACATTCATGCAAAGCATCAGCAGCATTCCCTGCCTGTATCAAATAGCATGAGTTAGTGAACATCATTATCATTAAGGGATTAAAAAAAATGAAGACTAAGAGCGTGTTTGGATTAGCTGCGAAAATTAGATTATTTTAAGAATCGATTATTGTTATATTCGATTATAACATAATTATTTTTTGTTTGGGTATGTTTTTTAAAAGTGTTTTTCAAGATAACCTTTTATGTTTGGATAGTATAAAATTGCTTTTGATAGTAGAAATTTGAATGGTACAAAAAGAAAGTAGATTAAAGCTAAAAGCTTTTTTCAATAAGCTCCAAATTCTTGCTTATTTAAAAAAAACTGTTTGTAGTTATAACAAAAAAGAAATCAAAAGCTTTAATCGATTTTTTCTTTTTTTTTCCCAAACACACTTTTAGCTTTAAACAGCTTTTTTCAAAAAGCTTTGGGAAATAATCTTTCCCAAACACTCTAAGAGACCTTACTGTGTATATACCTTAGAAAGTGATCTGGCCAAATTGATTGATACGTGCCTGATATGCGAGTTTTGAGAAATCCTTGAGCCAAAGTTAATTGCATAACGTGCTAATCTATAAAAGGTTGCAGCAGACTTATAATCTTTTCGAGCCTCACAAACCAGCCCATGCAAATTATGGGATTCAGGATAGTGAGGAGAACGCTGCACAGCCTGTTGAATAGCTCGAAAAACCTGTGACGGTTAAGAGCAGTGTTTGACATGAATTTCAAGGTAGGCAACTTGTTCATAAGAGACAAAAGAAAATGTACAACCATCACAGAAAATCATTAATCTATCATATAATCTAACCTGTGAAGATGAAAGATGGTCACTCAGCAAAGCAAGCTTCGCAAGCCCAATTTGGAATTCAGCTAACTGCACATTAGTCAACAAATTTTTTAAAGAAAGTAATAATGAGCAATGCATACTGAACACCAGAATCCAAAGTAATTCAAATATATTGCACATTAACTAACAGGATATAGTGAATTACAGGAATTATCTGTGCAGCTCGTAAACAGCTCTCAAATGCCTCATCTGGTGCAAGCTCCCTACTATATAAAGACATCAGTGTTAGGAAGCCAATGAAGTAACAGACTAAACTACCACTTACGTGCTACATGATTAAAAAAAAAAATGAAACTAGAATTATACCTCAAACAAGACTCAGCTGACATGCTTGCCCATGGCAATGCAAGGCCAGGATCAATACTTCTAGCACGATCGAACACTTGCCTTGCCAATTGCTTTTCACCCATTTTACAATACAGCTGAAAGAAACAGACAAATACACAAGCTGAATAAACTGCACAATGAATTTTCAATGTCTTCCAAGTGTTGTTGTGAATCACAAAATATTTACTGAAGGCACAGAGTTCCCATAAGCATGCATAACTTAAGATAGACACTCTTTCATATATAAAGTGTATATTAAGAGAAATGGGTACAGCAACAAGTAATCATCCCCCTTATGTAGGCAAGGAATACAAGGTGAATATGTCTCTTATTTACTTGCATGTGCAAAAGGTGAGGAAAGCAAGTGTTCAAATTATAGGCATTTGTATATGGAGATGAAAAGAGATGAAAGAGAGAATAAAATATCATATTGATGTTAAGAAAGATGTGTTACAATGAGGTGTCATATAATAAAGCACTATCCCCTATTTATATTTTATACTAAAAATTTATGCTAATAATTCTAACTAAATGAAGTAACCAATCAAATACGATAAGGAAATAAGGGAATCAAGTAAATAGAAAAACCAATCCTAAAGGATTATCAGAAACGATGACATATTTTCATATACTCTAACACTTCCCCTCAAGATAAAATTTACTGAGCTTTAAGCTTGTTACAAATAAACCCTTTAAATAAAAGAAATCAAACAAACAGCAATAACACTGAATAACTATTTGAGTTTCCTTCTTTACTGTTATATGAAAAAGCAATTCGAAAAGAACAAACGGCAGTAACACTGAATAACGAGGTTGGTTTTCTATTGTTTACTGATGACACGTGACAATACAATCAATACCTTCCCAAGATATCCCCAAGCAACAGCTAGAGATACATTCAATTGCAATCCTCTGATCAAGGCATGTTGATTTAGTGCATTATGATAGGACAAACATCCTAGTACCACCCAGAACTCATAATTGTCACCCTCGAGTAGCAAGGCTCCCATGGACATCTTCTCGGCCAGCTGCCTACTAAAACAATTAAGCTGAGGGAAGCACAATAGACAAGGTCATTAAATTTAATCTGATTACATATATCATACCATGCATTTAAGTCTTGCTTGTGATATTTGTTCAACAAGGTAATAAGATCTGTAACGACTGCAATGTCAGCATAGATGTTTGCTTGCCATGGAGACAAGTGCAAGGCTCGTTGATACGAAAACCTAGCACGTCTTGCAGCAAAAAGGCAGGTATTCCTCCAAGAAATGATAGAAGCACTGAAAGCTTCCTTATTAGATTCAAATTTCTGGACCTCCTCAATCCATGGATAACATCTTGCATATGCAAGCTACCACAGACCAAAATAAATTAGCATTGAATAATACATGGGCAGTGAAGAAAAACCCTTGTCACAATACTAACAAATTGACATGCATTTGATGCACTATCGCACAAATAACAACTATTCAAAACAACGGAAACCTTTAAAGATGAAAAGGCAAATGATACCTGAATATCAGCATGTAATTTCCAAACACATGAGATATTCTTAAAAAGATAAGCACTTGCCATTGCAAGCTTGGATGCTTCCTGCAGCAGATTAATGTTGCCAAAATGGAAGAGTTTGACTTAAAAAGAAACAACATAAATAATTGTAAAAACAAAATTTTGAAGAGAAAAAACCTCTAACAATGAAGCCCCCCACTGATATGCACCGAGATTAATGCAATCTTTTGCCAAACCAAGCAGCCCCAAAGCAAGTCCATATTGTGCAGGCACACAATGTGGTGAAACCTCCAAAGCTTGTCGAAATTGTTCAACTCCCTTCATGAACATAAGATAGAGTGGATGATTGAAATGATTATCAGATTTAGATATAGATGGGCTGGATGGACAATGAAATAATAGTGTTAAAATATAGCACAGCATGTAAAAGCCAAAGCCTAGTTATACAACAGGACTGATCACATTAATTGAATCACCGTCATTACCAGAGCATTTTTCCCACTAGGGGGCCAGCTCTTCATCTTAATTGAACAAAGAGATAAAATAGAAACCATGATGGTACAAAGAAACGACTCGCAATATTGCTTCAATTATAGAACTAATTGATTTCATAAGTTCTAAAGGTCTTCTAAAATATTCTATATTATTATTATTATTAATTTATTATTCTGACTAGTTTTAATGGTGTTTGGTTCAAATCATAAAATGACATGTTGAAGAGATAGAATTAAGCAGTAAACACCATTGGCAAAAGTAAGCATATAATACAACATTTTAGCTTTCAATGAAAACAAGCCCATAAATTTCTGTATTCTCTTGAATCACTATGTTATGCTCCAACTACCATAATCAAATCAATATTGTTAATCATGTCATGTCATAGGAATTATGAAAGGACAACATCTTCTGGTCATATTACTATCATTGCATCAACATGAAAGAAAACAAATGAAAGGGGAGAACAATAGTTCTATAGAAGAATGATATCAGGATGATAACTGACGTTTAGCGAGGTCTACCTTTTTAAATGATCCAAGTGTCAAAGAGATATTTCCACTTTCAACCAAAGCAAAGACCATTGTTTTGTCCAACTCAATTGCACGACCATATGACTGATAGAGAATCCATAAGTAAAACAGTGGTTGAGGGATCAATCATTCATCATTCAAAGGATATAAAGGAATCCACACATAGAGGTACCTTCACAGCTGCAGTAAACCTTCCCAGTCTCTGATAAGCAAGACCTAAAGCCTAACAAATTTTAAATATTAATCAAAGGAAACTATGAAAATGGAAATCCAGTGGAAGAAAAAAGAAGTGAAATTACTTCCCACAAATCAGCACAGGCAGGATAGCCTCGTATGGCATGTTGAAGACTCTGAACAGCGTCAGACCATTTCTTTTGATGAACCTGGTAAGTTATGCATAAAAAATAACAAATGGCAGGTGTTAGCCCATATGTAATTAAAGAGAGATGTGATGAGGATATAGTCAGATGTCAACAGAATTCAACAAAGTTGAAAATGAAATTATTAGTTGTAATTTGATATGAAAAAGCTGCAGAGTGCAATTGTTAAGCAGACCGACCCATAAAGTGCGCTAAAAAGATTGGTACCGGTGTAATCTACACAAAAGAAGGCACTACTCTGATACAGCATTAATTAAATTAGAGAAGCAACGGAAATCGAAAGAAAAACCTGTAGAAAGCCCAATCTGCGGAAAGCCCAGAAAGCCCTCGGTGAAATTTCAGATGCTTCCCTGCAGACCACCACCTCCAAACTGTCCTTTCCTACTTGGTTAAGTAAATTACAAAGAGCTTCCTGATATGAAATAATTTCAGTTATGTGAAAGAAAGCTGTGAAAGAAAGCGAAAGTGTAACTTCCTTTTTCCAAAGTGATGAGGCACTTATTGAAGCTTTAAAATGGAATAGGAGAGAAAAACACTAGGCTTACCCCAGAATCGGAATCATCAGGGTTTAGAGAAACAGCTCGTTGGTAACACTTGAGGGCTCTCTGAGTATCAAGCGAAATGCGGCCATAATAATGGCCCAGATACTTGAAACATTCTCCATTCTTGGGGTTCAATTTGGCCGATTGAATAAAATGCTCGACAGCTTTTTCCTTGCTTTCCTTTGCTTCTCCCCCCTTTTCCCATAAGAATAAGCCCTGTAAGTTGTAACACCAAGTATAAGTTAATGGCTCAAAAGTGCACAACTGTGTGAATTAACGACGGGACAGGGGAAAAAAAAAATAATTCGTGCACACAATATCAAAATGTAGTGAGGCGTCATCTGGGGAATCGTGCAAGCGTCGGAAGAGATGTTCAGCTCCTTCTTCCTCCTGGGGATAAAAGAAAGGGAATAAACAAATTATTGGAAGCAGACGAGCATCGATGATGATTGATTAAAGAAGCAGAGACATTGCACCACAACACACGGGAGAACTGAAAATAGGGAAAAGAAAGGATAGTAACGTACTCTATGTGTTTCGGAGTCCATAGGAGCTGGGTTGGCACTTGGAAGAACGGATACGACACCGAAAACTGATCCAAGTGCTTGTGACCCTTTGACTATGTCTGGTGTAAGAGCCCGTGTTTCTACTTTTGCTAGCGCCGCGTACCAAAAGTAGAGCGCATATGAGCATAAGGCGAAAAGCTGTGTTATGCCATAACAAATATTGAAGTTGATTTATAAATAAAGAAAAAAAGGAAAGGTGTAACACCGTTAGAGTCCATTCGAAGAAGAAGGGTGAAGTGCTATTTTATGTGTAATTTGGGGGTGGATGCAATATTTGCCTATTTCAAGGGGTGACAATCCATTTTACCCTCAAAATAACTAATTTTACAAGCTACAAAGAATATTAGCTAATTTTATTTAATATTTTGAGTTTTAAGTAAAAAATAATTTACTTCTAGACTTTTTATCGAATTTATTACAGAGAAAAATATGTTTATTACAAGTAGTAAGTAAATTAATTATTAGAGATATTTTAAATATTTTGTATTAAATATAACAAAAATAGTTAAGTTTATTTATAATCAATAGCATAAAATTTTCAAAAAGTTGTTTATAATCAAAATCCGAAAAAACATTTATTTAAAAGGCTTTCTCTATTTATTGTAATTGAGAATGAGTATTGAAAAGATAATTAAAGTATTTATTAATTAAAGTGAAAGTGAATAATTATTTTATTGTTATTGATTATAATTGAAATAAGGTTAAAATTTCTTTTCCCTAATCTTACAACTCTAGCCGGTGCTTTGCACCGACATTGCCACTAGTGGACTATCAATTACAAAACACAAAGATTTAACTAATACTACTACATACATATTCGGTTTAGAACGGGCAGAGTGACAGTCATGTGAAGGAGGAGCCAAGACGTAGGGGAAAGGAAACAGCGAGGAAGTGTTGTGGGGGGAGAGAGACAGAGAGGCATAGCTGCAATCAGCAGAGCGGAAGCGTGAAACGTTCCTCCCCGGCTTTCCTTTTTTTTTTTATTCGCTGAAATAATTTTGTTCTTCCCAATCGCACACAAATCACAATAATATACAGCGTAACCCTTCAGATTGAATTTGAATTTGGAAAAGTGAACTCGTTTGCTGTCTATTTAATCATTTACTCGTTCTTCATTTGTGAATCTGCGGCTACGGCTATCAAATTTGTGGGGTACTATTTTTCTTCAGATCTAGTGTCTGTATAGCAGCTACCAATTCAACAATTCTCGTATATACATAGAAATTGAGTTAATCTGTTTTGGAGCCTCTGAAATAGAAGATGGAGAACGAAAAGAAATCCTCGGCGATATCTGATGTGGGAGCGTGGGCCATGAACGTTGTCAGCTCCGTCGGAATTATAATGGCCAACAAACAGCTCATGTCTAGCAATGGCTATGCTTTCAGCTTTGGTCAGAACTATTACTTTTCCGTGTTTGGATCTGTGACTGAGAGTTATAGATCTCTAGCTTCTCCGACATTGTTTGTATTCCCTCGTTTTTTTTCTTTCTTTTTTTTATTTCCACTCATGATTCAAATATCCATACTATTGTATTGTCTTGTTTTTTTAATATTTTCCCTTTTAGTAAAATTTCGCCCCTGTTGTTTATTTTAATTCAGCTTCGGTTTATTATTGTTCGGTGTTAATTGTTAGTAATGTTATGAGTAAACTTTAAATTATTTCGTATGAGAGCTTCTGTTTATGACTTATTGACATCCTGCACTATCTCAACTTTTTCTTTTATTTTTTCCAGCCAGTACGTTGACTGGGTTCCACTTTGCTGTAACTGCTCTCGTTGGTCTAGTGTCAAATGCTACCGGTTACTCAGCGTCAAAGCATGTTCCTATGTGGGAGCTTCTTTGGTTTTCAGTGGTTGCCAATATGTCTATCACGGGGATGAATTTTAGCCTTATGTTGAACTCCGTTGGGTTTTACCAAGTATGGTTTAATAACAATCTTTTCTTCTCATAGGGGTATCGTTTATCATGTTCTTAACTTGGTCTGTTACACCTTTTCTCTGTTTCCCGTTAAGAATGTCATCTAATGATCTCTTTCAAATTTTCATCGTTCTTATTTGCTTCCTTATTAATTAGTTAATTAAATATAACAAAGGCATGTATTCAATTCAGAGTTCAGACTATAATGTATTATAGATATATCGCGTATTTCTTCAAGCACACACCAGTGCAATTTGAAGCCTTCCCATGCAAGTTGTGATGGTGTGTACCTAAAGAGAAGTATTACTACTACCTAAAGAGATACTTCTCTTTAATATCTGAAATAACATTACAAGTTTTTTTAGACATAGTCTTTGGCAACCAAAATCCAATTGTTGAATTGCTCTTTTAGGGGAGGTTGTATTTCCATTCATTTCTCTCTATTGTCATTCCTTAAATGTCCTTCATTAATGTTAGGGTGTAAACTGTTAATTAAATTATATCGCTAATTAAGGGTAATAAAAATAGTAGTCGGAGCTCGGAATTAGTGGCAATGGACAACCCCTTCCCTTTGGGGTAGAACTTTTGTGCTCAGGAAGGAATATGCTCAAGTCCAGGTGTGCTTGAGTGGTGACCAGCAAGATGGGCAGTAAAGGTCCCACTGCATAGCTTTGATTGGTTACCAGCAAAAGCAGTGTTCTTTGGCTGTGACTAGATTATGAGGCTTTTCCCCTTAGAATTTTCATATTCAGACTAGGCTGTCAGTCTGTATACTGCATGGCTTACGATATAATGTTTAATTTAGGAATTTTGTTACTGAATGTCAGGTTGCCTAGATGGCCTTTACTCCTTTAGCAAGCATTACGACCTTTGTGACCTTGTTGTGGTCATATATTGTTCTCAACTTTTCATTTTAGGGAAACACGTCGTGGTTGCTACAATTATTATAACTTAATTCTAACATATTTGGACTTGTTGCTGTTGTCAATTTTTCTTCAGACTCATTCGTCCATTCCCATGACTGTTGTATCATAGCTTAAAAATGATAGTCACCTACTCATGTCTTCATTCTGTATTTTCTCTGCTTCTACTTTTCAGATGCTAATATTCTCATTATGTTTCTTTACAGATATCAAAACTAAGCATGATTCCCGTGGTTTGTGTGATGGAATGGATCCTTCACAACAAGCACTACCCAAGGGAAGTGAAAATGTCAGTGGTGGTTGTAGTTATTGGTGTTGGGGTTTGCACTGTAACTGATGTGAAAGTTAACCTCAAAGGTTTCATGTGTGCCTGTTTAGCAGTTTTGTCAACATCTTTACAGCAAATTGTAAGTATTATGTAATATGAAATTTGTTGCTATTTCTGGTGCAGTTTCTTTTTCACATGCCATTTTATATATTATTGATTGCTGTAAATGTATAACTCTAGATGAATTCTGGATGGAACTTAATTAGTTTATAATCTTAACTGAAAAACGATGAAAAACTATTGTTTTTCCCCTTTAAGGTCTACTAAGTAATAATGGCTTGTAATTTGACGGTGAATTGTCGTTTATTAAATCAGATATGCATTTTCGTTAAATGATGAGCATGAGAGAATTTACTTTCAACTATCGAAGTCACGTGTGTTATATGGCAGCCTTTGTTTTTGATGTTTGGGGTATTGATTCTTCTTTGTACCTGATTCTTCTTTGTACCTAATTCTTCTTTTCACTTTGTTGTGGCAGTCAATAGGTTCTCTACAAAAGAAATATTCAATTGGATCTTTTGAATTGCTGAGCAAGACTGCTCCCATTCAAGCAGTTTTTCTTCTTATTCTTGGTCCATTTGTTGATTACTACCTCAGTGGCAAATTGATAACCAATTACAAGATGTCTTCTGGTGCCATTGTAAGTTCTTGTTAACTTTTAATGAATCTAGTCTGTTATGTTCTCTATGCATTATGTTACATTATACAAAGTAATTGATTAGTCCTTTGTCATTTAATTCTTCTTTAATCTATGCAGTTATGCATTCTTCTTTCATGCTCGCTGGCTGTATTTTGCAATGTGAGCCAGTACCTTTGCATTGGGCGCTTTTCAGCTGTTTCCTTCCAGGTTTTGGGGCACATGAAAACAGTATGTGTTCTGACGTTGGGATGGCTGCTATTTGATTCAGAGCTAACTTTCAAGAATATCATGGGAATGATTGTTGCAGTTGTTGGCATGGTAATTTACAGTTGGGCTGTGGAAGCTGAAAAGCGGTCAAATACGAAGACTTTTCCTCATGCCAAAAACAGCCTGACGGAAGAAGAAATTAAACTGTTGAAGGATGAAGTAGAGAAGAGTCCTCTTAAGGATGTTGAACTTGGTGAGACTCAAGGATAGATTGACTTATACCTCGGTTATAAAATGTGACGAGAAATGAATGCAGGCAATTGTAGTGTGTATTGCTTTGCCTTTAATGCTGGCTTGTGTCTTTAGTCTAATCTACGTGGTAGTAGAAGTTGGTGTCTATCTGCTTATTCTCATATAGATCCATTTTTAGAAGTTTTCCTATTCGTCAGCAATATTTCTTTATAGTTGATTTATTTTTTCGTTGTTATATTGAGTTTAATTATTTGGCCTACCATGAGATTGCTAGATGAAAACCACTGAGATTTCAGATGTAATGATGTATAATGCGTACGCTAATGGAAAGCGATATCAGTTCCCTTATTTTTATTTTTATTTTTGGTTACAAACATGATGTAGCAGTTGTATTGGTTAATCACTTAATTGTTTTAGTTTATTATTTTTTAGCAAAAAAAACATGTTTCTTTATTATTTGCCTGAAAAATGGTTTACAAAATGTAGTAGTTAAAACTTTAAACGAATGAGCAGTATTGTTATTTTCTCTACACTACAGGTATTGTTAAGAATTAAGAATTCAGTAAGTAAAATAGTAGTAGTAACTTTTAGTTATTTTTAAATTCCAGATTTTAAAAACTGAAATATACATATTTTCAAAAATCTGTTTTGAAAATTCTCTTATCAAATTCGGTTTTTATCTGTTTGATTTGTGTGTTTATTTTTTTTTAATTTTAATTTTAATTCTATTTTTTAAATGATTTGTATAAAAAAATCATAATTGAATGAAAATAAATAAGATCTGTTTACAATAGTTTTTACTTTTCTGTTTCTAAAAACTTAAAAGCAATTTTTATTAATAAAAAGCTTCTTTTTTTTTGTCGAAACATAAAAGTGTTAAAAAACAGATAAAAAAAACTGTACAGAGAAAACGTCTTGTTTTTCTCCTGGTATTTAACCTCTTCTGGTTTTTTTTTTTTTATATTTATCTCTATTTTTCACCTTTCGACCTATTGAATTCATTTTTTATTTATTTATTATACTGGGTTGGATTTTCTTTCTTATTGTAATTGTGATGTGATGGCAAAGATAAATGTTATTATTATACTTTCATTTGTATTTAATAATTTGATAATTAATTTAATCATTTAGTCAATTAAAGTCTTTGATGTTTTAATTATGTAATTTAGTTGATCAGCACATGAAAATATGGATACGGAGTTTGATTCTCGCGGTTGTACTATTGAAAAAAAAAAAATTAAAGTCTTTGATGTACTAAATAAATAATGTAAATTTTTAGAGTTTTCCTATTAAAAGGATAAAGTATATCAAACTTATAACCACTTTCCAGATTAGAACAATGTTATCTTAATCTGCGCTGGGTGGTAATTAATTAGGATTGTGACAACAATTAACTGAAATGAAAGGAGGTGGGTTATAGAGTAGTCCTCTTTAAAGGGACTACCCAATAGTCCTCATTTGAAGTTTATAAAAACAGGTTTCAACAGGTAACAGAAGTTTTTATAATTTGCTGTTTGGTCCTTTTTTGTTTTAAATTTGTTAAAATTGCAACTAATGCCTCCTTATTTTAGTTCATTATTATATTATTTGTTGGTTTTTGTTATTTTGGATAAAAATTAAAATATGTATTTCACATATTTTACATATTTTATTAAAAAATAGAATCACCTACTTATTGACTTGTGTTGTAAAGACAAAGCCACCCCACGTATTTCACATATTTCTCAACCCCTTGAAGGTTTATCCTTTCCATTCTAAAAATAGAGAGCGCTAGATCTATACGTTTGTGGATCGATTTGCGTTTTCGTGCATTAGTGAGGTTGATTTGCGTGAGAGTTCGAAGATCTTCACCGTCGATAAGGATGTCCAGCAATTTCCATGAGAATCGATCATTCAAAGGCAATTACTGAAATGTTGGACAGACTGTAATTTCAAAAGCAAACTCAAACTCTTTGAAAACCCTAGGTTTAGAGGCAAGTGCTCTGAGCTCCTAGTGCTACGGTGGTAGGAGCGGCTGCACAACCGGCAAAGAGAGAGCGTCGGAGAGAGGAACCTGAGAAACCACCGCAGCGACGGAAAAGCTGTCAACGCTTATTGGAACCGCATGTGGGAAATCGTACGCCACAGGTGGTCCGTCGTACTCCACGGCGAATGAATAGTGAGCACCATCGTGGCCACCGGCGACATGGTTGGAATTTGGAAGTAGAGATATGCTGTAACCTTGATCCTAAGCTCAAATAGGAATACAACAAAACCATCAAAGAGAACAGAAAATTGATTGGGATGAAGGGTTAACACCGAAAGGAACAATGTGCATAGAGAGAAGAAAGAGAAAAGAAAAAGGGGTTGACGAGATGGAATAGATAAAGAAGGGGAAGGGAAATGGATACTGAAAATGTTTGGAAATGAGACATATTCAGGGAGAAAAAAGGGTTAACTACAAATTTTATAAATATGTATAAAAGATTTATTGTGACCTATACTACCCTTAACCAGTTTCATCTTAAGCCGTTAGATGTTCGTTAATCGGAATCAAGGGTCAGCTTTAATCAGGGACAGTCAGGGACCTTCATGGTCCCCTTCCCATTGGGACCATGTTATCCTTAACCATGAAAGTAAAAAGGTAAATGTAAAATGATACTCCTAATTAAATAATACAAGTGGGGTAGGGTTAAGGACATGAAGGGGATTAAGGATTGATTCAGAAATCGGAGGTGAGGAGTGAGGAGGATCGGGAACGAGGGAGTCCAACCAAGATGGCTTTGGATGGGAAGAAAGGTGAAGACATGGATTCGCTATTTGAAGGGATGGTGCTGTTTAACCCTGCCGAAGTTGAAGCAGAGCTCCGACCAGATAATCATGAACAAGAAGACAATCGGACTGATGACTCTCTTCATTGCCGTCAAAGTGATGCGCTTACAACTTCAACAACAACAACAACAGTTTCGTCTTCATCGGAGCCCCTTGACGAGAACCTCTTCTCTGATCTCACGCTTGTCGTCGATCCCCTCCAAAACATACAAGTGGCTGAAGCTGAGCTTGATCTCCAAAATCAATCTATATCTGCTGCTGCTGCTAATACTACCCCGTCATCTTCCTCCAAACATGCCAGCAGAAGGAGAAAACGATCTGGCTTGAAGATAGGATATGGTAGAGAAACCAGTTTTTCCAACGATCTGCCCCCCCAGCCTGCTCTTCATATTCCTGAAACCCGTACCGTGCCCGTTGATTCTATAGGTGATACCGAACTTCAGGACACCTTTCCACCTCCCACTACTACTGATACTCATACTGCGGTTACACTACCATCTAATGAATCTTCCTCTACCTCGTTGCACGGCAATTCCAAATCATCAGAGAATGAAAATCTCAAAAAGGAACTTGTGTCTGAGCACAGTAAAACTTTTTCGGAGGTAGAGTTCCAGCAAATTAAGGCTAGCATACGGGAGAAGCTTAACCGTGCCAGTCAACTGGTGAACTCTGCTTCTGCTGTCCGAAAGGAAGCTATCAGAAATAGAAGAAAAGCTGTTGAGAGAGCCAATCTTGCTTCTCTCAAACACATGGAACTTGAAAAGCAATTGGAAGAAGCCTGTGAAGCTGAAGATTTTGAAAGGGCCGAAAAGATTAGCGAAAACCTTTCTGCTGCTGAGAAGGAGATACAGGCTTTCACGAATTCATTGAGAGAAGCTGACGCCTTTGTCGACGCCTTAGATTTAAAACTGCAGCATGCCCTCGACTCTCAGTTAGCTGCCGAGGAAGAATGCGCTATCTTACTCGATCATTTTGCAACGGTTAGTAAAAAGAGTCTATAACGCTGACTGGATGTTACTTATATTATTACAACTTTTACATTCAACCTATATAATCGGCCTTTAGTAGTTTACAAACGTACTATCTTTCATCATTTTATATTCTTCTCTTCAATGACATGACATCGTTTATATGCTCAGATAGAATGTTGACAAAGCGTGAGTGAAGTGTGATGCTCTAGTTTGCAGCATTTGTATTTTCTTTGTAACTTAAGATATATCCATCAATGAAATTCATCATCAGATAAAATGAAAATTGTTATTGCAAGTGTTATTGCTGGTGTTAGTGATTCCACCTTTGAAATCAATGTTTTACAAGAAAATGGATTACTTACTAGAGTGCCCTTTATTACATTAAATCAATGGTAAAGAAGCAATCATATTCTTAATTTGACTCCCATTTCATGTAACACTCGGATCCTTCACTTTAGTCTCCTTCATTCTCATCCAACGGCTAAGAAGCATGAACACTGACTCTGACATGTGATAAGACGTATCTATAATCTTCTTTCATTGCACTGTGGATGATTGTGCTCATGCTGTTACATTTTTATTTGTTTGATTTTACATCTCCTTGTTGGTTTACTTTAGGCTCCTCAATATAGTTATGGTTAGTATTCCTAACATCTCTATATTCTTTTTTCCAGAATGCTTTGGATACTGCAGATTCTGCCATGAAGAAAGCAACATCTGTGCATTCAAAAGAAATGGACCGATGGTTTTCATCATCTGAAGCATTGGAGGTTAAAAAGATGGAGTTGGACATTGAATCTCATTTTATAAGTGAAGCTAATTTAGAATTGAATAACACCATTGAGCATTCCATCCAGGATGACAAAAGAGAAAAAGCGATCCTTTGTAAAAGAAAGGACATGCTAATGGATGAATTGGAAGAACTTCTTGCTTTAGTCAAACAGAAAGAAAAGGAGATAGCAGACAATGACTATAATTTAAAAGCTGTAGAAAATAAGATAAATAATGCTGTCTTTGGATTCAAAGAGATTCAGTCAAGCATTGATATGAAATACGACAAATTGCAATCTGTCCTTGGTCAATTGAAATTAGAAACTGAAGCTTTGGTGCTAAGGAAGGAGGAAATTGATAAACTTCTCATTCAGGAAGAAGAAATGGGAGAAAAACTCAGGGAATTTGCTAGGATTTCTAAGGAGGAAGCTAAAAGATACCAGGAAATTGTTAAACTAAGAAGAAGCTTGATGTCAACTATATTGAAGTCCAGGGAGGACAAACTGACACTTGCAAACAATGAGGAAAAGCTTTCTGAAGACGTGAAATGGTTTCAACAGGAAGCTTCTGCTGCTAGAGCTGCCATGCAGGTTAATTCTTGCACTGATTTTTCATGTGTGTTGAATTCTGTATATGGTTTATGGCAGGAAGACGTGAAATGCTCAATTGTTACACTACCTAGTGACCTTAAATTTGAAGCTATACACAACCTAAGCTGCTTGAATATATATTGAATATATATTATGTTCAGAGAATCCTATAAAATGGCCCTTCATGTAGTGAAATCCATATCTTATTTTTCTTTTGTTTATCATAAACAAGTAAGGGTCTATAGATGTTTCTTTTCCCACTGAACAAAAATAATTTTTTGGTAGTTATTTGCTGACAAATGGCTTGACAATGTTTTCAGGAACTATCTTCAAGGAAGTCCAGCATCCAACAAGATATAGCATCCATGAAGCAGAGGATCATTTTCATAGATAAGAGGGTTCCGGAACTTGAAGCAGAAAAGAAAGTTGCTACTGCTGCTAGAAACTTCAAGGAGGCTGCACGCATAGCTACTGAGGCTAAGTCACTTTGTGTTGAAAAAGAGGGCTTGCAGAAGGACATGGATACGGCCTCTTTAAATCTTGAGAAGCTTGAGGAAGAAATCAAAGACACCATTAATAAATTGCAGGAGACTGAGGGAATGATTTTATTGAAGGAAAAAGAGTTGGCAATGGCTAGGTATCAGAGGCTACTTTTGACAGCTGCTACTGTTAGAGCTGAAAAAGCTGCCGCACTAGAGATGGGTGATGTGGAAGAAGCTAATCTCCTACAAGCAGAAGCTGAGGCAGCAGATTGGGAAGCTGAGAAACTCCAAACCACATACAATTTCAAGGCGGAAGACTTCACTGATTTAAGACAACATTTTATTTCAATGGATCTAGTATCCTTTCTTGATCAGAAGCAATTGGAAGAATTAGCTTTGTCGCTTCATCTATTTACTGGTTGATTATTGAAAGAAAATTTTAATGGAGTTAGTGAGATCAGGATGCGAATGCTTCTGGTCATAGAAGTACTGAAGTGCAACTAGAATGTCCAACTTTTGGGATACATAATATATTCACTCTCCAAGCATCTCTACATTTTGATGATATTACTATGAGATTTGTGCAATTTTCCCTTCTAATTTTTGAGGCGGTCTTCCCAAACCCCCAACCAAACATATGGAAGAATTCATAACATAAAATGATTTAGGAATGTTTAGTTTATATTTTTGTTTTCGTTATGTTTTTTGTTAAAATTTTATAAAAGAAAAAATGGAAAGTAGTTAAAACTGCTTATAATACAAAATGTATGAGTACTTCCTCCTCTGTTTGATTTCTGTTTTTGAAAACAATTTTTTATTTTTTAAAAACAAAAAATTAAAAAAATTAGTTTGGCAAATAAGTTTTTAAAAATAAATTTTTGAAACAGTTTTTATTTTTTAGCATTTACAAACTAAAGTTTGAAAGAGTAAAAATAAGTTTTTAGTTTTTAGTTTTTTGAATTTTCACAAAAATTTATACTAAAAGTTGCTCACTTTTTTTAAGACTGTTTTATAATACAATTTTTAAAAAGAAAAAAATAAAATTGTATCAAACAAGCCAATTTCACAAGTTTATTTTTTGGTATAACCTTGGGTTTTTCCACCCTTAAGATAAGACTAATTTCGTTCACGCTGCGTAGCTGACGCTGGCTCCGGGAATTTGACACTTTTTTGAGCTTGAAACATTAAAGTTAATAATATATTGCTTTGAAATTTTTTAAAAAATAATTTAAGTAATTTAAAAAAATGCATTTTCATTATTTATTACGAAAATCCTATTTTTCACATGTATAGTATAAGATCGCTTAAAAAATTGAGCTAGATCCTAGAAAATACCAATAAATTATGTAAATTGAGTTCAGAACTTAGAGTTAATAATAAACTGCTAAAACAAATTCAATAATTTAAGTAATTTAAAAAATGTGTTTTCAATTTATTTTTATTTTTTCCACAAACACCCTATTTTACAGGTGTAGATCTCTTGAAAAATTGAACATGATTTTAAAAATATAAAAAATTATGTAAATTAAGCACAAAACTTCGAAGTCAATAATAAATTGCCTTTAAAAAATTTCAAATAATCTAACTAATTTAGAACAAGCATTTTTTTTTCGAAAAAAAAAAAACTAATCTTCCCGTGTATATTTTATAATACACAACCTCTTAAAAAATTGTTGTAATGTTAAAAATATTAAAAATTATGTAAAATGAGCTTGAAAATTCAAAGTTAATAATACATTACTCAAAAAAATTCATAGAATTTAATTAATTTAAAAAATAAGTTCTCATTATTTTTTTTCAAATAACACCATATTCTTCAAATAGTATACGATCTCTTTAAAAATGGAGCTCGGTTTAGAAAAAACTAAAAATTGTGTAAATTCAGCTACAAATTTCAAAGTTAATAATACATTACTCTAAAAAATACTTCGAATAATTTATTATAATTAAAAAAATACGTTATCTTTTTTTTCGAAAAATATCTTATTCATAAAGTGCATGGTACACGATCTCTAAATAATTGAGCTTGATGTTAAAAATATTAAAAATAATGTAAATTGAGCTGAAAATTCAAATTTAATAACACATTGCACTCAAAAAACTTTTGAATAATTTAAGTAATTTTAAAAACAAATCTTTTTTTTTAAAAAAAAATACCATACTCTTCAAGTTTATACTACATGACTTCTGAAAAACTGTTGCAATTTTTAATATATTAAAAATTATCAAAATTGAACTTGAAACTTCTCACAATACACTTCTATCAAAAAAATTTGAATAATTTAAGTAATTTAAAAAATTCATTTTTTTTTTGAAAAACATCATATTTGTATAGTACGCGATCTTTTAAAAAATAGTTACAATTTTAAAAATATTAAAAAATATATAAATTGAGCCAAAAACTTTAAAGTTGGTAATACATTACTCTAAAAAAAACTTCAAATAATTTAAGTAATTAAAAAAACACGTTTTTCAAGTTTTTATTTAAAAAACATTGTATTCTTCAAGTGCATAGTACAAGCAATTTTAAAAATATTAAAAATTATGTCAATTAAGCACGAAAATTCAAAGTTAATAATACATTGTTCTCCAAAAAACTTCGAGTAATTTATGTAATTTAAGAAAATTTGTTTTAATTTATTTTTTAAAAAAAACACCTTATTCTTGAAGTGTAATATTACATATCACTTAAAAATGTTACAATTTTAAAGATATAAATAATTATGTAAATTGAGCTCGAAACATCAAAGTTAATAATACATTGCTAAAACTTCAAATAGTTTAAATAGCTTAAAAAATGTATTTTCCTTTTTTTTCGAAAAACACCATATTCTTCAATTGTATAGTAAACAGTCTCATAAAAAATTGAGCTTAATTTTTAAAATATTATAAATTATGTAAATTGACCTCGAAAGTTAAAAATTTATAATATAGTGCTCTCAAAAAAACTTTGAATAATTTAAGTAATTTAAAAAATATTTTTTTATTTTTTTTTTAAAGGCACCCTAATTTTAAATTTAGTACAGGATATCTTCAAAAAATGTTGCAATTATAAAAAAAAATTAAAACTAATGTAAATTGAGCACCAAAACTTCAAAATTAATAAACATTGCTCTAAAAAAATCGAATCATTTAACTATATTAAAAACATGATTTCATTTTTTTCGAAAAACATCAAATTCATGTAATGTAAAGTACACGATCTTTTAATAAATTGAGCTCGATTTTAAAAATAACAAAAATTATGTAAAATGAGCTCGAAACTTCAAAGTTAACTAATACATTACTATAAAAAAAACTTCAAATAGTTTAAATAATTTCAAAAATTCATTTTTTATGTTTTATTTTTAAAAAAAAAAACACCTTATTCTTCAAGAGTACACGATCTCTTAAAAAAATTGAGCTTGATTTTAAAAATACTAAAAATTATGTAAATTGAACTCAACACTTCAAAGTTAAAACTACATAGCTCTCAAAAAAATTTGAACAATTTAAGAAAATAAAAAAATTCATGTTCATTTTTTTTCTAAAGACACCGTATTTTTCATTCTCTTAAAAACTTGTTGCAATTTTAAAAATATTAAAAATTATGTAAATTGAGCTCGAAACTTCAAATTTTAGGGGGCGTTTGTTTCAAGGTTTAGAAAAAAAATTCCTGACAATGTACTTGGGAATGTGAGATTCCTAAGTTTGTTTCAAGGTTTAAGAAAAGATTTTCGGGCATCATTTATTCCCGGGAATATTTTTCCTTTATATTTTCTGTAATCTCCATTCCCGTAATGAAAGGTGGGTAAGTTACTTTCCTATGAAAATATAGGTAGTTATTTTATATTTTACTTGTAACAGTTAGTAATAATTCAAAGTAAAAATACTGTTACATTGGTTTAGAATAAAAGGATAAAATTAGCTCTATTACTATCATTAGTTACTGTTAGTAATTGTTGTAAATATAAAAGCGTGTACCCTCATATGTGAATATATCAGATTCAGTTTTACAAAAAAACTATCCATCTTTATCTCTGTAGTTTGCTATTCTGTTATTTTATTAGTGTACCTTTCTCCCCAACAAACTGGTATCAGTAGCAGCAACGATCCAAAGGCTGTGCGTGCTCACCATGGCTGGTAGCAACGGTGGTTTTCCTGGTCCCAGATATCTAAAGGGGACTTCCAACTTTGGAATCCTATTTCCCTCAAACCAGAAACTTATGCAGAGTGAGCATATGCTGCTTGGTTACTCAGACTCGGATTGGAGTGGTGACAAGGTGGAAGGCAAGAGCACACTTGGCTACTTGTTCAAATTTCTAGGAGTCTCTATTTCATGGTGTTCTAAAAAACAACCAGTTGTGGCTCTCTCGAGTTGTGAAGCTGAATATATTGCTGCTTGTTATGCAGCTTGTCAAGCCTTTTGGTTGAGAAACCTGTTGAAGGATCTGCAGATCTGTGTGAAGCAGCCCTTGAAGTTGCTGGTAGACAACAAGTTCACAATTAACTTGGCCAAAAATCCAATTGCACATGGCAGAAGCAAGCATATTGAGACTAGGTTCCATTTTCTGCGTGACCAAGTGAACAATGGAAAGCTGGAATTGGAGTTCTGTCCATCTGAACTGCAGAAAGCAGACATCTTCACAAAAGGACTTGGACTTGAGAGATTCAACATCTTGAGAGAAATGTTAAATGCTGTAGCTTTTTGATTCTTTGAATTAAGTGGATGTGTTAGTAATAATTCAAAATAAAAATACTGTTACATTGGTTTAGAATAAAAGGATAAAATTAGCTTTGTTACTATCATTAGTTACTGTTAGTAATTGTTGTAAATATAAAAGCGTGTACCCTCATATGTGAATATATCTAAAAAAAAACTATCCAACTTTATCTCTGTAGTTTGCTATCTGTTATTCTATTAGTGTACCTTTCTCCCCAATAGTAACTATCACTTTTTTATTTTTTATTTTTCATTTGAAATTCAAAAAGTATTTATTTCTAATGATGTTAATTTTATCAAACACTCTCCGATAAAATGCTCAAAAATACACATTTTTGGAAATATACAAATTATCAAAAATAAGATGTCCTAAAAATATTTTTTATTCCTCAAAGCTAGCACCCTCTAATTTTTCAATATTATGTATCTAATTCAATATATATATATACATATATATATATATATATATATATATAATCTATATAATTCATTACATTGTTGTCCTTTTACTAGTTATTTTTTAATTTTTTATTGATTAAATAATTAAAACAAATAAATAATATTATATGCAATAAAAATATTTCCATTTATTACATGTAACATTATTATAAATAAAATAGATTTTAAATTATATTGAATTTTTTCAAAAGATTCCTAGGAACAAAAACTAAAAACCAAACAACTTGTTTAAAATGCCTGGGAATTAACATTACTGGGAATATATTCATGGAAATAAAATACCCGAATGTATTTTCAAACCTTGAAACAAACGTCCCCTTATAATATATTGTTCTTAAAAAAACTTTGAAAAGGTTAAATAAATTAAGATCTCTTAAAAAATTGAGCTCGATTTTAAAATATTAAAAATTATGTAAATTGAGCTTGAAAATTCAAAGTTAGTACTTCATTGCTCTCAAAAAACTACGAATAGTTTAAGTAATTTTAAAAACACATTTTCAATTTTTTTTTTAAAAACATCATATTCTTATAGCACACGATCTCTTAAAAATTTGTTGCAATATTAAAAATTATGTAAACTGAGGTCGAAACTTCAAAGTTAATAATACATCATTCTTAAAAAAATTTCGAATAGGTTAAGTACATTAAAAAACGTGTTTTCTTTTTTTTCCGAAAAGTACTCTATTAATAATTATGTAAGTTGAGCTCAAAATTTCAAAGTTAATAATACATTGCTCTAAAAAATAGCGTTTTGATTTTTTTCTTCAAAAAACACCCTACTCTCTAAGTGTATAGTACATGTTCGGTAAAAAAATTGAGCTTGATTTTAAAAATATTTAAAAAATTATTTAAATTGAGTTAGTAATTTTTAAGTTAATAATAAATTGCCCTTAAAGAAACTCCAAATAATTTAATTAATTTGGAAATATTAAAATCTATGTAAATTGAGCTGGAAAATTCAAATTTAGTAATATATTAATCTCAAAAAAAATTTGATCAATTTAAGTTATTGAAAAATCGTGTTTTCATTTTTTTTCCTAAAAGTATCGTATTTTTTAAGTGTAGAGTATATGATCTCTTAAAAAATTGAGATGAATTTTAGAAATACTAAAAACTATATAAATTTACCTTGAAATTTCAAAATTAATAATAAATTTATCTAACAAAAACTTCAAATACATTAAGTAATTTAAAAAATGCATTTTTATTTTTTTTTTCAAAACGCACCCTAATCTCTTAACGAAATGGTTGTAATTTTAATCATATTAAAAAATATGTAAATTGAGGTCGAAATGTCAAACTCAATAATACATTACTATCTGAAAAACTTCACCTAATTTAAGTAATTTAAAATATGTGTTTTCCTTGTTTTTTTTTTTCATAAAACACCATATTTTTCAAGTACACGATCACTTAAAAAATTGTTTCAATTTTAAAATATTAAAAATTATGTAAAGTGAGAACAAAACTTCAAATTTAATAATACATTGCTCTACAAAATTTTTGAACAATTTAAGTAATTTAAAAATACATGTTTTCTTTTTTTTTAAAAAAAAAACACCCTATTCATCAAGTGTTTACACGATCACTTAAAAAAATGTTGTAGTTTTAAATATGTTAAACAACAGAGAATTGAGAGAAAATTGGTGAAAACTGTGTGACGAAACTTGTACACATCGGGAGTACCATAATTACAAGAATAAAATAAAATATTATCAACGATTCTAACTTCCTAAAATACATGACTAAATAATCTGTCCGGATACTAATAATTACAATAAGAGGTGATATTCTATAATTATAAAAGATTCTAACAAAATATATTAAAAATTATTTTAATTGAAGTCGAAATTTCAAAGTTAATAATACATTGCTATAAAAAAAACCTTTGAATAATTTATGTAATTTAAAAAAGGGTTTTAATTTTTTTCACAAAACATCATATTTTTCATGTGTATAGTAAATGATCACTTAAAAAAATTGTTGCAATTTTAAAATATTAAAAAATTATGTAAATTAAACTCAAAACTACAAAGTTAATACATTACTCTCAAAAAAAACTTTAAGTAATTTAACTAATTTAATTAATTTAACTAATTTAACTTTAAGTTTGAAACTTTAAAGTTAATAACAGGTTGTTCTAAAAAATAATCAAATAAATTAAGTAATTTAAAAAATGTGTTTTTGCTTTTTTTTTCGAAAAAGTCCTATTTTTCAAGTGTATAGTAACACAATCTCTTAAAGAACTGTTGCAATTTTAAAAATATTAAAAAATTATGTAAATTGAGCTCAAAATTTCAAAGTTGATAATACATTACTCTTAGAGAACTTTGAATAATTTAAGTAATTTAAAAAGTATGTTTTCTATTTTTTTTAGAGACACCCTAACTTTTAAGTGTATCACGATCTCTTAAAAATCATTATAATTTTAAAAATATTAAGTCATATAAATTGAGCTCGAAACTTTAAAGTTAATAATATGTTGCTCTCCGAAATCTTGAAATAATTTAAGTAATTCAAAAAATGGGTATTCCTATTTTTTTTTCTTCGAAAAACACCATATTCTTCAAGTGTATAATACAAGATTTTTTAAAAAAATTGGCTCGATTTTAAAAATACTAAAATTTATGTAGAATGAGCTAGAAACCTCAAAATTATTAATACATTGCTCTCAAGAAAAAACTTTGAATAATTTATGTAATTTAAAACACATATTTTCATTTTTTTTCGAAAGACGTCCTATTTTTCAAGTGTATATTATATGATCTTTTAAAAAAATATTACAATTCTAAAAAAATTAAAAATAATGTAAATTTAACTCAAAACTTCAAATTTAATAATACATTGCTCTAAAAATAACTTTCAATAATTTACTAAATTTAAAGAATGTTTTTTTTAAAGACACCATATTTTTCAAGTATATAGTACTTAATCTTTTATAAAATTGAGCTCAATTTAAAAAATACAAAAAAACAATTATGTAAATTGAGTTAGAATCTTTAAATTTAATACTAAATTGCCTTGAAAAATATTAAAAATGATGTAAATTGAGCTCAAAAATTCAAATTTAATAATATATTTCTCTCAAAAAACATGTTTTCATTTTTTTTCTTCTTAAAAATGCTCAATTCTTCAAGTGTATTGTAAACTATCTCTTAAAAAATTATTGTAATTTTCAAAATATTAAAAAGTATATAAATTGAGCTTGAAACTTCAAAATTAATAATACATTGATCTTAAAAAAACTTCGAATAATTTAGGTAATTTAAAAAATTGTTTTTCATTTTTTTCGAAACACACCCTATTTTTCAAGTGTATATAGTACATGATATCTTAAAAAATTGTTAAAATTTTAAAAATATTAAAAATAATTAAAATTGAGCTCAAAACTTCAAAGTTAATAATAGATTGCTCTAAATACATTTCAAATAATTTAAGTAGTTTAATAAACGTGATTTCATTTTTTTCAAAAAATATCATATTTTTCAAGTGTATAATATACGATATCTCAAAAAATTGTGCTCAACTTTAAAATAATAAAAATTATGTATATTGAGCACGAAACATCATATTTAATGTATAAGTAATTCAAAAAAGGCATTTTCATTGTTTTTTTAAAAAATACCCTATTCTTCAAGTGTAATAGTACACGATCACTTAAAAAAATTGTTGCAATTTTAAAAATATTGAAAGTTATGTAAATTGATCTTGAAACTTCAAAGTTAATAATACATTACTCTCGAAATTTTTTTAAATAATTTAGTAATTTAAAAAATGTATTTTTATTTTTTTTTCGAAAAACATCATATTCTTCAAAAGTATATAGTACATGATCTCTTAAAAAGTTGAGCACGATTTTAAAAATACTAAAAATTAAGTTAATTTAGCTCAAAACTTCAAAGATATTGATACAATGCTCTAAAAAAACTTCAAATAATTTAAGTAATTTAAAAAATATGTTTTTTTATTTTTTTTTCTCAAGACACCCTATTTTTCAAAGTCTATAGTACACAATCACTTAAAAAATTATTTCAATTTTAAAAATATAAAATATTATATAAGTTGAGTGTAAAACTTCAAAGTTAATAATACAATGTTCTAAGAAAAACTTCTATAAATTTAAGTATTTAAAAAATTGCATTTTTATTTTTTCAAAAAACACCAATTCTTTTAGTATATATTACACGATCTCTTAGAAAATAGAGCTCGATTTTAAAATACTAAAAATTATGTAAATTGATCTCGAAAATTCAAAGTTAAGAATACATTGCTCTAAAACAACTTTGAATAATTTAAATACTTTAAAAAATGTATTTTCAATTTTTTTTTCCAAAGATACCTTATTTTTTAAGTCTATAATACACGATCACTTAAAAAATTATCAGTTTTAAAAATATAAAAAATTATGTAAATTGAGTGTAAAACTTCAAAGTTAATAATACCTTGCTCTAAAATAAACTCTAATAATTTAAGTAATTTAAAAAATATATTTTTATTCGTAAAATACTCTTTATTCAAGTGTATATTACACAATGTCTTAAAAATATAGCTCGATTTTTAAAATACTAAACATTATGTAAATTGAGCTCGAAACTTCAAAGTTAATAATACATTGTTCTCAAAAAAATCTTTGAATAATTTAAATAATTTAAAAAATGCGTATCCTTTTTTTCAAAAAATACCATATTCTTTTTTTTTCGAAAAAAATACCGTATTCTTCAAATGCATATTATTACCTCGTAAATTTTAAAAACTTATACAAATTTTGTTTTCCAAATACTGGATCAAAAAAAATTTGTTTGTCTACATCATTAATTACAAAAGAATGTTAATTACTACGTAACCAACCCATATTTACAACCTTATATCCACTAATATAAATTTTCAAAAGCGAAAGTAAATAATTTATTACAATACGATGTAAGCTTAAACTTAACAATTTTTATACAACTCAACACTTAGTAACTGTTTATTAAATTCAGGAACACCGTACATTAGAATATGACTGAGATTCTAACTATAGCTATACATAAGGAATCTTAAGGTTTTTTCATCAATGATGTTGACTCTTCGAATCTCTGAATACCTAAAATACTATAATCGTAAATTATATGCAAAACATATAACTCAATAACCTCCCAGTCTAAACATTTTAATAGTATTCCAGCCAATACTAATTGGAAAGTCAACAATCTATTCTAACATGAATCTATTAATCAATTCTACGTAGCAACATGAATAAATGCACAGAAACATGATTCATGGTCTCAAGGATTACTGAAAACATGAGTCTAAACATATATGTCTGAGTTTGAGTTTGATAATTTTTTATTCTGGGCCTTTTTATTTTCATAGTATGAGTCTTTTAAATTGGGCTCTCATTGCATTGGGTTGACCTGCTGAACGTGTTGGCAGTACGCATACGTTTGAGCTCGTCTAAACCCACGAGATAAGCGGCCTTACCTCTAGGGCACTGCCATTGATACCTTATCCACTTACACAATCTCGGAATAATCGATGGACAAGTCTAAAGTATAAATCTGAACTCAAATGTAACATCCCAAATTTTATAGATTGACATATTTACTAATATCATAGATTTGATATTAACTTAAAAAGAAATTCTATTAAATGATTGTAGTAATTGAGAAATAGATAATTATTAAATAATGAGGATAAGAGAGACTAGTGATTTAGGATACACTTTTATTTATGGAAATAAATATATGGTTGTGGAGATTTAAAAAGTAGGTAGTTATAATATTTGAAAATAAAATAGAAATATGAATTTGAGATGTGATTGCGTGGACTGAGGTAGTTGAAAGGATATTTAAATAAATAAAGTTCAAATTTAAGTTTGAGATAGGAATGAGAGGCAAATAGATCTGAGATAATCTTATTATCTGTTAGAGTCAGGCAGTAGATTAACATTAAAATAATAATATAATATTAATTTATTAATTAGTCCCACAGATAAACATTTCATTAAATTGTTAATAATTAATTAGTTATGAGAGATATAAGAAACATCAGGTAGGAGATATAATTGTTATATAATAATAATAATAATAATAATAATAATAATAATAATAATAATAATAATAATAATAATAGTTAAAATAAGAGATAATAACAATGAAATGACTAGAGTATCACAATAGTACTAGAGACGAAGTATATAAATAGCCAAGTTAGAGAGTCACCGTTATGTCTCACGCTTTGAGAGAGAAATATGTAGAAAAGTCAGAGAGAGAAACAAGGAAGAGAAGAGAACGGAAACAATGAAAATCCCAACAACTAGAAAACTCCCCGGTGCTTATATTTCATAAATATATAATGTCTATTATTTAAATGATTTAAATGTTTTATATGTATTTTAATGAAATATGATATGCTAGAGTATATGATATGCTAGAGTATATGATTAGATTATAATGTCTTCAATTGTTAAATTCAAATATGTTCCCCTTTCAATGATGTGTTTCGGCATGCAGATGCCTTCGGGCTAAAGACTAAGTTGCCTTCGGGCTAAAGACTATATTGCCTTCGGGATAAAAGACTATGTTACCCTCTGGTTAAAGATTATGTTTGAATATACTAAGTTGAAAATACGTAAATGTTCCCAAACAATTTCATGATATACGACTGACCTTCATGGCACCCTTTTAGAGTAAAGGGGACGTTCTTTTACTCAGCTTAGAGCTCAAGCTCAGACTAGACTAGACTATGGTTTGGGAACCAAAGTGAAAAGACAAGAGTTAAAAGATGAGAATTAAACCTATGTTGCAATGAAAGGTGGATAGCAAGTTATGCACTTGGTAACACCACACCATATATTATAAATGTCATGAATGTTCTATGAATGCTATATGTTTTCTGAAAATTTAAAGGGAGTGTTTTCTATCACTTTCACCCAAGTTATGGCTGGATATGTCGTAGTTCAATTGTTTTTATAAAAGTACTATTGTCACTGGGTTTTACTCACGTGTTTTTCTTTATTTGGGATTTGCCGACATATCCAGGTATCAAGAAGATGATGGGTTTCGTTGGGTTTCCTTAAGGAGCCTACTTGAAGAAGTTCTGAGTCGAGTCTGCTGGATCGAGTCCTTTAAAAGTTTAGGATATTTCCATTTAAGTTATGCTTCTATTCCAAGTATTTTTAAGATGTAACTCATAAACTAAGTTTACCTTACCCGTATTCCTCATGTATTTTAAAAGTACTATATTTAATATAAGTCTTCCGCATTTTTTTCTTAATACTTATTATAATAGAATTAAGGGTGTTACACTGAGTCTTTTACGTGAGATCTACCCTCTTACTCGACACTTTCGTCGATGGGGAGTCTACCCACTTACTCAACCTCATGGTTGATGGGGGACATGATTTGTAGATTCGCCTAATGACTCCTCAGTTAGAATTGAGTGTTTTTAAATGTGTTTGAATTGATTTGAATAATTCAAACCTAGCATCACATAAATATTTAGTTACACACTCACATAAATGTGATACATATTTATGTGGTAAGTCTTAAGAACCCTAAATTAATTCAATTTCTATGTTAGGAAGGATCTAACATAGGTGGAACAACTTTGGAGTCAATAATAGAGCCTCAAATCCCCAGGATTTGCACCCAAGCGCGCCCTTAGGGCTCCTTAGTGTGCTAAGGCAACAACACAACCTTATTTTTGTGCCCAGGCACGCTAGGACTGGGCGCCCAGGCACAATGCCCTGTTCCAAAGCTGACTGGGTGCGTCCTATCTTGATCTATGTATAGTATAATAGACCTATCTGTAGTTATACTCATCCAAATAAGGTGATTCTTGTCCCGTTGAAAAGCTAACACAACTGCCTACAACTTTTATGAAGAAGTCATGAATTGAATCAAGTCTCTTCTAGGTGGAAATATGTTAGAATCATAACTAGAGATGTAGACATCCGAATTAAGTGAAATCAGGGGACAGTAGTTGGCAAACTAAACATGCTAAACTCCACCAAATTCACAACATGTAATCTCAATTCCTCCAACCCAACCTAATACCCACATTCTAACATCAAGCAACTACAATTTAATCATATAGATACAACCAAAACACACATGCATCAAGGATACTTCATCAAGCATCATCATTGCAAACTCAAACATTGCACACTTTCAATTTATTCACTTCCTTACTCCACACCATAACTTAGTGATATGCATTCAACACTTCAACTTGCTCAAATCTACCATAGATTCACATAATTTGCCTAACCTCATAATCAATTCCATAATTCACAATCATGAAATCCACAATAAGCAAGAAAAGCAAACATGCAAATCATTCAAGGTACTTATTCTCACATGCAATATCATTATATTGGAATTTTTGGTTAGGTTACCTTAAACTACAAAACTCTAATTTATCCTTCTAGCTTGATTTGTCACCCCTTGATCTTCCCCATCTTCCATCTCCTTGCTCTTTCCTCTATCCTTTTACTTGTTTCCCCTTATCCCTAGTCATCCCTAAGCACCACAATCAAAGAGGTTAGTGATGGTGGTAATGGTTCATGGCTTGCATGTCAACTTGGAGACTAGAGATGCTGGATTCCCTAAAGAGAAGCTTGATTTTCTTAGAGGGAAAGGATGATGGTGGTAGTGTGAGATGAAGAGAGGAATTAGGGATGGTCAAATATAGAAAGGGAAAGTAAGACAGATGGAGAGAGTGCTAGAAATGAAAAGTGAAAAATCTAGTGAGTGTGTGTATGTGTGCGAGGCTACTGGGTGCTTCTTTGCCCATCACTCTCTTTTTTCTGTTCACCACATGCTGTTATTTTTTTTCCAATTTTTCCCTTCACTCGGGGATTAATCCTTGTTTTTCAACTTAAAAAAAGGCATTTGCGCACCACATTTGAAACAAAGATCCCAATTTTAAAATTCGCTCAGAGATTAATCTCTGTATTGCAACTTAAAATCCTCACTAGTAGATTAATCTCTATTTTTCAACTTAATTCCAATACTGTATTTTCATACAGGGATTAATATCCATTTTGATAGAGATATTAATATCTGTTTCCATACAAATATTAATATCTGTTTTTCTGCAATTCATCATTTTCAAACCGCATGAATGACGAAGGAAAAAAACCTTGATTCGAAATCTATTAATGATAGAAAACAATGTTGGTGGGGTTTATGTGTTTGGGAAATTGGTAAAGTTATGTTTTTAAATCCAAATTTGAGTCAAATAGATATTAATCCCTATTTTTCTGATTCTCGCTCGGATATTAATTCCTGTATGAAAATACAATGATGGAATTAAGTTGGAAAACTCAAAATTTTGACACTCAATACTCTATATCTAACTAAACCCAAAATCACCAACATTGTTTTCTATCATTAATATAGTTGGAATCAAGGGTTTTTTTTCCTTCGTCATTCATGCGGTTTGAAAATGATGAATTGCAGAAAAACAGATATTAATATATGTATCAAAACAGATATTAATGTTGGTATGGAAACAGATATTAATCCCTGTATGAAAATACAGTATTGGAATTAAGTTGAAAAACAGAGATTAATCTCCGAGCAAAGGTTTTTAAGTTGCAATACAAAGATTAATTTCCGAACGAATTTTAAAACGGAGATTAATGTAGTGCGCAGATGCCTCTTTTTAAGTTAAAAAACGGGGATTAATCACCGAGCGAAGGGTAAAATTGAAAAAGAATAGCAGCGTGTGGTGAACAGAGAAAAGAGGGTGGTGGGCAAAGTAGCACCCGAGGCTACTTAAGGCTGGAGGAAATTTCTTCAAAATTGCACTCATGCCCCCCTTAACATTTCTTAATTTTGCAAAATGAGCCCTAGGGATTAAAAATGAAATTTTAAACATATGCTTTGTACAATGATTAATTTTTGAGGATGTTACAAATATAGATATAGTACACGATCTCTTAAAAAATTGTTGCAATTTTAAAAATATTTAAAATTATGTAAATTGAGGTTGAAACTTCAAAGTTAATAATACATTGCAATAAAAAAACTTCGAGTAATTTAAATAATTTTAAAAATACGTTTTAATTAAAACACAATATTCTTCAAGTGTACAGTATACGATCACTTAAAAATTGTAGCAATTTGAAAAATATTAAAACTTATGTAAATTGAGCGCAAAACTTCAAAGTTAATAATAAATTGCTCTAAAAAAACTTCGAATAATTTAAAGTAATTACAAAAATGAGTTTTTATTTTTTTTTATTTCGAAAAACACCCTATTCTTCAAATGTAATACATGATTATTTAAAAAATTGTTACAATTTTACAAATATTAAAAATTATGAAAATTGAGCTCAAAACTTCAAAGTTAATAATACATTGCTCTAAAAAATACTTCAAATAACTTAAGTAATTTACAAAATGTGTTTTCATTTTTTTTCTTCTAAAAACACCATATTTTTCAAGTGTGTAATAAACGGTTTCTTAAAAAATTGTTGCAATATTAAAAATTTTAAAAATTCTGTAAATTGATCTCAAAACTTCAAAGTTAATGTTACATTGATCTAAAAAAACTCGAATAATTTAAGTAATTCAAAAATTTATTTTTCATTTTTTTCGAAAGACACCATAATTCAAGTATATAGTACATGATCTCTTAAAAAATTATTGTAATTTTAAAAATATTAAAAATTATGTAAATTAAGCTCCAAACTTCAAAGTAAATAATACATTGTCCTAAAAATATTTTGACTAGTTTAAGTAATTTAAAAAATGCATTATCATTTATTTTCCGAAAACACCTTATTTTTAAGTGTATAATACATGATCTCTTAAAAAAAATGTTGCAATTTTCATAATATTAAAAATCATGTAAATTAAGATCTAAACTTCAAAGTTAATAAAACACTGCTCTCAAAAAAACAACAAATAATTTAAGTGGGTTAAAAAATGTGTTTTCATTTTTTTTTCGAAAAATATCATATTCTTCAAGTGTATAATACATTATCACATAAAAAATTGTTGCAATTTAAAAATATTGTAAATTATATAAATTGAGTGCGAAACTTGAAAGTTAATAATATAAAGTTATATAATTTAATTAATTTTAAAAATACTAAAAATTATATATAAACTAAGCGCGAAACTTCAAAGTTAATAATTCATTGCTCTAAAAAAACTTTGAATAATAATTTAAATAATTTAAAAAAAATATTATTTTATTTTGAAAAATATTATATTCTTTTTTTTGTATAGTAGACTAAGTAAGATGCATTAAGGATGGTGAGAGAACGATCTTGGTTAGAGAGAGATATCAAAGAAAGACAAAAGCAATTTTTATTAACATTTAATGATGAACATGAGTATTCTTTGAGTTCTGACCTACTTAAACTAGAATTACTTTTATTATTGAAGAATCCAAAATCAGAGGTGAAAGTTTAGAAGAGGATGACTAATGGTATGACACGTTGCCTAGAATAAATAACATATCTATTAAGGTGTGAAAGGGGTTAGGGGAGAAAGGTATAAGATGTACTCACAAGTCACAAAGCTCTTTCGTGAGATATTAAAGTCTAACAACATGTAGAATGAATAGAAGAAAAGTACTTCAATAACTATCTTTAGAAAGAAAGGTGATATAACTGTGCAAACTATATAGGGGTTAAATTTATAAGTCATATATATTATGGAACTTTGGGAGAGAGTAATTGAGCAAATATTAATAAGAATCCTAAGAGGTTGTACTAGATTGACGATAGGGGAAGTAAAAGTTACAAACAAGTTTTAAGAGGTTCAAACGCTTTAGAAATCTAAAAGTAACTGGGGAAGAATACTCTCCAAATGAGTGGCTTCTATTTGGCTAACACCCTCCGCTTCTGCAATAGCAGCAGCACGCTGAACAGCCTCTGCATCAACAAAAAGATTTTCGTCAAGATAATATGTAATATGTTCAAAGTCATACTATAGACCAAGCAAAAACGTGACCTTTTTTATATTTAATAATTAATAATTAATAATAAAATGGATGAACCTGTGACAAAAACCCGGAGAAGCTCACAAGTAAGCTTCAGAGCATTGGCATTAGCTGCATAGGAAAGATGGACAAATGAGTAATTTGCAAATATCCAATTTGCAATACAAACCCAACTAGTGTGACAGATTCACATAACCTCCACCGCGTAAGATATGTGACAATAGAATCATAAAATAGAAATATGGCATAAATACCAGAAGTTGGCCGATTCATCTTGGATGCTCCAACTCCTACCTGTAGGAGTAAAACCCATTTGCAGATTATTGACATGCTGTGCAACAGTTAACCAGGATATATTCTGTAGTTAAAGATACTGACTAAAGTATAAGAGAAATGTCCTACTCAGGATGCTACGGTTGTTGACGGTACCCAGTCAGTCGTAGAACACAAAATTTACTTTGAAAAAATGTTATTTCCGTATCTTGCCCAAAACAATTGTTGCAAAACCAAAATAATAACGAAAAAAAAAAACTGAAAGGTGAACAATTTGGGGGAAAAGGTCCACTGCCACAGATTTTGAGAAAGAAGCATTACATGAGTATGATATGATAAACAATCGGGGTAAAAATACTACGCACACAAATCTGTCATGCATTACAAAACCAACACAACTCCCTTGCATTTATGAAAAGCACTACAATTAACTCTAAATGCTCAGAGGCCACACCAATATCTTAATTAACCTGTTCGGCTGTTCCCACATGGTCTACATGGAATATTCATGGTCATTCAGATTTATATGTTCAGAGTTTCAAGTTGAAGGTTCTTCAAGGATGTGGACAAGAATAATAATATGATACTCATATTTTGGGAATAATATTCTTATGTTGTAAATCAACAAATTGAGACTGAAAGGTGATATGTAGGGAATTACGTGCACAGCCTAACTATAATGACATTATGTCACGAGTAATGCTAAATCCTCCTGCTTATCCTCCTATTACCATATAAAGTATGAAATTAAATGGACTTTCAATCTTGAAACCATAAAAAGCATTAAAAATATTCTTTAATAAGTAGGAGGATTTGTAGGACATAAAGTAGGAGGATTAGGAATTACTCTTATGTCACTTCACTTGTGTAAATAAGATATGGATTGGACACCAACACGAACACGGAGAGAAATGTGAATGGCATAGTTTCTAAAAAGCTTAAGAAACCAAGTAACAAAATTAAATCCAATGCAGTAGAACATCCTAATTCATAAGCAGATCTCCATTTATTTTTCTTATTATCCTAATAATCGGCTCAGTTGTTTTCCACTGATTGACATGCGCCAGCCACTGGTGCAGTGATAATTGGAATTAACAGTAGAAAAACAATTCAAATCTTCTAATATCAAAATATACTCGATATCAAATTTAACAAAAGGATAATCCAAAAATTAATATTCTTGTCAATAAACAAACACAAACAAAAAACTTATCAGGCAACAGCTCAATCAACGACAAACAACATAAGTTAGAAATGAAATAAGAGGATTTTATGAAAGAAATAAATTTGAAAACCTCATAGTCCAGAGCATTGTTGACTTCAAAATTTCCACGCTCTGCAAATGAGAGCAGCAACAAAAGAAGTTAGTGATTCCTGTAAACCGAGAAGGATAGGAGAAGAATGAAGAACAGGACGGTAAGAGAGAGGAATACGACCAAGGGCTCGCGATGTCCAAACGCACTTCATAATAGCATGAATCAGATCCTGTTAGTCACGTATCGTATCCAATTTGAACAAAGAAGTTAGGTATTAAAAAAATAAATAAATAAAATTGTGTTGTGCCATAACATAAAAATTAAAAAGTAAACATGCGAGAGTAAGGGGATTTAGGGCTGTACACTCTCAAAGGTGGCTTCCTCCATTGTGATAACAGGAATTACAGCGTCACTGATCACAGCGAGCACACTAGTTTGAAAGGAGACAATCAAACCACCCTTGGCTGCCTGCCTTGCTGTCTCGCTTATGGTCGCTCCATTTAGCCCCCGAGTCAAGAGTGGGTGTCTGGGTGAGTTGGCAGCAAGCGAGATGGATTGATTTGGGGTTATTTTCTCTGTTGTACTGCTGCTTATTTGGGCCAAGCCGCCCAGCCATTGCTGTTTGGAAGTTGGGATATGGGATTCACGTTATTTAAGTTAGGTTTGACGTTATTTTAGCAATTGTTTTTGGACAAAATTGCTTTTAACTAGTTTTAATTTAAAAATAGGATAAAATATATTCACACCTTCTTGAGATATTCTAAAATTGTAATAAACCCTAAATTATAGAAAAATTAGTATTTCTTTTCATTTGACTTATGTTGACCATACCAAATTATCAATTGACTAATCATAGTTAAAATTATATTTAACAAAAAACAAATGTGTTAATCTAAGAGCCTTCATTTCCAAAAATAATAAACAATCTATCTCTTTTAAAAATTATTTAATCAAAACAAGGTTATTTAAATTTTTAAACTTTTACTATAATTAAAGACCAATTCATATACAATATGTTTTTTATATTTTCGTTATTTTTATTTTAATATTATATAATTTTTTAATAATATAAAAAAATAAAACACTTTTTATGTTTACCTAAAATTATCTTTTTCATTTAATTCTTGAAAAATAATTATAGTTAGTTTTGTTTTTAATGCGGAAGGAAATTATTCTTTAAATAATAATAAACAATGTTTCTTTTTTTATATTCATGAGATTTTACTACAATTTTTATTTTAAATTGTATGCTATATATACACTCTAAGAATAGAGTATTTTTGGGAAAAAAATGAAAATGCATATTCAACTAACTTAAATTATTCAGAGTTTTTACAAGAGCGATGTATTATAAACTTTGAAGTTTCAAGCTCAATTAACATAATTTCTAATATTTTCAAAATAGATCTTAAATTTTTGAAAGATTGTGTACATACACTTAAAAAATATACTATTTTTTGAAAAAAATAAAAACATGTTTTTTAAATTAATTAAAATTTCAAAGTTCTTTTTGAGAGCAATGTTTAATTAATTTTGAAGTTTTGAGCTCAATTTAAATTTTTTTTAACATTTTAAAACTGAGCTCAATTTTTTAAGAGGTCGTGTTCTATATACACTTGAAAAATATGGTGTTTACCAAAAAAATGAAAATGTATTACTTAAATTACTTAAATTATTCAAAGTTTTTTAGAGCACTATATTATTAAGTTTGAAGTTTCGAGTTCAATTTAAATAATTTTTAATAATTTTAAAATCGAGCTCTATTTTTTCAAAGATCGTGTACTACACACGTTAAAAGTGAATGTTTTTCGCAAAAAAAAAAATACATATTTTTTAAATTACTTAAATTATTCGAAATTTAATGAGAGAAATGTATTATTTTTAAATTATTTAAATTATTTGAAAATTTTATGAGAGCAATATACTATAAACTTTGAACCAACAAAGTTCGGCACAATTGGCAGATAGCTGGGTTCTTTAAACATCCTGATAGGGGTTCGAGGGGATTAGTTTTCGGCTATCGGCCGAGGGATACCATTGGTTCACCAAAAAAAAAAAATACTATAAACTTTGATGTTTATAGCTCAACTTACATAATTTTTAAAATTTTAATATCAAGTTCAATTTTTAAGAGACACTTGAAGAATAAGGGGTTTTTCAAAAAAAATGAAAATTTCTTTTTTAAATTACTTAAATTGTTCGAAGTTTTTTTTAGAGCAATGTATTTATAAATTTGAAGTTTTGAGCTCAATTTACTTAATTTTTAATATTTTTAAAATTGTAATATTTTTTTTAAGAGATCGTGTACTACACTTGAAGAATAGGGAGTTTTTCGAAAAAATAAAAATACATTTTTTAAATTACTTAAATAATTCAAAGTTTTTTTAAGAGTGATGTATTATTAACTATGAATTTCCGAGCTTAATTTACATAGTTTTCCAAAATTTTAAAGTAGCAAGCATTTTTAAAAAGATCGTATACATGTGAAGAATATGGTACTTTTGGAAAAAATGAAAACACCTTTTTAAAATTACTTAAATTTTTTGAAGTTTTTTTTAAATTAATGCAGTATTAACTTTGAACTTTCAAGTTTAATTTATATATTTTTAACATTATTAAAATTGCAACAAATTTTTTATGAGATCATGTACTATATATTTGTAGAAAATGGCATTTTGTCAAAAAAATTGAAAACACATTTTTTAACTTAATTAAATTATTAGAAGTTTTTTTTCTAGAGCAATGTATTTATCGAGCTTAATTTACATAAGTTTTAATATTTTTAAACGGTAACAATTTTTTAAGAGATTGTTCACTTGATTAATAGGGTGTTTTGCGAAATATTTGAAGTTTTTTTAGAGAAATGTGTTGTTAACTTTGAAGTTTTGGATCTCAATTTATATATTTTTTAATATTTTTAAAAATACAATAACTTTTTAAGAAATCATATATTATATACTATTGAATATAAGGCATTTTTCAAAAAATATTAAAACAGATTTTATTAATTACTTAAATTATTCAAAATTCTTTTTTAGAGCAATGCATTCTTAAATTTGAAGTTTCGAGTTCAATTTACATAATTTTTAATATTTTAAGATTGAGCTCAAGTATTTGTGACATTATGTACTATATACACACGAAGAATTGAGTTTTTTTTTATTAAAAAAAATGAATACTCATTTTTCAAATTACTTAAATTATTATAAGTTTTTTTTAAAGAAATGTATTATTAAATTTGAAGTTTCGAGCTTAATTTACATTGTTTTTTCAAAATTGAGCTCTATTTTTTAATAGATGTTGTACTATACAATTGTAAACTTTGGTATTTTTTGAAAAAGAAAAAGAAAACGTATTTTTTAAATTACTTAAGATATTCATAATTTTTCTTTTAGAGAAACGTATTATTAACTTTAAATTTTTTAGCTCAACTTACAAAGTTTACATTTTTTTAAAAATCGAGCTCAATTTTTTAAGAGATCGTGTACTAAACTATTAAAGAATATGGTGTTTTTTTAAGAAAATAAATTAATGCTCCATTTTGAATTATTTAAATTATTGAAGGTTTTTTTAGAGCAGTGTATTATTAACTTTGAAGTTTTGGACTCAATTTACATAATTTTTAAAAATGCAACAATGGTTTAAGAGATCGTGTACTTGACACTTGAAGAATATGATGTTTTTTGCAAAAAGAAATGAAAACGCGTTTTTGAAATTACTAAATTATTCGAAGTTTTTTTTAGAGCAATGTATAGTTAACTTTGAATTTTCAAACTCAATTTACATAACTTTTAATATTTATAAAATTGCAACAATTTTTTAAGAAATCGTGTACTATACACTTGAAGAATAAGGTGCTTATAAAAAAAAACTAAATTGAATTTTTTAAACTAATAAAATTATTTGAAGTTTTTTTAGAGCAATTTATAATTAACTTTCAAGTTTTGAGCTTAATTTACATATTTTTAATATTTTTAAAAATTTAACAATTTTTTATGAGATCGTGTACTATACACTTTAAAAATAGGGTATTTTTCGGAAAACAAAATTAAAATGAATTTCTTCAATTATTTAAATTATTCAAAGTTTTGTTCAGAGTAATATGTTATTAACTTTTAAGTTTCAAGCTCAATTTACATAATTTTCGATATTTTTAAAAACGCAATAATTTTTTAAGAGACCGTATACTATATACTATTGAAGAAAATGAAGTTTTTCAAAAAAAATTATTAAAGCACATTTTTAAATTACTTAAATTATCCGATGTTTTTTTTAGAGCAAGGTATTATTAATTTTGAAATTTTGAGCTCAATTTACACTATTTTTAATATTTTTAAAATTGCAACAACTTTTTAAGAGATCGTGTACTAAATATTGAAGAATAGAGTGTTTTTCCAAAAAAAAAATAAAAGTTAAAGCACAATTTTTAAACTACTTAAAGCATTTGAAGTTTTTTAGAGTATTGTATTATTGACTTTGAGGTTTGAAGCTAAATTGAAATAATTTATAAAAGACAACAATGTTTTAAGAGATTATGTACTATTACACTTGAAAAGAATAGAGTGTTTTTTAAAAAAAATGAAAATGCGTTTTTTAAATTACTTAAATTATTTGAAGTTTTTTTAGAGCAATATATTATTAACTTTGAATTTTTTAGCTCAATTTACATAATTTTTAAAAAATTTTAAAATTGCAATAATTTTTCAAGGCTTTTTGGATTGATGGTACAAAATGGTGCAGAGCGAAACGGAATAAAATGAAATGGAGTGGAATGAAAAAAATTCCATTCCATTGTGCAGACATTTTAAGACATAACGGAATATTATTTCTATTCCATTGTTTGGAAATGGAATGGAATGTATGTATTATAATATTTTTTTTCAATATTACCTTTTATTTTATTTTAATTACCTCTTTAATTTATTTCTCATTCTTTACTCTTTATAACTCTTTCATAGTATAATTTACACATTTTAATAAAATCAAGATAATTTTTACCGTGTTAATTCCAGTTTTAATTTTATAAAATGTTTATATTGGTACTTCTTTTATTAAATGATGAAGGAAAATATATAGTAATATCTTTACTTGCTACAAATACATCTCATAATAAAAATAACTTTAACAGTAATATTCTATATAAAATATACTATGTATCAGAAGAAGAGAAAACCAAGTCATCTTTGTGCCTCTCCCAAATAGTTTAATTAAAGATAAAATTGCTAAGTTATCTAAAAAAATCAAAAAGTAAGAGGTATCAAAAGCTTCAAAGTTCTTTAACCAACGAAAATAACACCTTGAAAATATAGTAACAGTTCTTACTAGTGACTTGTGAGGCTCAAGATTGGGTCTACAATTAAGTCAATAAGGCAATTGCCTACAGCCCCAAATTTTAGAAGGCCCCAACTTTTATAAATTTTTAATATTATTATAACATGATTAAATTTCTTTTTTTTGCACAATAATATTATATTGAAAGAAGTATTGAACGGGTGAAATTATTATATTCTATTAAAATATTAAACTATATAAAAGATTGAATTCATTTTCAAATACAAGATTGTTTATAAAATACCTATGAAAACAACTATTTTATAAGTTAGGTAGATGAATTAGTCATATTATCTATTGAGATAAACATGTTAAATTTGTTTGTATTAAAATTCTTGATATATAAACAAGACACAAAAAAAATAAATATTCTTGATATATAATACAATATATTCAAATAGACTTTTGTCATAAATTTCGCTTTAAGCCTCAAGATTTCTCGATCCCTAGTGAGGTCAATGACAAACCCACACTTGATAGAAAAACACATGGACATATACTAGTAACTAACATAGTAATTGAAAATTTAATACAAACGACATTTATAATCTCCAAACTTGATAATAGTATTACCAAATTTATAAAATTCCTACAAACATAACTTCAAATTGAATTCAAACCAAGTTTAAGACTATCAAACGAAGTAAAATAAAACAAACAACAATTAAAGGCGTAGATTAAATCCAGGTGTCCACGGAGTTTGAAATAGCAGTGAGCCTTTTATGATTAAAATGCTAGAAATGGTACAATCGAATCTCATTAATGTATAAATATTTTCCTAACAAAAGCTCACTCCAAAACAAAAAATGTTTGCTATACTAAAGCTTGAATAATCATAGTTGGTATAGATTTATTTTGTTTTGACAGTTTGATATATCAGTAGAAAGAATAAATAAATAAAATTTTAATATAGACCTCAACTTTTGTATGAAGAAATTAAAACCATAAATAATTTATACTTATATGCAAGTCGTTTTTGAAAAATGTTATTCAATTCTGGAATGAAAATAGAAATTTGATAAATGATTAGTATAGAAATACTGAGGGTAGAAAGGTAATTTAATAACTATTCAACAAAATAAAAATTTGATTCCATCCCATTCCTCCCAAATTGGAAAGGAACAAAAATGGGGGGAAATAATGGAATGGAAAGGAATGAGCTTCATCCAATACTATGTCACTCTATCATTTTTCTAAGTACCCAAACAATGGAATTAAATAAAAATTCCACTTCGCTCTCGTAACATCCCAAAATCTACATACTTGTAATAGTAATCAAATTTGCCTTAATGATAATTAAAATAAGAAATTACATTCTTGATTTCTAACTAAAATTTCATTCTAGTACCTCTAATTAAAAATAAAGGAGTATTTTAGCAATCTTATGTCTAAGAGGAACTAATTCTTTTCATAAATTATTGCACCACAAAGGGAACAAGAAGGAAACAAATGATTAAAGTTTAGAATAATGATTTTTGTACAACAATTATATAACACCATTAAAATAATAATATTTTCTTTTAACTTTTCTTGGCTCCATTCCTTTTTATTTTAATGTTAAAAGAAAATATTATTATTTTAATATTTTGTACAATTGTTGTACAATAATTGTTGTACGAATATCATTGTTCTAAAGTTTACTCTCCCTACTATCATTTCCATGCTCACACTCCACCATCTCATTCTACATCTTCATTGCCACTCCATGTCCTCACGAAATGCCAAGTCATCACAGTCAGAGAAATAACAAGACAAAGAGAGAGATCCATCCTCCCACTCTCATCCTCTTCCACGCCTCCAAACCCTCTCACACTCTTCCTTTCCATTTTGCTCTAACAACACCGCCATTTCATCTTCACTCACAAATTCCCCAAGTGACCCAAAAACACAACTCTCTCATGCCCTCAATCTTGACACCGCTTCATCTTCTTTCTCGCCATCTTCACAAGCAAAGAAGGATCTCAAGAAACCAAAGAACATTAAATTTAGATCCCAGTAGTGTGTTTCCAAAACCTACTTGCCAAAAAATAGGGTAATTTTAATTTTTGTGAAGAAAAAAAGTTTCTTTTTCACAGAAAAAAGGTTAATTATATTTATATTTTTTTTATGAAAAAGGATAATTTTGAAAAAAAAAAAAATAACATTAGTGGTGTAGGGAGTAATTAGTTTGCTACAGAAAGTAGCCAGCTCCTTACCTCTATCAGGCTATCAGCCATACTTTTGCCAGCAAAATGGGTTGCGTCCGTTGCGTCAATCCATTTAACCCTATTTTTTTGGCGGGTTGGGTTGAAAGTTTGAACCCACATACCCGATTTGACCCATCCCGTCTAACCCACAAAACAAACGTGTCGGGTTGGGTTACCACGGGTTGACCCGTCGGGTTTTCCTTACTTTATTTTTTTATTTTGTGCCAAAAAGACAAAAACTCAAAAAGAATCAGAAGTCTCCATAACCACACAAAAGGAAATTAGGGATTCTAAAGGCTTGTTTAAAATAATTTTGTTTTGTAGTTTTTAAAAATTTATTATAAAACAGTTTTTAGAAATAGTTTTTAAAAGAAGTGAGAGGAGTTTTAAATACAAATTTGTGTGTAAATTCAGAAAACTGAAAACCAAAACATGTTTGAGATGTTTTCATATTTTGGTTTTTAAATATTAAAAAACAAAAACTGTTTCCAAAAACTGTTTTTGAAAACTCAACTGCCAAACAAGTTTTTTAATTTTTGTTTTTATGGTTTTCAATTTTCTGGTTCTGGTTCTGGAAATGTATGGTTTTCAATTTTCTGGTTTTGGTTCTTAGTTGGTTGTTTTTCAATTTTCTGGTTTTGGTTCTTAGTTGGTTGTTTTTCAATTTTCTGGTTCTAGTTCTTTGTTGGTTGGTTGACTTGGTTCTTGAATAGTTCCTAATAAATAATTGGTTCTAGAAATGTATAGTTTTCAATAATTGGTTCTGGTTCTTGTTATGTGCAAATATATGCGAGTCTGGATATTTTGTCTCAAAGTCAGGGGAAATCTATTTTGTATGCTGATTGTATTTAACTTGTGACTTATTTTGCTTTGTAAACTGCTAAACAGTATGCACATCTTGTTCAGTAGGTTAAACATATAGATATAAAGATCCTCTTGTTTGCTGATAAAAAAAAATAATTGTTATCCTTTTATTTCATTACAGCAAAATACTTTGGATTGCGTTGTAGTTGTTGAGGACTTGATGTGTGATGGATTCTCTTCCTGATATATATGTTGATTGTAACACTTTTTTTTTATACATGTTTAATTTTTTTTTATTTAAAAAAATAATATAAATACCATAAGTTTAAAACAATTTATGATTTCAAACTTGAAATCATAGTAATTTATAACTTATTTTTATAAAGAACTAACTTACATATAATCGTGGATGATTAATACATAATTTTCTAAAAAAAATATATACTAAACAGCACTTTTAAATAGTACATCCAATTGGTAAATTTCTAATAATTGTCATTTTCTGTTCTTCAATAGTTATCTATCTAAAATGTCACGAATACACATGAAAATAAACGGAGTGAGAATTCACATTCTCAAAAATTTTCTAACATATTTATAACTAATGACATTTTAGGATTTCAGAGTTATATGAAATCCTTTTTATTATACTCCCTAGATATAAACAAATTTTTTCACAATACTATGTTTTTAAATATAAGCAAAACTAACTATGTTCACTTGTATTTAATGAAAATTTTTCTATAATACCCTCTACTCAATTTCACTCTCTCATTTATTATAGTGATTTTGAAGAGGAGAGAGAGTAACTTAATGGAGGGTAAATTAGGAAAACAAATTGACTTTTTGATAGATTCAAAAAAATTAAATAAGGCTAACTAATTTTCTTAAAGGATGTGAATTAGGTAATTTTTGCTTATAATCGAAAACGGAGGGAGTAAAATAAAATAATCTAGAAACCAAAATATTTTTCTCATATGAAACATACACATATAATAATCACAATCAACGTACAAACACAGTACTAATCACAATAAACCTAATTATTATTACTTACGATTTCAAGCACAAGACAATTTAACACAAATTGTCAATCAATTCAAACAAACAACTAACATCATCGTAAATTCATCAAAACTATAACCAAATACATAATGCAAGATTATATTTTTATCATGATGCATGTTCTACAATTTCATTCTATTGGTAAGTCCTGGTCGGCCCAACACAAAACACAACTGTTCCCGATGTAAGGGGACTTCACTCAGACTCTAACTGATAATGAATCCCTCTGCACTCCATCTCCTCAAATGAACATTTACTTGGATAATGACCTGTTTTCTCGCCATGTGTTAAGCCATATGCAACTAACACATGCTAGCCTTGGGGTTGGCGCAGGTACATATCATTCCATTAGGCATCCTATATTCTAGCCTCGTGGCATTTTTACCCCAACATTTCTCAAATCATTGTGACTGAGTATTACGTATTATCATTCTCAGTGCACAAAATAACTCTTCATCACTAGGCGTCCCCAGTGATTTCAACACTTTTCAACTTAGATAACAAGTATTAATAAACTGTAATAACATAATAGAATATTGTATAAATACACGTATGAATAGTAAAATACGTGTATGAATAGTAAAATATGTGTATGAATAGTAAAATATGCATACGAATAGTAAAATACGCGTATGAATAGTGTCAGTGAACCACAACTTTTATTCTTACACAAATTTCATTAAGTCACTAATAATGAACATTTCAATAAGCTTAAAAATAATATATGACAAGTTTTAAAATTTTAATTTTAACTAGATAGTAAAAATCTGTACTACTTAACAAAATAAAAATTATCCATTTAACTTAAATAAATATCAATAGAATTCATTCATCTAGTAGGTTTTAAAGATATACATGATACTTTTAAATAGTAGAAAAAATACAGTAAAGCCTCTACCTCAGTCCAAAGTAAATACTGAAAGTTGTCTATTTGAAAATCTGAATTGATAGAATTAAAGATCTCGACGCGTAGAATATTTCTCCTAACTACTTCATCACAAACCGATCACATTAAGGCCACCATCCACCCACCGTAAGTCACCCTCTTCCTCTCATTTCTTTCTCCTTCTCGTTGTTTCTTTTCTTTCTCCGTGAAAGCTCAATAATGAGCATAGTGACCTTGAGTCACTTATATATATATAACTATATTATAATATAATATTATTATAATAGTACTATTTCTAATTTTCGCCATACGATAATTTTTTATTCACCACATGTTCCTATTGAAATCAATCTAATTATACTAATAAATTCTAAATATAATTCTTAGCCTATAGTAATTTTTTCTAGTATTTTTGAAAATCTATAACTATTTTTAAGGCATAAATATGTCTTTAAGAGTAATTATTAATTTACTCTAAGACTAAGCCTTAAAATTATTTTTAACTAACTAGGAATCCTCTAACAATAAAACGTGATTCTATAATTAGCTATAATTCATTCTAATGCCCTTAACACACTTTTTTCTAATTGTCTCTTATTTTAATATAATTTATTTCCTTAGGCTTAGAAACAGATTTAAATCCAGTTTACATATCAAACTAACTTTGAAAATTCTACTATTTTAATCAAAGCTTAATTATAATATTCTGCCACCAAAAACCAAAATACTATAAATATTACCCACATCTAACTATTTGAAATAATTATTATCTAATTGTCACTATTTTTTATAAATAACTTTAAATTAAATACTATATATATTCTAAAGAAAAATGAATTGTACAAACTATTAAGGAGGATGTTACATTGACAATAGTAGCCATGTGGATTTGGATAGTGATGATGAATTGAATGTTCAACAACCTACCAATCAACCTGAACCTAGTAACAAAAGAACTAAAACAGCCACATCTGATGTATGGAAATATTTTACAAAGGTAGGATTGGGTGATGATGGGGTTGAAAGGGCAAAGTGTGATGCATGTAAAAAAGAATATAAATGTAGGGGTAAACAATATGGGACATCATCTTTGAAACGTCATATTCCAAAATGTCCAAAGATTAAATTTGAAGAAGTTGGTCAAATGATTATGGATATGCAAGGAAAGATGAGGTCTGTAAAAATTGATAAAATGGTAGTACGTGATATGATAACTCTTGCAGTTATAGACCATGATATGCCACTTCAATTTATTGAGTACAGTAGGATGAGAAATTTGTTTCACTACTTGAATCCTAATTATGGTGATGTTACAAGAAATACTGTTAAGGCTGATGTGTTGAGAATTTATAATAGAGAGAAAGAAGTGCTCAAAAGAACATTGGCTAGCATTCCATCTAGGATTTCTTTCTGATTTGTGGACGTCATGCACTAAAAGTTACTTATGTTTGACTGCCCATTTTGTGGATGAAAATTGGAATTTATGTAGTAAAATTCTCAACTTTTGTCATATGCACCTCCTCATACTGGATTTGAATTGTCTCAAAAAATTCTTACTTTGTTGAAGCGATGGGGAATTGAGAAGAAGATTTTTTTCTATTACATTGGATAATGCAAGTGCAAATGATTCTATGCAAGAAATTTTGAAAAATCAACTTTGTCTTCAAAATTGGTTGTTGTGTGATGGTCAATTCTTTCACGTGCGTTATTCTGCACATATTTTGAATCTTATTGTCCAAGAAGGCCTAAAAATAGCTAATCATGCATTGAGTAAGATTAGAGATAGTGTCAAATATGTGAGGAGTTCGGAGAGTAAAAAGATTAAATTCAAATAATGCATTGACGAAATTGGTGGTGTTGACACTTCATTTGGCTTGCGTCTTGATTGTCCCACTAGTTGGAATTCTAGTTATTTGATGCTTGAAAGTGCTCTTAAATATCAAAGGGTTTTTGTTAGTCTTAAATTGAATGATCGAAATTACAAACATTGCCCCACACCTGAAGAATGGAAAAGAGCGGAAAAGATTTGTGGATTCTTGCAACCATTTTATGACACAACTAACTTGACTTCTGGCACATCATACCCCACTTCCAACTTGTACTTTTTGCAAATATGGAAAATTCAATGTGTGTTGCTTGATATGTTAAAAGATGAAGATGAAGTTATAAGTAGCATGGCTGAAAATATGATGGTAAAGTTTGAAAAATATTGGGATGAGTATAGTATTGTGCTTGCAATGGGAGCTGTTTTTGATCCGCGGATGAAAATGTCTTCATTGGAATATTGCTATTCGAGAGTGGATTCATCTACTTCTAACAACAAAGTTGAACTTGTGAAAAGAAAGCTGTATTTGCTTTTTGAGAACTATGCAAAGAAGACTAATAATGTGAGTGGCACTCAATCTCTTTCCATAGCCAACACAAGTTCTTTGACTCCAAAGGCAATATCTGAAAGAATGTTTGGGGTAAGTTTATTTGTAATTTTGTTTGGAATTTATAATTTATTGTATTTTTGTTTCCTTTTAGTCTTTATTTTCTAATTTTTCTTTTTTGTGTTTAATTTACAACTTATGATAGAAATTGAAAATGCATGTTAGTCAAAATGCGACTAGAGTTGTCAAATCCCAACTTGATCTTTATTTGGAGGAGCCTAATTTGGATTTTGATTGCTATGAGGACTTGGATGTTTTGAAATGGTGGAGGGATACCGTTGGTCGTTTTCCTGAATTATCAATTATGGCACGTGACTTGTTGAGCATTCTGATTACTACTGTAGCATCTGAGTCTGCATTTAGTATTGGTTCACGTGTCCTTACAAAATATAGAAGTTCCCTCCTCCCAAAAAAATGTTCAAGCTTTGATTTGTACTCGCAACTGGACGCGTGGCTTTGTTGATGGTAATTTCATAATCTTAATGAAATTATAAATTTTTTAAAATGGCAATAAATATCTATGTATTTTTTTTTTCTATTATTACTTGTTGACTTGTTGTAGATGAAGATGGGCAATCTTCAAAAGTGGAGTCTTCTTTCAAGAATGGATCTAATGTTATTGAAGTGGAAGCCATTGAGGATGATGATTGAAGATTTGAAATTGAACTTTTTTTTTTCATTAATATCTATGGACTATGGTTGTAATATGTGATGAATTTGATACTTGATTTGGTATGTTTGAATTTGTTAAAAGATATTTTAGACAAGTTGGTTGTAATATACTAATATGTGATGGATGTTTAATTTAGTTTTTTGGACTTAATTTGACTTTGATTTAGATGGATTATGTTAGCATTTGTGAATTGTAACTCTAGAAAGTTTTATTACTTTATAGTTTCTATAATTTATGAATGTTGCTTATATAGGTTGATAATATTGTTACTTTGTTAGAAAATAGAAATTAGAATATTAGATGATATATTTTTAGTTAAACAGTAATATATATTATTTATTAAATAAGTGTATGTTTATGTATATTTTCAAAAATTTTAAAATTTTTCCCATATAAGCGGGCCAACCCGTCAGCCTGCTCAAATTCGGGGTGGATTGGGATATCAAACCCACATTTTACAACGGGCTGGCTCATCCCACCCCACTTAAAACGGGCCTATAAGCGGGGCGAATTAAACTGGCGGACTAGCCTGTTTTACCAGCTCTAAGCCATACTGAGTCATTTGTTTGATCCCAAGTTCCTAAGTCCAACACGGTATTCTGCAGGGAAATTAACAAATTTACAGGCTAATAAGTAATGACAAATAAATAACACAAATTTTATTAACTTATATAAAATATTAAAACAAAACTGTTACCAAAAAAAAATATTAAAACAATGACTGAAAAATCTATCAAACAAGGACTGTGAAGAGAAATTGCGTGAAGGGTTTCGGTATCGCTTTTCATTAGCATAAACGTCATACATCAATACATCTCCAATGGAATTCATCTAGCAATCTCCTGGTCGGCCAAATAAATAAATAACATCAATAAAACAACTAAAGAAATAAATCAACTAATCAAGAAATATTGCTGATGAATGGGAAAACTTCTAAAAATGGATCTCTCCGAGTATAAGCAGATTAGACTTAAGACACAAGCCAGCATTAAAGGCAAAGCAATACACACTACAATTGCCTGCATTCATTTCTCGTCACATTTTATAACCGAGGTATAAGTCAATCTATCCTTGAGTCTCACCAAGTTCAACATCCTTAAGAGGACTCTTCTCTACTTCATCCTTCAACAGTTTAATTTCTTCTTCCGTCAGGCTGTTTTTGGCATGAGGAAAAGTCTTCGTATTTGACCGCTTTTCAGCTTCCACAGCCCAACTGTAAATTACCATGCCAACAACTGCAACAATCATTCCCATGATATTCTTGAAAGTTAGCTCTGAATCAAATAGCAGCCATCCCAACGTCAGAACACATACTGTTTTCATGTGCCCCAAAACCTGGAAGGAAACAGCTGAAAAGCGCCCAATGCAAAGGTACTGGCTCACATTGCAAAATACAGCCAGCGAGCATGAAAGAAGAATGCATAACTGCATAGATTAAAGAAGAATTAAATGACAAAGGACTAATCAATTACTTTGTATAATGTAACATAATGCATAGAGAACATAACAGACTAGATTCATTAAAAGTTAACAAGAACTTACAATGGCACCAGAAGACATCTTGTAATTGGTTATCAATTTGCCACTGAGGTAGTAATCAACAAATGGACCAAGAATAAGAAGAAAAACTGCTTGAATGGGAGCAGTCTTGCTCAGCAATTCAAAAGATCCAATTGAATATTTCTTTTGTAGAGAACCTATTGACTGCCACAACAAAGTGAAAAGAAGAATTAGGTACAAAGAAGAATCAGGTACAAAGAAGAATCAATACCCCAAACATCAAAAACAAAGGCTGCCATATAACACACGTGACTTCGATAGTTGAAAGTAAATTCTCTCATGCTCATCATTTAACGAAAATGCATATCTGATTTAATAAACGACAATTCACCGTCAAATTACAAGCCATTATTACTTAGTAGACCTTAAAGGGGAAAAACAATAGTTTTTCATCGTTTTTCAGTTAAGATTATAAACTAATTAAGTTCCATCCAGAATTCATCTAGAGTTATACATTTACAGCAATCAATAATATATAAAATGGCATGTGAAAAAGAAACTGCACCAGAAATATCAACAAATTTCATATTACATAATACTTACAATTTGCTGTAAAGATGTTGACAAAACTGCTAAACAGGCACACATGAAACCTTTGAGGTTAACTTTCACATCAGTTACAGTGCAAACCCCAACACCAATAACTACAACCACCACTGACATTTTCACTTCCCTTGAGTAGTGCTTGTTGTGAAGGATCCATTCCATCACACAAACCACGGGAATCATGCTTAGTTTTGATATCTGTAAGCAAACATAATGAGAATATTAGCACCTGAATAGTAGAAGCAGCGAAAATGCAGAATGAAGACATGAGTAGGTGGCTATCATTTTTGAGTTATGATACAACAGTCATGGGAATGGACGAATGAGCCTGGAGAAAATTTGACAACAGAAGCAAGTCCAAATATAAAAGAATTAAGTTGAGAACAATATCATCACAACAAGGTCACATAGGTCGTAATGCTTGCTAAAGGAGTAAAGGCCATCTACGCAACCTGACATTCGGTAACAAAATTTCTAAATTAACCATTATATCATAAGCCATGCAGTATACAGACTGACAGCCTAGTCTGAATATGAAAATTCTTGGGGGGAAAGCCTCATAATCTAATCACAGCCAAAGAACACTGCTCTTGCTGGTAACCGATCAAAGCAATGCAGTGGAACCTTTACTGCCCATCTTGCTGGTCACCACTCAAGCACACCTAGACTTGAGCGTGTTCCTTCCTGAGCACAACAGTTCTACCCCAAAGGGAAGGGGTTGTCCATTGCCACTACTTCCGAGTTCTGACTACTATTTTTATTACCCTTAATTAATGATATAATTTAATTAACAGTTTATACCCTAACATTAATGAAGGACATTTAAGGAATGACAATAAAGAGAAATGAATAGAAATACAACCTCCCTTAAAAGAGCAGTTCAACAATTGGATTTTGGTTGCCAAAGTCTATGTCTAAAAAAACTTGCAATGTTATTTCAGATATTAAAAAAAAGAAAAGTATCTCTTTAGGTAGTAGTAATACTTCTCCAGGAACATTATAACTTATAGCTGCAGATGGTCAAATGGAACACAATAAATTATACATGTACAATTCACATTTCACAGTCAAGTGCATCCGAGTGAAGCATAGGTTAGGTACACACCATCACAACTTGCATGGGAAGGCTTCAAACTGCACTGGTGTGTGCTTGAAGAAAGACGCGATATATCTACAATAGATTATAGTCTGAACGCTGAATTGTATGCATGCTTTTCTTATATTTAATTAATAAGGAAGCAAATAACAACGATGAAAATTTGAAAGAGATCATTAGATGACATTGTTAACGGGAAACAGAAAAAAGGTGTAAGAGAACAAGTTAAGAACATGATAAACGATACCCCTATGGGGAGAAAAGGTTGTTATTAAACCATACTTGGTAAAACCCAACGGAGTTCAACATGAGGCTAAAATTCATCCCCGTGATAGACATATTGGCAACCACTGAAAACCAAAGAAGCTCCCACATAGGAACATGCTTTGACGCTGAGTAACCGGTAGCATTTGATACTAGACCAACAAGAGCAGTTACAGCAAAGTGGAACCCAGTCAACGTACTGGCTGGAAAAAATAAAAGAAAAGTTGAGATAGTGAAGGATGTCAATAAGTCATAAACAGAAGCTCTCATACGAAATAATTTCAAGTTTACTCATAATATTAATAACAATGAACACCCAACAATAATAAACTGAAGCTGAATTCAAATAAACAACAGGTAGCGATAGCATCGAATGCGAAATGTTACTTAAAGGGAGAATATTAAATAAACAAGACAATACAATAGTATGGATATTTGAATCATGACTGAAGAACAGAGGAGGCCCAGAACCAAAAAAACGGCTTCATCACAGTAAGTGGAAATAAAAAATAAAAACGAGAGAATACAAACAATGTCGGAGAAGCTAGAGATCTATAACTCTCAGTCACAGATCCAAACATGGAAAAGTAATAGTCGAGGAGAGAGAGAAACTGACCAAAGCTGAAAGCATAGCCTTTGCTGGACATGAGCTGTTTGTTGGCCATGATAATTCCGACGGAGCTGACAACGTTCATGGCCCACGCTCCCACATTAGATATCGCCGAGGATTTCTTTTCGTTCTCCATCTTCTATTTCAGAGGGCTCCAAAACAGATTAACTCAATTTCTATGTATATACGAGAATTGTTGAATTGGTAGCTGCTATACAGACACTAGATCTGAAGAAAAATAGTACTGCCACAAATTTGATAGCCGTAGCCGCAGATTCACAAATGAAGAACGAGTAAATGACTAAATAGACAGCAAACGAGTTCACTTTTCCAAATTCAAATTCAATCTGAAGGGTTACGCTGTATATGATTGTGATTTGTGTGCGATTGGGAAGAACAAAATTATTTCAGTGAATAAAAGAAAAGGAAAGCCCGGGATGAACGTTTCACGCTTCCGCTCTGCTGATTGCAGCTATGCCTCTCTGTCTCTCTCCCCTCACAACACTTCCTCGCTTTTTCCTTTCCGCTATTTCTTGGCTCCTCCTTCACATGACTGTCACTCTGCGCGTCCTAAACCGAATTTGTATGTAGTAGTATGTAGTATTAGTTAAAGTGTCCTCATTTTTTTACTCATAATTTTTTTAATTTTTTGTATTGAATATACTTATTGATTATTTAGGTCGAAAAAAGTTGTTATATAGTTATTATCTTGTTACAGTGTTTTTTTAGATTTTGTGGTTACACGTATAGAAATATATGGTTACAACGTAAAAATAAAAATTCAATAAAACTTCTACCTGTGTAACCAGATATTTTAAAGTTATGAGTATAAAATAAATACGAAAAATGTGAGTACAGAAATCTTTTTTTCTTAGTTAAATCATTGTGTTTTTCACTTAAAAAGAAAAAGGAAAAAAAAGAAAGAAGAAAAAAAGAAAATAACCCTTTTCTTTGGTACATACGAGGGGAAAAACCCCAAATACCCTGTTTTTGAGTAAAAAAACAAATAAATAAAAAATACCTACCATTTGGTGAATAAAGAACAGTAGCTACCTAGTTAGTTTCATACTTTCATTTAATTTTTTATTTCCATTTAATAAATATTTTATTTTTTTAAATTACTCTTTATTATATTTTCTTATAAACAAATTACTCTTTATTAGACATGGCAATAAAAATCGAATCCACATGGTACCCGATCGACCCCATCTCGACGTTGACGAGAAATCCCAGCTTTAACCGAGTTTTTTACAGGTTTGAGTTTTCCCAAGTCCCACCTTTAAACCGGCCCCAAAACTATAATTTTATATATTTATATTTATTTAAATACTTATATATACGTAATATTATTATTATTAACAATATTAATAATAATAAAGTTAAATCTTACTATATTTATAATAATTTCTATATATAATGTGAATTAAAGTAATTAATTTAATTTTAATAAAATATTTTAAGTACTAATTTGTGTAAAAACATGCTAATTAAAGAAAAATAATGTCAACATAAATTTTTCGTGAGTTTCCCAAATCCCTTAAGAGATTACATATGGGTTCGATTTTTTTATCTCCACCTAATTTTTTCTAGAACTCATCTCCGCCCTGTTTTCATCTATTTCTCCACTTAATTTTTTTATTTTTTATTTGGAAATTATTGTATTTGTTCATTGAATGCTTTAACCATGTGCTTACTATGAGCATGACCACATTCGATTGAGGGATAGAAAATACTGATTAAAGGCAGATGTAACACCCTAATTGCTTATTTAGGATTGATGATTATCCCACATGCCAATATAAGACTCTTCAGTGTGTTTTTTTCTCATTCACACACTTCCTAAATCACTTTTCAAGAGGTCACCTAAGCATGGTCGCATTCAATTCGAGAATGAAATATACATATTACGGTTACACGGGAGACAAGATCTCTTTTTATTAATGTCAAACCTTTGCAAATTGCAAGCCTTGAACGTTGATTGAAGGAAGAATTTACCTAATTGCCCTTGATGGACGATACCACTAATGTAAGGAAGCCACTATTGCCACCACACCTTTCTCAAATGTCACCACACATGCTATTTTTTTTTCCAATTTTACCCCTGACCGGATTTTAATATCCGGGCGAATCCGGATTTTAATATCCGGGCGAAACCGAAAATTTATTTCCGGTTAAGGTGTCTGAGGCACCACACAGTTAAATTCGGAAAATTATTTCCGTTGAGTCATTTCTAAATCATTTCCAAATCATTTCCCAATTGTTGTCATCTTAAGTGAACCAGTGAAAAATCATTTCAAATGAGTGATTGTTGCAGCATTTCAAGCATTTAAAAGTGTAAAAAGTTAGTTTTACTATGATTTTCAATTGATTTGTGTGTTTTTTTAGTTAATTTCTACATTTTCTGGTGTTTGTGCGAAAACAAATTTACAATTGCAACCGGCAATGAGTTTCCGGTTTAAAACGGATTTGAAAATTTGCTGGCATCCGAAAATAAATATCCAGTTTCCACCAGATTTGAATGTGTGGTCTCGCCCGGATATTAATATCCCATGGAACTTATTAATTGAAAAATAAATTTTTGATAAACTTAAAATGTTTTTATGTATTTTAAATTTTTTAAAAGCAAAAAATAATTATTTAAAACAAATTCAAATATTAAATTATGAATTTTAAAAAAAGTATTATCTATATTTTAGTTAAATATTATGTATCTACGTTTATAGTATATAAGTTTTGTATTTAAAAAATTTAAAAAATGTGTGGTGTGTAAAATTTTTGCAGATTAGAGATGGTAAACCTGGATCACACTACCGCTTCTGCACGTGCTAGACGTGGCCAGGATGCAGCTGAACATCGTCATCGAGGTCGGGCTCGTGGGCGCGGTGTTGGTGATGTGGTTGACGAGGTAGACACTGATGTTCAGCACGAGGATGTACCGGGTGATGTGGGACAGCAGACTCAGGGTGGAGCTCCATATATACAATGATTTAACACGAATTAAAACACATAAATAACATGAAAATAACGTAATACTTACATTTTATATAATTAAGGTAGCAAGAAAATTAGCAAAACACCAACAAGTACTTTAATCTTCGAAGCTAGTGAGTATGTGTGATATTATGGTGAAAAACTCTAATACTTTGATGTGACTTGAATATATAAGATTACCTTTAAAACGAATTTTTCAAATCCGTTGTCGCCCGGATATTAATATTCGGATAGGAACCAATATTAATTTCCGGATGTGCCCAGATATTAATATCCGGTCAAAGGGTAAAATTGGAAAAAAAATAACGCGTGTGGTGGCATTTGAGAAAGGTGTGGTGACAATAGTGCCACCCCTAATGTAACGTCGTCGCTTGTGTAGAATTGTTGAACGCCCCCACAGACCAGCACTAAGATCTTGATTAGTTTTATCCCTTTACCGTCCATATACAAAACACATTAGTCCTCATTTGTTTGGAGATGTCATCTTCCTACCAATTTTTTTTTAATAAACTGCTTCGTATAATTCTAATAAAGATCATACCTATTAACAAAAAAAAATGTTATAGCTATTGGCAAAAAAAGATGCCATAGCTGGCTGACTTGCTGGTTCATGTATTAAAGGGTTATGTAAGCACGGGTTGAAATTATCATGAATACAAATATATTATCCGTTAAACTTGGTTATTATACAAGAATCCCTACTACAATGGGCATTAATTACTAACTATCTCTGAAAATAACACAACGAGAAAAAATAGACTAAGTACAAACACCGCAATAAAATACACAAATCGAATTACAAGCAGCCAATCACGGCCAGCTGGCCACGTTAATGCTACCTTAAATTATCTTTCCTTATCTATGTATTTGGCATTCATAAGCTCACCACGCATGCTGTCCCCGCGGTCAAGATGCGATCTCCAGCACAGATCTATCCCAAAGACGCATCCGACAAGAAACCATAAGATCCATACATACAATAGGTGGAGTACAAAACAGACAGACAGACACACACACACGGGTATCAAACTCCGTCAATCCTTGCTGGTTGGAGTAGGTCTCTGGGCACCCGGGGGGGCAGTTGGCCTAGGGAAGTTATAGTCAAATTGCATTCCTGCAAACTGCGGGGCCTCCACGTAGGGGCTCTGCATCATAGCAAAACAATTATAAAATGTCAGTATGTCACTATAAAAACGTATATCAATCATCGAAATAGAAAGAAAATATTAGCCCAAGTTGCATAAAAATGAAAGAATACAATTGCACCTGCGATACAAACACAGCATGATTAGAAAAATCAGGACTTGAAGATTTGGGTGATGTACTGGGAGAACAAGCATCATTGCAGGTTTCACTTCCATTCAACTTATGTACTGCTTTGTTCGGTACACTTTCATTCTCATTCCCATTAGCTGACTTAACCCTCTACAAATAAATCATGGGTTCAAAATCATTTCATCATCAGTATGTGATGTTGCAAACAAGTCGGTGAAGAGTAGGGAAAGAAATACCACCTGAAAGATTTTCCCGAGAGTTTTCAATCCTTTAGCTCGTGCACGGAGTTCTTCTTTCTTGGCACTGTTGTCTTGAAGAACCTAAAGTGAATCGCACACGATCTAAATTAAAACACACCTATCCCTCAAATCTACTTTATGCTATCTAAAGATTGTGAGATTGGAAAAGCAGAAAAAACAACCATTTGACAAACACGGGAAAGAGTGGCTTCAATATCAGCTACATTAAGCTTCCACAAAGAGTCGATCATTAATTTCTTGTGAGATTGCATGTATTCTTCAAGCTCTTCTTCAGTATAGTTCCCTTCACAACTGAGTTGCTTTTTCATATCTTCCTGCAGTTGGATCAAAGCAATTGCCCCTAGAGACACCATACAGAAAAGCCATTTATCAACCTCTGCTTCCAACATATTATACACTAGAAATTCTTGTTTGCAAGCAGAGTTAAAATGAATAGATAATTAGTGTCAAGCGTCAACCTTTTATTTATCACATTCCAAATAAAAGCCTTAAATAACAGGGGATCTATCCTTCCAGAATAAACCTGACAGCTAGATATTGGAGGAAAAGATACATAACACACGCCCCCAAAAATAAAACAAATCAAAAAACTGAAAAACAAATTTTTAGGTAAAAGAAGATATTCACCAAAACATAGACAAAAGAAGATGAAGGATCTGAAGTCCAGGAACCAGGATCAGAAGCTAGAGTTATGTAAGGGGTTGAGAATTCTGAACGGATGCAAAATCAGAGGTTTTTGGATGATTGACTCAAACCAAACACACCAAAAAACTAAATTAACTGCAAATTGCTAAAAAAATTTAGACCTGTTTTACCAAAGCCTTTATGGGCTAAAGTTAATTTGATCCACCCAAGCCTCAAGAAATAAGCAATGTAGAATGGAGAATAAACTACATATTAATGAATGATATTAAGGTTAAACAGGAAATTGGAATCAAGAAACCATAGCATAAACAAAAATCAAACTACAAAGTTTAATCACCTGTTGCTGCTGTAACTTGCGATTTGATAGAGTGCCCCTTGTTCCTAAACCACTCAGCAATAAAAGGCACACCCAAATAAATTGCTTTCTTTCCTAGCTCTTTTGCTGCCTGCCTTGCGTATATGTAGCCAATTGTATTCAACATATCAACCCCATAAGCTGTATAACGACAACTACTGTATTCAGCAAAAGTACCACAATACTGCTAAGGATAGTTAGGTTGATATACTTCAATACAGCAATTCAAATACTTGAGATTAGTTAAAGGTCTTTTCATGTTATGTAAAGTCAATCTTTTAATCATATCATGATTTCCTAAACAAACTATTAAATTTAAATTATTTTTTTCCATCCAAATAAACTGTAACCATGTAATCTGGTCAGGTAATTTTGCAGCTACAAAATTATTCACCCCTCATGTTCCTTCAGGAATTCTTAGGGCAAAGTACCTGCATTGGATAGCCGGGCTACTTCAGCTTCAGCATGACTAACAAAGTCCTCTTTGTTTCCTTGCACATATTGGTTGAGTCTGTTTTTCAGTATCTCTGCAAGCCTTTCTTCTCTTTCCTTTTGAACAACCTGAAGGAAGAAAACAACTGTTAAAACAACAATGAAATGAAAACCGGTCCCCAAGAAAGGATAAATATAAAACAGGCTATTCCTTCAAGTCAATAATTTCAAACTTTTGGAAATAAACCGTGATGGTTTAATGGACTAGGTACTGCTAGCATAAATGTGACGTTCCAATGCAAAAAGTGGTTCATAAATGTATCATTTGCTGCTATTTCTTATCAAATCGAGTCACAATTTACAACAACATTTCACTCTTCCTCCAAATGCCTTACACATGCAATTACTCCACTCAGTCCCTTGAATAAAACAAACAACTCCAAAGATCCAAGTTTCTTTATTTTTGTTCTCTATCATTCTTCCTATGGTAATTCACAATATTGTGAAGAGTAAGCCTGAAACCATGAATTCCTATTCTCAAAAGCAACAGATAGATGCAGATATCCAAATATTATCCTTAATTATTTTTCTTCTTCCAGAATTTTGGATTAAAAAAATAGAATAAAAAATTGCTATATCTCCATTGACGAGGATCGAAACGCAGCACTGAGGAGTGAGGTCACATATCATCATTTCTACGTGATTCATACTTGAATCCAAGGCTTCGACTCTTCCTGACGTCTTAGGTGGCACAAAATCAGAACCGACAAGTTGGACCAACTGATAAGAACCCAAGATATACAGAGAAGTTAAAGAAAGAATCAAGACATTGGTATATTTGTGAATCTAAACCGAAGAAGAGCCAAGGAAGAAAATGCTTCTAGAGTTAAGGACTGGCACAACTAATCTTCTTAAGAAAAGTTGCACAAAACAAAGCATTGACTGTAGATGGAACGTTCCATTTGGTTCAGGCAAATGAGGCAACATTATAATATTAGTGTCATAACTATTTTTTAATTCATGACTTAATTACATCATGCATAGTCAAATTAGAATCCTATTATATTGATGTTAGTAAGAGAATAATGTTGGTAATCATATAAAAGTAGTCATAAGATAATGCAATTGTCAGGAAAGATCATAAAGTTATACCCTCATTTTCTCTTGCAACTTTTTAGTGTCAAATTGCTCCCCTTCAGTAAAAATGTCCATTGAAGCCATTGATGCCATGGCTAACTGGCCTATATATTCCTCAAAAAGCTCACTACCAAAAAGCATAGCAAAGATTGCTGCAGGATCGATAATTGCTTCACTGAAAAGAACAGAAAAGGGATATAAAAAATTAGCACAACAGAAATGCTTCTGCACTAAACTGCTGCAAGAGCCCGCAACATGATTGAAAAGCTCCACATCTTATTATCAACCTTGATATTCATTTAAAAATTAACATATTATGAAGTGAGAGAAAAAAAAAGAAGAGAAACTAACGTTGAGATTCCTGATTTTCCATGGGCATCATAAGCTTGCCTCTGAGCTGGATCACTCAGTACTTGGTAAGCCTCACCTAAGACCTGAAACCAGAGTATAAAACATATAGGAAATAACTAGTGGCGACAAGAGTTGACAAACAATGGTGAAATTCAAGTTACGCATATTTTTTTTGCACTGAGTTACATATAGTATATATTGAACAGAGTGGGATAATAAAACGGCATTAACACTTCAGCATATACCTCTTTTTTTTAAGGTATAGTTCCAGCATGCATGGGTTGGGGAAATCAGCAATAGGAGATAAGCAGAACAATATAAAATTTAACAAAATAAAAACATAACATGGTAAATGCCAATAGGTAAATGACAACATACAAATTCTTGTCAACTTGATGAAGAATGCAAGTTATGCCACAATAACATGAGTATGACCTCAAGAATTAATGCTTTTGATTTACTGGTCATCTTTCCTAGAAAAACAAGTGTGTGTTAAACTGTTAGGTGTGGATTTACTTACTCCAAGTATGAGATCTTTGTATTTATATCATTGAGCTTCTTACATAGAGAAAGCTCTCTTCACTAACTAAGAAGACAATCTAGGTCTGATGTCTTTTTGTGCCCTTAAATAGTTCAACGACACTGCATTTATTGCAAGTTACATCAAGGTTTGGTCTCAATATTAGCAAGGATGTCAGACTTGAGAGTTTAATGAAGGTCCAATGTCCATACACTCGACTTATAGACTAGCGGGAGTCGAACAAATTTTTTACAAAAAACATAATAACAACACCTCTTATCTCTTGGTAAATAATATTTTTGAGGATTTGGTCTTTGACCGGGCACAATGGTGTCGTCTGATCCATGCAGCCAACCTCAACTAGTGGGATAAGGCTTGATGTTGTTGTAACAACATCTCACATTGAGAATTGTGTCATACATAATAAAAATTCATAATAAAGCAAACCATGCAAAGAAAATGTGATGTCTGAAAAATCTTTTAGGTAGGAACATTGGCTGAAAATAATAGTTGACATTTTGTACAACTAAAAGGCATATAGAATGTCAGTAAGAAATAAAAAATGGGAGTAGAAGGTACATAAGGAATGCTAACAATGATTACAATCATGAGGAAAAAGGGCTTTTAAATCAATGTGGTTCAGAACAGCAGTAAGTCCTTAATCAGTCACAAGCAATTTGGATTCTCTACCTAAAATTCCTTCCCACAACTCACAATCGAATCACACACCTCAGCATACATATAGCAACATAAACATATGTTCCCCATTACTTTGACTGAAGGCTCCATCATTTGTCAAACCATATGAAAAGGTTTATACTACAAAGCCTAGATAATGGTAACACTTGACTAAGATATAAGTTATAACATCTTGCCTGAAAATTTTGAGCAGCAAGAGGGTCATTTGGGTTTTTATCTGGATGCACTTGCCGTGCCTGCATGCACACAGAATAGAAGAGAAATAAATAACATGATGCTGAAACAACTTGGTCAAATTTTACAATTAGGTACAAGATAATAAAGATGATGATAACCATCAAAACTGTGATTAAAGTATGAAAGAAGGCGCTAGGAAGTTATATTTACGATTCCCGAAGTTAGACTGTCATTGGATGTAGAAGATTTCAAATCAAATTCATTGTATACAAGCTAGCTCGCATTATTATAGAGAAAAAGCTCTCAAGGTGAGTAGACAGACATAATGAACAGATCCAGCCATAGGACGTATGCATCTACTATTTTCTGTCTATCTAAAGCAGTATGAGGGATTAGACGGATGAAGTCACGGATCTATTAATGTTTGAAATAGCTTCCAAAGTAAAATAATGATGTAGCCCAACGTAATAGCAGATCATCGGATCAAAAAATCAATTTATGAATTGCAATTTAGCATATGGCAGAGAATAAAAACAAAGACAAACAAAGGATCGATAAATTATAGTATGACCTTCATGTAATAAGCTTTCTTAATCTCGGCTTCGGATGCCGTGGGGCTGACACCCAGCACGTCATAGTATTCGGTCTCCTTCACCATCTGAAAGCGCAGTTGATTGATCTTTCACCGAGAAAACCCATAGAATTATTAGATTTTCACTAAACTGCGAGGGTAGGAAGAGGGAAACAGACAAAAGCGATAAAATATAGCAGGGAAAATACCAAGTATTTCAAGTCGAATAGTCGATGACGTACTCACACGCGCCAAAATCAAATGCAGTTTATCCTTCTCGCTAAGGCGTAATCACTTTCTCCGCCTCTTTTCGATGCTATGATCTTCGGAATCCCGGGCGTTGACTGCTGCTACCGTGCAATTTTTCCTCTCCCGGTGGTTCCGACTTTTTGCCTTCACCCTGGCGTTCAGAAATGAATAGCAGCAATTCTTGGGTTTGTAAGTGGAAAAGAAATGAAAAAGAAAATTAACCTTTAACTAATATTAATCCACACATAACCACCAAAGTGTTATTTAATTATAAAAAATAGTTATATGTAAACATAATAATGTTTTTTTAATCTGTGTAACATTGACAGGTTAAGTATTTCAAAATATGAACTTTTTATATAAAAAAATAAAAATTAATTAAATTTTATATTTAACATATATTTATTATTTTTATTTTTTTTATTTTAGGATTCTTATTATATACAGTTGTTGTCTAGGTTAAAAAAATCCATAAAATAAATTTTTGAATATATAAATTTAAAGATAAATATAGTTAATTTATAAATTTAAAAATTTAAAGATAAGTAAACCAAAAAAATTCCAATTTATGCAGTCATATGCTTTTTCAAAGAACAACTAAAATTACAGTCGTTATTTTTTATTTTCTCTTGGAATTCTTAGAAAAATAAAATAACCCCCCCCCCCATAATAACCTCATTCAACATCTATCTATCTGTAACAAATATAGTTTGAATTTAAATGACTAATTTCATAAGTTCAACGAATTGATTTGAATTTAATTAGTGTTGGGTATCCGAATACTTCCTTCATTTTAAAATATTAGTCACTTTAAGGGATTTTACATGGATTAAGAAGAACAATTAATTTTTATAGAATCTAACCAAAAGTATATAGATAAACTAAATTAATCATTGACTTTGAGATTTATCAAATAGCTATTAGCTATAAAAATAGTAAAAGTGAGAATAGTTAATAAATATAATATTAGTAATGTAAAAGTGACAAATATTTTAGAATAATTTTTTTTTATTTAAGAGACTAATATTTCAGAACAGGAATAGTTAATTTGAAATATTTCAATATTTAAACATGTACGTAATTATTTGTTTAATGTTGCTTAGATTTAATTAATGTTAGATATTGGTAATTGATTAAAGATACATTTCATTTAGTTATTGGTCTTTGTTTTTTTGTAAACTTATATATATGTATTAATTTAGTTGTTAGTCTTGTGGCGTTGTAATGCGATATAGTCTGAGTATTGTACTTTTCTTATTTTTTTTAGTTATCGTACTTTTTTTACTTTTAATTAATCTCACTGTTGATAAAAAAATTGTTTTTTCGTGATCTTAGTGTACTTTGTAGTATAATAACAAAATTTAATAGTAAATTTTAATATTATTTTTAAAATATGTATTCCTTCTCTAAATATGTTTTTATGATATATTCTTTTATTAATTAGTAGTCTTTAGTCCTTGCATTTCATAAAACGTCAACTAATAAAAATGAAACTTCAATTTATTAAATTTTATATTTTTTTTGTTACATCTAAAACAATTAAAATTTATATTTGTATACAAATAAAAAAATTTGAGAAGCTAATTTAGTGATAAAAATAAGAGGATAAACTTGATGTATTATATAGTGTTGGGTTTATCAACTCGTCAAATTTTCAAATGATTTAACGTTACATGTTATTTTATTTTTTTATCGGTCAAACACATACACTCTCATACTGTTCTACTCCTAAATATACTCCACCGTGAATCGAACCCCTCCCCTCAAGTTTCAAGAGTTTCTCTTTATACCACTTAAGCTACAAACTTTTATTCATTACACGTTATTTTCATTACATTGTACTGCATAGCCTTCAATAGTATCTCTTCAAAAAATTTAACCAAATTGTTGAACAAAGAAAAGTGAAACACAGAAGGTCATGATGAAAAATACAGCTAGATGAAGCATGGCTTTTTTTTCACTTAGAATTAATTGTTATAGTGTGGACAATAACCAAGGTATAATAGAGTGATGTGTTGATCCAAACGAGAATATAAGGCTTAAAATTTTTATTAAAAAAAAAGCTAGAAAAAGCAAGGCACCAATACACATGCACCTAGGAATAAAGAAAAAATATATATATCAGGCCTTCTCCAATACAGGTTTCTTAGAGGGTTGCTTAGGTAAGGACTTCATGTAAGCAACCCATGTCCCATTGGAGGATGCTGAGCTGGACATGGGGTGCTTAGGAGAGTTGCTTCCTGCAGAAACTCCCTAAGCAACTCATGTAGGGCCCACAGAACAGGTTTCAGCGGGAGGGAAAGGAGAGATAAGGAAAATTTAACAGAAATATTGAAGGAGGAGGAGGAGATTAACTTGAAACAAAGAATTTCTAGAAAATGCAATAAAAATACAAAAAATATTCAACAATTAGTACAAGAAATAATCAAACTCTTAATCAATTTCAGAATTTACAAAAACAATTACCAGAACATCAAACTAATCAGAAAAAAAATCCAGAAATACCCAAATTGCTCCAAGATCCAAAATTTCTCCAAGATCTGCCCTTGCATGTGTTGAAACGAAGAAGATCTGGTCATAGGGCTTCTGAAATTTAGGGTTTGAGGGTTTACGAACGAAGGAGAACAACGATGGTGGCAACGGTGAAGAACAGAGAAGATGGTGAAGAACAGAGCAGGAGAGAAAGAGAGAAGGTGAGAAGCAGAGATGGCGATGGAGATTAACAGAGAAGGAGAAGCAGCGAGAAGGTGAGAAGCAGGTTGCGATGGTGGCCATGGAGATTTAGAACAGAGAAGGTGAGAAGCAGAGATGAGAGAACGAGATAAGGCGAGGAAGACAGAGGACGAAGCTCGATGGTGGCCATGGCGATTTAGAACAGAGAAGGTGAGAAGCAGAGATAAGAGAAGGAGATGAGGCAAGGAAGACAGAGGACGAAGAGGAAGAAGCTGATGGTGAAGAACAGAGAAGGAGAGAAAGATGGAAGGAGAGGAGGCGAGGAAGAAGAAAGAATGAAGCAGAGAGACGCGTTGAAGAAGAAAGAAATTAGGTTTTCAGTTGCCAAATTTTTACCATTGTAAATACATAATTTTTTTTTTGAAAAAAAAAACATGAAAATATAAACAATTAAAATTCAAACAATTAAAATTTAAACAATGGTCACATAGTGGAACAGTAACTTCTGCTGTTACACAGAACGGTAAAAAAACGGTAATATTTTTTAGGGTTACATATATATGATCAATTGAGTAAAATTAACACAACTCATTCTTCAACTCATTCTTCAATTCATTCTTCTAATTGTGCAATACTTCTAAACTCAATTTTTTTTGTTGTATCGGTCATTTATGGATCTAAATCAAAATAATTCAAATGTTTATTTTCCGCAATGGATGCAAAATTATCAGCAACCTCCAAATTCGAATTTCCAATTTTCTCCTAATCCAAATTTTCCACGAGTTCAAAATCCAAATTTTCAACCTCCTCAAAATCCAAATCCAAATTTTCAATCTCCACAAAATTCAAATTTTTAATTTTCTCACTATCCTAATTTTCAATCTCCATCACAATATTCTCAATTTAGTATGACACCACAAAATTTTTCACCACCCAATTATGAAAATTTAGAGTCTCAATTCCCCGAATTTTCCACCCAAGTGGGTTTGGAAAATATTAACCTTGAAACAGAACACACTACACCCTCGGTGAGTAGTAAAAAGAAGAAAAATGCAAAGAAGAAAACCGACACAAAGACTAGAGATGCTTGGTCTACTACAAATGATTTGCATCTCATTGCAGCGTGGCTCGACAATTCGAAAGATTCAATTCAAGGAGATTCTAAAAAATCCACTGGCTACTGGAACTCGGTTGCAGAATCATACAATCAAAATCGTGGATCTGGTATAGAAAGGAACGGTGGCCAATGTAAGAGTCGTTGGCAAAAGATAAATACAACATTTCAAAAGTGGGTGGCATGCTACAAGCAAGCATCGAGCTTAAAGAAAAGTGGACAAACAGAGACAGATGTAATGGACCGAGCACGCGAGATATTTGAAGAAGATGAAGGCTGCCCATTTACCATGGAGTATGCATGGGTACGCTTGAGGGATGAACCGAAGTGGTCCGAAATAACTCAGTCTGATTCAAATAGGACAAAGATTTCTGCTTCTGGGGCGTACTCATCATCCTCTAATCCAGAAACGCCAAATAGTGAGTGCAATTCAACATTAACTAGCATTACTCGCCCAATGGGTCGAAATGCTGCAAGGAAGAAGGAGAAAGAAAAATATCAAGGGACTTCTTCGGTTTCCAAAGACGTAGACAATCAGGAGAAGATCAAAGTACTTGAACAATTTGCACTTGCTCAAAAAGCATTTGCAAATGCTTTGGAAATAGCTGCAAAACCAAAGTTGGAAGAGGTGAAATTCCTCATGAAGGATACGTCTAATTTGACTGATGACCAACGAGCAATCCATGAACACTATTGTGCGATATTCAAGGAAAAACACAGGTTAATGTAATGTGTTAGTGTCATATTTATGTTTTGTGTCAATTTATGATGTAATGTAATGTGTTAGTGTCATATTTATGTTTTGTATCAATTTATGATGTAATGTAATATGTTAGTGTCATATTTATGTATGAGTCTTTGTGTCAATTTATGATGTAATATGTCTTAATGTAATTTGAATTTAATTATAATGTCAACTTTTAAATATTTAGCCATTATATTCAAATTTTAAATATTTAGCTGTTGTGGTCAAACTAGCTGTTGTGGTCAAACTAGCCGTTTTGGTCAAACTAGCCGTTGTGATCAAAAGTTGCCGTTGTGGTCAAACTAGCTGTTGTAAGTCGTTAGATGCTAGCTTATATATAGCCTTACACCTTGAGCATTTCTTCAATTGTCTTCTCTCTCAAAACTCTCTTCTCCCTCACAACCCTATTCTCCTTCCAAATTGTCTCCAACTAAATGGATCCTAATAATGATCCTAATGATTTTAACTTTGATCCAACTGCTTTTAGCGTTCCTCCAGATGTTCAACAAATTGTCAACGACCTAGTAATAGATATACTTTACCCACAACCACAACCCCAACGTCGAAGGCGAAACTTAAATCATCGGCCTAGAACCTATGTCGAGCGAAATCGTGAAGAAGGGCACGCTCGATTGCTCACTGACTACTTCTCTGAACATCCATCGTACACAGAAGCACAATTTCGTAGAAGGTTTCGAATGAGGAAACATGTATTCCTTCGGATTGTAGAAGCCCTTAGAAATCATGATCATTATTTTCAACAAAGGGTAGATGCAGTAGGTAGAATGGGTCTATCACCAACTCAAAAGTGTACAGCTGCTATTCGTATGTTAGCTTACGGATCACCAGCTGATGCAATTGATGAGTATGTAAGCGTTGGTGAAACAACTGTAGTCAAAAATCTAGAGAGGTTTGTGTTGGGTGTGCTCTACATTTTGGGGAGAATTACTTGAGGAGGCCTAACAATGAGGATATTCAACGTCTTCTACAGATGGGAGAGGCACGCGGCTTTCCAGGTATGCTAGGATCCATCGATTGTATGCATTGGGAATGGAAAAATTGTCCAGTTGCATTGCAAGGTCAATTTCGTCGTGGTGATCATAGTAAACCTACAATCATACTCGAAGCAGTTGCATCACAAGACTTGTGGATCTGGCATGCGTATTTCGGGACTGCAGGTTCGAACAATGATATCAATGTCTTGAATCAATCTGATGTGTTCAACGACGTTTTGCAAGGGAATGCACCTGAGGTACGATTTCATGTAAATGAAAACCAATATAAATATGAGTTTTATCAAGCAGATGGTATTTATCCAGAGTGGCTTACATTTGTCAAGAGCATTTCCATGCCACAAGACAACAAGAAAATATTGTTTGCCAGACATCAAGAGGGGGCAAGGAAGGATGTGGAACGTGCATCTGGGGCACTTCAATCTCGATTTGCCATTGTACGTGGTCCCACACGTTTTTGGGATATAAATAAACTCACTAATATCATGTATGCATGTGTGATATTGCATAATATGATTGTTGAGGATGAACGAGATGCGTATGCTAATTTGGATTTCTCGTATGACCAATCGGGCAACGAGATTCCGCTTGTCGAGCGAAATCCCGACCCTCATCCTGATTTTCAAACATATATGCAAAGAAAAGCCACGTTGCGAGATAGGAACCGTCATCGTCAACTTCAGGTAGATTTAGTAGAGCATATTTGGAACCGTTTTAGGCATACTTTCCATGAAGATTGAACGTTGCATTAAAAAATATTTTTTTAAGTTTTTTTTAATGATGTATTTTTTTTATGTGATGTGATATTTTATTATTTTTCAATTTATTATTTTATTATTATTTTAGCATTTAAATATTTTTTTAAATATAACAAACGATAAAATTAAATTCTCAAATTAAATTATAAATAATAAATAGAAGGTAGTTAATTTGTGGGGTATATGTGGGACCCATATGAGTTGCTTGTTAAGAAACTTGCATTGGAGTGTATGAGTTGCTTAAGTTGAAGAAGTGATGTGTACTACTGAGACCCACAAAAATATAATATTATAATGCTAAGAAACTATGCTTAAGGACTTAGCATTGGAGAAGGCCTCAGTAAATCTATGAGATTGTTTACATAGTTAGTACATGTTATGTCATAAATTACCATGCTAAGTCACTTCACTGCGACCTCAAACAACGAAATTTGAGTTGATTGTTGGGTCATACAGTATCACCTCATTGCAAGAAAAAATCAAATTGTGTGTCACTTCATTGAAGGAAAAAATTAAACTGTATCATGTTACAACATGTGTCACTTAATTGAAAAAAAAAAGACTTGTTTAAAAATGAAACACGTAATATACATTAGAGAGAAATTTTATTATATATATTTGGGTTAAATATGTTTTTGGTCTTTTGAATTTTAGCGAGAATCCGTTTTTAGTCCCTGAACTTTAAAATGTCATTTTTTAATCTTTAAATTTTAAAAAAGTTCACTTTTAGTCCATCCGTAATTTTTTAGTGACATGGCAAATTGAGAGCCCTTCATCGAGGTCCACGTGTAAGTAGATTAGATTGTCACGTCACCAAAAATGTATGGGGACTAAAAGTGAACTTTTTCAAAGTTCAGGGACTAAAAACTAACATTTTAAAGTTTGGGAACAAAAAACAAATTTTCACTAAAGTTTAGGGATCAAAAATATATTTAACCCTATATGTTTTTTATTATGTGTCATTTTGCACATGTTAAGAGTATTTAAAATAAATTTTTTTATTTAAATTAAATTAATTAAATATATAATTAATATGGACTACATACAAACAAAAAATAAATGCTAGCTCTGAAAAAAGTTGAACGTGATTGAAATGACAAAAACCTAGCTTATGATTAAACAATGTGTAACTTTAGAAGGGATTTTGTTCACTTCTCCTAGTTTCCAAAGATCTTGTTCACCACCTTTTAAAAATGTTGTGCATGATTAAATTGACAAGTCTCATCACCATAATGTTATTTTTTTTAGAGCAATTAGTTTTGTATTATGAATTATAGTTAAACTCTAGGTAATACTAATCATAGTACTATTATACTAATTCTGGACCTAAATATAAGAGAAAATTTGTTGTCCTATATATAAGATTCCCAATGTAACATCCCAAATTTCTAATTTCCTAGAGTAAATTATTTAGATTCATAAACTCACTCTTAAGGGCTATTTGAGAAAAGATAAGGAATTTGGGAAACTAGAATAGACTAGAAAGCAAATTGGATTAGGAGGAAAGAACTAGATTATAATAAAAATAGAGATTAAATGGATAACAAGGTAGGCTCAAGGGACTTGGTTGCAAAAACTATAGAAATGTGGAGAAGGAATTAAGTTGCAATTTTAAGGTTTCATAAGTGGGGCTTGGATTGCAAAGTAGGGTTTCCCTTCACTTATTCCCCTCTTCTCTCACGCCACTTCACTCTCCCAAATCACAATCACCTCTTCTTCTTCATCTTCCATAAGGGCTTTCTTCTTCCCCACCACCATTAACCAACTTCCTCACTTTACTCTTTCATTTCATACATGCAATGAATGATTGACCAACTTTGGCTCATAAATTCCCCTCTCATTCTCGCCTCTTTCTCTCTTCCTCACTCTCTTCACTTCTCATTTTCACACTTGCTCTCCTAGGGTTGTCCAAGCTCAAGAGAGATGAAGCTTCTCCTTCCTTGATTCTTCACCATTAGAGCTTGGAGAAGGCATTTGGGAGCTTAAAGAAACCATTGAAGTGCCTAGGTAAGTCATGCATCTCCTCTCACTCTCATTCTTAGTCAAGCCCCATTTTGGGGAAAATGATCTCCCAACTCAAATCTCTAACATGCAAGCTTGAAATGGAGTAGAAAAAGAAGTTTTATTACCATCATTTCTAAAAAAATTTAGAAGTTATTGCTTGTTTATTTTGAACTACAGTTTAACAGTGATTCAATTATTATAATTGGATGTTTGAAAATGTGATACTTTTTCATTTCTATTTTTTTATTTTTAAAAATAAGATATTTCTTTTGTGAGTGATTAATTTAGATTTTACTAATATAAAAAATAAAATACACATAAATCTATATAAATATTAATAGTTAGACAATGTTTTGAAAATCTGATTGGTCAATAAACTAGTAATACTGCTGGTGTAAGATTTATTAGTTCAACCGTGATCGAACTCGTACAATTAAATATATATTTTTAATTTATATAACATTTTAAAAAACAAATTTATATATTCGTATAGTACTATAAAAATATTTTAAGATAATAAATTTATATATTTATGTAATACTATAATGCTATTTTAACAAAAATGTCATTTTTAACAAGTTTAAAAAAATATTTTTTTAATAAAATAAAAAGTACAATACTACGATTAACACTATGTGTTGTAAAAAAAAGAAATAACAGTGACAATATTTTAGAATCATTATAGTAATAGTTTATTATTGTAGTTATAGTAGTACTATTATAATTATTATTCTTAAAAGATGAAAGATGTGACAATGTGAGATGTGGAGCATTGGTTCTTTTCCATGTACATTGAGCAATGTGCTAGTTAATTTAAAAGATTAAAATACACATTTGGTTCATTTTATGTTTTTTGTTAAAATTCTATTTTAATTTTTTATGTTTATTTTGTCGGTCTTTTACGTTTGTTTTTGGGACTAACGTACTCTTCTTTGAATTCGTTAGTCTAAGTTAACAGAACTGCATATGTGGCACCTATAAGAAATTAACGTCGTTAGTTGTCATCCCTTTCTAGACTAAAACGACATTGTATTGAATTTTTTTCTTAAGCATGCCGCTATTAGTCTAAGTTAATAGAACTGCATACGCTTAGGAAAAAAATTCTATACGATATTGTTTTAGTATGCAAAGGGATGACAACTAACGTCGTTAATGCCATGTAGGTGTCACGTATGCAGTTTGGTTAACTAGACTAACAAATTCAAAGGACCAAAAATTGAGACAAAATTGAGACAAAATAAACATAAGAGACAAAATTGAGACAAAATAAACATAAAGGACCAAAATAGAACTTCGACACAATATAAAGGACCAAATGTGTATTTTAGCCTAATTTAAAACTATTTTTAGACTTTAATCTTTTTACACACAACTTGAGTTCTCTCTCCCTTCATTTAGCTTACAATTCTGATTGGTATATAATTATTAATATATACAATCAATTTAATATTAGTTAAACTAGTTTTTTATTCTATTTTTCAACTTTTTTACATTAAAAAATAGTTAAACATAAAATTTAATGGGTTATATGTGAATAGTGAGTGTATACAAAACACACTTTAAAAAAAATATATGGATGAAAATATTGAAGTACCCTCTTTAACCAAAGTCCTCCCCTTTCTTCTCCATCCAACCCTCTTCTCTATAATAAAAAACATAGAGCTCTCTCTTCTCTATATCCCCATCTTCTCTTCAACCAAAAAAAAAAAATCATTGAATCGTATTCACCCTCTCATCCCTCTTATTCCCTAGATCATAAGAGCTTTTGGATAGTATTTGACGGGGATCAAGAAGGATGAAGTCAAAGCTTGAAAAAAAGTCCAAAATCGAGCAACCGAGCGAGATCTAAATCGAAAATGGTGACTTAGAAGACTCAGAAACGGTGCATGCGTGTGGAGTTGCGGTTTGAATGTTTGCCCTCTTATGTTAGCTTGAAAACTTTCTATAACCATGACTTGATTTCTTTTTTGTTTTTTGGAACAATATTGTTACTGTGTTGACAAGAAATCCAAAACTTAATATTGCCTCTTCTACTTCTCTCTCTCTTTTTTTTTTTAAAATTATGGAGTAGTGTTAATGTTCAAAGAGAGACTCTGTTGAAGTGTTGTAATGTCTATTGCTACCACAACATCGCTTCTTAACGGTGTATTTTAGTGAATCTCATTCACAACGCAATTGCGGACTGATGCGATTTTTCAAATTCCATAAACCGTTATGCAGCAACATGTAGTTGTTGTATTAGGTGTCGTTCTTACCTAACAGACACCGAAAACGTTATCATGAAGTGATCTCTTACCAGGAAACCGCATGCACTCCTCTCCTTCAACTGCAACCACTTCCTTTAATTTCTGGTACAACAACAAATTCAAAGGTGTTCCCATCATTTAGTGTGGCTGCGATTCAGATCTATGACTCCTTACCTCATGTCATCGTCGTTTAAGTTTCATTGTTGCACCTTTGGTTGTTTCCATGGACACTAAACGGAGGGAGTGAGCCGCTGGGGAAGATAAATAGAAAAAAAAAATGAGGAGGATAAATCAGCCATAAAAAGCCATTCCTTCCTTTACTACACAACACCCCACCAATTTTATAGAAATTAGCCACAAAAACCTTCTTCACACAATACCTGTTTAGGGTGGCATTCCTCACATAACACCTATTTCTTGTTAATTAAAGTTCTATTTATGATGTCTTCCTCACATAACACTGAAAATGAATATTGCATTAAAAGGTAATCTTATTCATGTGGCTTATTGATAATTGATTTGATACACATCAATCACATTTAAAGTCAATCAACATTTATTATATTCACAAAAATTAATCAAGAGAAACCATGACTTAGGTTTTTTTTATATATTATTTATTTATTTATTTATATTTTATTAATTTTATATAACTTGTTCTCTTTCCTTTTTGATTTGATAGATTTAAAAATTAATGTGACACACTTCTATCAATTTAACCTTCAACAAATATTACATTATTTAAATTATTTACATTTTATTAATTAAAGATGAAGTATATGGATGGATGACCATTATGCCATTGATCTCTAACCAAAGGAATACACTAAAAAAAGGTTACAATTATATTTCAATTTGATGAACAATAGAACTCTTGCAGCCCAAAGTGTATAACTTATTTGTACAAATCAAATTATCTCGAAACACTAAGAGTTGAATCGAATAAGTTTTATGAATTGATGAACCAATTTGAGTTTGTAGTTCTAAGCTAAAGAATATTGGCCTACAAAGCTTGCATTTTCGAATTACCTGTGAGTCTATCTGAATTAAAAAACTTAACCCAAAAAATTGTCCTTCATGATAAACAACATCAATTTAATCGTATGATAGCATAGCTCATAACGAAGATCCCAAATTGAAGTGGGCTAACATTAGGGGAGGCCCACGTTTATAAAAAAAGAAATGACTCATTGTGATTGGACAACAAACTAACTATGACATTGGTTGCTTGAGTGATTCCTAAAAGAAAATAGAAATGGTGGGATACTTACAAGGACTTTAACATCCAAGTTAGTGAATGTTTTAAAAAATAGAAATTAAGGGCTGTTTGGTTTGTATTTTTATTTTCTGTTTTTATTTCTTATTTTTTGTTTTCTAAAATTTTACAAAGGAAAACTTAAAAATATTAAAAACAGAATTTCTGTTTTCAGCATTTTTAAGTTTTTTTTTTTTGTAACATTCCAAAAAATGAAAACAAAAAATTACTTTTTGATAGCCTTATCAATGATGTGGTCCCGACCCAGGATATTGAAGCATCACCTAATGTCTCGTGATGAGATGGCAGGTTGCACTCGAGGACGTAGATCCCGACATTCCAACCCATGGTGACTACACTAAGAGATCTAGAACATCGGTCCTTAATCTGGAATATCCGTCCACAATGCAAATCTTACTTATATAATTATTATAATTATTATTTATATATGAAATTAAGTGATAACAGCAATTTACCAACTTCTCCATCTGTAAATTTATCTTTAACGCTCCATGTTTCTCGGCATCATCTCAACTACACACAACTATCAAGTTATAAATAATTATTCAATGGGTTCCACTGTTGCTAATTGCTTATCACAAATATAATGGTTTTACGTATTTAAGGTTGGACGAAGAAGAAGACTATAAGTCAAATTGTCAATGCTTTCCCAAACGACCTATGAGAAATTAGGAGGCAAGCTATCGACAATCAACCTTCAAGGCCAACTATATGTGTGATTTGAAAAATTAAATAAACAGTTCATGGATTTGATTTGTAAAACAATTTCTGTTTGTGAACTTATTTGTAGAATCATGTGTTCTTGATGTGATTTAAAATGGTGCAATTCCCAATTTGGTTATGGTTTGATTCTCTAAATTACAACTCTACCCTGTTTCATGAGATGCTAAAAACCTTTCTTCTTCTTCTCATATTAAAAATTGAACCTTTCTTCAGTCTTTACTTCTTCCATCCCTTTGTTCTGGATTTTTTTTTTTTTTTGATAATTCCTTGATTTTGAATTTCATTGACTCTTGAATTCATTGTTTCTTCATTTTGAGACTCTCCAAATGCTCCATTCTCAACCTCACTCAAAGGCTCTGTTCAATTTGCTATGAATTCTCTATTCTCTTTAGAGCTGACCTCAAAGCAACTATCTTAAGTCAATCCATCATTATTAAATAAGTCTTCAAGTGAAAGATGTTCACTATCATACCCTTGTGAATCTTGATACACAACATGATTGTAATTATACTTTGGCTTGTTATTGTTCTCTTGTGACTCCTCAACCACTACCGCATCATCAACTTCTTCGTCATCATCATCATCGATGCCCAAATTGAATGATGGTTGGTCGAACCCTTGATGAGATACCACTATTTTTTGCTGCAACAAGAAAGAAAGAAGAAAAACCAAATGCCAGAGGGAAGGGGAATAGGAAGGGAAATAAAAAGTGTATTCAGAGAGTAGAGGGAGTAAGTAGTAAAGGAAGAAATAAGAAGTAAAGAAAGAGTGAAGCATCATGTAAAATGGTTAGAGATAACTGAGGTCTAGGAATAAGTAGAAAATATAGGAAGTTGTCCCTAATAAATAGAGAAGATAGGGAAAATCTTGAACGACTTTTATTTTTAAAAAAAATAGAAGAGTCTAAAACAACTCTTATTTAAAAAAAAAAGAGAGTACATGTTTTAACTTGGATTACATGAGAACAATCTAAAGAAACTTTGTAATTTTCACAACATTTGGAAGTGGACCTTTTTTTATGTCAGCTTGAACACCTCCTCTCAATTAGTTTCATCATTCATGTCTTCAATCAAGCTTGAACGTAATACCTCCTCCTCTTAATTATCTAAAGCTTAATATTGATATAAGCTATTTTTTCTGATAGTCAAATTGGTTTTGGAGTTACACCAAATAGGTTTAGTTGAAATTTTAATTTTAATCAAATTAAAGAAAAGGCTCCCTAGAAGTTTTAGAGATTAATAAAGCTAGCTAAGACTCTTATCTTTATAGTCTCTTATTTTATTAATTACTGCTAGGTTTAATTTAATTTTTCCCCTGCAATTTTACTAGAGGAAGAAATAATAATGACACTGTTTGAGATACTGCTTAGTTACCAACGTGAACAAGAGGTTCTTACTAACCTATCTCCTCAATTCCCAAGCCTTCTTAAGTCCATGCTTTCATCTCATGCAACCCGATCGAGGATTTTGGCCGGTAGACTCAAATCTCATTTTCTCCATGCTTTTTCCATTTTTGAAACCAAATATCTTGATGTGAATTATTGTCATGAGCTTATCAAGATATATCTTACTACTTCAATCTGTCTATATATATAGACGAAACAACAAATTTAAATTGTAAAGGAGCAGCACAGCTGCAGTTTCTCAATTTTCACTTTTCGGTACTAGTCCTTGGTTATGAAATTTTGAATGTTAAATTTGAGTAGTGGTAGGAATGAAGAAAAATAAACCTCTATTTTATACTAGTTTTCCAAGTGGCAATCTTAGAGGTTCACAATACACTACACAGGTATATATTATAAGATCTCAAGGATTGGATAAAGTGGATGGTGCTCTTGTCCTTCTTGAGTTACATAACTGGAGAACTCAAAAGGATGATTTTCTTGATAAGTGTGATGTGATTCTCATTGTTTATTTGTTTTTTTGTCTGCATATGACTTTGTAAAAAGGCATAAAATTGTATTTATTGACTCGTTTTTTAAACGTCGCTGATCAAGGAAAGAATAGTGGAATTAGTTTTGGTGACAACATTTCTCAATCAATTGAACATCAATGTTTGGATGAGATTCGAATTTCAGAATTCGTTGTGAGATTCGAAGAAGTGACTGGTGTTGCAAATTTCAGCATTTGAGTGAATAATTTGGTTATTGATACAGAGCTTTCAAAATACCTAAGATCCAAGTATCACGAGTTGTGTCACAGCCAGAGATCATTTCTTCATGACCATCTCCTTGACGGACTTAATGGTAAACTGGTAGCTGGAAAGATTTCTGAGACCACAAACATTGTTGATGCCATCAAAGCCAGCAAGCTTACAACCCCAACACAATTTTGTGATGTGGGAGAAAACTTTTAAAGCGTTTGAGGCCATGGAAATGAATATCGACTTATTAATTTCTCAGCTAAACTAGCTTTGAAATTGAAGAAGTACAAAAAGACAAAAGTTAAACAAGACTACATTAAAAAGAACTTGAAAACTTTGGAAGCGAAACTTTTTTTGGTCTCCAAGAAAACTTGTACAAGTGAAGCTCACCTATCATATCCTTTAGTCGTGGCCGTTATCATCATCAAGAAGTTGCAATCCCAAATAAATGGCTATCAGTTTTACATAAAAACTAGACAAGAGCCTAATACAACTAAAGAAATCAAATTCTTATCCTCCAAAAACATTTTTGACTAAGCCACCATATCCTCCGACCCAAATTTTCAAGAGAATTCTCATCAACATTAAGTTTAAAAGACTCGAGAGGATCAGAGGAAACCAAATACTAGTCTCAAAAGTCTAGTCCCAAATCCAACCATGTCATAAGTACTAAAAATATCACTAGAGGGTGGAAATCCTAGTAACAATACTATGATATCACTATTATAAGAACTTGTTTAAAATGTTAATATTCAACATAATTTAATTTGAGTAGAAAGAAACAATAATTTAACTATTTTCTCTTTCTTTTGGTAAATGGGAAGCAAAAGCGAAAAAACAACACTAGGATTTAGAATGTGCAATAACTATGCGTAACTCTTTCCTTTTTTTCATAATGAAGTAACTCTTTTCCCTTTAAAAACAAAAGGGTGATCATCAGTGTAGTACCTTCATCATTTTTTAAAACAAAAAACAAAGGATATGATTTGTAGGCTTTTAATATGATGTCAATAATTTCCGAAACAGAAAAGTGTAAATACATTGAACCTAAGGCATATGAAGCATTATTCAAAATCATCGTCGATATTAGCAGGATATGATCTTTTATGTGGTAATACTTTATTTACAAGAGAGTACTCGTTCTTAAATGCTACATTCATGGAGATATTTTTGTAAATTCCGCCAGAATTTAGCGCTTGCTTCGTCCAAGCATTGGGAGAGGACAATGACGTACTAGCAACACCAGAAGCAGAGCGCAGAGGTAGTTTATTGTGTACAGAAAAGTGATTGGATTTTTGTGTGCCGTTCTGATTTGACTTGACTGATTCGTTATTTGGTTCCTTTTGCTGCAGTTTGATTGATTCAATGGGTACCAGCTTTCCGTTAACTTGGTTTGTAAAAACAAAAGTCACCTGAAAAATATAGAGCTCTCTCTAGTCAAGTATTGTCCATGGACTCATGCATAACTCATGCAGCTTGATGGACTCAATGGTACCAGCTTTCAACGTTTGATTGAAGAAAGAAGGTGGGGGATTTAAACAAGTGATTTGATTGAAGTAAAAAAAAAGAAAAAGATTTAAAAAAATGTGTAGAAGGAGACGTAAGAAAAGAGGCCTAAATATATATATAAAGATATTCCAATAAAAATTGTTAGAAAGCTATACCACACCTCATCACCGGATGAAGCCTGGAGGATAGCATCAGGTACAGAAGTTGGAAAGAAATGATGGCCCCAGTTACCTAAATCCTCTTCCAATGGGGTCCCTACCTGCAAAAAGGAAATGCATCAGGGAGACGAGAGTCAAAACTATAATCATTTCATTTGTTCTTTGTATCCCCTTGAATTAAGAGGTAAGATAGAAGGTAAAGCTTATCAGTGGTACATATATAGTAGCAGGAAGGAAGAGTTAAACCAAACACCTCCCCCAAAAGTGGAGGCTGGAGCTCCTATACATTTAAAAGTGTAGCAGGCATAAACCATATATCCAACAATATACAAAAGCAACCTGCTTTTCTGATCGTTTTAAATTCTCCAAGCAGCCTGCAATTTCTGCAAATCCACCTATATCAGTTTCAGATGTTTCTTCATCAGATTGGACGTCAGTGCTTTGAGACCCATCATCTGCTTGGCACCGACTGCATCGCAACTTTTCATGAATCTCTGACCTAAACAAATATGATAAATAAGGCATTAGACTGAGAATTAACTAAAAATCACATTCATTTTATGATAGGTACGATAAGCAAGAGTTGAGCTATCATTTCTTTTCAGCGTATCACACCATCCATATCAACCATGCTTACAGTTGCACCATGACCAACGAAGTGAATTTGTGGTAAAGGAAACAAATAAATAATTCCCGGTGGCAGTGCTTACTTTTCTAGTTACTACTCATTGTCGTGTTTCCTACCCTGGCGTTTACCTTTGTTCAATCTAATCGTCACTCAAGATCACAAGAACCTTTCTAGTCACCTTAAAATTCATATTGAAATTAGTTAAATATGTTCTCTTTCCTCCTATCTATTAAATTCAAGGTACCATATGCATGGTAATCTTTTGCACATTTGTATTGTAATGCTAATGCCTTGAGAAATATAGATAGAAAGGGAAAGTGGCGCATTACTTGGCGTTCTTGTGAAAAGTGAACAAATCACGAAGATCCTCTGTTGAAAGGAAGTTACCCTGAAAATAAACAGTATTACAGCGTGATTGGGATAGCACGACATGGAATTAGCAGCATGCCAGCATCAACAAGAACACATGGTAGAAGCACCAATTTTGACCTGTGCCACAAGGTCATCGGTTTGCTCCTGCTGAATAACCTTTTGCAGTCCTTCTTTAGACATCTGACGCTGGTAGACCTACGCATAAATAAAACAGTTCAGTAATGGGAGAGTATAAAAAGAAATAGCTCATTAAAGGAACTGATACAAAATGAATGAAAAAACATACAACACATTTGTGTTTACTCAATTATTACAATATACACCTTTTCTTCTATTGTTCCGGCACTCAAAAATCGGTAAATGTAAACTCTTTTCTTCTGTCCATCCCTCCAAACTCTTGCTGCAGCCTGGTTATGGGAAAAGAAGAATAACAAAGGAACATATGCATCAAAGAGCAACAAAGAAAGCATGTCCTTTAAGATTCCAGCAGCTACAAGCTATGACCAACCCAAAGGAATTACTTGTTTATCATTTGCAGGATTCCAATCAGGATCAAACAAAACAAGTCGATTTCCACCAATCAAATTGAGTCCACAACCACCAGCCTTGCTGCTTAAGAGAAAAACAAATTCGTCCTGCAATATGTTACTGTTTAATCAAAAGACAGCCACATAACATACTTAAAATTTCAATTATAAATCGGTGGGGAGTTTACCTTAGATGGGTCATTAAAGCAGTTGACCAACTTCAGCCTTTTACTGATTGATGTAGCGCCATCAAGCCTCAAGTGAGGGTACCTTCGTTCTCGACATAATTGAGCAAAAAGATCAAGAGTCTGTTACATGGAAGATGGTTTAGTATAGGAAAAGAGAAGCAGAAGGGTGACAAAGGAAAGCATGAAAGTTTCAATTAACCATGGAGAAGCTATTCCTTTTGTATTATATTTTTACAACTGTAAAATCCTGTTCAGCAAGCAGTCTTTGTGTATTAAAACAAGAGGACAGTAAGAAAATGTCATGTCACATATTCCATTTTCTTTCCCTGAGTTTATCTGTTTTCTTCTCTGATAGCATGGTGGCAGATCTTTGAGAGGATCTTATACTATTTTTCCTACGTGATTGACTGCCTGTGGCGAATCCCCGGCTGTGTTTCATACCAGCCTTCAGAGTCAGACTATCACCCTGGACCACCCTCCATTCAACTTAGAATCTTCCAACAAGAAAAACCCAGGAAACACGCAAAGCAGATTTTTATTGAGATGGAAAGTTGATAAGTGTGTTGCAAACTTGCAAGATGGATTAAGGATCAGAATTTTGAGAATGATTGGAAAAGCTGCTTTATTGAAACCTTGAGTCATACATCCTGAATAACAAATATGACACATGTTTTTTGAGTAAAACACGTTCATTTTCATTAGAACTTACAACGGGAGTACCATCAAAGGCATTTCACTTTTCAAACGAGAGCCACTATCAATACTTAATGCAATCTAGATTCACCCATGTAGAAAAGATATACTTTGAACCTGTTGAGTCGGAGATAAAAGAGAGGCATAACTTTTCTATGAACCCACTGTCTCAACTACATGGAGAAGTTAATATATATAATCTGATATGAATCCCAGCAGCCAATGTTACAAGTTACAACAACTACAAGACATGTTCTAACTATTGTATGTATAATGTACTTGGACACAATAAGACATAGGTACATGCTTCCAACAACTATGCAGCACATTAACAAAGATGTAATACTGATAAAAGGTGTATATTTCTATTTTATCATCTGTGGAATCTTCAAAGGAAAAACAGAGAAGGGACTCAAGTGCCATCCTACAAAGAGGGTGCAAGACTTCTGCACAAGTGTAAAATTAGTTTATCGAAGCAAGATCGTGGCAGTAATAATATAAACCTTGCAAGCTTCATTATCTGTTATTGGAAAAACATTATATGCAGGACACCATGTGAGCTGACCTCAAATATGGTTTATTTCACAAAAATAAATCAGTCATATCAAAGAAGCATGGATCTTAATTCATTCTAAACTGTCACATTGGCGAGCTACTGTTAAAAAAAAAAAAACATTCAACTTAAAATTCCATTTATTACCATTTACCTGCGTGTAGTTTGACACAAGGACAATGCGATCATTCGTTCCCTGACGTAAATGAGCAAGTAATCTTGCTAAGACATGCATTTTCCCAGATAGCTCAACCCACGCTCCATGCCCTCCTGTCCATGAGCCAGACCTACAGAGTATACTTACTGCCATAGGATGAATATATTTAGACACCAATTTTACAATTGAAACTTAACGTAGAAACACTAACCTTCCAGATAACATTTCTGGAGGAAAGAATCGAATGCAATCCTCAAAACCTGAAGTTCCTGGATTCCCACTTCTTATGGTATCATATATAAGCTACAAGACACTATCTTCCGTGAGGATTAAAACAAGTCTATAACTTACCAAACATGGAAGAAGATGGGTTTCCTCACAATTTTTAATAGAGGATCTAACTTTCTGAGGATGAAAGGGATGAAAACAGAGAACCAAAAAAAGAATTTACTTGCCAGTCCAATGACAACAAGATAAAAGCTTAACAATTTATTGTTTAGAATGTACGAGGAAAAAATTTACCTAGTATATAGAATTTATCCAAAAAAAAAAAAAAAGTATACTGTTATTATGTTATACAGTTAATAGCAATAGAACACCCCCTCAATCCTAACAGATAAAAAGATCTAAATTATACCTTTGGATGATTACACAACTTTTTGAGTACTGTTATGTAGGCCAGAATCTTTGATTGCTTCAGTTCTTCAGTAATTGCCCGTTTAACCTGCGTTAAGACACAGATTTATCAATGCTTGTTGGAAAATCTTGTTTTTATCAATATCCAATAGTGTAAACAACTTCCGCAAAATATATGTTCGAACAATCAACACTGGACTTACATTTTTTGATTGTATAAAATGTTTATACAAGGCTGACTGCAGTGGAGTCAGCTTGCAGCAAACGACTTCAATTATCTGTACCATAAAAGAAATAGGTCATCAGGGATATAAACTTAAGAGTCACAGCTAATCATTAATTACCTACACAGTTACTTTTCATGTGCTTTAAGATCTTTATTTAATATAAGAAAGAAAATCAAAATATGTTCAAATATTTCAATTTTGAACAGCTGAAATCTAACTTCTCATGGAATCAGATTTTCCATTATTGAATCCTAAAATTTCTTGGTAAGTAAAAATAAATTTGCTGAACAGATAGGCGTTTGGCTTCTACTTGGTCTAAAGCATGTGGTCTTGTTACAAGTTTTTTTAATGCAGGTATGTTAAGAGATTGGTTAGCTTTCATTCATTGATGTTTTCTTAGTTTTTTTTTTAGTGTTTTCCTTTTCTTTTCTAATGAGGAACTCTTATCCTCCTATCTTTTTGTAATCATCTTTTCTTTGTCTTACTGAGTTTCTTCCTTTTATCATTAAAAAAACACATATAGGTCTAAGCATTCCATGTAAGAAAAAAAAACTAATTTTCCAAGAACATTACAATATAATAGGCAGGGAAAAAGATTGCAAACATAATATTATTTTCTTTTTTTCTCTCAAAGCACGATATGAGATTGATTAGCGCATCAATATTAAATTCTGTAAGTTTGACAAAAATATAAAGAAAAGTACGATACCTTTGGTGGCAAGTGATTTGATAATAGTAAATTAGTTCTTCTTAATATGAACTGCAAAAGAATATTGGCCAATCGATATTCAGGAAAGCAAAAGTATATGTTTTATCAAAACACAAAAGAAACCAGTTCTACTTTGTCATCATTCAGCTATCAATTCTGTCTATTACCCTATTCTAGTTATCAAGAAGGATTACAAATTTACAACTTGAATTAGTGTGCTTGGTTCATGTTGGGATAGGCCAAAAATGGATTCAAAATATAAAAGTTACTCTTACAAATGAATTCATGTTTACCACATTCCAATGTGAAGCCAAACATACACTTAACAGTGATGGCCAGTGGATAATATTACAGCTCTATAAAAGTACAAAGTGGACTCTAACCCATACGCACAGGTCAAGAAAAAAATATTACCCGATTAACTTTAACACTTAATTCTGCAGAGCGTTCAGCGCCTAACTTCTTTTCTTCTGCAGTGGCAGCAGGTTCTCTTCCACTAATAATCGGTGCCTTCATGATGCAATTAGGTCACAGTTAACATCAGAAGCACAATAGAAGGGATAAAAAGCCATTACAGCATCACATCTCCAGATAGCTGTCTGAAGTTGGTTTGTCTTGTTATGTTACCAATATATATATAGAATTTTCAATTCATATTATAGACTTCTATTTAACAACTGGATAACTCCACTTTCGTAATTACTTGTATATTCTGATATAGGATAAGATAAAGCCTTTGAAAAATGTGAATCCAAATATAAAAAGGCCAATGTACCTCATAGTAGCGTCTGAAATGTGCAATATCACCCAATATTCCAGGATTAGTAAAGTCGACCATTGCAAAGAATTCTTCCAAGTCATTCTGCAAGTGGGATATGTCCATAAAAATTAAAAATAAATAAATAAATGCAGATTTGGGATTATAATTCACAAGGCAGACAGATAGTATGCTCACTTGCAAAGGAGTTCCCGACAATAAAATTCTACGTTTACAGGGGAGAGCAGCCAATGCCTAATCCAGGAAGTATATGAAAGAAACTCAGAAATATGGCAATAAAGGTCAAGGAAGGGGAAAAAGACCTCCTATAATACCCGGTTTGTTATTGTCTGATCATTCTTCAGTCTGTGAGCCTCATCACATATGAGAAGGTCACAAGAGTCGGGAGAGCTAAACTTCAATGAATGCATTCGGAATGTCTCATATGAAACAATGAGCACCTGTAATTTTGGGATTTAAAATCGAGTACGTACATAGTTCAAGCTATCCAACCAGTAGAGGAATGGTCTGAAATTTTACCTGTAAATTGCTACGGGGGCTTGTAAAATTGTCAATCCCAGAGACAACATCTTCTCTTGTGCTTTCACATAGAGCAAGAAGACGAACTCTTTCTCCAATCCACTTCTTGATTTCAGCTTCCCAATTGCTGACTAGGCTGGTAGGAGTCACAACGATGGCCTTTCTAACCATTGGCTTCCCATCAAACCCTTGACAAAGAAGAGTATATAGTAACGTGATCGACTGCAGTGTCTTTCCCAAACTGTGCAACAAGTAGCATCAAAGGCAGCACTATAATGAAAAAAAACTAGGAAGAAGGAAAGGGTGCCATGAAAAATTGAAAAGAAAAAAAAGTAAAGAAGCTACCCCATATCATCTGCCAAAATGCATCCATTTATATTGGGTGTGCTACATAGCCCTGAGACACAATCAAACATGAACTGAACACCTTCTCTGCATCAGAGAAAAAAGAAATGCTTATCTATTTGCTTGATTTGATATTGAGGTAAATTTTAAAAGCACAGGCAGTGCAGTGCAGTGATGATGACCTCTGATGCGAACGAAGAAAACGAACAAGCAAGGGGTCAACTGCTATTGCTGTGAAATCAGAATTGGAATTGGAATCCTTATCGTCACAGTCTTGAGGGTGCCACAAAACGAGAGGATCAATCCCAGGGGGCAAAGATGGTTTCACCTCCTCAGCAATATCCAGATCAGCATGAATATGGCATTCAGTAATCGTAACATTGGACACAGGTCTAGGAGTAGGAGAGGAAGAGCCCCACGGGACAAACCTCTTGCGAGCTGAAAGCCTACGAGTAAGGTCTTGATTGTAAGCATAGGATTTAGAAGAGCATGGAGGTTTAAAGGGTTTTCTACAAACACTCGCTCCCGATACTGATAGAACTCGCGGTAGCAATGATTGTCTCTTCACGATGAGGTTTCCCCTACAATTTTTTTTTTAAACATTAATATGGCAATTGCTATCTTGTTTTTGAACTAGATTCAAATCAAAGTTCAAACCCTTGATGTTCAATACCTGACGAGAGCATCAACATTCTGTGATTTCCGTAGTTCAAAGTCCTCCTCATCGCCGGAATCAGAAGAGCACGACACCACTTCCTCTTCCTCTTCCTCCATTCTCGCTCCGCCCTCCAATTCAATTTTCGGCCTCTCCATTTACCGCCAAACCTTTTAAAAGCTTTTAAGTATCAAATAGTATCAAATATTTTCTGTCAATTCAAATCCATTAAAAAAAACGAGAATTTTCACATGGAAAATACAGGCTCGCCTACTTGTTTTATCTTTAAATAACTATAACTATTAATTAATTAATTAATTAATGAAAATGAATTATTATTACCTAACTGTGATGTGATGTTCACCTGTTAATTTATTATACTCTTACAACTAAATAAATATTTTTTCGTTCCTTTTTATTTGTCTCCCAAGACAAAATCACACAGATTAAAAAAATAAATTAATATTCTTAGATTATAATATTTTAACATCTATTTTCTTCATTTATTTTTGTACTATTTTCTAAATTAATTTTGAATTATTTTTATTTGTACAATAATATGAGAATTAATACTGATTAACATTAATTATAGTGGTTATTCATGAGAAAACTGTTCACTCTATCTTCTTGATAAGTTCACTATAAAACTCATCAATTAATCAATCACTTTCTGCACTCTTCTCCAATTCATCATTTTATTGCCTTTCATTTTCAATGAAAAATTTCTTTACCTGCCAAATTTTCACTTTAAAATTTTTTGATGAATTTGTGTTTCCTTCCAGTAATTTTTGGGTTGTTTTTGAATCTATTCACTATGTGTGTGTATATAGATCCACAAGCTTAAATTTTTCATAAAAAAAAAAAAGTTATGGATACAACAAATAAAGTCCTTTGTTTATTTATTGTAGTTTAAAGTCTGAAAGCTTCGTCCCTTTAAAATGAAATAAGTTAGCGATTCAACTTCATCATTAAGACTCTCTATAGAAAATAGGATTAGTAATAAGAGTATACACGGAAATCACAAATTAGAGGATTGAGAGTAATTGTTCGTTGAATTTTTAAAATTTGTGGAACTTAATTATGCATTTCAAGTGCAAGGGTATAATAGGAAAAAAATATTAAATGTGCTCTTGAAATTCTAATGGGACAGATAAAAAGGAACAATTTTTTTAAAATGGGAACAGATAAAAAGGAACAGAGAGAGTATATAAACGGTCTTCTTAAATAGGGTCCAAAGAGAAAAAGTTTTATTGGGATTAATAGTATTTAAGTAAGATTTCAACTTTCGAACAATAAATACTACCAATCCCAATAAAATATTTCCACTTTTGTATTCTTAACAAGTGTCATTAGGACACTGTTTTGCATTTTCCATATATAAATATAATTTTTAGATAAAATTGTGCTTTGCTAATAAAAATATTTTTCGTTGACATAAAAAATATTACTTTTTTATCTGGTTTACCAAAAAAATATTATTTTTTATATTATAATTTGATGGAAAACTTAGAGAAATTATCATAATTAATAAAAATGATAAATATAAATTCGCATCCAACAGGTTGGTCTGGTCGGATGGTTAGAACCTCTCTAGTTCACTACTAGAAATCGGCGTCGTTAACTATGCCAAATTTCCAACAGCCTCGATATTGTCACAATTAGTGATGGCTAGGCCACCACTACAAAACTGAGTTTCAAAAAATATAATGACGAGTTTGAGAAGGTGTTGTCGTTGCTAATATTAGCGACATGCAACACCATCCATAACATTAAATCTTTATGGCACCATTTTAAAGAGGGAAATTTGTTGCTATTGGGAAATACGTTTGCGATTATGTGCCCACCGCTACTTTGAAAATAATTAGCAACAACGTTTTGCGGGGGTCACATCGCCACTATTGTTTAGTTTTTAGGGTCTAGAGACCCTTTTTTTTCTTCACTCTCTCACATTTCTCTCTTCTCCCTCTTAGCAAACGTCTTCCCTCTCTTTTTGGCGGCCACAACGACCTTTGTTCCTTTTTCTCTCTTGCTTTTTTTTTGGTCAAGGGTCTCCAAGTATTACATTATCAAAATGCATAAATGGGCCAGGCCCATATAAAAACATCCAACGCATGGAATAGCAAAGCCAAAACAGAACTCCAGCATAACTAGTTACACTGTCATATTTACAATATTTTCGAATTGCAAAATTGAGAACACTTGGAACCCTAACTCAAGTCTCGCTGCTAATTCTAGATTCACAACAATTCATTGCTGCGATCCTTGCGAGCATATTTAGCAATTTCTGCAAGGCTTCTTGATGGGAGAATTGAAACACGCCTGCCTGCTAAATTGATGAAGGAACAGATAATTCTTTTCTGCTCATACAGTGGTAAGTGTCATAACAGCTCTACTAAATTTAGGTATTATCTGGGAATGGGTATCCATTGCTTGAGTCTATTGTGAGCTAGATGATGGGCTTCTCTATTATTACCCCTTGTTGTCCATAGAAATCCAGCTTTGTCAAATTTCCCCTTTAAAGAATTAATGTCTTCCATAATGTTAGCAATTTCCCCAATTTGACTCTGATTTCTTATGCCTTCAATTAATTCTTTACAATCAGATTCGATTAGCACTTGGGGAATGCTCAAATTGCTTGTTGTTATGAGGGCTCTTCGAATGGCCAGAGCTTCCGCCATTAAGGGTGTTCAAGCTTTTATGGCTCCTACATCCGAAAGCAAGATTGAGCGGTGGTGGTCCCTAAAGATTGCTATTGTGGCCCCTGCCCTTGTGGCCTCATTAAATGATGCATCTACATTGATCTTCAACATCTGAGGAGGGGGATGGCGCCAACAGGTATGATTCACACTGTCTTTCTGCCTAGACTTCTTTTGTTGTTTGTCACTCTCGCTTATTGTGGGCTCTGTGTTTGTTGATTTCTGAGTCTATGCAATAGTTTCTTGGATCCTTTTGATTGTTAGTATAGGATTAGGACTCTTCTCTTCAAAGTATGCTTTGTTTCTGCCCTTCCATATAGCCCAAAGTGTGTCCCTGCATGAAAGAATTTGTGTTAGAACTCAGTAGTTTCCACATATCATTAAGCCATAAATCAAACCTGGGAATGTGATTTTGATTGGGTTTCCATTGTAGTGGGATCCCAAACCAAACTCTCATCACCCAATCATATTGGAAAAGAAGGTGTTCAACAATCTCTTCTTCAGTTTTGCAAAATGGGCAGTTGGGGTCAGTTGATAGTGTCTTTTTGAACATGGGAGCCTTTGTAGGGATGGCATTATAGCAACACTTCCAAAGAAAAATCTTAATTTTCTCAGGGATTTTTAGGCTCCAAATATTATACCAGAATTTTTTGTCTAGGATCTGAGAAGGTGAGGGTAAATTGATACTGTTAAGTTGATTTTTCTGTTATAGCTACTTTGTATTCAGATTTAATCGTATAGTACCAAATCCTAGTATAAGGCCAGATAAAGCAATCTTCTCCTGGAGTGACCCTTATAGGGATTGCCATAATAGAATCTACCAAGCTAGGGTGCACATGCTTTAGAATTTCATTCCTATCCCACATCCTATCTAGACCGTCTATTAGATTGCTAACTTTAATATCAGGGTCTTTGACTAGAGTTGGATCTACAATTTTTGAATCCATCCATATGTCTTTCCCTAAGAAAATCTTCTCCCCATCTCCAACCAGCCATCTTCCATTTTTAACTAAGAATTCTTTACCCTGTAGGAGGCTATTCCAACACCAAGAAGTGTTCCTCTTTCTATGGGCATGCAAAAAATTAGTTTTAGGGAAATAAATGGCTTTGAGAATTCTGGCCCAAAGCGAGGAGCTATTGGTGTGAAGCCTCCAAGCTTGTTTAGCAAGCAGGGTTGTGTTCATGTGTGAGAAGTCCCTATCTATTTTCTCCAATGAATTCCCCTATCTTTTCCCGGTCTTGACCACCAAAACTTGGCAATGCAAGCACTCATTTCGGCACAGAAATTTCTAGGGAATTTTATGATGCTCATTGCATAGGAGGGTATTGCTTGTAATGCTGCCTTGACTAGCACCCCTTTACCAGCTTGGTTCAATAACTTTTCCTTCCATCCAGAAATCTTTCCCCTTATTTTTTCAATAATCCAAGACAGGATATTCCCTTTAGATCTGCCCCACACTGCTGGAAGTCCTAGATATTTCCTTGGAGAATCCCGCTCAGGAATATTGAAAATGCGGGTAATATTATGCCTAATATTCCTAGGGGTATTCCTACCAAAAATTATTCTTGATTGTTCAGTGTTAATTCTTTGACCAGAAGCAGAGGAAAACATGTTTAGAATGTTTAGAATTTCATAGACTTCCTTTTCTGTAGCCTGGCCAAATAGGAGGGTGTCATCAGCAAAAAGAAGGTGACCAAGGCTAGGGGCCTGTCTAGCTAGAGAGATGCCCCTAATAACGCCATTGCTTTGAGCTTTCAACAAGATGTGAGAGAAGGCATCTAGTATGAACAGGTATGGGGAAAGGGGGTCCCCTTGCCTTAATCCCCTTTGAGGTCTAATTATTCTACTTTTTGCTCCATTGATCTTTAGCATGTATGTGACAGTAGTAATACATTGCATGATAAGCTTGACCCATGATGGGTGAAAACCTAGCTTAAGAAGAATTTTTTCAATAAAAGTCCACTCAAGCCTATCATATGCTTTACTCATGTCCAATTTTAGAGCAAAACACCATTTATCATTATCATGTTGCCTTTTCAAATAGTGAAAGACCTCATGAGCTAGTACGATGTTATCTTGGATTTGCCTCCCACTGATAAATGCACTCTGATTTTCTGTCACAATATTACACATAACAGCTTTCATTCTTAGAACCATAAGTTTTGCTATTATTTTATAGGAAGTATTGCAACAACTTATGGGTCTAAGTTGTGAGAGCGTGGTAGGGTTGGGAACTTTTGGAATGAGAACAACTTGGGTTTGATTTATATCAGTGGAAAGAATTCCAGAATTGAAAAAATCGAGTACAGCCCTGTATATGTCTTTCCCTACAATGTCCCGGTGTTTTTTTTATAGAATTGGGCATTAAAGCCATCTGGGCCAGGGGCTTTAATGTCACCAATTTTGTCTAGTGTTGCTTTGATCTCACCTCTAGTTTGCATCTTCAAGAGTTTTTGATTAATGTCACCAATTAGTAGGATCACTAGAGGTAAATAGCTCCCTATAAAACTCCTCAGCTAGTTTGACGATCTTGGAAGTGCCCTCATATCTGTTCCCCTCTCTGTCCTCAATATGATTTATTCTATTCAAGTCCCTCCTTTGTATGGTAGTGGCATGAAAGAATCTTGTGTTTTTGTCCCCATACATGAGCCATTTCACTCTGGACCTTTGACCCTAATATTTTTCTTCTTATTTCCAAAGTTTCTCTAATTCTTTTTTAATCTGAGCCATTTGTTCAAAATCTCTCTCAATTTGTGCATCTTTCCCCATGATGTTGGCCAGTTGTTGCTGGAGTTTAAAGATCTCTTCATTTGCCTTCTTGAATGTCTTTCTACTCCAATTCACTAGTCCCTTTACACAGTTTTTTGTTTTTTTGATAACTTAGGTCCAAATTGTGCCTCCATTTCCCCATTTCTCCAATTGTCTCTTACAGTAGCTCTACACCCCTCATGGTCTAGCCAGAAACTTTTAAATTTGAAATCTGAATTAATACCTGCTGAAGGATTGGTGTTTAGGATTAGTTGGCAGTGATCTGAGGTTACTGTTGGGTAGGATGCTAGTTCACCATTAGGGAACATTAGTCTCCATTCCCAATTTACAACGCCTCTGTCTATTCTCTCCCTGATTACACTTCCTTCCTATGATTGCTCTGCCAAGTGAATTTGCACCCTTTAAGGCTTAGATCCATACAGCATCATCCAGGAATTTCCTGAAGTTTTCAATTTGAGTCCGGCAAGCTGGCCTCAATCCTTCATTTTCATGGGGATGCAAAATCTGGTTGAAATCCCCTAGGCATGCCCACGGTTTTTCTCTCAAAGGCATAATCCTCCAAAGATGATACCAAAAAACTCTTTAGTCTTCAAAAATCGGTGGGCTGTATATGAAGGTATGATACCAGCTTTTTACCCTCTTCTTATCATAAATGAATGTATGGATGTGGTTTAGGCTGCTGCTTACGATTTCCACTTGAAAGGGTTTAGATCAAAACAAACAAAAACCTCCGGAGAGGCCATTAGCATTAACAAAAAATGAAAAATCAAAGCCAAGAGAAGTTTTTAGGTATTCAATTTTCCTTCTCTGATTTTTGGTTTCAGAGAGAAAAATTAAATCTGGTTTGTGTGTTTAGCACATGTGCTTCAGCTCTGTTACTGTCGCGGCTAAAGCGACACCGCGACAATTCCAACTAATGAGCTTCATGGTTGAGGGTGGGGCTTGTTTAGGCCCGCCTCCTCAGCCTTTATTCCTGTCGATCCCTGAGGGTTCTTGTCAACATTTGATTTCCAGATTTCTCGCCACCTTTTAATTCTCTTTTGTCTAATTAGCTCCCCTTGAGAATCCTCAATTTCACTCATCCTCTCTCTTTTTAGTATCATACTCCTGTTGATAGCTAGTATAAGATTTTTCTCCTCTAGCGTTTTTCGAGTTTCTTCCTTCCCAGAATTATCCATAACTTCTTTCTCATCTTCCTCAAGAAATCCACTTAGTATTCTAGTTTCGCTTTCCCTGTCTGCTTTTCTATTCTAGGTAACCATATATTCTCAGATATTTGGTGATTTTGAGATAAGGTTTGATGTGGATTAGGTGTTGCAAAAATTGGGGGAAGGTGTCTTGGGTTAGGGGTTGGTTTAGGGACTATCTCAACTGGGTGGTTATCTTTGATTATATGATTGGTTAATTGAGTTTAAGGCCTACTTTTTTCAGGGTTTGGTGGGGCAAAGTATGGGAGGTTTACATGGGTGGCTGGGGTAAGGATTTGTTTGGTTTGGTTTAGGTGCATGTTTAAGAATACATTTATTGTGTTGTTTTTGGGTTCTATTTGTATATCACCATTGTTTTGAGTGATGTTTGAAGGTTCTGAGGGCTGTTTGGTGCTATTTAAGGCAATTGTGAAGGGAGAGAAGAGCATTTGGGTTGTTCCCAAGGGTGAAATTAGTTGACCAGATCCTTCACCACTCCTAAATTCCTTTTCTATTGTAGTTGTTGTTTGGTTTCCCAATTGGTTACTCCTATCCAAGGATGTGAGTTCCTCGTTGTGTAAGACATCAGGTAATCTAGATTGATTTTTTTCTGGAGGGTTAGGTAAAAGGGAGTTTTGGTTGAGGTTAGGTAAGGGGTTATCTTGTGCAGAGTTTTTGAGGGAATTTTACTATTGGGGTTAGGTGGGGAATTGTCCATGGGTATGGTTGGGGATTGGTTAGGTTTAGGATTTACATGTACAAGATTTGTTAAGTGTGATTTGTTGCAGGGATTAGGTAGAGGGTTAGTAGGTTGGGGAAGGGAGTAGGTTCTGGCAGAGACAGGCTAATTTCCTGTTGATTTTCCGATTGATGTTCCGCCTCCATGGCCACTGAGGTAGAGGGTAACTCTACACTACTTGTTTGTGTTGAGCACCCCTCATTAGCAGCTTGATTTTATGAGGTTTTGGAATATTGTGCTGATTGTGTGTTGGGTATCATGGTTAAGTGTGCAAGGTTTTTTGCTGGAGGAACTCTCAATCCAGGATTGAACTTTGGGATGTTAGGATGCAGGACAGACATAGCTTTAGGATGCTTGTAAACTTTTTGATCATGACCAAGTCTCCCGCATTGATAGCAGAAGTCCCCTAGCTTCTTAAAGTGGAAAGTTACATGACATGAGGTAGATTATCTCTAGGAACCACAACTCCTGTTTCTAGGGGTTCAATAAGATCTATTTTCACTCTTACTCTTATGAAACTTCTTAATAACTAATTTTTTATATACGGATTTTCAACTTCAATTAAGTCCCCAATTACTTTTGCTATTTTTGCAGCATTTCTAAGTGTAATCATATCCATAGGCAAACCATGAATCTGAACCCAAAAAGGAGCTTTGTCAAACATTACCTCATGAGCAGCTAAGTTGGGACTCCATTCTTGAATGTTGAAAAGATGTCCCATAACATTCCAAGGTGCATCCCTTAGTACTCTCTCAAACTATTTCTTCTCCTTGAGTTTGAATAGGAAAAGGTTAGGACCCATATCAACTATATTTACACCCTCAGGGTTGCCCCAAGCCTTTATGATAAGGTTCTTGACTGCATTTTTGTTTGGGGTTTTATAAGTTACGAGTTTTCCTATGGTGGTGTTTGCTGTTTGTTGGTTTCTTGTTTCTCTATCTAAGCTAATAACTTGGTCTTCTATGATGATACTGTCTGGGGTGAGCATGCTTTTGGAATTTAGTGTGAAATGTTCCATGGTTAGGATATTCAGATACTGGTTTTGCTATTCATGAGGGTAGGGACACTGATCTATTGTTGCTGTGTTTCAGGTTTGAGAGGTCTCTTGGTTTAAGAAGTAATGGTTAGCAAGGGAATGGTTGTTGGGTGGAGAAAAAGGATTTCAAGGCTGTTGAGAGAAGAGAAAACAGAGCATGAAAAACAATTAAAAGATCTAAGCTGGAGTTCCCTATCGAAAGAGGAAAGTTGGAATCACTAGGAAGGAGACACACACACAGAGAAGAGTTCAACACCTACACAAAGGAGAACTATTTCTTTTCTCTCTTGCTCTACTCGGTTGTTGTCAAACTCCTCCCTTCTTCCCCTCCTCTCTCCCTTCATCTCTCAACCACTCCCATGCTAACTGCACCACCTAACACAATGGTTGTTTTCCATTACCCTATTTTTCCTTTCCCTGCCCCATTTTCTTTATATTGATCCTTTTTTTTTATTTCCTTTAACTACATTATTTTAGCATTTATTGTAGTGCTTAGGACTAATTAGTGTTTATTTTAGTGTTTAGGAATAATTAATTTGTATGCATGAATGAAATTTTGCAATATTAAGTTTACTAGAAGTTTTTTTTTGGAATATGCAGTTAATGTAGATTAGAATTAATGTTTAGGATATGATCTAATTCAATTGTGACAAATTAGGATTAAAGTTTAGTACTTCAATTAGAATTTCTTCAATTACCATTGAGTTCTTGAATTAAATTAGAACTGTTGAGTATGAATGAATAGAATTAGAATTATTGAGTATGTTACGATATTATTATTGTCTGTTATTGTCGTAGATTTAGTTCTTGTTTCTTATTTTTGCATAGAGCTCACAGGGCATTTGAATTTCGATTGGAGCTTACGTTTTTTGTTTGAGGTAGGTATTTCACTAACTTTTGTAATTAAAGTTGTACTTAGCAGCATATAGTTATACTTAAATATAATGTAAGTGTTTGTTATTTGTTAGTGAAGAGCATATCAAATTCAATGGGTTTCTAATTGTATGGATAAGACGATTATTTGCATGTGTTTGTTGTTTGTTAGTGAAAGAATAGAGCTCAATAGGTTTCTGATTATTTGGTGTTAAGTATAATTATATGTTGTTTTTTTGTGCACTGTTTCTGAATTTCTAAGTAATATGATGACCAAGAGGCGAACGACCGTCTTCCCAGTCACTCCTCCCACCATCATCGATCTTTTTTTTTTGGTATAACCACGGGTTCCCCACCTTTAACATGAGACTAATCCCATTCATGCTGCGTGGCTAGCGCTGGCGCTCGGGAATTTAGCATAGGTAGGATTCAAACACGGGACCTCCCGCTGTGGATCATCCTTCCTATGAACTTAGTGTGGTTTTATACTGCTAAGCCAACTCTTGGGGGTTCACCATCGTCGATCTGACTACTTTATTTATTGGATTACTTTATTTTTCGTTTATTTGTCAGATGATTTTTATCTTACTTGATTAGATATTTTTTCTTTTTATTGTTACTTAACTTTGTTGGATATTATCACTCTTTTGTTCTTAGTTGGATATATTTGATTATGCATTAATTTGGTTTAATTAAAATGATTATGGATTATAGATTATTTTGGTTTTATTAATTTGATTATAGATTAATAAATTGAAATTGAATTAATTTATGAACTACATATTCAAGTTAAGTGATGAGAGTACTAAAAATATATTTACTTGTAGTGGTTTTTCAATATATTTACTTGTAGTCTATAATACTCATTCTTTGTGTTTTTTATCGGCAAAAAATATATTATTGATGAGAGTATTAAAAATAAGGGTATTAGAAAAATAAGGGTTTTGTTATCTATTACTCTTAGGATAATGGTTAAGCAATTCATGAATAGAAATTTAGTGTTGAAAATTGTAAAATATTTAATGCTACGAAATTGTTTTCAATTTATTTTAAATACAAAGTTTATGTTCATGGTTTTCTTAACCATTGCCATAAGGATAATGAATAGTAAAACCCTTAGAATAAAAGCAATTATTAGAATTAAAAATGGACAATTTTTTTTTAAAAAAAAAAGTAAAAAAAAAAAATGGATAGTCATGATGTCAATATAAGGGGTGTTCATATTTAAGCAAAATGACACTTTTGGTCCTTTAACTCTTTGCGTCAGTTTAGTTTGGTTTCTTAACTTTTTTTTAATCCGTTTTAGTCTCATAACTTTTTTTTTTTTATTCAATTTGGTCCCTTCAAAAATGGTTTTGATCTGTTAACGTTTTTGACAGATGTAACGATAGTGACCAAATTGAATCCTAAATAAAAGTTAAGGGACTAAAATGAATTGAAAAAAAGTTAAGAAACCAAAGTGAATTGATGCAAAGAGTTAAGAGATCAAAAGTGTTATTTTGCCTTATATTTATATAATGTAAAAAAAATGTAAAGATAAAACTAAATTATAATTACAAGTTGAAAGTCATAAAATTTGCCAAATGAATAATAAAAAATATTTCTTAAAACTAATAATCAGAATATTTAATAAGTATAAAATGACAACTAAAAATATAAAATATATTATTATATAAAATTAGAAATATTTAAATGAAAACTGAAAAGCATTAAATTTAATTTAAGAAGTCAATTGAATTATTTGTCTTGTGTATTTTAATTTATTTAGCACCAAAATACAAATAATACTGTAATGTTATTTTTTCATATAAATAATTCAAATATACTTTAGAGAAAAAATTTTATATTTTCAAAATTCTATTTTAATATAATTTTAAAAATAAATATTGTTTAAGTAGTAATCAATGGTATTTATAAAATTGTCCCAATCACATAACTTTGTTGGTGAGCGTATGAAGACATGTGTGTAAATAAGGGGTTCGATTTCTGACGTACTACGCACTTTCCTATATATAAACCAATAAAAATGGTATTTATAAAATTAAAAAAAATGGATGTGATAAAAAAAATTAACCATAGTAAAACAAATAAGAAATATTCTGTTAGAATATTTTTACCATAATTAACCATCATCCAAAATATAAAATAGAGTAATCTTTATCCAAATTTAAAAATCTTAATTTGTGGGTTTTACCCTAAAACCTACAATAACCTAAAAAGACATAAATTTTTTTTTTCTAAGCTGCAATATTACATAGGTTAAGAAATTATAAGTAGAAAGAAAATAAAATATTAATTGTATATTAATCACAATCACATTAAAGTTTTATTTTTTCAACAACTTTTTACTAAAATTTTTTTAACATGTACAATATTGGACAAAAGCCAAAAAAAGAAATGATGCATCGGATGAGGAAATTTCATCCAATAAATGCTGTTGGAGGGCCAGTGTTTTGGAAAAAGAGGGTTATCGAAATGAAATTATTTTAAATTTGATTACTCATATAAAAATCAATTTTGTGTGTTACTTAAATTAAATGAAATCAGTGGACGTTTTGTCTCAAGGGCAACAAATTTGGCTATTCGAGGGAGATGTAAAAAAAATATCTTCCCTTCCACAAAGGTCAGTTACAACACTATCTTTGAATTTGATTGGCAACCTGAAGAAGCTAAGGAGAGGTCAAAAACTCAAAATGGCGATCGTTGTACTGTTCATTGTATCGATCTTATTCATGGGTAAAGTATATGTATTTATTTCATGAACATTGAACATATGCAAAAGTCAGGGATTCATCTATAATTTTTAAAGTGTAAACAAATCATAAATGTGTAGTTTTGGCCGAATATTATTCAAAAATGTCTCCACAATTATTCATGTTTTCTCGATCCTACACGCCTCATTAAGATGCACGGGTGAGTGCCGTGCCATCCATCCATACGTCGCTCAAGCCCTCCTCACCTCGGCTTTGCACAACTCCCGTCAGCATGCATTTGAAGTCTTCCCGCACTTGTACTTACTCGGTAAGATAAGTTTAATACGTAGGCTTTTTTTTATCGGTCAAATACACACTCACATACTACACTATTTTTAAATAAACTCTTTTGGAGATCGATAGGACCAGTCCTGACCTTTCATAGGCTTTAGGGCGAAGTGAATAAAATGGATCTCTTTTAAGTTATTTTTTTATATTAAACTATAATAAAGGCCGGCACTAGGGATCGAACCCTTCTCCTCAAACTCCAAGAACTTTTCTTTATGCCACTTGTACTACAAATTTTTGACAGTTTAATAGGTAGTAATATGCAAAATAATTATATAAGTTATCTTTATTGGTCACATAACATGATTCAATTAATTTCATCATGCATGTTAATTTATCTAATTTAATAAAGATGACAATACAATTATAAACTATCAATCATAATAATTTCATAACATTTTGCTATCCAAATTTAAAACTATAATAAGTCAAAAACTTCCAGTTTGTTTCGACATGCATGCATGCCTAGCAATGGCTGCCAAGCTAGCCCAATCAAACATTAACTAATAACCAAAACACGTCATAGAATAGAGCTTTAGACGAACAAGTCTCGTTCATGAGAGATCCAATTGAGCAAGGACATGATTACTAAAAGGTCGGGCGGCTATTATGTTTATGTGACTGGCACTAATAGTAATAATTAAGTTCAAGCCAAACAATTACTTCTAATTGCTCAATACTATTATGTATCACTCTTTCTTTGCTATAAAATACATGTATCTGTCTCCTTCAGCCATACGACCCTTCTTACCGGTGTTACGTTTAGTGTTTAGTTATTAACTTATTTTAAGAAAATAATTATTTATATATTTTATAACTTCAGCGAAATATTTTTTAAAAAATAAACGATTATGCATGCTGTTAATATGTGTTTAGAATCATTTATAGGATTATTAAACCATGATTTTATAACAGTTATAATTGATTGATTATTTTGTCATGTATGTTCGGGTAAATTTTGTATAATTAAGTATGGTGAACTTGTATTGACTCAGCTTGACTCAATTAGAATTTATTTAAATCGAACTGAGTCTGATTTTTTATATATGAATAAATTTTTCAGTCAAGTTCTGCTGATTGGAAATTCATGAGCTATTTGATTCAGCTCATAAGCTCAATAAGCTCGATATTACTAAAGTTTTCTACTTTCTAAATTGTTGTTTTCTTTCTTTTATGCTGTAAAATAAAAACAAAAATAAAAATGATAGAAATGAATTATTATTTTTATAAATTAAGACTAAAGTAAAAATTAAATTTTGTAAAGAAAATTTAACGTAACTCATATTTACGGTATCCATCAAAATCAAAATAAAAGTTCATTTGTAATTATATATGTATTTATTTGTTTATTTATCTATCCAGCTAGTTCATGAATTAAATGAGTCAAACTATGCTTTGACTCAAGTTTAGTTTGTTTAGTTTACAAAGTTAATTATTAGCTCATGTTCAGCTCATTTGGTTCATTAGCCAAACTTATTGAATTAATTAACAAATCAAATGTCAAATATAAATCGAGTTAATTCGGTTCAATTCCTGTCCTAGTTGAAAAAGAAGTAACTCGTAGTTGTTTATGCTTTAAACAAAATTAATTATGTATCATATAATATCTCATTTACACTACAAAAATATTTTTAACGAAAAATATCCAAATAACATTCTCTCTAAAATAACTATTTCAATTTTCTAAAAAGATCACTTAAATTTCTAATCAATTTTACTTAAAATTTGTTAAACAAAATTAATTCTATGCAAAATAAATTTTATCACTAGTTAGTTAATTTAGAAGTAAGATCATAAGACTCTATGCAATGAAGAAGTGCTAAACAAAGTATTTATAGAATATTTTATTATATTTTATTAGGTTTTATGTGTACACATCATTTTATCAATTTAAGTATTCGAAGCACTCAAATGTAAATTTTGAAATATGCACTTCAGATAAATCTTGCATGTACCCACACATTAATTATTTTATATTTATTTTTTATTTTTAATGCAAATTAAGTTCACTCTTTCTATAAAAACCAGATACTAATTTAAATAATTTTACTGATCACTTCATTCTACGTGACCCTACTCTAAAGGAGGTGAGGTAAGTGAATCCATTCTGTTGTGTGTTTATAATTTAAGAGATGGAAGAGATTGATGAACAAGTAAAGTAAAGAAAGAAGAACGAATTACATGTACAACTCGTATCCCGACACACCGTAACAGAGAAGAGAAGAGATGAGACGATGACGATGGAAGCTGGGCTATTCTTTCTCTTTGCACTCACTCGATGGAGACGATGGAGATCATGGCTACATTATAATCACCGTCACACTCATGATTATTTTTTACCAAATTTCTTACTTTGCAATCCACAATGGAGACGATCAAGTCACTCGTACACACTACAGTCTATAGTCTACACACACAACAAAAATAAAATAAAAAAGACTGGTAGTCTAGTGGGGTACACTAGAAATTAATTAATTAATTTCCCGTCCCATTAAAACCAGATTACGCTTTCAACAAGGTATAGGATTTTACTATATATGGTGATATGGTGATGGTGACTCTTTCTCTTTGGGAAAAGTAGTAGTTTCATTTAGCCTTTTAATTTGTTTGATGTGGAGGGAAGCTGAGAGGAAACAATAAAAAGGAAAGAAAAGACAAGTATAAGAGTAAATAAAAAAAAGTTAGATGTGTTTGGTTTAATACAAAGGTAGGAAGAAAGAAAATAGATATGACCATCAAATTGTCTAATTCATCCATTAATTTTTGTTTTTATTATTTTTAGTGCTTCCAACAACCACTATTTTAATTATTTATTCGTTACCTTGTCAAACGATGGATCTGGATCTGGTCCTTTTCTATCTAACTTCTTTACTTGAGACTTGACAGTTCATTCCTCCCTAGTTTAGTGCTTCCAAACAACGAGTAAGGTAGTGGTTTCCAATGTTAATGTATATTTAAATATTTAAAATTGGTTTGTTTGTGCTTATATTTTTTAATATTTTTTTATAAATTTTTAGTATATTTTTGTTATTTTTAAATAATTAATTTTTTATTTATTTTGAGAAATAATTTTAAACTACTTTTTAAAATAATTAACTTTTAAAACAGAAAAAATTAAAAAAATAGTTATTTTTATATCAACCAAACATATTCCCTCACAAGTAATTTTATTTATTGTAAAAGGATAAGGTTTCATTTATTTATACTTTTATTATAAACAAATTTATTTTTATTAAATTTATGTTGTAATCCAAAATTATTATCCATAAAAATATTTTAAATCTCGTTAACTACTATTCAAGCAGGGTCTAAACCCTATGATTGGACGAAGAAAAAATAAATTGAGAAAAATATGAGAAGAAAAAATAAAAAAAAAAGTTTTAAATTTAAATATGTGTATTTTATTTTATTTATTGAAATGAGTATATTATATTATATTTTAGCGGTGAGATTTGTTGATTTATTGACAGGAGTAGTAATTGAGAGTTGATAGTATATAATAAAGGGAAAGGGAAAGGGAAATGGGATAGGAAGGAAGGAAGTGAGCGGCGAGAAGAGAAGCTAAGGGTGATGATGATGGGTGGTGAAACTGAAATCAGTGGGAAGGATGAACCACTAACCCCGACGGGGAGACTGTTCCTACAGCCCCAAATGAACCAAATAATCCACTGCGTCTTAGGACTTACGAACCCTATCGATGTTGACTCCGTAAAAACCCAAATCCGAAACTCCACCATGCTGCAACACCCAAGGTTCTCTAGCCTTATGATCAGAGACCATCGAGGACGTGAGCACTGGCGCCCCACCCTAATCGATATCGACCGCCACCTCCTTATCATCGACCAACCTCTCTCCTCCTCCGGCGACGATAACGCCATCAACCAGTACCTCGCCGATTTAGCCATCGATGCAAATGGTCTTTCCTTTGACAAGCCTCTCTGGGAAATCCATCTTCTTAAGGCCCACAGGTGTGCCATTTTTCGAATCCATCACTCCCTCGGCGACGGAATTTCCTTGATGTCCATGTTGCTTGCCAGCTGCAGGAAGCTGCACAATCCCGACGCCCTCCCTTCCATCTCTCTTTCTTCCTCTTCCTCCTCCGCCTCTACCAACACTAGAAATTTCATCTGGAATCTTCTCCTTACCCTCTGGTTTGGTTTCATCTTTGCTCTCGAGTTCATCCTAAGGTGCCTCTGGATTCGCGACTCCAAAACCGCCATAACCGGCGGCGCTGGGGTTGAGCTCTGGCCCAGGAAGATGGCTACTGCCTCTTTTTCCTTGGAACACATGAAGACCGTCAAGAGGGCGGTTCCTAATGCGGTAAATTTTCTTTTTCTTTCCTCCTTTCTTTTCCCTTCTTACTATTAGTTATAATTAATAACTATTAATTATAATTAATAATTATTATTACTAATTTTATTTTGGAATCCCCTGAAAAAGAATTACCCATTCAAATAACTGAAACAAGTCAAGCAAGCAAGACAAGACATGTATGTATGTATATTGTGAGTATTTGTATATTGCGTTAAATGTTAATTAGATTTCTGTTTCTACGTGTACCTAAACTATTCTTTTGAAATTATTCTTGTTCTATTTCTAAAAATAAACATATTACTAGGACCTCTCACTTGTCTTTGCTTTCTAATTTTCACTTCATTTCATTTGCTCACGGATCAATCATAATAAGGACTTCAAATTTCAAATAGAAGCAACTTTAAACAAAACGTGAGAGGATTTGTTAGTTAGAATTACTCTTGGACTCTTGCTCTTTTTTTTTTTTTTTTTTCTATTTTAGACACGACAACAGTACTCTTGCTTTATTGTTATTATGATGATGATATAGAAAAAAAAAAAAAAAAGGAGGTGGAGAGAGATTGTAACGTGATACTTACAAGAAATGGGGACAATATAGAATATTGACGGTATAGGTATATTTTTTTTAAAAATTCCCTTTATTTCTATGACCCTATCTGCAATAAAGATTTTATACACAAAAGTCAAAGGTTAAAAAAAAAAAAGAATTATTTTCACTAACCAATTGATAGATTTGGATCCAACTAACTCGATAATTAGGTACCGTATCAATGGCAAGATACTACAAGCTTGAATTGCAAAAAGGTTGCAATACAGTTCGGCTTTGATATTCATTATTATTGTTATACGCAATGTGACATTTATGTACTGTACAACAAGAAGGACAAGGACAAAAATTGATTACATATTGTTACGGGTGTAGACAAGGCAAATTTCTTTATTTCTTCTCTGGGATTATTATGCTTTGTTTTTCACCACCCACAGTAATAGAAAAGTGAAGACAAACTTGTTATTTACTCTTTCAGCTGTTTCTCAACATCATGTCAATATGTCATGCATAAGTCTCAATGAAGCGGGAACTTAATTACATATATAATTATTCAGTACTTACTTTCGTTGTTTGTATTTATTATTAATGCTTGCTATTCTGCAGACCATAAATGACGTTCTATTTGCAGTTATATCATCTGGCATATCAAGATATCTAGACTTTCGAGCACCTAATGGTAAAATTCTTTTGTACAAAGTAACTGAATACAAAAAAAAGCATGCACAGACACACTGAGTCTAACTAAATAATTTTTCGTTCAAGGGTTGCGAGATGGCGTTCGACTAACAGGGTTAGCTATGGTTAATTTAAGAAAGCAGCCAGGATTGCAGGTATAGCTACTAATCTTGTCCTACTTTACTACTTTCCTTGCCTATCTGTTTTCTGAATTTTCATTCCTGGTTCAAGTTGTATAATATTGTGGTTGGATATAAATGACCATTACTGATCAGGAACTATCCAATTTGATGAGAAGCAATTCAGGAGCAAGGTGGGGTAACAAATTTGGTATGCTTTTGCTGCCTATATATTACCATAAAAGCACCAGTTCAAATCCCTTAAAATATTTGAAGAGAGCTAAAGCAATGTTAGACAGAAAGAAACAATCTTTGGAGGCCAATTTCTCCTACGTAGTTGGAGACTTTATAATGTCGTTACTTGGTACAAAGGTGCACTTTCTCCCCTTATTTGTTCACCTAGGTGAAATAAAAAATTTCCAAAGATTATTAGCATGCTAACTCAAAATCTTTTTATTATTTATGATAAAATGCAGTATGCTGGCTTGCTAAATTACCGGATACTCTGCAACACTACCTTCACAATCTCAAATGTGGTTGGTCCACAAGAGGAGATTATGATCGGAAACAATCCGATAAGGTTCTTAAGGGCAAATAACTCTGCATTGCCGCATGTATAGCCCCTAAACTCTTTTTTCATTTGTCCCAGCATTAATCATGTGTAACTTTGGAGTGATTTTGGGTGGTTGGTAATGTTAATGCAGGCACTCATTTTGAATATGGTGAGCTATGCGGGAAGGGCTGACATGCAAGTGCAGGTGGCGAAAGACATCATTCCGGATCCTGAGTTTCTTGCCAAGTGTTTTGAAGATGCATTGCTTGAGATGAAGGAGCACGTTACTGCCAAAATCTGACAATTGGAAAAACAAATGTGACTGCAAATGTTAAGTTACATGAAATATCAAACAAAGGCAAGGAATCATTTAGTTACCTAAGTATGATAACGTTCATTTAACTTGTATAGATAAAAGGCACTGTGTGAATTGTGATCTATTCTCTCTCACCAGTAATTCCTGTTACATGCCTTATCAAAAAAAACTTTAACTCAACATCAATGAATTTGCAGTCAACTGTATATTAGTGGGAGGAACATCTAAAAACAAAACAAGTGGCAAGTGATGTACTAGTCGGTGTCTGTCATCTCAGCATTTATTTGTGATGATTATAGCTTGATATGATGCTAGTTGTTTGTGCGTAGGGCATCTCCCGGTAACTATCTATTAGATGTTACCTCACTTCGGTGGCATAAATAAAAGTATAAAAAAAGAATATGAGGTAGTAGTTAAAACAGAGTAGATGCACATGGGCTGTCTTATAATAGCCAACTAGATATAAAAACCCACGCGTTACGTGGTTTTATTTATGCATTATGATTTATCTTTTAATAATTTAATTAATAAATAATTGAGAGATAACTCTATTTATATTATATATATAATTTATTTTTTATATATTTATTTTTGTTATTTCATATCTAATTTCTCTCCTATATTCCTAAATTATAAAAAAATGTGAGTATACATTCATAACTTATTTTTATAAAAAACTAGTAACAAACCTGTGCTTTCATAATTTAAATTGTGAGTATATATTAATAACTTATTTTTATAAAAAAATATGAATATACATTCATAACTTATTAAATACCTTTTCCTAAATATACAAATATGCATAATGTTACCTCATAATTTTAAGTTTAAAAACTAATACATACCAACATATTTTTAACGCTAATGATAAAATAAGAAAAAACTAATAATTTTTTTCAGATTAATTATAAATTAAATATATTATACTGTTACAATTTATAGAAATAAATGTTACATAGCTGAGTAGAAAATCATCAAATCAATGTAAAGTGTTACTATTTCATTAGAGTAGTGAAATATTGACATGTTTAAATTGGAAAATAACATTTTTTGTATGAGATGAGATACTCAATTTTTTTGTATGAGTGGTTTATGTGAGTTTTTCATACACTTTCTTCTTGTGTTTCCTATGATTAAAATATGACACATAATTAAAATGTAAACATAATTAAGATGTGACATTCTCTCTAGTTATATTTGATGCATCAATTTCTTTTATTTGCAGAAAGCGGAGAACGAGACACAATTACGAGACATTATTTTGAATAAGTTAACATTGTGAGATTGGTAGTTTTAATATGGTAATAAGATAATAAAATATCATAATACAAATATTAATATTACATTACCGACTTATGATTTATCATTTTCTCCTCTAATAAATAGCTTTGGGCTTCGAATTTATCATTTAATTTTATTGTAAATATATTTAATATAGAAAAATGTTTTGAAAAAACGAAATAAATTATTAATTTTCATAAGAAAATATCATGAATGTTAAATCAATAGAAATGTTTCAGTGATGAGTACCTTTGGAAAAGACAAAAAATAACTAATAGAAATGACATTCTAACTCTTTTTAAATTAGTTGTGCATAAGAAATCTTATCGTCTTTCAAGAAAAAAAATTTGTATACATTTCTTAGCATAAATCTTTGTGGCATGCAAAAGACTCTATGAAAGAGTGGTATGTGGTATGGGTCTATGTGGTTTGGAATTTATGGAAGTGGAGGAATAGGTTGTTTGGTTTGCATTTTCATTTCCTATTTTCATTTTTTGTTTTCTGAAATTTTACAAAGGAAAAACGGAAAATGCTAAAAACAGAAAATGAAAATGCAAACCAAACCGTCCCTAAAATATTTAAGGATAGTAAAGAAGAATAGTAAGAGGTACTAGAAAGAATTAAAGTTAGAGTTTGGAATGGGTTGAAGGCATACTTTTCAGAATTTTCATACTCCTTAAGTCAATGGTTGATTTCACCCGCTCCTTGTTTGTTGAGTATCTCAGATTGATATTGGTCTATTTCCTATTCTTCCGCTAAGGGCGTATATATACTCGAAGCTTTTGGGATTTATTCAGGTCATCTACCTCCTTATTGTTATGAGTGTTTAGTTGATAGGTCTAATATTATTTCTGTGTTTGTAGAATTTGGTTAATTGTTTTACGACATCTTTAGTGGTTGACTTTTATTTTTCATGTATTTTTCATGCTATTTGTGATTAGTTTATATGTCCAATTTGGTTGCTTGTTTTATGACTTTTTGGTGGTGGTCTCGTATTGTTGTTGCTTGTTTTATTATCTTGTACTATCTATGTTTGTATTTTAAAGCACTTCTGGTACTGATCTTTACATATATTTGATTTTGGCTGATAAAAAAATATCAAAATTATTATTTTTCCCACATTTTTATTTTGTCTTTCAAATTAACTTACCTTATATCTATTGGAATGTTGTGTCATATTTTTCTTAAATCATTTTTTAATCTTAATAAAAATAAACTTAAACAACAAAAAAATGAATAGTAATTTAAGAATAATAATTGTAAATTATTCATAATGATTCTAACATATAAGCGGGTGAAGTTTTGAAAGTTAAAATGCTAAATAAAAAATTGTTGAGAATGTGAGTTCGGCTTAATGTGAAATGTGGAAGAAGCTTATGTGACATTGACATTCACGTTATAAGTATTTAAAGTCGCCAATGCAACTTAATTATTAAGCTGTAAACTTCACTTATGACACAAATCTCTATTCAGATTATGTATGAATATTTATTTGCCAAAACAAAAAAGATATATATGAGTATGCTACCAAAATAAATGAATAAAAAATGAAGTATTGGTTGTCTCAATATAATGTATCAACAAAGAAAAACGATGTCACATGACGGAGAAGGATGGAGAAAGGTCAGAGGAACTTGTTTTCATTTTCGTTATCCTTGAAATATGATCTACAACAATACCATTATAATAGTTTACTATAACATACAAAAATGGTTAGAAAATTAAAATCATGAAATTCAAATAGAAGAAAAGAATTGTGAGATATATTGAACGATTAATATAGATGTGAAAAATACACAACTATTTAAAAATACAGGCATTCTGATAATTGAACGACTAATTTCTTTGACATCAAAGTGTAATTAAACTTTTAAATTTATTATAAAATTTTATTTTTATTCTTATTATTGAAAATAAATGTAAATAATTATTCATGTTAAAAATCTTTTGATTTGTATTATAGCCAACTTGAAAATAATTATTTGTGTTATAATTGTAAGTATTATTATTTTTTCTGTATGTAAACGGGTTTGAATACTTCTTGTATTCCCTTTAATTTAATTTGTTTTGCTCATAACTTTAAATAATTATTTATTGTGTTTTTCATTTTTTAGTAGGAGTTGTAGTGATGTCAATGGACCTATCTGTTTATTGAGCAACTTAATTATATTTATTTAGTTATTTTTAGTTTTTCTAAAAAAGAAATTGGCTTAAGTAACTACTATCCAAAAAAAAATATAGTTGTGAAAAATGTACAATTATTTAGAAAAATGAGCATTTAAATAATTGTATGTCATAAATTATTTAAATTTTGAATTATTTAATGAATTTGGTTGATGTTAATATATTTAATATGAATGAGCTATGAATGTATTATAATAGTGTGATTGTAGGTTAGTGTGGTTTGTTAGGTGCTAAGTGTTACTAGGGGTGAAAAAAGACTAGCCGGCTCCTATTTAAAAACCAAAATTTGGAAACATCTAAAACTTGTTAAGATTTTTAGTTTTATGAATTTACACACTGTATTGAAAACTCTTCTAGCTTTTTTAAAAATTGTTTCTGAAACTACTTTATAATACAATTTTTAAAAATTAAAAATTAAAACTGTTTCAAATAAGCCCTAAATTACGTTGAAAACACATGCTATTTCTAAAAATTGTTTTTGAAAATTGGTTCGTTAAATAGATTTTTTAATTTTCTATTTTAAAAATAAAAAAACTATTTTCAAAAATAATTATCAAACAAACCCTTATACAAATTTACATTAAAAATTCATTTCTTCTTTTAACAATTTCTAAAAAATGTTTTATAGAACAGCCCTAAAAAAAAAAAGAATTAAAGAAGCTCAAGATTCCATAACAAGTATTATTTTATATCTTTCTTAAATATTTGTTAATGATAGTATAAAATTTGTGAGATACTATCCTCATAATTACAAAGGTAGGACATTTTATTTCTCCTATCAAGAAATTGTTTTTTTTTAGATTAAACTTATGTCATTATTTTTACATGTGTCTAAGCATGTTTGGATTGGTGGTGATAGAATTGATTTTGAAAATAATTGATTCTTGTTCATTCACAACTCTCAAGCTCTTACAACAATGTTTTTCTATGTCTGAACCCAAATAAGAGCTATGATTTTTACGATAAATATGCTTACAAATGAGGATTCTTATTTCCTAGGCTATTTATACAAATTGAACCCCCGAAATCCTAGTGTCTACATTAATTACAAAATAGGAAAGTATCTAATACAAATATTGATTTATACATTCCTGATTTCCTCGGCTATAAATGCTGACGGTTTGTCTCACAGGATCCTCGCTATGAGATGGGCCTCCCCGGCGGCGTCCAACTATTCTTGGGAAACTTAGATTAAAAAGTTGATTCTAAGAAAGAATAATGTTTGGTTACGGTACTCTTGTTAAAACCTAAATTTTGCAGAGTAAATAAGATACATATTTGATTATGGAGTAGTAGAAGTAACAAAAAGTTGCTTATCACAAAATTTAGGTTTTATACCGCAAATCAATTCTCACCCAATATTGTCAAACATTAATTTTTGGTCATCTCATGAAAAACCATGATTTGGTGTTAGCAAAAACTAATCCAAAAATGTTACTCCAACAACAACCGTCATTTTAAACCTCACTTTTTTTTATAAGCAAAAGAATTTATCGAAAAGAGTATAAGTAGTACTCAAATAATACAAGAATCCAGATAACAAACCCTTATAACAACAAACAGCAACAACACAGGGCTAGAAAAACTAGAAAAACATCTTAAACAAATTAAGACAACAACACAATGATAAGAAAGAAACACCAGAATGCAAAACAACAAAAAAGATTACTAAACAAAAGGTTATTAAACCTCACTTAATAAATTCATATTCTTTTTTTAGTCATAAAATAAATAAATTAATAAATTAATACATATTATTTTTTTATTACAGAATAAATACTTGTTCTTATTACTAAACAATGCTGTATATTTTATACATTTGTCGAAATCATTTTCACCCATTTACTATTTGGACAAAATTATCACCTTAAAACACTAAAGTATAAAAAAGTTTTTCTTTCGTATTTATTAATACAAAAACCCAAATAATATTGAAACAAGATTTCTCAAAGAAAATGTATTAAGACTCAGATATTGTTAGACGAGGGCATGCTCAAAAAAGGGGGTGAATTGAGTTTTAAAAAATTTCAGAAACTTTTCGCAAAAACAAATTTTATTGAAGCAAATAAATTTAAATATGTAGAATGGAATGAAAAAAATTGCGCAATTAAGGAAATAAATATATTTGTTGAAAATATAAATAGAGTAAAAGGGATAGAAGAATCAAACACAGAATTTTATATTAGTTCGATCACTAGCCTTCTTGTGATCTACGTCCAGTTTCTTCAACTACTATCAACTTTAATTTTATTGATAAACACAAGCTTGTGCAGGTGCTTGAGAAACCTTTACAATAGTTGGAGCACTTCTTTACAGGTTTGATTTACATTTTTTCAATCTGTTTTCTGTTTTTTGAAATTTTACAAAGGAAAAACTGAAAATGCTGAAAACAGAAATTCTGTTTTCAGCATTTTCAGTCTTTCCTTTGTAAAATTTCAGAAAACAAAAAATAAAAATACAAACCAAACACCCACCTAATTTCTACAAAATGAAACTCTCACAAAGAGCAATAATACAACTTGAAGCTTTAAAAAATTTGGAAAATAATCTCACAAGAAAATATTAAGCACTATGAGCCTAGAAAAGAGAAGAGATAATCATAAGAGATGCTGGAAAGAGTTGGAGGAAGGCTTGATGCTTTGAGGTGTTTGACAACCCTCTATTTATAGTGTTCAACAAGAGATAGTCGTTTTTATGTAATAAAAACCATTAATTTTCGCAAATCATTTTGAAATCATATAGCTGTTGTGAATCTGATTTGCCTTAATGGATTAAATTAATCAATTAACATGTTTCCTCAATCGATTAAGAAGCCTTTAAAATTATGTAATCGATTAACATTATAGTGTTATTCGATTAATATTTTTGCAGAAACTTTTTATTTGATTAGGTTATCCAAATAAGTGGCTTAGGTATCAGATCCTTATCAATAAGGCATTTCTTAATCGAATAAGAGATAAATCTTAATCGATTAAAATGTCTTTTAAAACAAAGATTTTTTTTAGGAAGCATGTTTCAATGGGATGGCTGATATTTTAAAAACACTTTAATTTCTTGCATTTTTTTAAACAAAGTTCAAAGAGAGAACTTGACCTTTAAAAAAACTTTTGAACTTGCTTAAAAAAAAAAAGAAGAAATTTTAAAACTTAGGAACACATTTTTAGCAGCTGTAAAAAAAATTGAGGGGTCTTGCCAAGCTATTTAATTTTTTCGAGATGGATCCAACTTCTAGAATGTACGAGATTGTTTGGGGACCATAGATCCATAACTCGTTGCTTTCCTTTGAACATGCCTCTACGCGGTATTTTGAGACTTGCTTACTTCTTAGAACTTTTGTACATGAGATACTTTTTAAAATCATCAAAATAGAGTGCTTACTTCCACATGCATCCACACATATATGTGTGTATTTTATATACAACTAAATAAATGAAGTTTGGATCTAAGATCTTAGATATACAAGTGTGTTTAAAGAAAACTTTTGTTCTTTTTTTTTTTTTAGTTTTCATTATTTTAATATAACTTAATTGTTATTTTTTTTAAATTAATTTTTATTATTTTCTTTTTTTTTGTATTTTGTATTTTATTGAAATTATTTGATAATAATAATTTCATTTAAGTGACCTAAATTATTATAGATTGTTGATCATCTTATTTTAATTATGCATAGGCATGTGTTTTTAAATCCTGAAAACAATCACACGTTTGATTTTATTCCTTGTGTTTTTTTTCTTGATGGATTTTATGGTTGTCAAGTTACTTATTGATAAAGGTTGTGATTCTTCTCATTCTTGTTTTACTTTAGTGAAGCATATTTAAGGTCCAATTGTCTCTATGGATCATTTTAGATTGGATGATGTCTTTTGTGAGCGAAGAAAATAGATGAGCCAGCATGCTTGCAGGATTAGCTCATCTAGATGATTTTGATAGCATGTTTTTTTATGTTCCCCCTCTTTGTTTAGTCTCTCTGTTACGAGATGACGCTTATGACATTGTGTTTCTACACATGACTTCCTTGTAATTCTTCTTGGGCTTAGTGCCTCGTTTAATATTAAAAAAAAACTTAATTCGAAATTTTTGTTTTTAGTCTTTATAAAATTTGCCAATTTTTTTAGTCCCTAATTTTTTAAATTTTTGTCCTACTTAATTTAAAATATTTGTTTTTAATCCCTCTTGTTAATCTTTGTCCTCCCAACACCGCCGCAACAGTTATTCTCTTTCGTTTTTGCTCGCCATTGCTGTTTAATCTCTCTTCTCGTCTTCCTCTCTCTTCTTGTTATTGTTGTTTTCTCTTTGGGTAAGAATTAATCAAATTTAAAATACATTATTTTATGTATGATTGATAGTTTTGATTAATCTATCTTTTTGTTTCCATTTCTGTTTCATTCATTGCTTTTTGCTTCCTTTACTACTTCGTTTTTTGCATTTTTTTTGTTGTTGTTTGGAAGTTGTTAGATAGTATTGTGACTATTGCTTGTCATATATATTCGCTTATTATAGTGTGAATTGAGGTGTTATGCACTATTTTTTTAATGTTTTTGTTAGGTATTTTATTTTTTTAATATTAAAAATATATATTTAATATTCACTAATCCGACGATCTGACCAATAAATCGTAAATTTCACCAATTCTATAACCGATCAAATTCTTATAACATTAGTAATTATCGAATCTCATAAGTCAAAATGCAAAACTCACAAAGATATATCTTATAAACGGAATTTAAAAATAGGATATCATACATCTTATATCTTATATTTGGCTTCTGAAATGAAAGTCTCAAGAAGCAAAACAGGTCAGGGTGTGGGTTTACGTCTTCCACCCTTCCATTTCTCTCTCAATCAATCAGGATTTCTATCCATTCATCTCTTTCTTGCAGTCAGATTTTGTTATTTATGATTTATTTCTTCTTTCCATGACTTTTTAACGGTCCTTTCTAAATAGGTACTTCCCTGTCATAACTATTGCTTTCGAAGTTGTTATATACATTGTGCATTTTTTATTAATGTGATATTGGTATTTTAAGTCTAATTGATTCTTCTCATATAGTTGTGCTTCCATATAGGGATTATTTGTTCAACAAACTGTATGTTTAACATTGATGTTTGCACTCATTTGTCGATGGCCAAAATCGGGAGATTGGGATTCCTCTAATGCTTTCTATCTGTTCTTCTTTAAGAATATTTATATCTCGATTGGCAGTAAAACGAATAAGTGCAAGCCAAAAATTTATTTCTAGTATTTAACTTTTACTTAGATGTTTAGGTTTTTAATTTCGTAACGTATGCATGTTCTCGTTTAGCACTTGGGTTTACTTCTAGAATTTTTGTTTTTTCCAAAAATTTTCTTGAGACTTGAATACGGTTTGCAGTAGTTTTATGATGAAATCCGAGATAATACTAGAAAACCGAGGGATTTGTTGATTCCACTTTTGTATGAGTTTTTACTTTTCATGAATTTGAAAATTTGAGGCTAGAGTTTCCCTGTTCAATGTTTTTTATTTTTTTGCCTCTCTTGTGCTTTGAAGAATGTCTGTAAGCTTCATCGGGCTTGATGGAAAGGGCCAGGGTGAGATAGAAGAGAATATGGCATCCGTCTACTCTCTAGGGGAGTAATGATTTCTTTGTGATGGACGAAACTGAACTGGAAAATCCTATTTTCATGGAAGTTAAATCTGAAGATAGCAAAATTGACTTCCAAAGAAATGAAAATCAAGGTTTTGCATCAGAGAAAGGAGAAGGTAGCCGTGTAGTTTTCTCAAGAGAAGCACCCCTTCTAAGGAAAGAGTCAAGAATGTCCACTCCTTATTATTGCAATGCCAAGAAGCTCAAATCCAGGGCTGCTACAATAGATTGTGAGCTTGGAGGTAATGATAAAATTGGGTTAGAGAGGAAACTGTGCAGACAAGACAGGATTGAGTTGGGTCGGTTGTTCCAGGTTGCAGTGAGTTCCCATGACTGGAAACTTGCAGAGAGTTTGATTTTGGTTGCTGATGCACAAACTCTTAATGATGCCTTATGTATCACGCTGGATTTGATTTGGTTCTTGAGCACAGAACTAGAACTTAATGGGATAATGAAATTGGTCAGGAAGATCGTTGCTAACGGTGCTTATGACTTCACAAGAGCTGCATTAAGGACTTCATTCCTTGCTTCATGTGTCTCTGCTTGCCAGAGCAGAACAATGAGTCTTGCTGATACAGTTACTGTAATGGCGCAAAGGTACAACTCGCCCATGTCTGTTATATATATTGAGATATATTTTTTTTTCCAATCAATTTTTAGGCAAGACTTAGGTCTCATATAATGTTGGTTTGCTTTTCCAATAAGTTTCTTCTCAGACTGAAAGACCAAATCCTATCATGCTAACCATATGTTTTTAGATGAATGTTTACGATTTAAATCTTGATTATTCATGCAAATTCTATCAGTTAAGATTTCTTAGTTCTGAGCTATAAGCTTCTCTAGCTGTTGGCATGCAACTAGGTGATAATTCCCTTTTTATGATTCTTATGTTGTCTCACGTGGTAGAAGGGTTTGAATTATGTTGAACCAGAAATAGGTTATTTACTGCATTTTTGCTTAAATCACTGCAGCAATTATAATTGCAATTCATATCATATCTCTGCTTTTTCTAGGTTGCATGAACGTCTCCAAGAATGCAATGGGGATGAAGTATTGAAGGCAGAAGCTAGCGCTAAGGTTCAAAAATTTACTGAATGGGCTCTGAAATGTATCGGCATCCATTCGCGACTTCAGGATGATACTGATTATGTAATACACAACTCGGCTGTTGAGATCCAGCTCCGGTTATCTGCCTTTAAGACATTCCTTGATCTTGCTGGAAACCGCCTAACAGGGAAAGACTTCAGTGAGGCCTTTGATGCGGCTTGCTTTCCTCTTACTCTTTTCTCAAGCTCATTTGGTCCAGGTTGGGCTTTTGGCATGTCAGCTACTGTGATCCAAGGGTTGCTGGGCATGTTAGTAGAAGGGGGTGCAGACAATGTCAATCAGTGTTTCTTGGAGGCTTCACGTTTTGGCAGTACAGAACTTGTGCGCATATTATTGCAGGTAATCTGGTTTTGATCATATATATATGTGTGTGTTTGTGTGTGTGTGTTTTTTTTCCTATTTTCTTTGTACCCATCAGTTAATGCTTCTCTAGCCTTTTATCGACATTTACCAACTTATTAAGTTACTGTCCAGCCCTTTTAGTGTCATATCAAAACTTCATGTAGATATGTTATTATCTCAAATGCATATGTTGGAAGAATTTGGAGGAGAGGTTTTGGCAATACGTCTTTCTCCCCTTTATATATACTTGTGGAGTAAGGTAGTGAATTGCTGATTTTGTGGGTTTTTATGAAGTCAAGTCTAATGAAAATCATGTTGGGACTTGGGAATCAAACTGTGCAGATTGCACAAAGAAACAACTTGGATGTTGATGTCGACTTGGCTCTGGGCTTCGCCTCTCATTACTGCAAGATAGGCACCATGGAGTGCTTGGTGGAAGAGGGAAATGCCATAGCCTTTTTGGGCCCTTTGATGAGAGCTGCTGAGAGGGGCTGTATGCAAGTTGTTGAGTGGTTTGTGCAGAGGGGTTGCCAAGATATGGAGCTCTGCCTTGCCCTTACCGCAGCCACTTCTAGTTGCCAAGTTCACATTGCTGCGTATCTTCTTCCACATGTACCTCAACAGGTCCTTGCAGCGCTTAGTGTTGAAATCCTCAAAGCTGCTGGCGAACGCAGTAGTGGATCTCTTGATGGCGTAGCATTTCTCCTTCAATCTGATTTCTTAGGCGATCCTGCAGCTACTTATGCTGTTGCAGATATTATTGCTAAATCAGAAGATGAGACTGTTGCTCCTGAGCTGAAGACTTTTCTTAAGGAGCATTGGTCAGAAGGAGCTTACATAGAGGGATTAAGGTTAGGGCAAGAGCATTACATGAACCTTGTGAGAATCATTAAATGGGGTGAGTCTCCTATTTGCCTAAGAGATCTTCCAGCCCCACTGACTCTGGCAATCGCATACCTCCCACTTTATAGAGAATGTGTCAAGGCGGGGGGCTGCTTGTTTTCACAACGGCTTAGAGGACAACTGGTTGAAGCCGCAAGAAGGCTTGGGGGTAGGGTCTTAGACGAAGTGACCCACGGTAGAGAACTATTGGTCGTTTTGGAACATCATCTTCCCCACTTTTTACTCCATCCCACCCGCGTTGGCTAGCGAGATTCGGTTACTAAGGATATGTATTTTTTTATTTCTTTCGCGAACATTTTTTATCATGTAATGAATGCCACCATTGATGACAATTATTACGAGACTTGCGCATTTTAAGATTTATGGTTGGTTTTGCATATCTTTATTTTATGTCATGGTTGTGTTCTAATCACGATGGTGGCTACTATTGGCACCACACATGTTTCTGGATTTATCATACTAAGTTTTTTTTTTTTCCGAAAATACTCCTCTTTCTGAGTCAGATTTTTAAGTAAAAACTACTCCACACACAAAGCAGCAACTAGTTTCTGAATGAAATATGTATTTATGTTCCGCAAAACAGAAAACAAAAACTAGTTTTCTTGCTTGAAAACTAGTGTTTGACTAGATGAGTTACATGTTCTTAAAATATATAATAGAATTAGAATTTGAACAGAAACTAGAATTTGAGCATTATATTTTTATATTAATTTGAGCATTATTTTAAATTATTATTTAATAAATAAATAATAATTAATATATTAATTAATATATCAAATAAAAAAGATTCATATTATTATTACAATTAATAAAATAAATTCTACAATTTTCGAATTTGACAAGAAATAGAAACTAAAATTTGAATCAAACAAGAAATTATAATTTGAAAGAAATAAAAACTAGGAATTGACAAGAAATTTGAAAACAAACAAAACTCTAGTTTTGGTATCGGAGGGCATTTTTTTACTATGAAGACAGAAACTAGAATTTGTCTTAGACAAAATCTAGTGTCCGAATAAAAACACGGTAATCTCCATTCGAACAACAAATAATTTTAAAAACACAATAATTAACTTACTAACAACAAATTAATTAATATTAATATATATAATAAAGAAGGATTTATATTATTACTACAATGAATAAAACATTCTACAATTTCAAATTTTGACACGAAAAAAATTAAAATTTGAACTAAACAAGAAATTAGAATTTAATAAAAACATAAACTAGAATTTGAGATTTGAGAGGATGAGAGAGAAAGGTTTTGGAATTATGAGGTGCCACCAAAACTAAAATTTGTTTAGGTTGTTTGGTGTATTTTAAAAGCCAAAACGTTTAATGAAAAACAAAAACTAGTTTCTCAGTAAGGATATTTTAAAAAAAAAAAAATAGTTTAGTGTGCTGTACCTAAAAACATATAGTGCCAATAGTAGCCACCATGAGGGACGACCAAATCTGTTTGGGGCTTAGAAGGCTAAAACAAATAAACATAGGGCCTTATAAAATTATTGATAATAATTAATTAAAATAATTTAATTTTATTTCTAATATATTTTTAAATTTTTTAAGTAGTAAAATAGTTTAATTATTTAACTATTATGATTAATTTATGTAATATTTCACGTTAATTAACTGATAATAAAATCATTTTATTTAATATTTGTTAAGATATTAACGTTGAATAAGATTTAATTATTTTTAGTTGTGAAAAATTTATTTTTGTTGAAACACTTGAATTGTTAACATTTGGAGAGAATATCAATTGAAGAAAGTGTTTACACTTAAAAAATTTATCTTTCATCTTAATAATAAGATATGCTATACTTCAAATAAAAAAAAGCAATATATAAGAAAAAATCAAGACTCTTTATGAAATTAAGTATATCAATTAGTATATTATTTTTTAATTGAATAATTTCTTTTAAATGATATTTATTTATATTTAAAGCCGATTTATTATTGCTTATTTTTAAAAATTATCACCTTTTTAATTTTCTTAAAAGAATTAGACACAGAAAATCAAATTTCTAATTTTTGTTTCTATTTTTTTTAAGCACTTTGAACTATTTCTCGAAATAATCAATTGTAGTAGAAGAAAAAAGTTCAAAAAAATAATTCTTCTCATTTGACCATACATAGACAACTTTTAACCTTCATCACAATCAATTAAGAAGATAATCACTTTTCAACTCACCTTCAATATTGAATTATTTTTATGCAATAACAAACGAGATACATATTGTAAAAATTAAACATACTTTTATTGTTTCTTCCTTTTTTTTGTCCCTAATGTCTCCATTTCTCTCTTTAGTTCATCTGATAAAGATGTTATCTCATATCACTCTTATTGTTCTTGTCTTTCTTTTTCCGAAGCAAAACAACTTCTATGGTTCACCTAAAACTAACCCAACAGAGAGCCGAATCACAACTAGAGCTGGTTCACATGAATCATGATTCAACATAAATCCGAACCAATAACATGACTATTTTTTAGTTAAACTGGTTTGACCGGCCGATGTAGTCACTTCTAAAAAATACGAGGAGCAATCACAAATATATAAATTTCAATACACTCTCTCCCTCTTCATGTACCAGCTTTCTTTTTATCTTAAAAAGGAAAATAATTATCGAAATTCATACATACTTTCACGACTACCACGACTACATTAAGATTGTACAAACCAAGTGAAATTTATTAAATGCTAAAAGCCAAAAAAAAAAAGTTCGCCACAAAAGATTGGTATTTTGATACATCACAAGAATCGGACCTCAAGTGACGCAAAAATTAAACAAAAAAGTTATTGGCACATTATTGTCTAATCTAATTGCTAAGGAGATAAAATTCCGGGCACTCCAATACTCCAAAGAGAGGATATGGTATTCTATGCTACAATCAACAACTTCTATCAACCGAGCTAGCCTGGATTAAGATAAGCTACTCTAGAAATGTTATGCCCAGTCTCACAAATTTCTAAACCCGTTCCTCACCGGAACCCATCAGTAGGATTTACATTTGCTTTACATAGAATCACAGTAGATCTAGTATGATACAGTCAACTCAACTCACTTTCGCTGTCCTTCCTCTCAAACCAAAGAGAAAAGGGATGCTTTGTCGCCATCATTGTATATAAGCCAAGGTCAAGATTTCTCCGACTGCTTGGAGAGCTCTTTATCAGCAAAGTGAAGAAGTCTCCTTAGTCTTAAAACCATGTCGCAGTGGAAGGGAAGTGCAGTTCGTCGCCCTAAGTATGTGGGGCTCACTGTCATCCACGACAACGCGTGAAGCTCTGCTGCAAGGCACTCCAGAACCAAGTGGGTTTCAATTTCAAAATCTTTAGCTTCCCAGCTTAAACTTCTGCCGCCTTGCTTATTATTTCCTCTGACAATCTTCTCTTGGGGTATGTTAGTGCCTCCATAATAATCAATTAGGCTAACAGAAAGTACTGAAGGCCATTCCTCTTTGAGGTTGCTTCTGTAGTCCTTCCTCATGGACGATACTGCTTTTGAAACCACAAATCCTGTGGAGAGTGGAAGAGCAGAACCCTTGCTGTGAAGCAGATGAGCTAACGGAGGAGACTCTGCAGTGAGGCATGTGGGGAGTTGAAGAACAGTGGGAGGAAGGAACCGCATACTGGGAGAAGGAATTAGAATATAGGCAGAAGACGCAGAACCAAGAGACTTCACTGGAGTGAATCCTTCTATGAAACCTAAAATAAACATCCCATCATCACTTTCAGTTTCACATCCAATAGCTTTTGCTATGAATACATATTTACTTCATAAAAAATATTCAAATATAAATTAGCAACACAAAAGCCAAAACATTTCCTTTTTGGTCGGGAAATACTAGATTAGTAGATTTTTCTTTCTATTCTGCTATTACATGTACAACTATAGCCCATCCACAAACCCCAAGTTGAGAAATAAGAATAATGATGCAGGTTATCATTTTCATTAGCATAATGAAAATTCATGATAGGTTCAAGTACTTGAGTGGTTGTCAAGATTTCGGCCACTACCCAAAAAACATAGTCATTGTCACAAATGAGTGCACAGCTATTATCCATTAGGGATATTCCCATCTATAAGAAAATTGTTCATTTGCGAACCAGCTATTATCCAGTCTTTTTGGCAAGCTAGTGTGGGGTTTGTGAAATAAATCTAGTTTGCCTAAAATCCGGAATTGTTCCCAGCTATAAGAAAATTGTTCATTTGAGAAATTTCTAGATGCATTCACTGTTGAGATTCCAACATAAGTCATATGCAACAAGATTATGAAAAACAATAAATTGAAACTCAATAATCAATCTGGAGAAAATATGTAGCGACAAGTTGAGATGTACATCTTCTAAAATATTTGATTTGATAAGAAATGTTCAAGATATCTTATGGGATCTAACGTCAACTAGGAATATTTTCAAGTAGTTCTTTATCTCTTGAACTAGCTTTGGAGGTTGAATTAGACACCCCAATCCGTTTCTAATATATGCTGTAGACAATCAATGAATAAAATTCTTTCTACAATATTTCCTTTCTACTCCCAGTTTTTTGTTTTATCCACCTCTCACTTGTGAAATCATAATACATCTAAAAATCAGACTTGGAATTGAATTTAATATTCTAATTCTGCAAAAACCAAACAGTAAATTTATAATTCTGAACCAATCTCAATTATGTCAGGTCATAAAAATAAAATTCTAAACTAAGATTTTAATTACATAGCCCAAGCAGAACCTTTATTCTGAGTCTTCTACCAAGCTCCTACCCAAAATCATTTGAAATATTGTATCTGGAGCATTTTGTAGAAATATAATTAATGAATACAGAGTATTAGATAATTCCTAAGTTCCTTAATTTATTAATGTATTTTAGTGTAAACATCTCAATATAAATATCAGTTCAAGTTCAATGATTTTCAACTGATCATATTCACACAAAATATCAGTATTCAGATGGTATCAAGAGCCTTTTGAATTTTTTTTCTCTTCTCTCTCCTCTCAGCCGCGTGTTCCTCTTTTCTTTCGCGATGGCACTGTTCTGATCCACCCTCTTGGGTGTGTTTCTAGCCCTCACCGCCACCACCATCAAACTCGCTGTCCGCAAATCGGCCTACCGATGGAAAACCAACGCCATCAGTACCTCAACGCGCCTCCACGCACCGCCTCTGTCTCCGGCGGTCCCCACGGTTTTCTGGCGCGTGTGAGCACGTCCGGAGTCTTTTCCGACGGCCTCCTCCACCGTTGCTCTCGGTTTTTCTCGGCAATCCCTCGCCAGTGTCTTTTTTTGGCTGTTTGGCTTCGTCCAAGTTTGCGGTGTCTTTTTCGGTGCGTGTTCTTCACTACCCACTGCTGCTTTTGTTTTTCACTGTTCTTCCCTGCCACATTTTGTGACTTCTATCTGGTGCGCTTCAATTGCTACCATGACTTCAGTGGCCACCGTGACGTCATCAGATTTCCAACCGCGACTTATGTGACAATTCCAGCGGTTGAATATGAATGTTATTTAGCGTATCAAGCTACCAATTCATCCACCACTACATCTGTTGCACATACTGGTAATTCTCTTGCCTGCCTTTCCCAATCATCCCTTGGTCCTTGGATTTTGGACTCTAGAGCCTCATACCAAATCTCTGGCAACAATCGTCTTTTCCCCAAATTTACCTATCAATCCAACCTTCCACTAGTCACATTAGCCAATGGATCTCAAACAATGGCTAAGGGCCTTGCCCAAATTTGTCTGGTCCCTTCTCTCCCTGTTGATAATGTTCTCTATGTTCTAGGTTGTCCTTTCAATTTGATTTCTATTAGTAAGCTAACTCGTTCTCTTAATTGTTCTGTTGTTTTCACTGCTAATTTGTTCTTGTGTAGAGGGACTTTATCAGTTGACCTTAACACCTTCCCCATCTGCTTTTGTGTCAACTGTTTCTCCCTTGTTACTTCATAATTGTCTCGGCCACCCTAGCATCTCTAAACTTCAAAAAATGGTTCCAGAGCTCCCCACCATCTTTTCCTTAGAATGTGAGTCAAGTCAACTTGGAAAACATACTCGCTCTTCATTTCCTAAACAAGATAATAATGGAGCTACATCTCCTTTTGAGTTAGTTCATACTGATGTTTGGGGTCCTAGTCGGATTCCCACAACATTAGAATATCAATATTTTGTGACACTTATTGCTGATTTCTCAAGATGCACTTGTCCGCTAAATCTTTCAAATGTGTCTTCCTTTGTTACTCTCTTACAGAAAGATACAAATGCTTTTCTCCTGACCTCAACCGTTACATCACTTCTGGCGATGTCACCTTTTTTGAAGAATCCTCATTTTTCCCTTCATCTTCGATTGAGCTTCCATCTACCATTGATGTCCCTCTCGTACCTTTCACTATTCTACTAGGAGACAACACTGCTCCTCCACAAAATCCTACTCAACCTCTGCCTCCTCCTCCACCTATCCAGACATATTATCGTTGCTCTAATGTGGATTCAAGTCCTACTCCAACGACTTTACCGCCCCCGATGCTGCCTCCCGCTAGCCCTCCTATTGCAGTTAGTAAAGATAATCGGACTAATCGTAACCCTCATCCTATGTATACTTTCATGAGCTATCACCGTTTATCTTCTCCATATTTTGTATTTGTTTCTTCCCTATCTTCTGTGTCAATTCCTAAGACTACGGGTGAGGCACTATGCATTCCAATTGAACTTGGGAGTTGGTCCCTCTTCCTCAAGGAAAACTACTGTTAGTTGCCGGTGGGTCTATGCTATTAAAGTTTGTGCCGATGGCCAGATCGATTGTTTTGAAGGCCCAATTGGTTGCTAAAAGATATACTCAAATATATGGATTGGATTATGGGAATACCTTTTCATCGGTTACTAAGATCGCTTCTATTCGACTTCTCCTCTCCATGGCTGCCATTCATCATTGGCCTCTTTTTCAACTTAATATTAAAAATGCTTTCTTACATTGAGAGCTTGAAGAAGTGTACATGGAGCAACCACCTGGCTTTGTTGCTCAGGGGGAGTCTGGCTTGGTTTGTCGCTTGTGTCGATCTCTATGTGGCTTGAAACAATCTCCTAGAGCATGGTTTGGAAGATTCAGCAATGTACTCAAACAATTTGGTATGGTTCGCAGTGAGAAGGATCACTCTGTCTTCTATCACCACTCTACACAACACGAGCATATCTCTAGTTGTATATGTGGATGATATTGTAATCACCGGCAGTGATGAAGTTGGCATTGGCAAACTAAAACACCTTCTTTCTCGGCATTTTAAAACTAAGGACTTAGATCACCTCGAGTATTTTCTTGGTATTGAGGTAGCTCAGTCTTCCATAGGTATCGTAATCTCCCAACGCAAATATGCTCTTGAAACATCAAACTTCTACCAGAACAAGGGGAACTTTATCAGATCATGGGCGTTACAGGAGGCTTGTTGAAAACTTAACTACCTTACGATCACTCGACCTTATATCTCTTTTGCCGAAAGTGTAGCTAGTCAATTCCTACAAAACACTAGGACAAGGAGTTCGTTACGAAGATAGAGGACATTCTCAAATTGTGGGTTACACTGATGCTGATTGGGCTAGCTCACCCTCGGATAGGTGATCAACCACAGGTCACTGTGTGACCATTGGTGGTAACTTGATATCTTGAAAAAGCAAAAAGCAGGATGTGGATGCAAGACGCAAGATCGAGTTAGACATTTTTCTTCCAATCCAGTGTTTCACAAGCGGACAAAACATATAGAAGTGGATTATCACTTTATTCGAGAGAAAATCACGTCTGGATGCATTGCTACTAAATTTGTGAACTCTAAGGATCAATTAGCAAATGTCTTCACTAAAGTTTGCTGAGGTCCTCGAATTGAAGATATTATTGCCAGCTTGGATCATATAATCTATATGCTCCAACTTAAGGGGGAGTGTAGAAGTACAATTAATAAATACATGTAAAGAGTGTTAGATAAAACTAGGTTCCTTATTATTTGTAGAATACATGTTAGTATTAGATAATTCCTAGGTTCCTTAATTTATTATCTGTATAGGTTAAATGTATTTTAGTGTAAACCTCTCAATATAAATATCAGTTCAAGTCAGTCATTTTCAACTAAAAATATTCACACAAAATATCAGTATTCGCACATTTCTTTAGCGGGTGCAAAAATATTGACTCTTGCATATTCTTCTTGCATGGGCAAATCATCTTTGGCGCAATTCCACTATCTATTACTAATAAGGTTCTACTCCTACTCTCTAAAACACACACGCCTTTTTTTTTAGTCTTATCTATTGATATAGGTCAACTAATACATTACAAAAGTTTGATCTCGTAAACAGAAATGAATGGAAATTGTTGCAGTAAAGATAACTCACCAGGAGATGATGAATCAGCTGGAAGAACTAGCTGTAACGTATGGTCAATAGCAATTGCCACAAAACTAATGCTTTGTGCCCAATGCAGCAAACCCTTTGAATTGTCGACCATAGAGTGCCCGCCCACAAGCTGTTTTCTTGCAGCAGGTTGTCCTAAACTGCCTTTCATATAACCAGATGGTTTGGTATGAGGGCTGTACAAAGGACTAGGTGAAGAAGGGAGAGTTCTTTCTGGGATCAAACTCATATCTTGTTGCAAAGAAGAGCCATTACTAGTCGCAGACACCCCATCAGACATAGATTTCCGCAGTTGTATGGGCCATCTCTTCATCTCAGATCCACCAACTGAATAAATGGCTTTCTGCCACTCTGAGTAAAAAAAAATGGCAGACAAAATTAGCAATATTTAGCATCCATTGACCACTGTCTAAAGAACAAGGAAAACAAAAATTCATCCTCTGAGTGTATATTTAGTTTTAGCAAAAGATAGATGTAATGCATTTTTTATTTTTCTTATATCCCTTTATAGGGTGGTGAATAAATTATTTATACGTTACACAAATCAAGACAGAATAAATATTACATAATCCGAAGTGACTTTCCCTTTCACTATTACAATTGAGTTCCTTAATTGTTCTGATATATTGCTTCACACAATCATAGAGGCATGCTTTTGCAGACCAATTACACACCTATACATGATGCATCTTAATCGCATAATATCAGTGTAGCAGTTTACATAGCTCTTGTAACACCCCGAGCGGGACGCTAACCACCATCCCCGGAAGTGTTCTGAGGAGCTTAGCCACCCCCTTTAAGTGCGAATAAATCTAGCTTTATTCTAGGATTTGGGGACCTTCCGTGGTTCGAACCCATGACCAAAGGGCTATAGTCATGGATTCCTAAGAACCACTACCAATTAAGTAGCCCTTTGGTCATGGGTTCGAACCACGGAAGGTCCCCAAATCCAGATTTATTCGCAGGGAAATAGGTCACTTAAAGGGGGTGGCTAAGCTCTTCAGAACACTTCCGGGGATGGTGGTTAGCGTCCCGCCCGGGGTGTTACAGCTCTTGTATGTTTTAATCTAAAGAAGACTAAGGCTACACTAGTTACCCAGGCAGTTACACACAGTTACAACTGTCATAGTGGCAGTTGCAACAGCAGAGAGGACTTAACAAACAGTTACAACTATTGTTAGGTAGTTGAACTGTCAAAGTGGTTATTCAGTTCAATCAGTTGTTTTTTCGGATGTTTTATAAATACTTTTGACGTCTCTATTGGTAAATTGGAATAGTCTTTTACAGAAAAAAGGGTCCGACTTTATCTCAAACACTGTCTACAAGCTTTGTTTTACTAACGTTGACTTTCCAGTGTTTTGTGAACTCTCTTGCTCACTGTCAATTATTGTCACATTCGAACTGTAGAGGACCTACATTGGACCTACATAAATTTCAAGGAGCTGGTTTAGGATTATCGTTGAAGAGGACCGTGGCTTATAGTAAATTAGAAAATGACCTATCAATCATTAGATAACCACTCACATAAAATCCCCGAAGGTACTGTACAGTAATTCTTACTAACTGGCATTGAACTTAGCCTTGATTATGATAGTATGGTTTTTGATCCTCCATTCACTTGTCTGACTCTCCCCCCTAACTTTCTCTGTATACTCCATTCCTAAACAACTACCGTTTTAGAGAAATATCTTTTAGAATCCAGAAAGAATTGATGCATTGGCTAAATTATTGCACGCCAAAATAATGGAAGAGTGGCAAAGTTGGAATTGTTTTTGGAATTTGGGTTACTGTTACCTTGGTACTGTGAAAAGACAAATAGTTTGAAACTGTTTTTTATTTTAGCTAAAATGGTTACTATTTTGGAATGGAGAAAGTACTTAAGATTTGTGAAGCAAGTTTACACTACATACCAGCTAGTAAGGCAAGGCTTGGTATGACGAATTTCAACATACTTGTGGCCTAAGAGACAACGTGCCCACAAACTTATACTGTTTTTGTGAAATTCGCTTGAGGACATTTTTAAAAAATTTCCAAGTTCTAACAAAGTTGTCTAAGAAAAGTCTTACCAAAGTTATCAGTCATGTGCTTTTACAAGCGGAAAGAGGTTATTCGAAGTTAAGTATTTTCTTACATATCGAAAGTATGCCTCTGTGACACACACACTGGGTCTAACATTCTTGAAACCCAAGATTGTACCTCAAAGATGACAGAGAGGCAGAGACAGAACTCTTACCAAGGTACTCAAGCTCGTAGAAACCTCCAATGCGTGCTATGACAAAATCTCGAGGTTTCGCAAGGCCAGGATCACATGATTGAAGCATTAGACAACCCTGCTGAAGAACTTGAACAAATAGGCACTGCAGACCCTTTGTATCCTGCCTACTGCTTATTCCACCAAAAGGGAAAATATTGCAGTCAAGCAATTCTCCTCTTGAATCGGTCCAGATGCACACAAGCCAACGCCAGTCCTCGGTCCATCCATAGCAACAATGTAGGCTTGGAGGAGTCTTATGATCAGACCCAGATCCATCAATACTTGAAGCAGAATCTGTAATTCCTCCGGTGCTTGAACTCTGCCCATAGTTTCCACTACTATCATCTGCCAACGCCTTGGAAGATTCTGAAGTGGGGCTACCAATAACTGAAATACCATGTTCTAGAGAACCTGGTTCTGCAAGAATAAAGAGGGGTTCAAACATGTAACGGATTTCATCATGAAGAAAAATATCTCCAGTTCTACTTGGATCACAACTCAACCCCCCAGTCCTTGTTGGTTGCCAAGAATTATCCCACGTACCGGGCCTCAGGCTAGCATCAATATCACCCACTCTTGGAAAAGAATGACCAGTCATTCTAGGACCAACACAGTCTTTCCACATGCCAGAGATGGGAGAAGCCATTTGTGTCAAAACAGAATGAGATCTATTTGAAAAAGCCGATTGAGAAAAATCACTGGAGATTCCACGTGAAATGCGGCGAGCCTTACTGTATACAGTGAAGGCAGTCTCTTTTAAAATAGTAAGTTCACTCACCGACGGACTTGTGACTCTGAAAATGGCATCAACCGTAACTATTTGCAGCACCAGTTTCGGAATACTAAACCCGGAAAGCACAAGGATATTAGAAGCTGAAGCTTCATCCACGGTCGCCAAACCACTTAATGCTTTCGCAACCTGACTATGCAAGCTAGATCTCCTCTCTCTGTCTGACAGTTGGATAACAGATCCAATGGCAACAGAAGATTCAACTACCGTTTGCAAAATTGCAGTAGGATCAGGAAAGGGACACACCACATAGATTACCTGAATGCACAGAAATAAAAAAAAAAGGGATGAAATAAAAAAAAAAATCAAGGCATGTAAATCTACCAAAATAATACAGAGAAAAGTAGAATGAGAAAATATTTTCCTACAATAAAGTTTAAAACCATGCCATATCATTAATGATTGAATCCAAACAACCAACTTGACAGTTAAAGGCACATCACAATTTGATCAGATTAGCAGTTAGGGACACAACCATCAATCTACAGATTAACCGATAAACGAGACACTTACCAAAGATGAACTGTTGCTTCCTTCACTGGGGAAGTTTGAAGAAAAGCATGAACCAAGTTTCAAAGCTCTAAGAGCCTTCGAAAGAGACTTGAGATAACTAGTCATGTCCCAACCATTAGATAAAGATAAAAAGTAATCACTTAAAGAACCAACAAGTGATGCATTGCTGCTCTCAATCTTCATTGACTGGGGGCAATCAAGTAAAACAAAACCACAAGATGATAACTTCGAAGACTCTATTTCCATCTGATTCCCCAAGCCATGAGGTGAATGAGTACCTAACTTGCATGTCTCGTATACTGTAACGAATAAAAGCAAAATAAGACTTATAGAACAACCCAATGCTAAAAATCTAGGTAGATGAAACATAAATCAGCAATCACAGATCATAGAAATTTGGAAACATTCTGCTGGCACAGCATACAGCTATTACTCCATTCAATGTGTATTGACACATACGCAGAGGACAGTCTAGAAACACAATAATCTCTAACCACCTCAATGATTAAAAACCAAGACTGGTTAAGTGGGTCAACCAAAAAAATGGTAGATAGTTCAAATGCCCTGCCGGTTTAATATGAAGATCACCACAGAAAAGCAGTCGAACAAGCCCAAAATTATATAATATTAAAGACATATATTTACTTATCACCATCCTAAACACAGATGAACCAATAATCGTGAACCAATGCCTTCATCGATTTAATAAAAGGTCCAATTTTCAAAATACTACATCAAATAGCCCCTATCTCCCTACCCCCCCCCCCAATCCATGGATAAGTAAACAAAATTTGCTAGCCAAAATGTAAACAATAATAGGTTTTAAATTTATATGCAATCCCTAAATTCCTCGGAGATCAACTGAGGCTCAATTATGATACTCACCTGTCCCTAGTTGTTGAAAAAAGTCGGCAGCAGCAGAAGTAAGGGGATCAATATCAGGACATACAACGTGATAAACAATCTGCAACCAATTATGCATATTATAAGGATACTGTAGATAACAAGGATCCACAAATAACAGCAGCAGCTAGTTACTAGTTATTATGAACTTACGGGTTTTTGTAGAGCATAAGGTTCTAGAGGAGCCTTTTCCCAGTGCTGCAGACAGTTTGCTGATGTCTTGAGCCAATCATCTTGATACCTATTGGACATATCATATATGCATGAGTGGTTAACTAAATACTACACATATCATATTTGAAAGTCTCACATCAACTAGAGATATAGCCAAATTGAAATAAACAAGGCAGAGGCGATCCTCACCCTATGTGCTAACTTTTGGGGTTGAGTTAAGCCCAAGACCAAATTCTTAGGACGAAAAACTTACAAGTCAAACCAAACTTCATATATCATATATAGACAAATAAATGAGGACCTAGCAAATTTAGAGGACTAACTGTAATAAGAACCACACTATCCTGGCTCTTTTCACTCAACTGCCCTCCCCTAATTATTTTTAAATGCCATGCTTTTGCACTGTGTGTTTGAAATATGCAAGCTTAACGGCAAGCACCATCTATTCAGCTTTAATCATGGGTAATTATGTATTCAGGCTTACTTGTCTTTTAACATAAATGACAACAAGCGCACATACCCTACAAGTATAGAAGGAAACGGAAGAGCAATGAGAGTAGGTTTTAGTCGGGAACATGGTTGTTGCTCTGACTCTGAATTGCACATATCTTGGTCACATCTCCTCTGAGAACTCTCATCCACCTTAGCACTATCAATCGTGCTGGAAACTGCATAACAGTCAAATTTATGAATATGATGAATATAACAACTTCCATCACTAATTCAAAAGCAAACTTCTACCCTTAATACTGGATGATCCGCCAACAGATGACTGGGATGGAGTCATCGGTTCTGAAGAATCCCTACATTCACTGATGCTGGATTCAGCAGAAACTCCATCAATTATGCCTCCAGTATCAACAGATTGATTGCGTCCTTTGCACCAATCAGTCACAAATAATGGTCCTTCCAAATTGGAAAAAGCAGATTTTAAAGCTGTTTTTATGTCAGACTGCAGCAAGCTGATCACAGTAGATGCATGAACCTGAAAATTCAGGATATCGCCAATGTAAATATAGAAAATGAAACAGAACCCAAGAAAAAAAAACATAGGATTCCAAGCAATTTAGCCTACTAAAATCAAGTAACAATTGGAAAGTGCCATGTCAAAGAATTTACTACATTATCACAAAGCGAGAGATTTCATGTCAAAGATTGATTTCTTATTTGTTAAACAACAGGAGCCTTTTCCCAGTTGTCAACATTTAGATAGCTAGTCTCAAGCTGGATAAATGAGGAGGGTTCTGTTCGGAAAGCAATAGCAAAAACCAAAGTCCAAACTTTGTCCAATCCTTATGACAAGGACAGATGAGCTGGTTATTTGATAAACGACTCAATGAAACAAAAATATTGAAATCTGTTAAGATGTTGGGGTACGTCCAATATCGGCTAGGAATATGGTGACAATAGATTATATAAAGGCATGACAATCTTTCTCCCATGAGTTACCTTTTGGGAGTGAGTCAGGCCTAAATTTAAGATGGTATCAGAGCCACACCTATCTCTATGTGGGCCACATGCTGACATGTTTGCCTACAAACTTCACGCATCCGATGTAGTCCTGGGCGTGAGGGAGTTGTGTTAAGAAATGATGTCCCACATTAATTAAGAAAATAGTCACAATAGAGTATATAAATGCCTAACAATCCTCCTCCCATTAGGTAGCTTTTAGGAGTGAGCTAGGCCCAAGTCTAAATTTAAGAAAAACATTACAAGAAGGAGTCAATGAAATTTTAGAATAGAAAATTATTAGAGACGATGTCCTAGATAAGAAAATGTATCAGCATGTTATGTGAAGAAATCTAACTTAAAAAAGGTTACTCTTTTTGTTAACCATGGGGCCAAAAGAATTACAATGCTTAAAGAATATCCAAGCAATATTTCAGCAGGAACACAATTTAAGTTTACAATGTTTCAAAGCAAAACATTTGCCAAATCTATTATTGAATTGTAAATTTAACATATCCAGCTCGTTTCTATTCCATAAATATTAGTCAGATATGTATACCTCACTATTAAGAAAGCTATGGAAGTCAACAATGAATCCATGTCATAGAACTAATGTGTTTGCTTTAAGTAACTAACACTAACACCATGCAAAACATTTCCACATCAAATAAAGGATTCAAATTTCACTGTTCTTGCACCTGAATACTTTTGTACACTTAAACAAATATAACTTCAAAAGATCCAGCGTAACCTAACATTAGCAAAAAACTTTAGTTCTATAGTTCTATTCTATTACCAACGACAAGTCCTAATCGGTGCTATAAAGGAGAGAGACCTAAGCAGTTCAGGGGTCTACAGTACCAAACAGCATTCTTAAAGCATTACACTAAAAGCTTACATCCGCAGAAAGTGGATCCACTAACTCCAAGCCAGCAATGTCCAGAGAATGAGAAGAGGCAAGAGTTCCCCCACATCCAGCATGGACCATGGAAGGCCCACAACAAAATCCACGCCTCCACTGTTCTTGCAATGCAAGCAAACCATAAGGACCATCACCACAATCCGCATCCAAGGCCAGATCAACAAACGAAATAGCTTGCTGTACAAGCAATGCAATCCCATCAAGTAGTTCCTGAAGTGGTTTTCTATGACTGTAAGAAAGCATACCTTCTTCATTGAACGAATTATGAGAAAAGGAAGAACCAACTTCGATGTTAGGTGAATTAGAAGGTGTTAGCACTTTTGAAGCACCTACAGTGCGCCAGACACCAACGGGTGCATTAAGGTGCCCATCAAGCATTCCTCCATCAATATCGCCTGCAATTCTAACTGGTATACTTTCTTTCTTCTTCACCTCATACTTGCCAGATATGTTGTCTGTGGTGGTACTTGGGTCAGTAGGAAGCTGATTCAAAAATGTAACCCCAGTTGATCTACTCAAACCTACAGGCACGGGATTACTTGAAGATGAGAGAATGTGACGTAACCTGCACATGGAAGCTTGCAATATAACACACGTGACATCAGTTGCCAACAAAGTTTTTGCTGATAAAAGGAAATGCTCTGCTTCATGCGTGCCTTCGCTTATCTTCCTTAAGACAGACTTGAAAATAGCATTAGAACCAATGCTTGAGATTGGAGGTGTTACTATCCCCTCAGATTTAGCAATGCTGTTATCATTACACGGTACTGGTTTTTTATCATTTATGTCTCTCCCACTCTCCACAAAATTGTAGTAATTCTTTGACTGGAGACTCATGCTGGCATCTTTCTTTCCAGAATATGTTTTTGTATTTATGGCCAATCCATTCTTCACCTCTGATCCTTCAGTGAAGTCAGAAGAGGGTGGTGCTGCATCATATAAGTAATAATTTGAGCTGGAATTAGAACTATCTGCTCTTCGAGATTTTGGAAAATATGGGCTTCTGAACAATGTCGAGGACAGTTCACTAGTAGAAGTCTCAACAGCTCCATATTCAGGAGCAAATGTCATCATTGCTTCAGCTTTGATTATATGATCAAACTCCCCGGTGTACAACATTTGAGTTTGATTTGCTGAACCTAATGACGTGGAGTTATTCACATTGTCATGACTTTTGTTAACACATTCTTCCATGGCTGCCGGAGGAGGGGGGTTTAAGCTCTCAAAAGAAGGAAACCCAACAGGTAAAAGTGTTTGATCTGAAACATCCATCACACCAATTGGACTGCTGTCGACATCTCCACAATCCACGGCAGAAAACACAAGTGCTTGAGATTCCGCAGTTCCTGGAGGCTTTGCCAGAAAATTAATCATACAATAAGAAACCAGTATTTAAAAGACCAACGAGCAGTGAGAAAGAATGATAATGTTAGAATAATAAAGTGAGTTCAGAAATAAAAATCTGAGTGAATTTTGGAAATTATATAATTTGTGCAATCAATTAAATCTTATCCAACAGCTGAGAGCCTAAGACTTTTGCCACTAGCTGAAATTACATGGACCATATGACACCAAAATGTTCTATCACATTAAGTTTACCCTGTCAACATGGACAGGGTTACATGGACCATACTATTTGAATCCTATGGTAGACATCTCACTCTAATTCTATCAATTTGTATGAAGGACCCAATTACTTAGTGAGACTTATGATATTGCAAGTAACAGAGATGGATCAAGCCTAACTCAACCCAAAAAGCTAGCTCATCGAAGGAAGACTACTCAAACCATATTAAGGCTACTTTGACCATATTCCTAGTTGAAGTGGGATCTCAACATATTTTCTCCAATTTTCACCCCTAAGCTATTTTTGTAATCAACCGGATCGTATCTCCATTCTGCATATTTTAATTTAAAAAAGCACCACGTACACACAGGGAAGACAAACAAGAAGTTGACAATAAAGAGAGAGAGCCAACTAAACAACTTCACTCGTGCTATAAGGTACTTCATGCCCTCTTCGTATCCATAAGGGAAGGCCAACATAGTGGTACAGCAAACAGACCAAAGCTGTAGAGGGAAGCGTATGCAATTCTATCCATGGGAGAACTAAACATGAATGTTCCACTTTATAAACTACTGAATGAAGAAAATGCATGACTATCATTAAATTTTAGTTTTATTCTGAAAATAAGCTTTAAAATTTTACCTTTTAGACATTTAGGCCCTATTTGGGAGAGCTTATGTGTAGCTTATGGAAATAGCTTAATGGATTCTTAAAGGCTGTTTTCAGCTTATTTTCATAAGCTTCCCCAATGAGCATATCGGAATTAGTTGTTTTTAGTTTATTCAAGTTTTACAATTTTATCTATCAATAAACTCTTATTTAAAAAGAACTTATTGTATAAGTGCTTAATTAAACTGTATACCCAAACACACCCTTATTCTTCTTGACGAAAAGTAGGTGCTTATTGATATTGAAGGGTTAAAATGTGTTGTGCAATGTTTTAACATGAAAGTCACAATTCAGTCTATTCACAAGATATGGTTTAATGTGTATATTAATATTAACAATATATTGGGAATGAAAAGAACGAATCCTCTTTGAGGAGTGTATGGGTATTCAAATACCTCTCCAAAAGGCAAAACATCATTTTCAAAGAAGTCACCAAAATCACCAAACTCAGATAGAAGAGCTTGAATATCCATTTCCATGCCTCTATCATCATCATCCCAGTCCCAGTAAGACCCTATTGGCTCATTTCCTACTCCTGTAATTGCTGAATTGTTCACCTCCATTGAACCAAAATCAGACATATAAGCATCTTGCATGGGAACATTTGTAGCTGTACTTATTGACTCAGTCACCCCTGTTCGAGACCGCTTAGAGCCCTACACAAATAAAAAAGAGTTCTGCAGTGTTCAGCGCAAAAACTAAAATCAGCAAACAGAAAGTGTCGATCATATGAAGAAAACCTACAGTGAAACAATAAAAGTACATGGAACAATGTCAAGGAATTTTCAATTCTTTCGAGTAAAAATATATACATAATAATAATAATAAGTTTTTCCCTAGTTATTTAGTAAACACAGCAAGTTAGCCATCTTCAGGTGAATACAACCAAATAAGTGGTCTGCTGAAGTAAGAAGCACTTGTATTACCATGTTACAGTGGTACTGCTAAACTGGCCAAGTACCTGTATCCAAAACTTACTGCTACTGGAATCAGTACCAGTATCAATGTGATACATCAAATACCATCATATTATATTTACTATATATATGTAGTGACCCATTTTCACCATGTGAAATTACATCAGTTAATACTTGTCAATTTTTTTTTTTTTTTTGCAAAATACCTCATTGGATTGAAATTAGTTAACATATAGATCATACCTACAAAATTTAAGTCTAATCAAAATCATTTAAAACTGTATTATACATTCAAATATTAATTTAATAAATGGTTTTAATTAAAATGACAATGGTGTGATTTACGTTTTATTGTTGTTCAATTTTTACGAAATTTTGTATGAATGATCTACCTTGTATATACTAATGATTTGACAGTCTGATCTTTTAAAATTGATAACACGCATGAAGATATCACATACTTGCACCTTTCTTTCATTTAATCCAAGGAAATAAAATTGCTGGCTACAGTTTAGAAAAAGATGTTTAATTTTATTGGTTTGATTTGTTTTCTCAAAAAAAAAGTATAAAATGTACTAATTTTATGGTCTAAGCCTTTAATAAGGGAAAATAAGGGGGAAAAAACATTTCATGAGAATTATAACAATTCTTATAATAAGGACCGCAAAAATCTTCTAGATGGTGTCATATAAAAAGGACTAAGGACTAAGCATAGCTTTTTTAATTTTAAAGAGGTTTCAGATGTTCAACAGATTTGGGCTCCCAAGCAGATCTGCAGAGTGATTGCGTGCCTTTGTTCGACTGGTGTTTTCTCATTCTTGTTTTATGTTTCGTTTATCTTTTTGGACAATTGATTATCCTCCAAGTTCCTTGTAATTTTCTTTTGTTCATCTTAAAAGCAATCAGATTAGTCCAAAAGAAAATAAAAATATTTTTATCAAAATAAATAATGATATACCAATTTGGAGCCATCACTTTCCAGCTGATCACCCGAAGATACCATAGACCGTCTACATGTTAAAGAATCAGCATCTGCCTCTAGTTCACTTGGTCCTGTAGTCTTGTAATCACTATCACTTGTGCTGGCACTTAAGCTACTGATACTGCTACTATTGCTATTGCTACTACTATCATAACTACTTTGTGTGTGGGTTCTGAAGATTTCAGTCCAAGGATCTTCAGTAGAATCCACGTTACCAGCACTGCAGAAGGCAGACCAAAATTTAAGAGTTCAGGATATGAAATTTGCAGCTTAATTAAAACCGGAGCAAACACACACTAGCATATTCATGCGCTCAAAAAGTTAACAAACCTTTTTTCTTTTAAGAGAAAGAAAATTTATAACGGAGTAGAACAAAAGTATAACTAGACTAGAGACAGGATATGTTCAAAGTGCCAACAACAACAACCAAGACTTTTAACTACTAACTAGGGTCAAGTAAATTAATAAAATGATGCCATGATGTTCTGTAGTAAATAATAGACCAAATTAAGGAAAATATGTCGACAGAAATGGAAATTCCTAGGTACAACAAAAAATTAAACGAAATGCAGCCAAGTTGTCTAGTTTTTTTATTCCCGAAATAGTAAATCCAATGAAGCAACCATTAGTAAAAGATGGAAGGGAAGCCATAACACAACACAGGGCTCAAAACTGACCTTGATTATCAAAGATATAAGAAATTAAGAATTTTGGAAAGAGAAATGTCTTATTATATGATTTGGTAAATATTATTATGTAGTAATTTAAGTAATTTAACCACGTGTTTCTTCACAATTCACATTTAACCTCAAAAAAAAACAATATGTATGTACAGCTGGTTAAATGTGTAACAACATATGGTTAAATGCGAAAAAACATGTGATTAAATTGCTATGTAATAAATTAACAGAATCATGTAATAACTTAACCACATATTTATTCACATTTGACCAAGTGTATGGGGTGTAAGTAACTCGTGGGTGTATATGTAACATTACTCTTTTAAAAACATCTCAGGCAACATCTCAGGCAGAAAAAAAAACGCATGAATACTGGGAGAGATAGTGAGAACAAACCAGTGAATAAAGGAAGATGAACCAGGCAGTGATGGTCCCATCCAATTCTGCAGCCAAAATCTGCAAATTTCCAATTAATAGAGTAAGAACCACAGAGATCTTTTAGGAGTTAAATGCAATAGTCGATATGGTAGGACAATCACATTGCCGCTGCAATGTATTTATTAGACCAAAAAATAATTGTTGCTAAAATGGCACAATTTAATAGAGTAAAAATCCTTAAGTGAAAAAAAAATATACAATATATTCGTTGCACAAAAACAAAATTTCTGGCAGCTCAAGTGGCACAGTTTAACCGATTGAATTTGCAAACAAAAAAGCAATAAATTTTAAAAGAAAAGGCTGTACTTTTTGTGAAACACGAAGCTAAAAAAACTGAGACACATGTTCCAAAAAGAGATGACAGGGTAGCAGTTGAGGACAAAAGACCGGCTATGAGACATCAGGTTTTGATCAGATAGAAAACATAAGAGTAGCACCCGAATCAAGGATGGGACTGTAATGGTAGTTGCTATGGTTTATATGCAAGTGGCAACCAAGCACTATTGCATAACACCACCACAGTGGTGAAAACTGAAATGCTCCACGAGGAGCATTTGGGACTGCTCCAGCCACCATTAAATAGTACTCCGGTGCAATCCATGCTTTATAATTCAGCACATTTGCTAGGAGCATAACTCTAGTATTTTAAAAGGGATTTGTTTTAAGTATCTACCTTATTGGGTCGAATGCCTTCTGCTGTGCTTAGAAGCTACTTACATACTACATTTGATCTAAAATATAAGCAACTTTAACCTAGTTATCTTAGTCTCAAAAATAAGCAAAAGTTAACTACAACAACCATAATTAATGAAAATTGTCGAATATCTCACGGATTTCCTAAAGAGTAATTTACCAAAATGGTCCTCAACTTTGTAGCCACAGGGCGTTTTAGTCCTTGATTTTGTGGAATGCCTAAATTAATCCCTAAATTTGCACTCTGTAAGTCACTTTATTCCTTGGAGTTAAGTGACACTGACGGAGCGCCTATGTATCATGTTATTTGACACATAGAAGTCTACGTTAGCAACCAAACGATATTTTGGGCCAAACAACAGCATTTTAGGGCTCAAAATTGGGTTTTGCGTAAGACACAAGTCACTTTAATCAATTAAATCACTTACAACAAAACTCAATTTTGAGCCCTAAAACGCTACATTTTGGCCCAAAATGTCATTCGGTCGCTTACATTTACAACTATGTGTCAAATAATGTACTACTTAAGCACGTAAGCACTCTGTCAGTGTTGGTTAACATCAAGAACTAAAGTGACTTACGGAATGCAAGCGACTAAATCGAAGCCAAAGTTGTGACCATTTTGGTAAATAACTCTTTCCTAAACTATATCTCATTGGTTGAATATATCTCAATCAATATAAACTTAGTATTTCTGTATTCAAACTTGGTATAAGTGCTGACCCATTTTTTTGTTGTCTTTGAATCGGAGCATCACTACCGAGAAACACCTCAGTCTTCCGAAGGCCCGTCGACGAAGCAACGCCGTCAAATCCTGTGTCACGCGCTTTCTTTGCGCAAGCTTTGCCAACGTGTGAACCCCACGCCCAACTCGCCTTACAAAGGAAATTATGAAGCCACTTGAGTTGGTAAGACTCACTTTATTGATTGTTATCGTTATTTCCATTGATTGTTTAATTGTGAGCGAGTTAATCTTAGTTCTATTGATGATTTGGTCAACGTAAATTTCTACAAGCTAGAAGAAAGAAGCTCTTTTGGACTCAATCTCCTCCTCACGATATAGATCTTATGTTGGAGAACAGTGGAAAGCTCAAAAGGATGAAGAAAGCAAAACACTAACAAGGCAGAATTAGTTAGACATTGAGTTACAAGATTTGTGACCAACTTTCTTAATTTACAAAGGTTCCATAAGCTAAAGCCTAAGAAGGATGTTCATATCAGAAGAGTGGGTGAAGTCTAAGTTAGCTAAGGAAGCCATGGGAAAAAGGGCTACTAAGACCGTTAATGGTCTCATTTTGAAATAATATGGCGTTATCCTGGGCCGTCTTGTGCAGGTTTTGAGGCTAGTAGATAATGAGAAAATCCCGTCAACCAGATACATATATAAAGCAATGGATAGAACAAAAGAAGCCATCAAAAAGTTTTCGATAATAATGAGGGTAAGTACAAAGAAATTGTTGATATTGTTGATAGAAGCTGGGAGTTTCAGTTACATCATCCATTACGTGTTGCTGGTCAATACATGAATCCCGAGTTCTATTATTCAAATCCAAGCATTGAAAATGATCATGAAGTGACTCGGATTATATAAGTGCATTGAGAGACTGAGTGCGTCTCAAGAGGAAGAAGATCGCATTCTGGCTGAGTTGGGCATATATAGTAGAGCTGAAGGAATCTTTGGCATTAAGGTAGCAATTAGGAAAAGAACAGAGGTTAAAATAACTTAAATACTAAAATACTTAAAATGTTTCATTTAATATATAGTAATCTTAATCTTAATCTTAAATAGCTGATTAGTTTATTGAATTACAATGAGTGGTGGAGGCTAAATGCAAATCACATGCCTACTTTGCAAAAGCTTGCCATTAAGATTTAAGCTTGACTTGTAACGCATCCGCGTGCAAGCGAAATTGGTATACTTTCAAGCAAGTAAGCAAGCACTTAAATTCATATAACTATTATTTATTGAATATTAGGTTGTATAGTGAAAGTAATAATTTTATTTAACCAATAAATTCATTCAAAGAAGAGGAGTAGACTTGTCAAGCTTCGAGGGAACACTATGAAACTAGAGAGTCTGTTGATCCCATTGCTCTAAATAACATTGATGATTGTTGCAACGAGTGGATGCTTGGAGAAGTGGAAGCAAATGGAGAAGAAGAACCTGTTGAAAATGAGTCGGTTGTTTATGATGATAGCTTAACTTGGAGAGATGATGCTAATGCACCAGGGGCTAATGCACCAGGGGCTAATGCACCTGCGGTCTACACTAGGAGCAAAGCACGATCAAAGAATTATAATGACATTGGTAGCTCCTCTAGCACTAAGAAGGGAATGGAAGTTATGGCTGCTGTGCAAGATGAAGAACAGGAAGAAGAAAAAGATTATCAATCCTCTAGTAGTGAGAAGAGTGACAATCAACGAGAGGATTATCTTCAACTTCAAGACACATATCGTGGTTAGGGCATTAGACATTTAAGATTCACCTTTTGGAATATTTTGGTTTTGCTTTAGACTTATTGGTGTCAATGAGATAATATCAAGCTGTCCATTAAGCCATATAATTACCCATTAAGAGGTTCAGGATTATCTACATGAAGCTTCCCTCTGGTTTGTCAAGCTCTTCCCCTCAAGCTATTTGTAAACTAAGACGTTCCTTATATGGGCTTAAACAAGCTCCACGGGCTTGGTTTGAGAAGTTCCGTCGCTTCTTCGCTTCTCATTAACACAAAGTTGATATGATTATTCTCTTTTTTTTCACAAGTCATCTTCCGGGATAGTTCTTGTTTTGGTTTATGTGGATGATATTGTAATTACGAATAATGGACTGATTTCCAAGCATAAAAAACTGCTCCATTCCACATTTCACATGAAGGATCTGGGACGTCTCACCTATTTTTTGTGTATCAGCATAAGTATGCCAACGATCTTATAACTTTAGCCAGCTTACATGATGCTAAGTCAGTAGATACTCCTAGGGAAGTAAATGTCAAATTCAGCAAAGATGAAGGAGACGCTTTGCCTGACCCTACTCTTTATCGGCGTTTAGTTGGCAGCCTTATATACCTAACAATCACTCGCCCTGACATCTCATATGCGGTTCATCAAGTTAGCCAATTTATGACCTCTCCTCGGCATATCTCCATCTTGCTGCTGTCCGTCGCATTCTTCGCTACCTTCTAGGGTTACCGATGCGTGGGTTATATTTTCCGACTGGGACATCTTTACAGCTAAGCGCTTACACAGTGGTGCTGATTGGGCAGGCTGCCCTGAGAGCCGCCGGTCTACTACAGGCTTGTGTATATTTTTAGGCAATGCTTTAATTTCTTGGAAATGTAAAAAACAAGATCGTGTATCAATGTCATCAGCCTGTTCTGAAATTGTGCGGCTGCAACGTCTTTTTGGAGGAACTTGTCTTTCCAAAATCTAATTCCACTCCTCTGTAGGCTGATAATACAAGTGTTATTCAAATTGCCGCAAATCCTGTGTTCCATGAACGCACTAAGCATACAGAGGTGGACTGTCATTACATCAGGGAGGCCTTAGCCGGTCGAACTATCTATCTTCCTAACATTTCTACTGCTCTTCATGTGCTGATATCTTCACCAAAGCTATGACTAGACAGCAGCATCAATTTCTGGTTGGCAAATTGTTGCTGGTTGACTTCCCATCATCAATTTGAAGGGGGATGTCAATGAGATAATATCAGGCTGTCCATTAAGCCATATAATTACCCATTAAGTCACATAATCACCTATTTATTGTAATATTATTTCTTACCAAATATAGAGCTTTATTTTAGGAATTGATTCTATTTATTGTAAATCTGATTTAATTACGGTAACAATTCAGGTAAAGATTCTCAATTATTATATAATGAGAATGGCCACAAAGGCACAGATCAGTTTTGGATCTCTCTAGAAATCTTAGACATGAACTGTGTCCTTATTTGACAATTGGATATTCGGATTTGTGGTTAATCATGGTTAATCACTATGGAAAACGAAATTATGTTTAATTTTAGATATTTAAAAACTTTTCATGCAATTATTTGAGTATAAGATGACGTTTTATGTTTAGTCATTTTAACATATCTAAATTATGTTGTAGCAGTCATCCCGCTATCCGCTATCTTGCTATGGCATTTTTTGGGTCGGCCACAACGCACTGCTATTCGCGCAACTGATTACTATGTTTACACAATCAATAAGGTAGTAAGAAGTTGAAGCAACAGTTGTAGAAAAACTTCCAAACCAAGGATTTCAGTCGACTGGGGCATTTCCTTAGCATTGAACTGGCACGGTCTCAATCCGGTATTGACATTTCTCAAAGGAAGTATGTTTTTTATATTCTAAAAGAGATCGAGATGCTTGACTGCAAATCTGTCGATACTCTTATGGACCAAAATGTGAAGTTGCTACTCAACAAGTGGAAGCCATATTCTAATCCAGCCATATATAGAAGATTAGTGGGAAAATTGAACTATCTTATCATACATTTCTTTACCTACCAATGTTGTGAGCCAACGTTTCAATTCACCATGTGAAAGTCATTGGCAAGTGGTTCGTATTCTGAGATAAAGGATCACCCGGTGAAGGTCTCATTTATATGGATAGTGGTCACAATAATATTGTTGGATATTCCATATGCAGATTAGGCAAGAGGAGCTGGTGATAGAAGGTCCACCTCAGGGTATTATGTGCCTATTGGAGGAAACTTAATTTTGTAGAAATGCAAGAAGCAAACTATTGTAGCTAGATCTAGGAAGCATAGTATCGTACAATGGCTCACACTACTTGTGAGCTCTTGTGGTTAAAATACTTATTGGCAGAGTTAAAGTTTTGCAACATAGGTCCAATGTAGCAAGCTTGTTTGTGATAATCAATAAGCATTATATCTCTCCTCTAATCCAATCAACCATGAAAGAAACATATAAAAGTTTATTGGTATTTTATTAAAGAAAAGATTCTTTTTGGTGTCATCAAGACTACTTTTGTGCATTCTTCGGATCAGCTAGCAGATATGCTGACTAAAATCTTGCGTGATTTTAGAATAGCATGCTTATGTGACAGGCTGGACGCATGTGATAAATAGGCGTCAGCTTGAGGGAGAGTGTAGAATATTTCATAGATTATCTCGTTGATTGAAAATATCACTGTCGTTAATATTTGTAATTATTAGGATAGTAATCACTTGATTATTTTCAAGTCAATATATTCTTGTACAATTATAACTTATTTCAATCAGAGAAATAAACTCAGAATTTCAGTATTCAAACTAAAACATTCCTAAACTATCATTAATTTAATCCAACGCTGGTTACCAATAACTTGTTCTTTTAGTGAGTGGAAAGTGTGTGTTCCCATTCATGATAGGAGAAATTTAGAAAATGAAGTTATTCATTTGATGAGATCAAGAAAATTAAAATTAAATCACGTAATGAACATTCCTAATTAGTGTGAATTTGTTACCTTTTGCTTATATCTGATAATATTAGATTATGAGCTTCTAACAGGGGTAAGCAAGTGGTATTTTCAAGGTTACCGATATATGCAGAAGGATTGGGGAACTTCGCTCGAAATTTTCTATTCTTTAGTGTTTTATTGTCCTTATTCTTCTTATGAATAATCTTACCTCGAATTTTCTTGAAAATGTCATCTATATTAATGTACTTTATTAAAAAAAGATTATATTGACAAAGATACAAGCAAAAAAACAAACTGATCAGATTGTATGAACAGCCATATAAAGCGGTAAAAAATGGAGAAAATAAAGCAATATAACACACAAGCATATACGCATTGGAATTACCTTCTTAAAGAAGACCTTGATAATGATGTTTGTAAAACTGGTACAAGCACCGCCTCAGCTGGATAAAGAAATGTTTTCTCATAGTCTGACAAATGATCTGGTGATCCCCAATGATCACTTCGTCCCACAACAGCAGATTCAGCAAGCTTGGGTGAATTCCTGATACCATTTTTGTTTGACTGGGATGCCTTGTCAGTCCCAGATCTAGGGAAACCAACACTTACTTCAACATAACAATTCTGCCCCCTCAGCTGGCAACCAACGCCCTGGGAAACATGATATGGCAGACCTATAATTCCATTTGACACCCTATATTTGGCAGAACTGCTACTAAAAATGAATAAAAAACTGATGTCAGTCACAGGTGATATCAGTGTTGTCAAAATCAAGATCTTACAAAATATCGGGGAAGGGATGAAGGATGATAAATCGTGGGTGGGATCATAACACGAATAGTAGATCCAATGAGAAGTATAAAAATGTACTTTTAAAAGTAAATAAAATAATATGGTTATTCCATATATTGTTAAAATATCATTGAAGTTTTAAGAATTTAACTTTTTTAGTAATTATTACATTATTAATACTTTTAGTTTAATGTTTATTTAATATTTAAGAGTGATAATAATAATAAATTTGAAAAACATACAACGACCATTGCCTGAACAAAGCACGATTATGGCTTTTCGGGGGGAAAAGAAGAGAAACGAATCACAAGTTTCTTTTTGTTGGGTCTGTTCCCTTGTTTAATCGTTATGGGCCATAAGTCTGGCCCGTTGCTTTTTTGCTGCACTGCAGTTCTTTGTAGGAACAAAAAAAAGACACCAAAAGCCTAAAACACCAACCAAAAAACCCTTAAAACACCTCAAGCAGCAGTCTCCACCCAAAAACAGCACAAAGAAATCTTATAACTCAGTCATGACGAGGAACTGCCATAGGCCATAGCAGAAGCCCAACCAGAGATGAAGGCAAGACACACTTGAAACCCCTGCCAGAAACGCTGCGACAGAGGCGCAAACGCCGTGAAGAAATCCCCACCATAAACCCACAAAAGAGCAAACAATTTGCGGCCAAAAACAGGGGAGACTCGTGCAAATTGAAAAAACAATAAAGGAGAATGAAGAAAATGGCTGAATCAGGTTTAAAAAAGCTGGATTTTATGGGTTTTCAAACCGGGTCGCGAACCTGACCCAGAAATCCCAAACCAGCCAGGGTCGAATTAAGTTCCAATCACACTATCAGAGTCTGAAAATCATCGACCCCACCAGATTCCGATTCTGTCATGATTTTAATCAGAGAATACCCCAAAAATCGTAGGATCGGTCGATCATACAATAAAGATCCCAATTTTGACAACAGTGCTTGATATATCAATTGTACATAGAGTCGTAAGAAGGACCTGCGATAGCTTTGCTTGACAAGATCACTTGGAGAACAACCAGTCAGGCTGCCACGTATTCCGTGAGGAGAAACAATCACTGCCACATTATAATGCAAAATAAAATCAAACATGGTGCAAGCAAATCCATTCAGAGAAAAATGAACTCGAAAACTTTTGGATTTGATAATAATGCACTGCATGAACATATGACATGACAGCTAAAACCAGATAGAAAATGCCATTCAGATAATAACAGTAACTTGACATTAGATAGATAAAAAGCACATTGGCTCCTCTTATTCAATAAGATAGAAAGAAAACTATTGGAAGAGAAGGACAAAGTTCCATTATTCCCTTCAAACTATCTGAATATCACTAAGAAAACTTAAGTTCAAAAAAGCTTTCTGATCCCTCTGAACTTTAGCAATAAAACAAAAAAAGATCTTGATCACATTAGTAATGATATGCAAATGCAAAATACTGTTCAAAGACCGGAGTCTCCATAAGCCAATCCTTAAAAATGCATTGCTCTCTATCATTACGAACCAAAAAATAGATAGCATAACCCAAAAATTTTAGCACCACCAAAGATGAACATCGAACCAACCAAAAAATCATGCACATAGAGCTTGCCAACCTGGAAGTTTGTATGTTGCATCAGTAGAATGTTTTAATACTTTTTCCAGATCACTTGTGGTAAGTGTCCGAATATGCCTGATAGAATGGAGGGAAACAATTGGTTAAAATTTCAATGCAAGATAAATAAACTATGAGCAACTAAATTTTAGCACTATCATACTTTGAGGACACTATGACATGTATAAAGATTGCCTCCTCTGTTGCAGCAAATACAAATTCAACGGCAGGTTGACCTCTCCTGTACAAATCAGGAAAAGAGCAATAGCAACATAAAAATATCAAATGACACAATCAGATAACAAAGACACAGCCAGATGTCACACAAACAACCACCAAGCGGCCAAGCCATTTCCAAATAGGCAATAGATCCATAGTTATCAATACCAGATAGCGGTGCGTTGCGGCCGGCCCCCAAAACGCTATAGCGGGATAGCGGATAGCGAGATAGCCGTTACAGCAAAATTTAGGTACACTAAAATGACTAAATATGCAAGTCATGTGATGCTCAAATAATTTGATTACTCATAATGAGAAACCAAAATTCCATAGTTTATACTACTACTTTATAATCATATCAAGAGGTGCAAAACACCCCATAGAGCTCTAGTAATTCCTCCCCTTGTTTTTCCACAAAAATCTTATGTGACATTATTCCTATCATTGACGTTCTTCAAACTACTCCACTGACATGCAATTTCAATATTTTTTTCCTGTGGGTTTCACAAAAAGTATTTGTTAATGAGGAGGAGGGAACTCTTTGATTTTCTTGCTGAGTAAAAGCCATAACAGTCAAAGGGAGAGAGAAAAAAAAACAACAGAGAGCGAGAGCATAGTTATCAACCCCGGATAGCCTCTGTTGCAGCAAATACAAATTCAACGGCAGGTTGACCTCTCCTGTACAAATCAGGAAAAGAGCAATAGCAACATAAAAATATCAAATGACACAATCAGATAACAAAGACACAGCCAGATGTCACACAAACAACCACCAAGCGGCCAAGCCATTTCCAAATAGGCAATAGATCCATAGTTATCAATACCAGATAGCGGTGCGTTGCGGCCGACCCCTAAAATGCTATAGCGGGATAGCGGATAGCGGGATGACCGCTACAACGAAATTTAGGTTCACTAAAATGACTAAATATGCCAAGTCATATTATACTCAAATAGTTGCATAAAAATTTAAAAATACCTAAAGTTAAACACACTTTTACTGTTCATAATGAGTAATTATAATTTCATAGTTTATAATCATTTAAAAGCATGCAAAAACAATAATCCAGATATTCAATAAGTCAAACAAAACAAAAGTATACCAAAAAGTGAATGCTAAATGCCTAAAACTGGCAGATGCAGAACAGAACTGAGGGAAGCAGACGTTGTAGAACAGTGCAGACAGAACAGATTGATAGAACAGAACAAAAGGAAACAGAACTGCAGCTGTTGCCGGAAAACGAAGCGAAATCTGCTGGAAAAGAAGGAGGAAGAAAGCGCGTCGCGTGCTAGCCCTGTTTCGTTTTCCTTGTTCACAAAAAACAGATGCGTAGGTAACAGCAGGTGTTTTGTTTTACGACTTTACGTATGGAGAAGGCGTCTTGCAGCAGCCAAACACAAATAAGAAATAGGGTTTTTTATGTTTTAAATAAGTGGCAGTGGGCCTTTACTGAGGAAAAGACCAAAACACCCCCCTTTAAGTGACCCAAACAAACACATTTTGCAAATAAAAAAACCCTAAAAACGTTTTGCATCCCATCTCTCAGCATAGCGCCGCAACAGAGCGCTATCTGCCCGCAATTTCCACCGCTATCGCGCCGCTACAGCCGCGACGTCAAAACTGCAATTGCGGCGCCCCACTGTGGCAGAAGGGGGCCGCACCGCACCGCGACGGCCGCTATTGATAACATAGAGCGAGAGAAAACAGAAGGGTGGAAGCACGATAGAAAGGCACCGGAAACCGGCTGGGAATCCCCGGAGATGTTGGCTGGAATTGGAGGCACGCGCAAGTGGTCCTCTTTTCAGAATAAGTCATAAAACAACTTTCAGAGAGTGATAAGAACTAAAAAATAGGGTTTTTGTCTTTTTAAATATGTTACAGTCATTCAGCAGCTTTTTGGAGAGAAATAGCAATTAAAAAAGGGTTTTTGGCTTTTAAAGTAGGTGCCAGCTTTTGAGGAGGGATAAAAAGACCAAAACACCCAAAGTAAGTGAGTCAAACGGTCAGCATTTGAACAAAACCCTAACAAACCATAGTAGCGCCCGCAACTGTCCACAAAATGACCCATGATTTGACCCGCGACGGCCGCTGCTTCAAATCAGCATCACACCCACTATTTCGTGGCGGAAGGTGGCAGCGCTGCACCACACCACCACAATTGCAGCCGCTATGGCCGCTATTAATAACATGTAATAGATCACACGCAACGCATTCAAATTGCATTGCCCAGTCTACAAGCTTTGATGGGATTTGGACTTTTTTCAATTTTGTGGTCAATAACACGCTTAAATCCTTTAAAAAAATTGGTGTTGCAGGTCTGATGCGCAGGTAGCAAGTTTGGAATAGTTTGCAGTTAGGAAAGTTTTTATAGAATATATCTTAGTTAGGCATATAGTAAATTTGGCAAAATTTATTTTATACCGAATTAAAATAGCTAATGCTTTGTAAGCTACTTTTATTGTATCTACCTTACTGCTATATGCAAAACTAACAGTTTTTCTTCTTTTGAGTGGAAAATGAAAAAACATTGGAAAATGCCTTATTGCTTGACAAAAGAAAAACAGGTGCAATAAAATAAGAATGGTTGAAGTTGCTTATATGGTTCTTTATCAATATTTTTTCCAGTATGTCAAAAGACATGGCAGTATAAAGTGGAGACGTTAGCACTGCTCAATGGAGACAAAAAGGATTGAAAATAATTAGATCCCAAGAATTTTTCCACATAATGTAGTAGGGATAAGGATAACATTGATGTCCATACAATATATGAGTACCAATCTACCCAGATTGGTTACCCGCACTTTTGTTCAATGAGATATATTTTTCTGTTAAATATATTTTCTATCAATGTGTCTTCTTTTCAATGATACATAAACCAAGAATGCTAATTTAATATCAAAATTAAAAAATAAAAATTAGTTATGAAAAAAAAGAGAAGCATTAACTCAAGTATATTTAACTCAAATTTTAAAATATTCTAAGATCTTCCAAGTCCTATAAAAGAAACATAATAAATTAATTAAATGCAAATCCAACATAATGAAGTAATTAATTGCAAATCAGTTAAGGTAATGATTTATACCAGGATTTAACTGATTTTGCAAAACATAAGTATACAACATGATTACTGATTTTGCTTGGTAATGTGTGTAATTATAAAACATAAAGTAATTATTTCTTATATATTCAAGAGTAATTATACAACATTCTTAATTGCAAAACATAATTATGCAACATAATGAAGTAATTAATTTAACTGATTTTGCTTGGTAATGTGTCATTGACTCACGTAACAAACAAACACTTACGGGTAGTAAATCCCCTTTCTATCACAGGTAATTTTTGTCTGTACTCATAGGTCAAATCCAATTGTCACCCCTATTTCGAAATCATTTTATACCAGGAACAAATTGCAGCAACAACTTGAAGACCAATGCCATCTACTATCGATCAACTTTTTTTCACCGATGCTTTCAATTAAAATCTATTGTCTCAAGGAAATTCTTGAAATTGTGGAATTTGGGACATTATTGTACCAAAGAATCAAAGGTGGTATTTTAAGTGGTTATATATGAATTATTAAACAGCCAAACCTTACAATTAAATTATTATTTGGACTACAGCACTAAATCTATATATATATATATGGGGAGGGATCAACTTACACTGGTGTAAGTTGATGCCAACTCTTACACTGCGAATAACTCATAAATTAATAATTTTCTTACAAAACCGACCGATAGATTAAAAGTTCTTAGTATATAGATTATATCTATAAAGTTTCACGTCGATCCGAAATCGTTTAGTACTCTATCAACGTACTATAAAATTAACGTAACATATAGTTTCATAAAACATAAGAAAATATCAATTATTTGATAAAGTACTAAACGATTTCGGATCGACGTGAAACTTTGTAAATATAATCTATATACTAAGAACTTTTAATCTATCAGTCGGTTTTATGAGAAAATTATTAATTATATATATATATTATATAAAACAATACCTGAACAATTCTTCGTTTTGATATTGATGAAACTTTAAAAATACATCTCCAAATCTCATGTAATACAGCCCATGCAGTGCTCTGCAAATCCAATAAGATAAAATAAATGGAAAGATACGACCAATTTGAATCTCACTTTGACAAATTGGGAACACTACCTTTCTATAGAATTCTTTAAAGCCTGAGCGAGAGCAGCTGCAACCTCTTCTGAATCCCCAGGAGCCAGCCAGAGCCCAGACGCAACAACTTCATTGAACAATTTTTCCCCACATAATAAATCAAAGAAACCAAAGTGGAAAACTCTGATTCGATTACCTTTGAAAAAAATAATGCAAATAACCGTTACAAGATTTCAATTATATATGATACCTCTTAACCCAGATACTACCGGCTGAGCAGTCTCAACAACTGATGAATGACGCCCCGGAAGAAAAAGCCACAGCTTAATCTTTTCATCTGTATGTTTAACATAGAACCCAGAAATTTTCACTAAGTTTGGTTCCAAAGAGAAAATGTGAAGAGAAAATGGGTGAAGAAAGAAAATAAGATGAGGTAAAGTAACCTTGTTTGGATTGAGAGAAAATACATGAGAAAAAGATACAATTTGCGTTTGATTAAAGAGAAAAGTGAGAAGAAAGAAAGTTTAAAAGTGACAAATATCCATTTTGCCCATTTTGAATTACCTCTTTAAAAATCGATTGACCAACCTGATAATTGTGTATGAGACTTGTAAAATCAATTTTTCAAAATCTATGGAACAGATATTTTAACTTGAGCAGAAAAAGACTTTTGAACTTTTAAAATTGATTTTCCAAAGTTCATGTTAAATATAATTATTATACATATAAAATAATAAAATAATAGCAAAATAATGTTGTATACTTGTATGACAAGATGAACAAAAAAAATATACCAAATGGTGTGGTTGCGTAAAGTTCGCAAGAGTCATGCAAGTAACTAATGGCAAATTTGCATATCAGCAACAATCTAAGGGCAATAATGGAATGATAAAAAAGAGGTGAGCTTGGCAGCCATTTTCTTTTCCGCGAGGAGAGAAGAAAGGTTTTGGGCGTGGGACCCACTCAAACTTTTCTCTCTTGCCTGTTTTCTCCTATGGCACCAAACGAAAAAAAACTCATCTTTCTATCTTCCCTCTTTTTTTCTCTCTTTCTAAACACAGGGTTAGGTATCTCCAGTCTCCACCCTTTAATTCTTGTAAAAATTCAAATATTGGAATTCATCACAAAACACTAGGTCATCAATCTCTACCGGGATTATGCAAACCCTGAGATGGATCCCAGGGTCCAACAAAGGAATTGGTCCACGTGCTGAGAAATCCTTTCTTCTGCAGTTGCAGATGTGATGAAAGCACCAGTAACATTGCAGCATCCTTCTGGTCCCCCTTTATGCTGTTTGAACAGAAGGCAGTCTCAGTACTACAACAAACAATGAACCAACAAGAAAGCATAAAAAAATAAAAGAAAATATAATTCAGTCTAACCTTTTGTCAGGTAAAGGATTCAGGTCAGATTCATGAGGGAGAAACTGAAACCATGATATCTGATGCAGACTTCCCTGTACATATTTCCAACAAAAAATACAAAAAATGAAGACAAACAAGCAATTCCTAACAAAAATGGAGAATGTAAGGATATAATAATTTGAGGTAAAAGCTAAGCCAAAAGGAGCATGAGTTTTAACTATTTGTTCCCATTTGTTATGAGGGTTTTCCTAGCCATTGCCCTAAGAGCTATAGATAAGCAACACATAGATAGAAATCTCTTAATTGAAATCATAATAAAGATGCATATGTAGTATTAAATACTACACTTTTTAATGAGAAATTTATATCTATGGGTTGCTTATCCATTGCCCCAATGGTTTTTTTATAGGCAAAAATGTGTTCACTAGGGTTCGAACCGAAGAGCTGCTACTCAAAGTAGCACTCCCCAACCAACAGACCAACCAGTTAGATGCCCAATTGCCCGTTGCCCCCGTGGTTAGTAAAACCCTTTTTATTGCTTTTGGATAAGGAAGATCTGAGCTGGAGATCTGTCATTTGACCAGCAGGTCATTTTCATTCTTATTTGATAAATCTCTCACACGAGCAATAATTTCTAATGTTTAGTCATCTTTTGCCTTTTTACCAAAAAGAAGGCTAAGGCGATACCCATCCATTCAGCTAAATGATAAGATTGAGCATGTAACAATTTTTCTTTAGTCAGCCTAGCAGCTAGAGCGATATAGGTTGCTGCTCTTGGCTTGAGTAGCAGAAAGTAATTGGATAATTGGATTACTATACTGTAAACATCAAACATATAATCTATGGTAGGGAACTGAAACATGTAATCTTGTGTTTCAGCACACTGCAATGGTTCAAGGTTGCAGATATAGCAAAAAGTATCCTACAATTTCTCTGGTCAACCCTTGTAATGCTTGATTAGAAAATTCACAATTCCGGTAATCGACCAAAATCTTGCATTAGTTTGTTTATGGAATAAGTCTATAAGAAATTTTTATAAGCTCACAAGCCTACTTCAAGAAAGAGGAACATATTATATTGAATAATTATGCGAGGATTTACAACACTTTCAGTTTATAATTATATATACATGTTTGCGGGGGTTGTCAACTTATTCATGGGATGAGTGCAGTTCAAACTTCAAAGTTAAAAGTGAGGGGTAAAATGAACTGTGGACCTAACCTAATGGTATTTCAACTGCAGTATATAAAGTGACACATTAAAATACATAACAGAAAACGGTACCAGAAGAAGAAAAACTTACGATTTTAAAGACATTTGTCCACATAATTGAGATACAACGATGAAAGCTTATGTGGAATTGAATTAGGGTTTGAGCCGCGGAGCTCTTGATCTGTTTGTGATGTTAGACTCAGACCCAGGATTCTTAATAGGAATAGAGTTGGGTATAAGGAATAGTCTACCCAGCCAGCGAAAAATGAACCAGCCCGCCAAAGCCAGTCAATTAAATGGAATTAAAATGGCCCGCAAATCCGCAAGTAGTCCCACATTGATTTTTTTATGCAGATTAAAAAAAACAGACACAGATACCACCAGGCAATTTTTCCCAAGTGCCCTTGCCAGTTACCACCAGCACCACCTGCATCAAGAGACACAGCACAACTTACCACATATATCATTATCATCACGTAACAAAGCAAATTGAAACACGAAATTTGACCACCAAAAGACACAAAAAATTAACACTGCAAGTAAAAACTACTAGCAAGAACAGCTCAACGCCACCAATCTATATACTTGCTTAAAGTTGATAGCTCAATTTCCACTGTTCACCTAATTGAATTACTAAATTAGCCTTTGCTCAAGATGATTTTGATATTGTCCTTATATTTGTGTTCACAAAAGAAAATACATTTTTGCCCTCCCACAACCCATGAATTTACAGAAAGAGAAGAAGTGACAGAAAGACAGAGAAATTACAAAATTAAGATTAAGATAAATTAAGAAAATTGGAAAATATCAAAACAAAAAGACCAGAGAAATTAAGAATAAGAACTTGAAGATTTGGAAGGGATGAAGAAGGTTTTGTGGGAATGCACGTGTATTTGGTGAAGAAGCTTTTGGAATTAATGGTGAGTCAGAACAGATCAATAGGGGATTAATTTTTGGGGAGAAATTACAGAAGTAAAAGGGGGGATTGGGTTGAAATGTAGGCGTATGAGACATGTACTAGGTGTGTAGATAAGGAAAAGAAATATTGTTATTATAGATTAGGAGAATTGTTTTCCATTTTTTTTTTTGTTTCTACACACATCGTGTTCAAAAGCAACATAAAAGTGGAACTTGATGAAGAAGATGCAAAATAACATACAAATTACAGTAATCCTCATAAATAAGATACAAAAATTCCACAATTCAAAAAATTTCTGAAATTCCCCAAAAGTTCAAAATAATTACACAAATTTCAGAAATTGAACAAAAATTTCCAGAAATCACAATAAATTGAAAAATTCCAGAAATTTAACAACAGAAATTAGAAAAAATAAATCACAGAGATGGAAATCACAGTAAACCAAAAGTTATTCTAGAAATACAAAACAAATCTAGAAACTTACTCAAAAATAGAACACTACTGCAGATGCTTGAAGAATCTTGTGATGTTAGGGTTTATCTTCGACATGCAACACTGAAAAGGAAGCAATCTGTTGAGAGAAGAAGAGAAGAGATGAGGAACACAGTGGTAGAGGCGCGCTGAAGAAGAGAAGAGGGTGGTTTGGCAAAGGATCAGAGGGAACCTGATATGGTGGTTTACGAAAGTGAGATTAAGATGGTGGCTTGCGAAAAGGAAGAGGGATAAAGAGGGATGGCGATGGCGAGATTATGGTTCAGATTTGTGAGAAGAGAAGGAAAGGATGGGCGGCGCAAGGTGGTTGAGAAGGGAAAGAAGGGTCTCGGAAGGAGACAGAGAGAGGAGGGGTGGGTACTATTCCCACCTCTTCCGAGTGCCACTTTTTAGTTTTTTTCAAATTTACTCTTCGCCTGAGTTTTAAAAATTGGGTTCACCTAGTTTTTTTGAAAATTGAGCAAAAGTACATCGCAAAACATCTTAATGATTTTTAAAAATTCTGTGTATTTAATAATTAAAAGTTGTTCGTTCACGAATTTTACAAATTAAAAATTGAACTATACATAAATTTATATAATTGTAATTAATAGTTTTTAAAATCATGGATGAATAAATTTTAATTATCGAACATGTCCAAAAATTAAAAACATTTAGTTAATTTTATGAAAAACTTATTAGTTTACTCAGTTTTTAAATTTTGAGCACACCCAATTTTAAAAAATCGTGGACAACTAATTTTTAATTATCAAGCACATCCAATATTAAAAATTGTTAGTTACTTTTAAAAAAAAAATCTTATTAATTCGCTCAATTTTTTAATTCAAACGCGTCTAATTTTTAAAAACCGAGCAAAATTTAGTTTTGAAAAGAACAAAAATTTGATGTGACGCACTCAAAAATTAAAAAGGTGACAATAATACCCTACTAGAAAAGGAAGAGAGTGAAGGGAAGAGTGGAAACCGAAGGAAGGGAAGAGTGAAGGGTTAATGGTTCTAATTTTATTTCTCATCATCAAATCAATGGTTATGATTTCCCGTCATCAAATCAATGGTCCGGATTTCAATAGATTCAATGGCCCTGATTCTCATCGGAACTTAAAAAAAATATATCTGCTTTGAGTCTATTCAAATATTAAAAATGAAAATTAGTGGAATTGATCCAAATATTAAGTTAGTTAGAACTTTTTCTGAAAAAAAAAACAATAATTTTATAATATGTTAGTGCATTTCATCCAAACAAATAATTAAAATTCATATGCGTTTTTTTTTTGGGCTCACTAAGAATACTTTAATAGATAATTTTAAAAAAATTAAACATATGCTCAGAAATTAAACTAAAAGAATATTCAAATTAGTGTTATAAAAATCTAAGAGTATATATTAATTTTTTTTTATTTATTTATCACCATGTCGTCTTATTTTGTAATATAAAATAAACATTAATATATACAGATAAAAGATAAATACATTTCTTACCTGTATAAGAAAATTTGTATGAGAAGGTTTTGTTGGAATGGAAGAAAAATTAAAAAGAGTTAGATATGTTTTTGGTCTCTTAATTTTTGCAAAAATTTATTTTTAGTCCCTGAATTTTAAAACGTCGACTTTCAGTTCTTGAACTTTAAAAAAATTCGTTTTTAGTCCCTTCGTACATTGTTAGGTGACGTGACAATCTGATTTGCCGACACGTGAACTTACTAATGGTCCTAACCCTTATCTTGATAGATTACAAGCTGATCTTGGGGAAGAATACCAACAAGTGTTTATGCAAGAAGAGGTTCTTTGGCTACAAAAGTCTCGTTGTAACTGGTTGGAGTTTAGGGACCGGAATACCAAGTTCTATCATACTTTTACTATTGTTGGCTTTCCGATAAGCAAGTTATCGAAGACCACATCAATAGTTTCTATAAGGATTTGTTTTCTGATGATGGAGTTTATGAGTCTGCGTGTCTTACGATTTTTTTTCCACCTCTCCACCATGATCATTTGTTAGCCTTGGAGGCTCCGGTTACCAATGATGAGATTTGGAGAGCAGTCTTTGCTATGGGTGGTCTCAAAGCCTCGGGTGCTGAATAAACAAGGATATTCGATTTTTACAAATTTCATTTTCAAAATGGTGTGTTGCCTAATCTTTTTAACGATTTAAATTTAGATTTATGAATTTGTATGTGGCTTTATAGATTCATTCATACATTTAAAATAAAAAATGCCGATTAAGGGAAATTTTTATATGGCGAAAATCGCAAATTTTTAATTTTTTTTTCTAAATTTAAAATATTAAAATATGTTGGATTTATATATTTATTAGAGTAAATCATCAATTTAATTTGGTCCTTCAAAGATTTGTTTGTCACCAATTTAGTCCCTCAAAGATTTTTGTCACCAAATTAATTCATCAAAGATTTTTTTATGTATAATTTGAGGGAATAATTTGATGATGTTTAAATATTTTAATGGACTAATTTAATAGTGTTTTAAATATTTAAAGATTAATTTGATAATATTATAAATTTTAGTGACAAAAATCTTTAAAGATCTTATGTATAGGGACGAATGGAGTATACGTATGAATATAAAGAAAAAAATTATTCTATATACATTATATTTTTTAAATGGTTATTATTTAAATTACTGGTTATTTAAAACTACTATATTATTTATTGATAATTACTTATTATTTCTAAATTACTAATTTTGTATACCTATTACTTATATTTAAAATTAATAAATGCTAAAATTACATATATTTTTGGAGAATTTATTTATTAAATAATGTTATGTATTATCTATGGTCTTAAATATAAATCGCATTCTATAAGAATTTATTGGTCCTAAATATAGATCATTAACTAGCTTATAATGAATAATTTTTACTTTTTTTTCTTATACAATTTTTAAAGATTTAATTAATAATGAAGAGAGAAAAATAGTCGAATAAGAGAAAAAAAGAGTTATTAATTAATTGAATTGAAACATTTATTAACACATTCATTTCATTTAGGGGTATAGTTGGAAAAATCTAAACTTTTTAGACAAGAATATTGAGTTAACTTTCATTCATTAGTTTTGTTAATTCAGTTAGAAGTCACTTATATTTAGGACCAATGTGAGTATGTTTTATATTTCATACGTATACATTAAATAATTAATGTGAATTAACAATAAATAAAAATAATTATATATAGTGCAACGTGAAAATCCCCAATTCGGTTTTAGTGTTATAATTATATATATAGATACATGAATCCACGAATATAGTTAAATTCAACTTTTAGTAAATAAAGTTAAGGCCAAATGGATATTTTGGTCTTGTATCTCTCATGCGTATTTTATTTCGGACTCAGCTTCATTCTTTGAACAGCCTTTCAGTAAGGCAAAGGAGAAATATATAAGGCCTTTCTGTGGTGTGACGAATACAACTCCTGCGCCTGAACGGGTCTTTGGAGTTTGATCTTAAATTTGTTCTGTTTTGGGTGTGCCGCCAAAGTCAATTCCGCACTTTTTCAATCCTTCCTCTCTTATTGCTCTCTTATGGATAAATAAATAGGTCGAGCATCTTCCTCGACCGTAAAGACTTATTCATCAGCGCAGGGGAAGGAAGATTCTTGGAAAACAATCGAATCGAGGGTTCAGGGGAGAATCGTCTGGAACTGGATGCGCTGCCAGGAAGCATTACTCGGTTTCATTTTGGTCTAGTCCATCAATTCTGTCACCTCCTTTAACAAAATTGACCTAATAAGAACAGAGTCAAATTGCGTCATTTATCTTCAAACCCATAAAAATCATAACATACACATGAATCCTAATAAGAACGGAGTCAAATTATCCTGTAATAAAGTGACGGAATTGACGGACTGGACCAAAATGAAACATTTATAAAAGATAGAGGACTAAAATGTAACCCAAAAAAGATATTGGACTAGAAAAAATACGCATAAAAAATACAGGACCAAATTGTATATTTGAACTAAAGTTAATAATAAGATGTATGAATCTGTACTTGGATAATCCCATTTCATTTGTTTATAGGGAAAACTTGATTTTAATGTGGCATCAGTCTTTTTAAAATAAATTATTTCTGCATTTTTCAAAATCGACTAAAATAAGTTCAAAAGTAAATTATAGCTGCAGTGTATTGTGCCATGGATGATTAATAAGTTGAAAATATAAATTTTACAACTTTCAAAAATTATGGTCTGCATTCTATTTTAAAGTTATGCACCATTTTAAATTTCTATAGACCATATTAATTAAATAAAATAGTAACTAAAAAGTCTCTAATCTAATAAATATGATTTTTAAAATGAAGGCTTTCAATTCATTAAATTAGTATTTTTAAGATTCACTGTTTTATTAATTATCATTAGTTATTAGAACTTATTAATTAAACTCAAATTATATATATATATACACACTCTTCACTTGCCATCCATTCATTAATATATTATACGGTTCTTGATTTTTTGAAGTTGTCTTTTTCCATTCTTTCTGAACCAAATTTCTAAGCCATCAATTCATCCATATAACTATACAGGCCTTGCATTCCGTTTTTCCATTTTTTATAACCCATTTTCGTTTCAATCCATATATTTATAAGTTTTTGTTCTTCCCTTTTTTCCTTTTTTTCTGAACACATATTTGAAGCCATTTTTCCGGAAACGTTACACAAATTTCCGGGTGATTGAGTAAAAAAAATTCAAAGGAGTAAATATTGGCGTAATTTCATGTCTTGCTTCAAATATGAATCAAGGTATTTAATCAATCATATGCTTTCTCAGTCGAAACCATAGCTTCTGTTTTTTAGTTTATATGGTGTTCTGCATTTTTTTAAAATTATTTTTGCGTTATTTTTTTTCTATCAGATATGAAATGTAACATAACAATAAAAGATTACGTGTTGGCAAACACAATTCAATCAAGGCAATCTTTGTCCCCAAATCATAATTCCGTGATTTTGACTCGCATTAATGTCACAAGAAGAAAAAGTGTTGTTCTAAGCGATATAACTAATGGTATGTATCATTTTATCTATTTTTATTTTGAAATATCAAATCAAATAATAGTTATATAAAATAATGTCTTATCGATTAATTTCTTTTCTTATACTTGTAGAAATATCTAATGGAAAGAAACTCAAAATCTATAATCAACTCTCATTTTTTTGGAAGTAAGAACACTTCTTCAATGACCAGACATTTCCACCAAATTCAGTACACAATCTGAAATTAATTTGGATGATAATTCCTCTAGAGATATCTTCCAAAGTGAAAATATTACTACGCGATCTCTTTTGACAGATCTGGAGGATTGTGTAAATAACGAGGGTATTACAAATGAGCATATCCTTTGAGATGAAAATGTTTATTTAGGTATATTTCATTGTCAAATTATTTATTGAAAAAGTAAGTTAAATTTATTGTTTAATGAATAAATTATAATTAAATTATATTTGTAATAATTTTAATTAAATTACTGTTGTGATAATATTTTTTAATTATTTTAATATAATTGTAGTCTAATATATTAAGAAATATTAATATAGATGATGATGCAAACAATTCTGAAGAAACGATTTGTGAAAAAACGTGAAGAATTAGATGAATCCATACCGTGTTCTTTAAATGAAGGTATAAAATTGCATTATTATAGTTTAATTAAACCTTATTTTTTAAAATTTGATATCTTCCTTTTTATTATTCATGTTAATACTTTTTTTTTTAATAATAATGTATTTCACAAGATACTGAGATATAGGAGATGCAACATACCAATGCTAATTTTGTGGAGTTCTAATGTGGTTCGAAGAGAGATTAAATAGGCATTCTAAGGCTAAGAAAGGTTTGGCTTATGTTGCATTCAAGGAAAGCAAAAGAAGTATCCTAATCCAAGTGACATTGATAAAATAATATTTGTAGAGTTATAAAAGCTAAATTAATCATATGGGATGAAGCTCCAATGTGTCGCAAACTTGAAGCTGTTGATAGAACTTTCAGAGATATAATGAAATTGAATTAACCAGATAGTAAAAGTAAAATATTTGGAGGAAAGGTAGTAGTATTGTTGAAGATTTTAGACAAATTTTACCTGTAGTTCAAAAAGAAAGCAAGCAAGAAGTGATTTATGCTTCAATTAATTCTTCGTACTTATGACAACATTGCAAAGTACTCAGGTTAACAAAAAAAAATATGAGACTTCAATCAGCAAATGTCTCCGTTGAAATTGAAGATTTGAAAAAGAGTAATGTTATATCCTCCTAAAAATCTTTCTACTTATTCTCCTATTACCATATAAAGTATGAAATTAAATGTATTTTCAATTTTGAAACCATAAAAAGCATTGAAAATATTTTTTAATAAATAAATAGGAGGATTTGTAAGAACATGAAGTAGGAGAATTAATAATTACTCTTTGAAAAAAAATTTCGGAATGGATTATTGCTATTGGTGATGGATCAATTGGAACATATTCAGATTCAAATATAAACCTTGAAATACCAGAAGAATTAGATTTAGTGGTTAAAAATACTGGTGATTCTATGGTTGATATTTTGAGTTCCACATATTCCAATTTCTTGCAAAGACTTTTAGATTCTACTTATTTTAAGGATCGAGCTATCCTTGCCCTGTCAAATGAGATCGTTGATAAAGTCATTGAATACATGCTATATTTGATTCCATAAGAGGAAAAAACATACCTTAATGCCAATAGTCCTTATCTTACGGACAATGATTTTGACACTTAAGATAACATACATACTCCAAAATTCTTGAACATGATAAAGACATTTAGTCTTCCAAATCATGAACTCAAGTTGAAAATTAGTGTTCCTATTATGTTGTTGCAAAATATTGATCCTTTACTGGATTGTGTGATGGAACAATATTGGTTGTCACTCAAATAGAAAATTATATTTTAGAAGGTAAGATCGAATCTAGATCTAACATTAGGGAAAAAGTACTGATACCAAGAATATCATTGACTCTAACAGACAAGAGAATTCTGTTCATATTCAAATGACCACAATTTCCTATAGCCATTTCTTTTACAATGACTATAAACAAAAGTCAAAGACAATAACTTTTAAGTGTTCGTATCTTTCTTCCACGGCCAGTATTTAGTCATAGACAATTTTACGTGACTGTTTCAAGAATAACAAATAGGAAAGACTTGAAGATTTTGAAAGAAGATGATGACAGACAATGATAAAAAATTTCTACCAATGTTGTTTACAAAAATGTTTGGTAATGTGTGTTAGTTCAATCTATTGACATCAATGTTATTTTTTTTAAAATTTTCCCTTAATTCAAAATGACCATTTACTTTATGATGTTTATTACTATGGATATAAATACAATCATAAACTTTTTTTTACCAAATCATAATTTATATTATAAACTTATATTCATTATTATTAATTGCAAAATAAAAAAATATATGTATGAAAATATGATCGTAAAAAAATGTTATAAAAAATTATCAATCCGTGCATCGCACAAACACAAATCTAATAACCCTAAAACGCACACATACTCACCCTCTCAATGGCACCGGTCTCTCTCATCTATCTCTCTCAAATCTCTCTCAATGGTATTCTTATTTCTTCTTTCTCATCCTTCTTTGTTCTTTTTTTTTTTTCTAAAGCAAAAGAAAATCACTCTCAATTTATTTTCTTCCAAATCTTCAAGTTGTTATTCTTAATTGGGTTAAATATGTTTTTATCCCTAAATTTTAGCGAGAATTTATTTTTATTTCTCAAACTTTAAAACGTCGATTTTTAGTTCCTGTACAATTTTTGATAACGTAGCAAACTGAGGGCCCTTCATTAAATCCACGTGTCGGCAGAACATATTATCACGTCACCCAACAACGTACGGGGGGGCTAAAAACGAACTTTTTCAAAGTTCAAGGACTAAAAGTCAACATTTTATAGTTCAGGGACTAAAATAGATTTTTGCAAAAGTTCAAAGACAAAAAACATATTTAACCCTTTTTAATTTTTCTTCCATTCCAACAAAACCTCCTTATACAAATTTTCTTATACAAGTAAGAAATGTATTTATCTTTTAGTTTATTTTATATTACAAAATAAGACGACATGGTGATAAATAAATAAAAAACTTAATATATACTCTTAGATTTTTATAACACTAATTTGAATATTCTTTTAGTTTAATTTCTTATCATATGTTTAATTTTTTTAAAAATATCTATTGAAGTATTTTTAGTGAGCCCAAAAAAAAACCGCATATGAATTTTAATTATTTGTTTGGATGAAATGCAATAACATATTATAAAATTAATGTTTTTTTTTCAGCAAAAAGTTCTAACTAATTTAATATTTGGATCAATTCCACTAATTTTCATTTTTAATATTTGAATTGACTCAAAGCAAATGTAATTTTTTTTAAGTTTCGATGAAAATCAGGGCCATTAAATCTATTGAAATCCGGACCATTGATTTGATGACGGGAAATCATAACCATTGATTTGATGATGAGAAATAAAATTAGAATCATTATTCATTAACCCTTCACCCTTCCCTTCCTTCGGTTTCCACTCTTCCCTCCAATCTCTTCCTTTTCTCTTACGGGTGTATTGGTTTAGGATTTTAAAAAAGTTTTTTAATTGAAAAAAGTCTGTAGATTTTAAAAGACTTCTAGGATTTTTATGGCTTTTAAGGATTCTACAAGAATTTCAAAAATTTTGAAGTCAGGATTTTAATGGATTTGTATCATAGACTCTGCGGGACTTTGTGGACTCTATAGACTATGCAAGATTTCGTGAAGTTGTTAAATACGATAAGAATTCAAGATTCTTTTGCATACATTCAAATTTAAAAAAAGGATAAAACACAAAAAATAATTAAAAAAAAATCGGGATAAACTAATACAGTTAGCTAATTCATCATAATAGTATGTCCTCCTAAATAGCGTTCGTCCACATATTCATAGCTATAGTAGTCCTCCAAGCATTACAGTCTTCTTGTTCTTGCTCTTGGGTTTGAATAATAGGCTTAATATTATGGTTTTTATTAACCGATAATTTTGAAGATGAAGACTTCTGCACTGATTTAATTGGAAAATCATCGGAAAGAAATTCTTTCCGAAGAAAGTTATGTAGTGCTGCACACGCTAATACAAGTTCAAACCATATATGTGGTTATACCTATCAACTAGCAATCATAGCACAGGTTGTCATCCAATACTTTATTTTTTATTTATTTATTTATTTATTATTATTATTAGTATTTTGATATTCTTCTACTATTTTATTTTAATTTTAAGATTTTTTTTAAAAAGTAAAATCTATAAGTCTATTAAAATTTAAAATAGATTTCAATAATAATAAAAAAAAGATATAATCAAATTGCATATTTTTTTAAAAATTTTAGTAACTAGTCTCATAAAGCAAATGGAAACGTTTCATATACCTATAAATATGAAATCATTGAAAATTAAAATGAGAGGTTATGAATTTAAATCAACTAAAAATAAAGGGAATATAATATTTTTATAAATTATTATAATAATTTGAATAAAATCTATAAAATGCATATTTAATGTTTATTATTATTAATAAGAAAAAACAGTCAGAAGTTTAAACAGTTTTATTATTAATAATGGTTTTTAAACAATGATAAAGCTGATTATTTAAACATTTTAGTGACCTATTACCACTCCAATATATTTATTGTTTCTCATATTTTATAATTTTAATTATATTTATATTTATACTTTAATTTCTTTAGCTATTTTAAATCAAAAAATATTTTTAAATAAGTGACAATAGATATATTAGAATAACAATAGTCTCACTCCATATTAAAATAATTAATAAAATAAGATGGATTTATTTACACTACATCAATTCAATTTAATAATATAAAACATGTCTTGCAAAAAAAGTATTAAAAGAAGACTTAATCTAGTAAAATTTTAAGTCATTTTTTTTGTCTATCATCTATCTAAATAAAAAAAGGGTAAATAACAGTATACACCCTTAAGCTTTATTAAAATAGCACCTAACTCCATTTTTGTCCAACAATTGCAATCCGCTCCACTAACCAACGGCACTGACGGTTTCATGTCTTTCCCGTTAATTCATTTAAGAATATTTTATATTGATAACAGGAAAAAGAAAAAGAAAAAAAAACTCACTCTCACCCCTAATCTCTTAACATCAGAACAAGAACAATAAGGACAAAAGTTGAGTAGCTAGATAGCAGTGTCTGCTGAAAATGGTTCTTGTTAGTATTTCAAACAGCATTTAAAAACAGGTTATTCTTGAATGGTTTTTGAATTATGACCTCTGCTCTTAATACCACCATAAATCCATAATTAGAGGCACAACATCTAGCAAAATAAAAAATTATCACCATAATGAACATTAAATTCCACCTTTCATCTTCACTGAGAAGATTGATTGATTGTTAATTAACCAAAAATGCAAAAGGAGCCGTAGGGAGTGGTTTAGTAGTAACTAACAAACAAATGAGAGGAAAAAAAGGAAAAAAAGATAAATTTGTAAATCAAAAGTCAAGATTTTGGTTTTCCATGGGAACGGAACCAGTAATTTCTTCTTCTTCTTCCTAAGTTTAAAGGAGTACGAGTTCGAAAAAGAGACAGAGGGTGTTGGAGATTTGGGTTGTCGGCAAACAAAGACACCTCTAGTTTTGGAACATAAGTACAGATGTTGATGCCAACAATATTCAAGAACATCATTTTTGTTAATTTTTTATTAAAAAAATTAAAAGGATTTTCTTAACTATAGTTTGTAACAAGGAATATTTTGTTAGCATATTATGGGTTGAAGTTAACAGAGTTACTTTATGTGGAGTGGAGTGCAATATTGGGGCAAAAATGGAGTTAGTTGTATTTTATGTTAACCTCAAGGGTAGTTTATGCCATTTACCCTAAAAAAAATTGTAAAATATGAGTTGTTTAAGAGAATTCAAATTGTATATTGTTAAAGGTTAAAATTATTTCTCATATTATATGTTCAAATAAGATCAGCATTCAAGCCTTCAACATCAACTGTAGATAGCACCAAACCGTACATTTTTATTAGTATTGTAATAATATTGAAACACAAAAAATAATATTTTTCTACCTTAAAAGCTGATTTTAACCTAAACATGTAAATAAGAACTTAAAAAGAGAACGTGTTTGATATAATTTTATTTTTTTAGCGTGTATAATCTACCTTTAAGTAAAAATTTATTTCTTAAAAAAATATTTTAGAGCTTTTCTTTCCTAAATCCTTTTATAAGTAAAAAAAATTAAATAAGAGATGTAAAAGCAAAAGTATCTTGCTCAACTACTTCACTTATAAAAGAAAGATAAGACAAAATAAATAAATAAATAAACTGAGCCAAACATACACTGAGTAGAGTAAGTATAAATAGATACCTGAACCATATGATCAATAATATATACATATTATTTTTTATATTTTAAAAATAATATTTCATATGTATGAAGAATACATACATGTTTTTTCAAAAGTCAATAATATTATTTAAAAAATATTGAATAATTTATAATATATACATATCTATTGTAATTATGAAATTTAAGTGAAAAGACATAAATAACAAATAAAAAAAAGTTGAAATAACATTAATCCATAGTTTTCCTTCATAGGTGAATTTTATTGGTCAACAATGCAACCACGAGATTCTAGTTTATGAAATTTTAAAATCATATTGATATGAACATGATTAGTTTGAAGAAGTATGTGACTCTGAGCTTGTTGGGGAAAGAGGTGAGAGAGAGAAAGAAAGTTTCTGTGATTGAGTGCTTGTTGGAGAATGAAGCACTTGAAAAGTCACGTTTATAAATCCTTTCAATTTTGGTGGGATTGTTTGATGGATTGTTTTCTACTAAAAAGTCACTCAAAATCCATCTAATAAAAGAATCCATTAAAATCCTTATATTTTTTAATATCCATGGATTGTTTTTAAATACTAGGAAATCCCAAACAAATACCAATGGATTTTAATAGACTCTTTTTAAAGTCTTCAAAATCTTGATTGAATACTAATGGATTGTTTTTAAGTGATAGAAAATCCTGATTGAATACCAACAAACTTTTTTACCCAAAAAAAGTCTTTTAAAATCTCGTACAATCCTATACCAATACACCCCCTTAGGGTACTATTGTCACCTCTTTAATTTTTGAGTGCGTCATATCAAATTTTTGTTCTTTCCAAAACTAAATTTCGCTCGGTTTTTAAAAATTGGACGCGTTCGGATTTTAAAAATTGAGCGAATTAATAAGATTTTTTTTGCAAAAGTAACTAACAATTTTTAATGTTGGACGTGCTTTATAATTAAAAATTGTTCATTCATGATTTTTAAAAATCAGGCGCGCTCGAATTTTAAAAACTGAGCGAACTAATAAGTTTTTCACAAAATTAACTAATGGTTTTTAATTTTGGACGCCCTCGGTAATTAAAAATTATTCATCCATGATTTTTAAAAACCGTTAGTTATAATTATAAATTTATGCTTAGTTCAATTTTTAATTTTTATAATTTGTGAACGAACAACTTTTAATTATCGAACACGCAGAATTTTTAAAAATCATTAAGATATTTTATTAAGATGTTTTGCGATACTTTAAAAAATTTGCCCAATTTTCAAAAAAACTGTGTGAACCCAATTTTTAAAAATCAGGCGACGAGTAAATTTGAAAAAAAAAAGTGGCACTCGGAAGAGGTGAGAATAGTACCCACCCCTCCTCTTTCTGTCTCCTTCCTAGACCCTTCTTTGGGTGCCACTAAAGGCACCACGCCTTTCCCAAAACGCACCACACATCGTCTATATTTTTTTTCAAAAATGCCCTCTAACCGGATATTTATATCCGGGCGACACCGGATAATAATTTTCAGTTCGCTATTTGAACACGCGACGCACATAAAACCAAAAAAACATATCCGGAAAATCACATTTCAAATCTAAAGTAGTTAATCAATCTTGAGCAATCAATCTAAGAAGCACAAATCCATCAAAAGGAGTAAATCTACCGGATTTTCAACCGTTAATCGCTGGAAAAGTTAGTTTTATGATGTTTTTCATATGATTTGGTTTGTTTTGATTATTTTTACTTGATTTCTGTCAACCTTCTGTTATTTGCGTTATCATCGCAACCAGAAATGATTATCCGGTTCCAACCGGAAAATAATGTTTGGGTGCCACCGGATATGATTTTCCGGATTTGACCGGATTGGATTTTCCGGATTCATCCGGATATTAATATCCGTTTTTAACCGGATATTAACGTCCGATTTTTTTTTTTAAAAAAATTATAATTAACTACATTTTTTTTGTTTTCTAGTTTTCTATAATATTAGGATATATAATTGTATTATATTAATATATTTGTTTTTATTTTTATAATGAATTTTTTTATTATAAATTATTTAAGGTTTGTATTAATTTATTTGTCTTTATTTATATTAATTGCAATTTTTTGTAGAGATGGTGAACCCATATCACACTACTGCATTTGCACATGCTCGACGTGGTCAGGATACTACAGCATAGCGTGGACGGGGACGCGGTCGTGCAGTCATTATTGGGCCGGTAGGTGAGCCCGATGTACCGATTGTAGGAGACGTTGAGCCTGGTGTTATGCAGGATGATGTAGTTGCTGATGTCAGATAGTAGAGTCATTGACGTCCGACTGCATATCCCGGGGGTCCAGATGAGTTGTGACTGCTGATTACATATGACCAGCATAAGGCGTCATATGTTTGGAACAACAAGGTAAGTTTTACTATTTATAATATTATTTAGAATAATATGTTAATTTAATTAATTGTTTTATAATTAATTATTTTCTAATTAATTATTTTCTAATTAATTGTTTTCTCTTTTCAGGGTAAGAGGCCATAGATGAAGGCTGTTAGTCATGGGAGCAAATGGATAGCGTATTTGCCTCCGGACGACTACAGACGTTCAATGTTACGCGACTCAGGTTTATCCCCGCTGATGTTCTGCACGTACTCGATCATCGACAAGGGTATTATTGCTGCTTTATTTGAGAGATGGCATCATGAGACATCGTCCTTCCATCTCCCGGTGGGGGAGATGACGATCACTTTGAACGATGTCACAGCATTGACACATCTGAGGATTGATGGGGAGTTCCAGTCACCGCCACGACTTACGAGTGCCATGGCACCTTCAGTGTTGGTTGAGTATCTAGGGATGTCTCCAGCAGAGGCTCAGGAGGAGGTCGTGCTACAGAAAGGTCCGAACATATCTTTTGAGAAACTGAAGAAGATATGTGAGGATCGACGAGTTCGAGAGGATGCTGCGAGCAAAGTCATGGCTGGACGGGCATATCTCCCGCTGGTGATAGGGTGGATGGTTCTTCCGGATAAGAGCTGGACATCTGTGCCAGTTGCATACTTGACATATCTCGTTGATCTGCGGAGGGTCTCGAGATTTGCCTAGGGAGCGATTCTGTTGGATCATTTGTACGACCAACTGTCAAAGGCTAGGTTGCACAAATGTCGACAGATATCTGGGAGCTTAGGGGTGCTGCAGGTAAAATATGTTTTGTTTGTAAGTATTTACCTTATAATTTCTGTTAAATTATGAAATTAACATAATTTTATTGTATAGGCTCTGTGTTATTTATGCAGGCAATTCATTGGGTCGGAGCTTTTAGTCCGCAATGGAGACTCTGCTAATGGGGTTGATATATCTGTTTTTTCAGGCTTTCACCTAACATTGAGCATTTGCCTTCGGTTGAAAAATCTGCCACCAAATCTTACTGTTCCACCAAGCACTTCTCATGGTGGATTTGGCCTCCAATCTGGTCTCCGGCGCGACGGTTGGATCTCTCCGGTCACTCACCTGGTGGTGAGGGGGGTACCTGCAAGCACTCCGACGATTAAGTTAGTTGTGTGTCTTAAGCAGGAATTCTCAGATCTAGAGTTATGAAAACATATCGAATGAAGACTAATCACAGGTATTTATATGGTAAACAAGGGTCACCAAAGTCAAATCTGTCACTGTCTCAGTTCCGTGAATTGTGACGGTAGTTACGGATCTGTAACGGTCCTCACGTGGGGGTGAAGTCCCCTGTGCCTTATGTCGTGCGCCCATGTCGTGGATACACGAGATGGGACCGACGACTTGGGCGACTCACGTGAGGCCTGCACGTGTCCTTCCCGCGAGTTAGGTCCATAACAGTTGCCCCCTAGTCTTCGGTATGTCGTTCAGCATGCCGTTGACTTATGACTTTGACCTATCCGGGTATCATAACGTCCTCCCAAGTCATTGCTGTTTCGAATTCTGTTTGTCATGTTTAGGCTTTGGCACGTGTCTCTGTGTGATTGGCCCTGACCCTTCGTGGGCCGCGCCCATCATTATTTAGTGATGTTAGGCCTGTGCGCATTAATTGCACCCCACACCGTCACTTCTTCTTCACGTTTCATCTCCCCCCGTTTTCTTTATAAGTACTGTATTTCTTAACCTAAAACTCTTCCTTGCCTTTCAAGTTTTTCTCTGCATCAAAGCTCTCTTCTTGCTTTTCTCGCTATCAGCTCCATCCTACTGTCTTCCCGCTTTCCTTGGTCCTTTTTTGCTTCACCATTTTCAGGTACCTTCTTCCTTTCCTATTCGCTTTTTCTTTGTGTTTTCTTTCTTTTTTGTTCCCCCTAGGAATGTTTACTCCTAAGAGACCTACTAACTTTCCCCCAAAAGGAAGTCTTTCTGGGGAAATAGGTTACTTCATTAGCTCCCCATCTGGGCCTGAACCATGTGATGGTAGTGATCATCACATTCCCACTCCCCCTTCAGTTTCTGATTCTGATTCTGAACAAGAACCTTTATTTGAAGCTTTTGGGGAAATCACTCCTGGAGATCCCCAACTCATCCCCTTCTCAGGGGCTCCATTTTCTGAATCTGTTGCCCCCATACCCTTAAGGTATGGAATGGGTAAATATGATTACGATGAGTCATCTGAGGATAGTGGCGATACTGTAACGTCCAGCTTGCATCCTCTTCCCCCCTGTTCATTTGTTCTTCGTCTGAAACTTCTAGTTTTAATTCTTCTAACAATTCATCTAAATCTTTTAATTCAAATTCTGCTGACCCTCTTTTTGTCCCACCTGTTTCTGTTGTAAAACCAATGTCGGCTTCGCCTTCCATGTCGAGTTCAGAGTCGCCTTCGACTTCAGCCCCAGTCCAAATCCCTCGCAAGTATTCCAAGAGCAAAGCCTTAGAAAGCCGTCGTAAGATGATCCAAGAATGGTATGGCCCAGATAAGAAGGCAAGCCGAATTGAAGTCCCCAAGAGGCTTCAAGGTATCCACGAAGTAAGAAGGATGTTTTGGATTGACCACGACATCCTGCAAATTCCCTCCGGGTTGACCTCAACCCTGAAATTCCATGTCGCGGAAGTTGACTTCAGGGAGGCTATGCACTTTCCCGGGGCCACACCAGCAGAAGAAGTCCCTTCTGGCCCGATTACATTGTATAAGGCTGAGCGTGTCGATGCCAACGAGCGCATTGGATCCTGCCCACGCAAAGGAGGGGCTGACTACATGATGTTGTATGAGTGCCTATTCCGCGACATACGTTTGCGCTTCCCCTTTTCAAACTTTCAGGTGGAGATATTAAATCGACTTGGAGTGGCACCTTCGCAGCTTAATCCAAATGCTTGGGGATTCATAAACGCGTTCGAGATCTTCTGCTGGGCGAAGAGCTGGGAGGTTTCCAGCAACCTCTTCATGTACCTTTTTATGCTCTACCACTTAGTTGATTTTAGTTTCATCTCGTTTCGACAGAGGAAGGATCATGCCTTCTTTAAATTGTATGATGACTCCTTCCCCCCCTTTAAGGATGCCTACTTCAAGGAATCATATGTCGGGGAGGAATACCCATTCTGGATGGGCCCCGACGGATCCCCTCTGTTCCCGTTATACTGGTCTTACGAGCACTACCTACGCGGGGCCGAGACTTACGTTACTGACCGGGCCTCGTTGCTTGACTCTGAACTCGCCATTATCGCTGGCTTTTCGCGAGTTCAATGAGAAACATGGTCTTATTTCCAGCTGCTATCATGTCGGGATATGCTAAGTTAATGAAGAAAACCGGCAGCATGACTAAGAAGGGGAGGAAAGAGTCCCCAGCCCAGAACCTAGCGTGCGAGCTTACCACCGATCACGGGGTTAAGTCTCATGGGGCATCCGAAGGTCCATCGGCGACCGCTGAAGACGTTGTGGCATCTCCGCCTAACGTTCAGGCCGCGAAGAAGAGGAAACTCATCCTCCAAGATTGCCAAAGGTCTTCGGGCCCTGCTTCCCAAGAATTGGGACCAATCCAAGCTGCATCTCCCAATGAAATATCTGTCTCGGACGACGAAGAAGCTGAAGTGGTTGGAGAAGCTTTCCATCGAAAGAGAGGTTAGTGCTCAACATCTATCTATGTATGAAGCTACTTCTTCAAAATTATTATGGGTTTTAACGTTGTCATCATTTGTTTCTTCTACTCCATATAAGAGGTGCCCCTGCACTCCTTGTCACGGGATCATCTTCCTCCTCCCACTGGGAAGGCTTCCAAGCCCCCATTGTTTCATTTCATCACGGGGAATTCTTCAAGGAGCTCCTTCGCTCTGCACTGAAGGTGATCTTCTATTCCCCTATGTCATATAATCTGCTTTTCTATCTTTTCTTTGTGTCCGTACTCATGACTGATGACGTTTCTTTATCTCACAGGCCAATGTCGGGGAGGCACTCGGGTGGATGTCTCGCCAATCCGCCCTTCTGAAACATTTTCACGAAGAGTTAGAGAGGCCCAGTCCCGTGGCCGACCTAGAAAAGAAGCTGCAGGTTACCAAGGCCGTTGCTGATAAGCAGATTTAGGCTCTTTCCAGAGAGTGGGACTTATTGAAGGCTTCTAAGGTCGAACTGAAGAACAAGATCACGGCAGCTGCTTCCCAATTCGACCAACTAAAGCTAGAGAGTGTTAAACTTTCTGATGAGAAGAAGGAAGCACAAGTCTCCCTCGCCAGGGCTCTGGAACAAGTGGCTTCTTTGTCGGAGGAAGCAAAGCAGCTATCCCGGGTTCGGGATCAACTGCAGACTGATAAGGCGGCTTTGGAGTACGCGAACGACAAACTGAAGGCTGAGGTCCGGGAGCAAGGTCGCGTGATCTCAAGCGGCGGGTACATGGCCTTCGCCAGCTGCCTCAAGCAAGTGGAATTCCTTAATCCAGGATTGGTACTTTCCTTTAAAGGGGTCCATCCACTTCACGGGGTAGAAGGCGGTCAACTGGTGGATTATGACAATGATCCACCTACTCTGGTCGACTTGAACGATCCAGATCTGGAGTCCTTTGATCCCTATACTGATTACTCAATGTCGCCCCCGACTGCTGAGGATGGCAGCGTCGCTCTTGCCCAGCCTTGAAGCTCTTCTTTGTAATAATTAGATTTACTTTCTGCTTTAATGAACAATTTGCTGGCATGTCGGCTAGCCTTGCTTTTGTAATATTTTACCTTTTAATGACTTCTCTCTCTGTGTTTATATTCGTAACAACTTTATATTGCAACTTCTAACTTAACGTTTTCAACATTAAGTTTCCATATTCCATGACTTTTGGAAGTCGTATCTCGAGCTTTATGCTTATGATTCATCTGAACTTTAACTTCTTACCATAATTAGTTTTCATACCCAGATCATAGGTGTATGCTGCCTTCGCTGGGATCTTTGATCTCGGTGGAATATTTCAAGGCCAAAGGCCTATCTAGGGCATGTCACCCGATTGGGATCCTTGATCCTGGCGAAGTACTTTAAGGCCAGTGGCCTATTTTGGGGCATATTGCCCTAGTGGGATCTTAAATCCTAATGAAGTACTTCAAGGCCAGTGGCCTATTCTGGGCGGGTCACCTTAGTGGGATCTTAGATCCTGGTGAAGTACTTCAAGGCCAGTGGTCTATTTTGGGTGGGTCGCCTTAGTGGGATCTTAGATCCTGATGAAGTACTTCAAGGCCAGTGACCTATTTTGGGCGGGTCACCTTAGTGGGATCTTAGATCCTGGTGAAGTACTTCAAGGCCAGTGGCCTATTTTGGGCGGGTCGCCTTAGTGGGATCTTAGATCCTGATGAAGTACTTCAAGGCCAGTGACCTATTTTGGGCGGGTCGCCTTAGTGGGATCTTAGATCCTGGTGAAGTACTTCAAGGCCAGTGGCCTATCTCGTTGGTGCATGTTGCCTTGTTAGGATTTTTTATCCTTTTATACGCCTGCTGAGTAGCGGCAATTATATATCTACAACTGAAATCTTAAACTTTGACAAATATTTGTTTTTATTTCATATGTCGTTGGGTTACAAAACCTGGGGCCTCATTAAAACCTTCAAGGTAAAACCCTCCTTAGGGAAAAAAACCCGAGAAGGAAAAAGAGTACCCCTTACAGAAATTGTCATTAAGACTAAAATACAACAAATTTAACCGTAAACAAGTCGGATACTTTCTAGCTATAATATCTTCTCAGATCCGCGGCATTGAAAGTTCTAGGCAATTCTCTTCCTTGCAGAGTCTCCAAGGCATATGCACATTTTCTTGTACTTCTGATTACCCGATATGGGCCTTCCCAATTTGCTACGAGCTTTCCATCTTTTGCATTCTTCAGCCCTATACTGGCCCTTCTGAAAACAAGGTCGCCTATTATGAACTCGCGTTTCACGACCTTAGCGTTGTATCGTTGAGCGACTCGTTGTTTCCTCGACATCTCAGTCAATCGAGCCAGCTCCCGGACTTCGTCTACAAAGTCAAGTTCTTCTCTTAATAGTGCGTCATTATTTGGCGAGGTATACATGACTCTCCAAGATGGTTCACCGATTTTAACAGGGATTACTGCATCAGTTCCACACACGAGCCGGAAAGGTGTTTCTCCTGTCGTAGTTTGCGGGGTGGTTCTGTAACTCCATAATACCTGATAGAGGTTATCTGTCCAGGCTCCTTTGGCACTATCAAGTCGTTTCTTTAGGCCATTTAGGATCACTTTATTCGCGGCTTCAGCTTGACCATTTGTTTGAGGATGCTCTACACTTGAACAATGATGTCGGATTTGCAACCCTTGGAGGAGATCCTTGAATGGGGTTCCAGTGAATTGAGTCCCGTTATCGGTAACGATCGCCGCCGGGATTCCAAAGCGACATATAATTGTCTTGAAGGTGAAAGACTCCACTCTTGCAGACGTAATGGTTGCGAGAGGTTCAGCTTCAATCCATTTCGTAAAATAGTCTACTGCGACTAAAAGATGTTTCAGCTGTCCCGTGGCTTTGTGAAATGGTCCCAGGATGTCCATTCCCCAGGTGTGAAATGGCCATGGTGTGGATAGTGTATGTAGCTCTTCCGGCGGGATGTGAGGGATGTTAGCATGTCGTTGGCATTGCTCACATTTTTTGATGTGATTGATAGCATCTTCTTGCATAGTTGGCCAAAAGTAGCCCACTCTCAACGCCTTCCTGGCTAAAGATTTGGCCCCGATATGATGCCCACAACTTCCTTCATGGATCTCGGCCAGCACATATCCGACCTCCTCTGGGCCAATGCATTTCAGAAGTGGGATCGAGACTCCTTTCCTGAATAGGTGGCCTTCAACCACTGTGAATCTCGTTGCTTTTTTAATAACCCTCTGTGACTCTTTATCGTCTTCGGGGGTGATCCCTCTCTCAATATAATCTATCAAGGGGGTCCTCCAATCCGCTTCCTGCACCTGCAAAGTCAAGTTGGGATAAGGAATTACCTCCTCCACCAAGGAGTGGTAGTTTGAAGTCTTCTTCGTGCTGGCGAGTTTCGAAAGGAGATCAGCTCTTGCATTCTCTTCTCTGGGTATATGTCAGATTTCAAATTTAGAGAAACCTACTAGAGCATCTCGCACTTTAGCGAGGTATTTCTGCATGATGGGCTCTTTGGCTTGGTATTCTCCCTTAATCTGGGAAACCACCAACTTTGAATCTGAACAGATAGTTATCGCATTTGCTCTTAACTCCTTGGCCATCCGTATTCCTGCAAGGCAGGCTTCATATTCTTCCTGATTATTAGATGTCGGGAAGTCAAATCTTAAGGAATACTCCACCGCGAATCCCTCCGAGTTTTCCAGTATCACTCCGGCACCACATCCCTTGATGTTCGAGGAACCGTCGACATATATTGTCCACTCCCCGGGGTGGTTGTCTCCGAGATGTGTCATTTCAGCAAGGAAGTCGGCGAGGACCTGTGCTTTGATTGCTAGCCATGGTTCATACGATATATCATATTGAGTTAACTCGATCGCCCACGACATCATCGTTCCTGCCAAATCTGGTTTGTGCAAAATTTGTCGTATCGGTTGATTGGTCCTGACTAGGAAGGGGTAGCATTGGAAATATGAGCGTAACTTCCTCGAGGCCATCAGTAATGCGAAAGCTACTTTTTCAAGTCGCTAATAATTCAACTCAGCTCCCTGCAAGACTTTGGAAACAAAGTAGATTGGGAACTGATCTTTACCTTCTTCTCTGATTAGCACGCCGCTCACGGCCTCGTCAGCCACCGTGAGATAGAGTATTAAGGTGTCCCCCACCATCGGCTTTGTTAAGATAGGCGGAGCTGCCAAGGAGGTTTTGAGTTCTTGGAACGCGGCTTCACATTCTTGCATCCATTCAAATGAGTCTTGTTTCTTCAAGGCCTTAAACATGGGAAGGCAACGCTTTGCCGAGATTGGAACGAAACGAGACAAGGCTGCGACCCTCCCTGTGAGTTGTTGTACGTCCTTGACCGTCTTAGGGCTGGCAATGTCAAGGATTGCCCGACATTTATCTGGGTTTGCTTCAATGCCGCGGTTTGTGAGCATAAATCCCAAAAACTTGCCAGCTTCCACACCGAATGTGCATTTCAGAGGGTTAAGTCGTAAATTGAATTGCCGTAGACGTTGGAAAACTGATTCCAGGTCTTTCAATGGATCTTGATCATCTTTTGTTTTGACGATCATATCATCGATGTAGACTTCGACCTCTCTGCCTCTCATTTCGGCAAATACTTTGTCTATCATCCTTTGGTATGTCGCTCCTGCATTCTTCAAACCAAAGGGTATCACATTATAACAAAATACCCCGAGATCAGTGATAAAGGCAGTCTTATCCTGATCTTCGGGAGCCATGGGAATTTGATTATAGCCAGAATAAGCATCAAGAAAAGAAAGATATTTGTAACCCGCTGAGTTGTCGACCAACTTATCTATGCAGGCCAGCGGAAAAGGGTCCTTCGGGTAAGCTTTGTCAATGTCTATGTAATCTGTACACATCCTCCACTTTCCATTGGCCTTTTTTACCATCACGACATTGGATAGCCACTCAGAATACTGTACCTCGCGGATGAATCCCGCTTTTAATAACTCGTCAACCTGTTTCTCAATAGCTGTTGTCCGCTCTTGGCCCATCCTCCTTTTTTTCTGAGCCACTGGCCTGGCTCCTTCCTTTATCGCGAGTCGATGACAACAGAACTCGGGATCTACACTCGGCATGTCCGAGGCGATCCATGCAAAAATATCCTTATTATCCTGCAAAACTTTGATCATATTTTTCATAATATTAATGGGTAAATTTTTCCCGACCTTGATTACCTGATCAGGTTGACTCCCGAGTTGTATTTTCACAGAATCACCTTCAGGTTCAGGCCGTTCATGTTGTAATTCCCCTCTTGGGTCCAAGTCCGTCATCATTACGGCATCCTCTCGCCTAACGAGCTTTTGCTTTCCTTTGGTTTCTTTTTTCTGTTCCTGCACTGGCATAGTTTTCGTTATTTTAAGACTTTCTAAATAATAGAGTTGTGCCTCTGGGCCTTTTCCTCGGATAGTCACGATATCGCCCCTGTCACCAGGGAATTTCATCGCCATGTGCCAAGTTGAGATGACCGCTCCCAAAGCATTCAGAGTAGGTCTGCCTATAATGGCATTATAGGCTGAGGGGCATTCTACGACGAGGAACTTCACCTCTACTGTTCTGCTCCCGTCGCGACTTCAATTTTACATAGCCCTTGGGGGAGATATTATCCCCTGTAAAGCCTATCAAATTTCCCTTGTGAGGGATTAGATCTTTATCTGTTAGGCCCAACTTCTGGAACAAGTCCCAAAACATTATGTCGGCTGAGCTCCCTTGATCAACAAATAACCTTTTTACTTATACCCCGCCATCTTAGCCATGATAACCAGGGGGGCATTGGACCCGGCTGTATCCGTAGGCAGGTCGTCTTCGGTGAATGCCAAAGTAATTCTTTTCATGGCCTTCACAGCCATGCAATGATCTTCTATGTCTCGGGATCGTTTCCTTGATGACTCTGGTGGTTTCCCCTGATCAAGACCTCCAACAATCACGTTGATGACCCCTTTCGAAGCCGCTTCTTCATGTCGTTGTGGACTTCTGGACCGAGATCTTCGTCGTTCATCCCGCCCAGTGTCCCGGTTCCTTGCAGTATGTTCACGTCTTCTGGGCGACGACGGGCTCCTTCCACGGGATGTTCCTTCATCATTTTTCTGAACGAATTGTCTCAACTTTCCCTGTCGTATCAACTTCTCGATAGCGTCTTTAAGGTGAATGCATTCGTTAGTGTGGTGCTCGTGGTCTTTATGATATAGACAAAATTTATCCTTATTTTTTGCTTGTGATCTCATTGGAGGAGGTCTATCTTTCAGCTTGGAATACATGATCTCCTTATAGATACGAGATGGCGGCATGGTTAACGGGGCATAAGTTGAGTAAGTGCCCCTGGGTGGTCTTCCGCCTTTATCGTACGTTTTTTCCTTCTCCTTGGGTCCCCCGCCGTAAGAATTTTTCTGTTTGTCCCTCTTCTCTCTTTCCTGTTTAGCGGCTTGATTATTTGCCTTATTATTCCGAACCCATTCTTCTATCTGAATCCACTTCTCGGCCCGCTTTTTCAACTCCTCCATTGTTTTGGGCTTTTCTCCGGCTAAATCCTTGGCGAAGCCTCCCGGCTTCAGCCCCTGCCTAAGGAAATACAGTATCATGTTCGGGGCGACATCACGTACCTCGAGAGATTCCGTGTTAAAGCGGATGATGAAATCCCTCAATGGCTCGTCTGATCTCTACTTTACCCTCTCGAGGTGATGCTCGGTTTTAAATTGCTGCTTTTTGCTTGTAAAGTTGGACACAAACTTATCCTTTAATGCTTTCCATCCCGCAATGGATCCCGCCAGTAATGATGAGAACCATCTCTGGGCCGCCGCTTTCAATGTTAAAGGGAATGCTCGGCATATAACGGGCTCCTTGGCCCCTTGGAAGATCATCGTCTGCTGGAAGACCTCCACATGATCTTGAGGACCTGTTGTCCCATCATACGGGTCGATTTGGACGGCGAATTTAAAGTTGGCCGGCATATCAAAGTTCATGATTGCCGGGTTGAAAGGGTTATGACACCCTTCAATACCCATGTCGTTTTCCGCCACCTGATCCAAGTCGGGTAGCTGGGGCTGGACTATCGCGGGGTTGGTGCGCGGGATCTGGGGGCCAACCATGGAGACTTGCCTCTCCATTTGGGGATTTTGCCTCTCTTGCTGATTCTCATTTCGTTGGGGGAGTTGCTGGCCCATCCCCAGGTTGGCCAGAATTGCTTGAAATTCCTCTTGTTGCTTCTTCCATGCTTCTCGTTCCCTGTTCATCCTCTCAATTTCTTCGGCCTGCTTTCAAATCATTTCTTTCAGATCGAGCATGCCATCTTCGATCGTTGTCATCCTCTGTTCAGACATCGCAGGACCAGCAGGCTTGACCTCTTCTTGTTGATGTTGTGGAGAAGGCCCATTAGCAGAGGGCTGTTCTCTAGGAGCTCCTCCAACATTGGTCGATGCTCCCCTAGCTGCTTGGTTCTTTCTCCTGGTGTTCACCATGTTACTACAACCAAATTTTTGGTCAACATGAGTTAGTTCCTGTTTGCCTGCGAGCACAAGAGATTTTCTTGCCCTACACTTGTGTAGGATCGTTAATGGAACATGATTTAGGAGGATGATGAAGAAATCGCATGTTTATAGAGGAATGTATTCACAGTTGTTAGATAAAAATCAAAGAAAGCAGTTATCCGATCAACTAATCGGTGAAAAGTCATAATCCACCGATTAAGCAGTTATCCGATCAACTATTCACAGTGATGTTCTTCCTGCAAAATTACCAGAAAAACCAGATAAAGGAGGAAATAAGAGATAAGTTACGATCGGAGAAGAACAATTCTTCCCACAGACGGCGCCAATGTTCCACCAAGCACTTGGCATGGTGGATTTGGCCTCCAATCTGGTCTCCGGCGCGACGGTTGGATCTCTCCGGCCACTCACCTGGTGGTGAGGGGGGTACCTGCAAGCACTCCGACGATCAAGTCAATTGTGTGTCTTAAGCAGGAATTCTCAGATCTAGAGTTATGAAAACGTACCGAATGAAGACTAATCACAGATATTTATAGGGTAAACAAGGGTCACCAAAGTCAAACCTGTCACTGTCTCAGTTCCGTGAATTGCGGCAGTTGTTACGGATCTGTAACGGTCCTCACGTGGGGGTGAAGTCCCATGTGCCTTATGTCGTACGCCCATGTCGTGGATACACGAGATGGGACTGACGGCTTGGGCGACCCACGTGAGGCCTGCACGTGTCCTTCCCGCGGGTTAGGTCCATAACACTTACTAAGTTGTTCCAGGTGGACAAACCCAGGAGAACACGCCTACCAGATATCATGCTAGGAAAGATGATGAAATTGTTGTTTCGCCACGTATCATATTCTATGGCAGATAGAAAAGGAATTGGTATGCACAATGGTTACAATAGGGTTGTAGAATCATTTTTGCATTTTGAACCTAATGATAAAGGACAAGGGTTTTCACATTGCGTACTCGTGTATCTGACTTTTCTGTCGGTTGTTATAGAATCAAATGGCATAGCTGTTTGGTTGATAGTAAGGGTTCCTATTGGAGCCTCCTTTCTTTGAACTTGGGACCTGTATTTGTTATAAAGATAATCTGTAACAGACTTCACGTGGGACAACCATTCAAATTTGGACATATCACATAGAAAAGAACAATGTAGTTGAGATTTTATTAATTTAACTAGATATAAACCCACACATTATTTGGTTTTATCCGTGTATTATAATTTATTTTTTAATAATTTGATTAATAAATAATTGACGTGTATTATAATTTATCTTTTAATAATTTAATTAATAAATAATTGACAGACAACATTATTAACATTATATATATAATTTATTTTTATTATATATATTTAATTTCTCTTTTGTATTCCTAAACTATGTGAGTATATATCTATAATTTAATTTTGTAAAAAAAATAAAAAATTGAATGAACATTTTTAAATATACAAATATGCCTAATGGTAAATTAAATATATAAAAAAATTTCGTAGGAAATAAATTTTATGTACTATTCTAGTAGAGAAGTGAAATATTAACAAGTTTAAATAGGAAAACAATATACTTTTTTGTGTGAAATGAGAGCACCCTATTTTTTTTTGAGTAGTTTACATGCTCTCTAGTTATATTTTTTTTAGTGATCTACAATTTCTTTTATATGTAGGAAGCGAAAAATGAGACACAATTGCAACACATTATTTTGAGTAATACAAATATTAATATTATATTACATACTTATAATTTATCATTTTCTCCAATTAATAGTTTTGGGTTTCAAATGTATCATCTAATTTAATTGTAAATATATTTTAGTAATAGAACAAATCTCTCATTAATGTATAAACTTTCAAAATTTTTATATTCAATATAGGAAAATGCTTTTTTTGGTACATCGAAAAAATAAATAAAAAAATAACTAAAAAACTAAGAAGAAAGAGATCTAAAGTGAACAACTCCTACTCTATCAGCCAACAACAAACTAGACAGCTGAGGGCATCAGAAGTTTGATTCCTCAAACCGATAAATCCAATTGTGAGACATGAGCTCCTTGATGGACTGGATCAATGCAGCATAAAGATGAAATTCTCCGGCACCCAGCTTGACGGTCTCCATCGCAAGGAGCAAGTCAGATTGGCAAACAACGTCACGATATCCAAGTTCCCACGTAAGAAAAAGACCACGATAGAGGCCGACAAGCTCCACATGAAAACTCGTGGAATTGCCCAGAGATTCGTAGAAGCCAAGAAGCAACTCTCCGCAGTGATTACGGAGGAGGCCGCCAGCCCCTGGACCTGGATTGCCAATACAACTACCCTCCATATTCAAGTTCACTTGATTCTCCCTCGGAGCGCCCCAATAGACTTCTTTTTGCAAGGAAATCCGCGAGATAGAAGTGTTCAACCGCTGCAGCAAGCCGGAGGCATCGCTATGAATTGCTGAAATGGTCTCAAAGTTAGACATGATCTTACCACTAATAACAATTTTATTACGAGCGCACCACACATGCCACGTAGTGCAAGCAAACAAGATTCCATTGCCATTCTTTAGGAAGCTAGAAGCCCAAGAAAATACGTTCTTATCCAAGAACTAGGCGTCCTCACGAAAACCAACGCCGCGCCAAATATCTCTTGCATCAGCACAGTCACGCAAGCAGTGCAAAATGGTTTCATCAGCCAAGCCACAACGCTGGCACATGGCAGATGCCGAAAGGTTCCGGTGGTAGCGAAGCTCATTCGTAGGGAGAATACCCATTAAGCAAAGCCAGAACATAAAGGTCATCACTAATTGGTTGACGCCAAACCCAAGCAATTTGAGGAGTATAATGTCGAGATTGCCAACGATCTTGGAGCCAAGACACCGCAGAGCAAGAATAATAAGAGCCATGAACATTAGCAGCCCAAATAAGAAGATCCTAAACAGACGGGTTAACGTGCACTAAGGAGCACTTATTTTTTAATTCGCTAGGCAACACAGTGGTTAACAGATCAAAATTCCATGCACCATTAACACACACATTCTTGATCAGCGAGGTAGTATCTTGAATATTAACGTAAGGGACCTGTTCACATAAGAAACCATCTAAAAGCCCACGATCATACCAGAAAGACACCTCGTCAGCTCACACACGCACCTTATATCCATCCTTCAAATGATTAAAAGCACACATAATAGATTTCCAAATATAAGAGCTGGCTGCCGAAACATTAACATTAAATATAGAGGACCCTCGCAAATATTTTTGGCGCATCATTTTAACCCAGAGCTTATCATCATCATGAATAATGGCCCATGAAAGTTTTCCTAACAAAACGATATTCGAGACGCGGGCTAAGCGAAAACCCAAACACGCTAAGGTAAAGACACTTTATCCCAACGAATCAAGCTTCACCCATTACGATCACCAGAGCTAGACCAAACAAAGTTTCAGAAAATGGAGTCAATAGAGGCACACACCGATTGAGAGAACCAAAGGTTTTGCATGCAATATGATGGAATAGTAGCAAGGACTGAGGAGGCAAGAGTAATACGGCCAACTCTATTAAGCAACTTACCCTTCCAAGACGAAAGACGTCGTTTCATGGAATCCACTACAAAGTCAAAGTCACTCTTCTTCACTCTACCCTGGAGAATGGGAAAGCCCAAATACTTACCAAAGTTAGAGGAATAGGCAATAGAAGAAATATCTGAAAACTTTGCCCGTTTGGTGTGAGGGACATTCCTGGAGACAAACATGTTAGAAATAAATTCTTAATTTTCATAATAAAATATCTCGAATGTTTAAATCAATAGAAATGTTCCGGTGATGAGTACTCTCGGAAAATACCAAAAAATAATTAATAGAAATAATATACTAACCCTTTTTAAATTAGTTGTGTATAAGAAATCTTATTTCCTTTTAAGAAAAAAAAATCTTATACATTTCTTAGCTTATCTCAAAATTATATTTTCGTTTCTACATTTCTATTTTGTCTTTCAAATTAACTTCTAATACCTTATATCTATATTAAAATGTTGTATCATATTTTTCTTAAATTATTTTTTAATCTTAATAAAAGTAAACTTAAGCAAAAAATCATGAATAGTATTTTAAGAATAATAATTATAAATTATTCACAATGATACTAACAATCTAACATGTAACTAGGTGAAGTTTTGAAAGTTAAAAAGTCAAATAATTTTTTTTGAGAATGTGAGTTAGGCTTATTATGTGGCTTAATATGAAATGTTGGAGAAGCTGACGTGGCATTGACATTCACGTTATAAGTGTTTAGAGTCCACAATGCAACTTAAGTATTAAGCTGTGCACTTCACGATATAAATTTCAATTCAGATTATGTATGAATATTTATTTGCCAAATCAAAAAAGTTATATATAAATATTCAACCAAAATAATTGAATAAAAAAATGGAGTATTGATTGCCCTTAATATAATGCATCAACAAAGAAGAACAATGTCACATGACGGAGAAGGACAGAGAAATGACAGAAGAACTTGTTGCCATTTCCGTTGTCCTTGAAATATGAACTACAACAATGCCAATATAATAGTTTACTATAACATAAAAAAATGATTACAAAATTAAAATCATGAAATCAAATAGAAGAAAAGAATTGTGTGAGATATATTGAATTTTGAGGTAAAAATAAGTGGATGACTATTTAATTTGCCACAATTTATAGAACATTTGGTTTCAATATTATAGTATGTTGTTAAGAATGGGGTTCTATTTTAAGTGAATAATATGCAGTAAGTCAAGTTTGGATATTTTTAAAATATGTTTAGTTATTATTGAAATTTTTAATTTTTTTTTAAATTCAAACGATGAAAATAAAAAACGTGATAAAAAGAAGTTGGTGTTAAAGTAGTTCAGCTTTTGGTATTACTGCAAGCTGTCAAGTGGAGACTAGCAGGTCCTTCTGAGTCTAATCGCCACGTGTAATTTGTCATACAATATGTTTCATATTTTGGAAAAAAAAATAATAATGGAGGAAGAAGAAGTGGTTAAGACCAAAAAAATAAGAAACACGAGTTTTTTTATACTTTTAGATTAATTTAATTTTGTAGAGTTAATTTTGGTCAAAATTAAGTTTGATGTGAAGTACTCCCTATGTTATTAAATATAAGCAAATTTTTGGAGAATTTTATATTTTTAAATAATACTCAAATCTAACTATTTTTATTTGTGTTTAATAAAAATTTATTTAAAATACCTTCTACTCAATTCATTATCTCATTTATTATAATGATTTTAAAGTTAAAAGAGATTAATTTAATCAAGGACACTTAAGGAAAACTAAATATTTTTGGTATAATTTTAAAGAGATTAAATGAGATTAAGCTGGCTTTTTTCTTGGGTACAAAATGCAAAAAACTGACTTTTAGGCCGGAAGCTAGAAATATGAGCTTTTCAGAAAACAACTGGCTTATTTGTGAGCCAAATATAATTAATACTTGAATATTCTAATTAACACCTAAAATCTTGAATATCTTTTCCTTCTCTCTATGCTAAAACATTCAAAAAGTCTTTTTCTCGTTTATGAATTGTTCATCCACTTTAATATTTATGAGTTTTATTGTTATTTACAATTTTTCATATTAAAAAATATTTAATGTTATATTATTATTTTAATAAATTTATATTGCGTTTATTTTTTTAAAAAAATAAAAATATTGAGTTTTATCAAATATTTTTTTATTGCAATTTTTTTTAACAAATAAAGAAATGTGACAATTAATGATAAGTAACTTAAAAAAGGTTGGCACAAAATACTTTTAATAAACAAATAGTTTTTTACTTATAAGTAGCTTATAATATACAAAATAATGAAATTATCAAACAGCTTTCACTTAAAAGCAACTTATAAGTCAAAAATAAGTCAGGCCAAATGGAGCCTAACTAATTTTTTCAAGAAGAGTGAGATGAGGTTTTTTTTTTTTACTTATATTTAGGGCTTGTTTGATTTCTCTTTTTGAAAACAGTTTTCTGTTTTTAAAAATAGAAAACTAAAAAACCTGTTTGCCAGTCGAGTTTTCAAAAACAGTTTTCGGGAACCGTTTTTGTTTTTTAGTATTTAAAAACCAAAATATGAAAAATCTAAAACATGTTTTGGTTTTCAGTTTTCTGAATTTATACACAAATTTGTATTGAAAACTCCTATCACTTTTATAAAAAACTGTTTCTGAAAACTGTTTTATAATACATTTTTTAAAAACTAAAAATCAAAATTATTACAAACAAACCCTCAGTAAGTAACAGAGAGAGGAATTTTGTTTGAATTTTTTTTTGTCTCAAAAACAAGTTTGTAGTCAAAATTATCCTAATGAAGTATGCAATCATACGTTTGATAAACCTAAACACATGACCAAACGTATTCTAAATGTGTCACACATTCGTGGTGCACCATGTATTTCTTTTTTTTTTCAAAATTGTTTCTTGTTTGGATTTTAAAATTCTAGAAAATTTTGTTCCAGGCACTGCACATGTATACTACTGGATTCTAAACTTCAATTCAAAATGGATTTTAAAATTTATTATCACTTAGTTTTAGAATTTGATAGTTATAAATTTTCTAAATAATATTTATACTATCAAACTCTAAAATCAAATTCAAAATAGTTTCTAAAATCTGTTGTCATTCGAATTTTAAAATTTGATAATCATAATTAATAAATTTTTAAATTTTTTAAGTTAAATGTATACTACCAGATTATAAAGTCCAGTTCAAAATAAATTTTAAAATTCGTTCTTGCTTCTTATTTTATAATCCAATTGTTATTCTTCATAAACTTTTTATAGGCACATGATGTTAATAATGGTTAGATTTTAAATAGTTCAAATATTATTACAATAAAAGTGAATTTCTTACATTCACTTGGCAGTTGGCACCCACTCAACTCTTGAACCATCCACTACTTTGTAATTTTTCTTTATTTTATACAATTTAATTGATTAGTAATCATTGTTGTCCATAAGCACAAATTAAAAAAAAATTCCATTTTTAAATTCTTTAAGTTATAAGTTATACATATGTTATCAAATTTTAGAATCTAGACGATGGTATATTTGAAAAATACAAACTGTATTATAAAATATTTTTAAATTCTTTAACTGATATTTTGTTTGAAATATTTTTGATTTTAAGTTTTTAAAAATTGTATTATAAAACAGTTTTCAGAAATAGTTTGTTAAAAAAAAATGAAAGGAGTTTTCAATACAAATTTGTAGGTAAATTGAAAACCAAAATATGTTTTAGATGTTTACATATTTTGGTTTTTAAATACTAAAAAGACAAAATATGTTCCTTAAAACTGTTTTTGAAAACTCAACTGTCGAACAGATTTTTTTAGTTTTCTGTTTTTCAAAAACAGAAAAATGTTTTAAAAAAAGAAATCAAACAAGCCATTTGTGTGGTTAGGGTTTGGGGTTTCAAAAAATTACGAGAGAAAAAAAGTTGAGAGTCTTAAAAAGTTAGAGGAAAATATTGGAAAGTAAAAATTTTGGTATTAGAAAAATTTCAAAATAGGCCTTTAGAAAAAGTTAGGTTTAGGTAGTGAATAACTTTTAATAGAGCATTTCAAAATAAGAAAAATGAAGATTTTAAAATTTAGAGTACGAAGAAATTGAGAGAAAATAGACATAAAAAGTACTAGAATTGAAGTAAAAAGGTTAGAATGTTTTCAAATAAGAATTTTGTTAAAAATTAATTGGAGAGAAAAAGTTTCGATAGTAAAAAAATCTAAAATGTTTTACGAAAATTTTAGAACGTAAAAAGTTTGAGGATAGGAATTTTTTTAAAAAGGAGTTTAGAAAATATAATTGTTGTAGAGTAAAAACGTTTTGATGAAGCATTTAAAATAGGAAAAATGATGAGTTTAAATTTGAGAGTTTCAAAAACATGAGAGAGTAGATGTAAAATTAGATAGAAAAGTCTATTGTTTTGAATTAAGAAAATCTTTAAAATGATTTTTTGGAAAAAAGAATTGAGAGTAAAATAATCTAAAAGGTTAAATGAAAATATTGGAAAGTAAAACCTTTTAAGATATAAAATTTTCAGATAAGTTGCTATAGAGTTTTAACTTAAGAGATTGAAAAGATTGATATACAGTATATTTAAAATTAGATAGAAAAGGCTAGCATTTTAAAATAAGAAAAATTCAAAAAAGATTTATTAAAAAGAAAAAAGTTTAAGAGTAAACATCTGTTACGGTTTGAGAAAAATATTGGAAAGCAAAAACTTTGAGGATAGAATACATTAGATAATATAAGAGTTAGAGAGTGAATAAGTATAGATAAAGAATTTTAAAATAGAAAAATGAAGTTGGTAGAATTTTGGGTATCAAAAAATTTGTTGAGAATAGAAGTAGAAGTTTTAAAATTGTAGATAAATTGCTAGTTTGTTATGGAATAACAATTTTGAAAAAGATTAATTGGAAACGAAAATTTTTTTAAAAAGTTAAAGAAAAATATTAGATTGAAAAGTAAAAACATTTTCAAAAAGGTACTTAAGAAAATATAAAAGTTAAGAGAGTAAAAAGTTTTTTTATAGAGCATTTCAAAAAAAAAAAAAGGAAGAGTTTCAACTTGAGAGTTTGAAAAAAATTAAAAGATAGTAGATGTAAAAAGTTTTAAAACTAAATAGAAATAAATTATTTTGAAATAAGATAGTTTTGAAAAAGATTAATTGGAGAAAAAAGTAAATTTTCAGTATAAAATTCTAAAAAGTAGAGGGAAATGTTGAATTTGGGTTAAAAATTTTCAAAGAACTTCTTTAGAAAATATTGAAAATAATTCCTTGGTATTAAAAAATATCATGATATATCATGTATGGTTTTTTTGCTTCTATCTCTCTTCTCATAGGTATTAAATGCATATTAAGTGTGTAGGTCTATATAATCATTAATAAAGAGAACAATAGTCACAAAAAAATTAACATGATATATTACGTTTTTTAACACGAGGGGATCCATGCACGAAAATATTAGAGTTAATGAGTAAAAACGTTTTGGTGGTGCATTTAAAAACGAAGATTACAAAATTTAGAGTATGAAAAAATTGGGAATGGATGTAAAAAGTTCTAAAATCAAAGAGAAAAGGCTAGATTATTTTGAAATAAGAATTTTGAAAATGATTAAATGGAGTGAAAAAATATTGATAGTTAAAAAATCTAAAAAGGCGAAAATATTACAATGTAAAAAGTTTGGTAATAGAAAATTTTGAAAAAAATGCTTTAGAAAATGTTAGAGAGTGAAATTTTTTTATGAAACATTTCAAAATAAGAAAAATAAATAGTGCAAAATTTAGAGTATAAAAAATTGAGAAAATATAGATGTAAAAAATTCTAAATTTTAAGAGAAAAGGCTAGCATGTTTTGAAATAAGAATTTTGAAAAATTTTAATTTTAGAGAAAAATTTTTTGGAAGTAAAACAATCTGAAAAGCTAAAGGAAAATATTGGAAGGTTAAAAAGTTTGGGAATATAAAACTAAAAAAAAAGACTTTAAAAATTATAATAGTTAGAGAGTGAAAATATTTTGATGAAGTTTTACAACATAGGAAAATGAAGAGTTTAAATTTGATGGTTTGAAAAAAAAAGAGTTAGAGTAGATGTAAAATTGGATAGAAAAGGCTAGAATGTAATGAAATAAGAAAACTTTGGAAAAGATTAATTTGAGAGGAAAAAAATTTGAGAGAAAGAAAATCCAAGTTAGGGAAAAATATTGGGAAGTAAGGGAGTGAAAACGTTTTGGTGAAGCATTTGAAAATGCGAAAAATAGAGATTGCAAACTTTATAGTTTGAAAAAAGCAAGTAGAAAATAGATGTAAAAAGTTATAAAGTTAAAGAGAAAAGGCTAGATTGTTTTAAAACAAATTCTTTTTGATAAAGATTATATGGAGAGAAAAATAGTTGAGTAAAAAAATCTACAAAGTTAAGAAGAAAATATTGGAAACTTAAAAGTTTGGAGACAAAAGCTTTAAAAAAAAAACAGACTTAAGAAAATATTAGAATTTGAGAGTGAAAAAGTTTTAATGATAGATTTTTAAAAAACTGCAGATTGTTTACTTTATAGTACGAAAAAAATGGCAGAATAGATAAAAATGATTAATTAGAGAAAGAAAAGTTTTAAGTGTAAAAAAATCTAAGTTATAGAAAAATATTGAAAAGTAAAAAGTTTTGGGAGAAAATTTTCAAAATATGAAAAATCAAAATTGAAAAGTCTAGAGTTTACAACAATTGGGAGATATTAGATGTAAAAAGTTTTAAAATTGATTAAGAAATACTAGATTGTTTTATAATAAAAAGATCAATTAGAGAGAAAAATGTTCTGAGACTAAAAAAAAATCTAAAACTTTAGGAGCTTAGATGTGAAAATTTTGTGAAATTGAGATAAAAATACTAGACAGAATTAGTTTGAACCTTAGTCGTTACGGTAAAGTCTACCAATACTAAATATAAATAAAATCGGTGAAACATGCTTAAAAAACACAGTAGACAAAGAAAAATACAAATTCTAACAAACTATTTAAAAGGTAAAAAGAGAACAATACCTGAATGACACCCTTCTCGTTTGTTCTGAACTTCATTGATTGATAAGTACGAGCTAAACACCTATACTCAAATGATACACTACCTCAAATAAAAAATACAACTATTTGATGCACCAACATAAATAAAAACACAAAACTACTTTACACCCCACTTCAATTAAAACACCCAAAACAGAAAGGAACAAACAACCCATCTCTATTAAAAAATTTAAACAACGGTCGATCAATAAAAATCAACGTTACTGCAACAAATCGTCTTGATCAGCTTCCCTATTCACAAAAAGAATGTTTACATTATAACAACTTAAGTAAGTATCTCTTTAAAAATAACAAATACTAAATACAACTACGATAAAATAGACAACTAATCTTACCATAACAGAGAAGAATATCATTCCTTAAGGTGAAAAGGTTCAGTACCAAATTTCCTTGGAGCACTACTAATCTTAGCCACACACAATATAAATGCTATTACTAACATACCTAGTCAGTTTTAAATAAAATCCTTATAAATTTGCAGCACACATAAGAATGTTAACAAAACGGGCACGATATGCATGTGTTCAAGAATAAAAATTCAAAGACTTTTTAAAAATTGAAAAAACTCATGCCTTAAATGCAAATTTTTTTTTACAAGATGTGCAAAATAGATCATGCATGGCCCTAAGATTCACATCAATGACTCAAACTATGCTTAAAGTTTCACTTTTCAAATTAGCTTTATGTAATCATAAGTATCACCATTAGTTGTTATTTTATCAATCTAGACCTGGTTAATTAAAATCATTAGAGAGACAGAAGAATAATTGTACCTCTAGTGTCAAAATCTCTACATCTTCGTATTTGGAAGTCATGAGCATTGAGTTGGAGTTGCACCTTGAAACAAACAAGATATAGAAGATCGGTCAAACACACACACACTCACACTACACTACTCCTAAATCTACTCCTAATTATACCCCACCGGGGATTGAACCCCGCTCAATGAGCTTCTCCTTATGCCTCTTGAGCTACAAGCTCTTGCATATCATGTTCGTTTTTTTGTGTCTACCTCTTTCTTCATTAGCATTTATATGGACCCACACACTTAATATGCATTTAATACCTATAAGGACCTATGAGGTGAGAGATAAACACAAAACCCACCATGATTTATCATGTTAATTTTTAACGGGATCCTTGATCTATTCGGAGGCTATTAGTATCAAGCTGCTGCCAAATCATTGAAGTTCTTTTTTGGACACAACCTTCATGGAGAGGAACCGATCAACCATGTTTAGAGTAGGATAAAGAGTTTCTGACATTTATGTCCGGCTACGATCCCATGTAATCATGTACATGACCATCAAGCAACCTAAAAAAAAATTGAAAACTTTTATGGTTAGACTTAGATCATATTGATACTTAAGTGCATAACAAAATTTCAAAATTAAACAAAACTAGAATGATTAGGGGTGCTTCTCTTAACTTTTTAACTTTCACAGCTTGCTTCTCCTTCTCTCCCTTAGACTCGTCATCTGATGTTATCATAATAACTTCATCCTTTTTGGCATTTTCAACAGAATTGCTTCCATGGATAACATTCCTACACAGATGAAGTAATAAGATTACACACCACACAAAAAACTTGAGAAACATTCATGAATCGTACCAATTAGAACGTATTTGGTTCAGCATATTACAAAAACTAATTTTTGTCAGCTTCATGAAAAGACTTCTAAAAATTATGCAATTGTTTCTGAAAAAATTCAGACATGCCCTTAATCTGCGGGATTCAAACGAAGACATTGATCTAAATCCATACTTTAGATGTTTAAGGGCAATGTTGCTAACCATTGACTAAAATTCCATTTGTTTATATTATGACAACATACAATAACCCAAATAACAAAACAAGGATTTGCCAGAATTTACTCCCGTGACTTTAATTTTCTAACAAATTTTGCCACCTAACCAACACCATTGGGTTGCCTATTATATTTTTGTCGCTTACAATCCAATATTTCATGAACATACTACAAAATCATGTCATTCAAAAAATAATTAAGTTTGAGAGAAGTGTATACTTTCCAATATTGTAACATCCCAAAAATCCATAAAAAAAGGCTTAGGACTTAAGGGATTGATTACAATACAAAGGGAAACAAAGATAAAGTAAAAATTTGAATATGAACTGTCATATTCGAATAATATTCGAATATGCCTTGTCATATTCGAATAGTATTCGAATATGCATGTCCATATTCGAATAGTATTCGAATATGCAAGCTAATATTCGAATATGCAGGTGAGGAATTGAAAACATGAACCCTATATTCGAATATATATTTGAATATGGACCCAAAATCTATAAATAGGGGTGCCTTGAATCAAAAGGGGCTATTCTTCAGACTTTCTCGTTTCTCACACACCTAAAACCTCTGTTCCCAAACCAACTACGTCACAACTCTGTAACCCTAAGGCTTCCATCTCAAAAGACTAAGGTTCTAAACGGTTGATTCAGATTCATAGGCAACTACAGCAAAGGAACCGGAGTAGGAGAGTGGATCTGGAAGCTAAAGGATAAAGGATTCAGGGAGTTTCAGGTAACCCTGAAAACCCCAAATCCTTAAATACTTGGAATTTAGGAACATGTGACTAGAGAATGCTAGGAATATGTTATTAGGGAAATCAAACTGATATGTTGTGATTAAAGTTTGATGTATGATTGAATTATGAATACTATGTGCGAAATATGCATGAAATGGTTGATATTGTATGATTTTGATAGGCTTGTGTCGATAAATGATGTATGTGATGTGGTGAAACATGTTAAAGGTATAAATAAAGTTTTCCAGAATTGAATGTGACACTAACTGGGAATCTGATATTGAAATGATTTCAAATTGGTTTGAAAAGGATCGAATCCCAGCAGTAGTATATTCAAATATGTATTTGAATATGGATTACCATGTTCAAATAGATATATGAATATAACATCTCTATCACATAGGATCCGAATGTGGAGTGTTTGTAATCGGATGAGAGGATACTAGAAACCCTTGTTTGTACGCTATGTTCTTAATTTGACTGTGTGATGCATTAGAACTGAAAGTGGAAATGTTAAAAGAGGCTCTTCCCACTCAATAGATATTGAGCAAGAGGGTTAAGTTCTGCCGGAAGTAGATTGGGTAAGATGGCAGAGCAGAAAATGGAAAAGATGAGAATGTAGGGTTATCCCGAAAAGGGGAAAATAACCTGAAGTACTGGACTATCTTCACGAGGTAGGTAGTCTAAGTACAAAGGGTACTATCTTCACGAGGTAGATGGTTCCCTCGGCTAGCTCGAGAGAGAGTTAGTAGCCCGGAAGGAGGATCCTTCGGGGGACGCTCGCCAGGACCATGATGATGATGAGCTCAATACGCGTTACTGCCACGTGTTTTGGTGGATTCCGTAGTTTCTTGGGTCATGCTGGATTTTACCGTAGGTTTATTAAGGACTTCTCAAAAATTGCAAAACCACTTATTAATTTATTGAATAAAGATGCTATTTTCAACTTTGATTCCGAGTGTTTGCAAGCTTTTGAGAAGCTTAAATACAGCCTTGTAACTGCTCCTGTCATAGTTGCTCCTGATTAGAAGTTAGACTTCGAGCTAATGTGTGACGCAAGTGACTATGCCGTAGGAGCAGTATTGGGACAAAGAAAGTCCAAAATGTTTCATGCCATACACTATGCAAGCAAGGTTTTGAACGATGCCTAAGCTAATTACGCCACCACTGAAAAAGAAATGCTTGCCATAGTGTATGCACTTGAGAAATTCAGGCCATATTTGATTGGTTCTAAAGTAATAGTTTTCACTGACCACTCGGCCATAAAATATTTAATGACTAAATCAGATTCCAAACCAAGGCTCATTAGGTGGGTTTTGTTGCTCCAAGAATTTGATCTAGTGATTAAAGATAAAAAAGGCAGTGAAAACTATGTCGCTGACCATTTGTCTAGACTTGTGAATGAAGAGGTCACTAAGCAGGAGCTTGAAGTCTTGGAGGAGTTCCCGGACGAGAAGCTTGTGGCTATTGAAGAACGACCTTGGTTTGCTAATATGGTAAACTTCAAGGCAACCGGGGTCATTCCTGAAGACCTCAATTGGCAACAAAGAAATAAGTTTTTGAGGGATGCTTGCTATTTCATTTGGGATGACCCCTACCTATTCAAGCTTGGGAGCGAAGGATCGCTAAGGAGGTGTGTGTCTCACTTAGAAGCCTCTGACATCCTTTGGCACTGTCATAATTCCCCCTATGGAGGGAATTTCAATGGGGAGAGAACCGCAGCCAAAGTCCTGCAAGCCGGGTTCTATTGGCCTACCATCTTCAAAGATGCTCACACCTTCGTGAAGCATTGCAACCAATGCCAACGAACCGGAGGGATATCCAGAAGGAATGAAATGCCCCTAACCACCATGCAGGAGGTGGAGGTCTTCGATTGTTGGGGGATTGATTTTGTTGGCCCCCTCCCATAATCTTTCACCAACGAATACATTTTGGTGGGGGTCGACTACGTGTCCAAATGGGTGGAAGCAGTCCCGTGCATAAAAGCGGATGCCAAAACAGTGGTGAAGTTTTTGAAGAAGAACATCTTTTAAAGGTTTGGGACACCTAAAGTAGTCATAAGTGACGGGGGTTCACACTTTTTGTAACTCTCAATTGAAGAAAGTCTTGGAGAACTATGGGGTGAAGCATAAAGTGGCCACACCGTATCATCCCCAAACAAACGGTCAAGCCGAGGTTTCTAATAGGGAGATCAAGCGCATTTTGGAGAAGACCGTGAGTGCTTCAAGGAAGGATTGGTCCCTAAAACTAGATGAAGCTCTTTGGGCCTACCGGACGGCGTACAAGGCTCCCATAGGCCTCACTCCATTTCAAATGGTATATGGGAAGGCTTGCCATCTTCGTGTGGAATTGGAACATAAAGCATATTGGGCGCTTAAGTTGCTCAATTTTGATCCCAAGGCTTCCGGAGAGAAAAGAAAGACACAACTTCAAGAATTGGAAGAGTTGAGACTCAATGCTTATGAATCTTCCAGGCTTTACAAGGAGAAAATGAAGAAGTATCATGATAGGAAGCTGGTGAAGAAAGAGTTTCACCCCGGACAATTTGTCCTACTTTTCAATTCAAGGTTGAGACTCTTCCCCGGAAAATTGAAGTCAAAATGGTCCGGCCCTTTTAGGGTAAAGGAAGTGAAGCCATATGGTGCAGTTGAGGTCGAAGACCCGTCTTCGAACAGAAGTTGGATGGTCAACGGCCAAAGGTTGAAACACTACCTAGGAGGGGAGCTTGAGAGGTTGATAACTCTCATTCACCTTCAAGAACCTTGACTTGAAACAAACAGGCGTCAAGCTAATGACGTTAAAGAAGCGCTACCTGGGAGGCAACCCAGTGATTTTGTGTTTACTTAGTTACCATTGTAGTCTTCTTAGTGTTAGGATTTATATAGATTAATGATGCATTGGATTTTTGGCTGATTGAGAGTGTGATTTGTGTCAAAATTGTAGAGGAAAAACAAGTTGGAAGTGGTATGGAGTGGGAACTTAGGTCTTTTTTTTTTCAAAAAAATGGATCAAGTACATATTCGCGGCCGTGAATGGATTCGCTGCCGCGAATAAGATGGCATAATCAGGGGTTCCATTCTGTATTGAATTCGCTACCGCGAATATTTTCGCGGCAGCGAGTGGGATAGCGAATCCCCTCGCGATGGCGAATAGATCCGCGACAAGTGGAAAACCATTCTGTATTGAATTCGCGACCGCGAATATGTTCGCGGTAGCGAGTGGTTTAGCGAATCCCCTCGCGATGGCGAATAGATCCGCAAAAAATGGGAAACCTTTCTATGTTGAATTCGCGGCTGCAAAAATGTTTGCGGCAGCGAAAGGGACAACGAATCCATTCGCTGTAGCGAGTCAGTCCGCGAAAAGAGAGATCCCATTCTGTGTTGTTTTTGTGGCCGCGAAAAATTTCGCGGTCGCGAATCTGGCAAGAGCAGTTTTTAAGGATTTATTCTGTCTGGATCAGAGGTGTATTTAAGCATTTATTCTGCAAATTTTGGGCATCTTTTTGGAACCCTAGCTTTTAAGAAGCACGAAAAACAGAGGAAGAAGAGGAGACTTCAACTTTTTAGCTCTTTTTGCATCTTTCTTGCTTGCTAGGATGGTTGTAACCACCATGAGTGGCTAGTTTTCCCCATTGGGGTGGGATTGAATGTAATCTTCTCTACTTTGCATTCTCTAACTTAAACTTGTTAATTTTCTGGGTTATTTATTGATGCTTGGTATTTTCCTTTGCCTTTAATGCTTGATTCTAGTTGGCCTCTAGTTTCTTGTTTTGAAATCTAAGTTAACTCCGGAAGGATTTATTTGGGTTTGTGGTTATGTGAAAATACTTAATGAAATGATGCTTTAGGGATAGGTTTCATGACATTGAATGCTTTTGGTACTTGTTCTTAATGCAAAACTCTTTTCTTCAAGCTTCCAAGGGATTGGGGGTTTGTGTTTGGTGTTTTAGGGTTTGTCATCAAGGAATTGAGGCAAAGTGATTGTGAGTATGCATCAAGTGATGTAAGTAGCTTAGTTAATGGATATTTAAGTTAAAAGAATGCAAATGTGTGAAAGGTGAAAGTCAATCCCACCTCCATTTAAACCTTGATTCAAGAATTTATATTCCTTTTATCCTTTTAATTGCCATCTAAACTAGTGTTTTGTTTTTAACAAATATTGAACCCAATTTCAAAAAATCTCCTTAGTTGTAAATTTAAGTAATTTTGTATGCTTGTTTTGTGCTCCCTGAGGATGACAATCTGTTATTCCCTATACTTGTGACGAGTTAGCTATTCTGATAAAAATAGTTAGCATAGATATTGAGCAAGAGGGTTAAGTTCTGCCAGAAGTAGACTGGGTAAGAGGACAGAGCAGAAAATGCATAAGATGAGAATGTAGGGTTATCCCGAAAAGGGGAAAATAGCCTGAAGTACTGGACTATCTTCACGAGGTAGGTAGTCTAAGTACAAAGGGTACTATCTTCACGAGGTAGATGGTTCCCTCGGTTAGCTCGAGAGAGAGTTAGTAGCCCGGCAGGAGGATCCTTGGGGGGACGCTCGCCAGGACCATGATGATGATGAGCTCAATACGCGTTTCTGCCACGTGTTTTGGTGGATTCCCAGTGGATTCCCGGTGCACAGGGTTTCCCGTTAAAAGAGGAAAGAATTGAAATGGAAAACGATCAGGCATATATATCTATGTGATTGGTATTATTATTTGATGTGTTTATGTTTGTTAGGGCTTGGATTTGGGACGATTTTCCTGTTAGACTGGCTGTAATACTGTATAACACTGTTTTTATGGCCGACGGGTTACTCATTATATGTCGAGCATATAACTGACGGTTACAGTATTGCAGGTGTCTCGGACTCATAGGGTGTCAGCGCGTGAGCAATTTTGCAGCCTTTTTTGTTACTTAGGTAGTCATTTGAGTCTTTGTATGGCTACCTTAGTAGGACATATGTAGATTCTCTGGACTGTAGACAAACACTTGTATTTTGATAAATGTATATATTAGATTCGCTGTGTTCTATTTTGTTAAAAAAAAAAAAAACTACCCTAAAAGTCTAGGTGTTACAAATATCAACAGCAAAGTCACCAGAAATAGTTCCAAGCTAAGATTGAGAAGGGTTTGTTGATCCAATTATCTTTTGGCTAGTTGTCACAAAATTCGTAAAGGAAAAATGACAATAAATTTCATATAGGAGTTATAGTTCAATACTTTTTTTTCTTAATCCGTAAAGGAAAAATGTTATAGAAAAGATAACAAGGTATTGAGTATTGACTAGGCAGTACCTTTTAACTAAAAACCTTTCTTTTCAAATCTGCTAATAGTCTCACCAATCTGAAATAGAATACTTTTTAGTCAAATATTACTAAACCATCACCACAAACAAGCATCATTCTTCAAATTTTAAACATCTACACAAACATCCATAGCTGAAATTATACTCCTAACTCAAATAATCACACCAAAAAGATTCATCGGCCCATTTTCTAAAAAGCCAGAGTTAGCTAACTTAACAATTGCTTATAAAAATGGGCTAGCTTTACAATTCAAAACGAAAAATTTCCAAAAACCTAGCTCAGGTCAAACAAGAAAACAAAATTACATTATTAAAAAAGAAAAAAGATTACTTAATTGAACCCACAAATCGAAAAAATAAAATGAATATAATTTTGCTTCGAAATTTCTAAGAAGACAGAGAGACTTTCATTGCAAAAAGATCACACTTCATTGAACACAAAAAAAGAAAAATAAAATATAGTAAAATTTCGTTTGAAGAAAAAAAAAGTAGGGAACACCGAGGAAATAGTATTTGTTAATATGTGCAGCTTATACAAATGTATATTTCAACAATGTTATTTAATATCTTCCATCACAAACTTCCAATTAAAACTTCGATTTCCATCATACCACACAGTTGCAAATTCTTAGGGAGTAAAGTGATTGAGTTATTTAAATTCTGTAAGATGGACTTAAACTTACATTCCATCAATGGTTTCATGTAACATCTTTGAATTATCTTCAGTTTGGATAGAAAGAATTGCCGCAACATTGTTGATTTTGGTTTGAACATGATCAATGGTGTGTTCAAAATCAGATGGCAAACCAACTCCAATAACAACCTGATTTGCGGAATCAAAGTATTTTGAGATATCCCAATGGTTATGGGCAGTGAAATAAGCCTGATTCACAACGTAGTTTATAGTTTTTCAGGTGCTTTCATGGAATCTCCTTTGACTAGTGTAAAATAAAATGCATCCAGCTCTACAAACTATAACCAAACACAAATAAATAGAGAGATATAATGATTTGTTTTGAAGATACAAAGAGGGAGATTTATGTTGCTGCAATGGTGTAGAGGATAAGGAAGATCAACGAAAAAGCATAGAGTGATTTGGAATAATCATGAGGCACTTCATCATTGCAACAACAGCAAGAACAGATGCCGAACAGAAATGACAACCCCAAAATCGCGAACCAGCATACAGCAGCGACAAAGAAGGGAACTGCGGTTGAAAGTACGGACTGCATCAAGGTAAAAATAATTTTTGGTTAGAAAAATAAATTAAATTTATAGCTTCACGTTTCATTTAACACACTTGCTTGAAATCTATGATTAGTTATTAACAGAGATAAATCAATTCTCTAACATCATCTTTGCTCAATTTCTTCCTCTCAAACTCGAACTCAAGTTTTGAAATGGGTTGAGTGGATGGTTCACGATCCGTGTTTGATAAACCACAGAAGTAAATATCAGCTAATGCTTGATATCATTAGCACAACAAAAATAACAAGATATCCCTTTTAATTATTATCAATGAAATTGTCCATTTAGTAATTATATATAGGACTATAGGTGATAGAAGATCAACCTCTTCAGCTATTGGATGATCTTTAGGATCAAAAGCAAGTAGGCGCTCCAATAAACTAAGAGCCAAAGGATCCTCATTTGGGAATTTTTGGAAGAATGGAACTGCTTGCTTTTTTCGCATGCTATTAAGAAACCTTCTAGCTTTGTCATTTCGAATCTGTAAAATGAAGACTAAAAATTTATATACAAATGGACAGGGGAAGTAAAATTAAGGCAGAACAGTATTCATTACAACATACCATAAGGTGTATGTATCTTGAAACATAATACATAAAGATTTTTTTAGCAACGAAGACTAGAAGCTTAGAATTAATCTAATTAAACCATCACAACTCACAAGCTTGCCTATTGATCTAAGGAAAATGCAAAGTAGATTCTGATAAACTAACCCTTGCAATGGACTCAGGAGGAGGAGTGCCAAGCAAATCTGTCATGAGATCCAACTAGTTGAAGTTCTTTTCTGGACGCAACCTTCATGGAGAGGAACCGATCATTCACCCATAATTTGAGGGGAAAAAAATCAAATCAGTTATTTCATCAATCTGACGTAATTAATTAAATCATTAGATAGAGAACAGAAAAATTGTACCTCTGGTGCCTAAATCTCTTCATATTTAAAGGCTATGAGCATTGAGCTAATTGCTAACTAGTTGAAGTTTTTCTATACACAACCTTCACGAAGAGGAACCGATCATTCACCTACAAATTCAGGAAAAAAACCACATCGGTTATTTCATCAATCAGAAAGAATTGAAATCATTAGAGCGAGAACAGAATAATTGTACCTCTCGTGCCCAAATCGCTTCATATTTTGAGGCTATGAGCATTGAGCAGATGCTAACTAGTTGAAGTCCTTTTCTGGACACAACCTTCATGGAGAGGAACGGATCAACAATGTTTAAAGTCAAATAGAGAGTTTCCAAAATTTAAACATGAGTGACTCAGATATACTTCCATATCTCTCCATAAATCAATTTTCTAACATCATCTTTGCTCAATTTCTTTCTCTGAAACTCTAACTCAAGTTTTGAAATGGGTTGAGTGGATGGTTCACGATTCATGTTTGATAAACCACTGAAGTAAAGATCACCTAATGCCTGATATCATTAGCACAACAAAAATAAGATATCCCATTAAATTATTATTAATGAAATTCTCCATTTAGTAATTATATATAGGACTATAGGTGACAGAAGATCAACCTCTTCAGCTGTTGGACGATCTTTAGTATCAAAAGCAAGTAGGCGCTCCAGTAAACGAAGAGCCAAAGGATCAACATTTGGGAATTTTTGGAAGAATGGAAATGGTTGCTTTTTTCGCATGCTATTAAAATACCTTCTAGCCTTCTCATTTCGAATCTGTAAAATGAAGACTAAAAATTTATATACAAATGGACTGGGGAAGTAAAATTAAGTCAGAACAGTATTCATTACAACATACCATAAGGTGTATGTATCTTGAAACATAATACAAAAAGATTTTTTTAGCAACGAAGACTAGAAGCTTAGAACTAATCTAATTAAAACATCACAACTAACAAGCTTTCTTATTGATCTAAGGAAAATGCAAAGTAGATTATGATAAACTAACCCTTGCAATGGACTCAGGAGGAGGAGTGCCAAGCAAATCTGTCATGAGATCCAACTAGTTGAAGTTCTTTTATGGACGCAACCTTCATGGAAAGGAACCGATCATTCACCTATAATTTGAGGGGAAAAAACCAAATCAGTTATTTCATCAATCTGACATAATTAATTAAATCATTAGATAGAAAACAAAATAATTGTACCTATGGTGCCTAAATCTCTTCATATTTGGAGGTTATGAGCATTGAGCTAATTGCTAACTAGTTGAAGTTTTTCTAGACACAACCTTCACGGAGAGGAACCGATCATTCACCTACAATTTCATGAAAAAAAACCACATCGATTAATTCATCAATCAGAAAGAACTGAAATCATTAGAGCTAGAACAGAGTAATTGTACCTATGGTGCCCAAATTGCTTCATATTTTGAGGCTATGAGCATTGAGCAGATGCTAACTAGTTGAAGTCCTTTTCTGGACACAACCTTCATGGAGAGGAACAGATCAACAATGTTTTAAGTCAGACAGAGAGTTTCCGAAATTTAAACATGAGCGACTCAGATATACTTCCATACCCCTCCATAAATCAATTCTCTAACATCATCTTTGCTCAATTTCTTTCTCTCAAACTCTAACTCAAGTTTTGAAATGGGTTGACTGGATGGTTCACGATCCATGTTTGATAAACCACTGAAGTAAAGATCACCTAATGCCTGATATCATTAGCACAACAAAAATAACAAGATATCCCTTTAAATTATTATTAATAAAATTCTGGACTATAGGTGATAGAAGATCAACCTCTTCAGTTGTTGGTCGATCTTTAGGATCAGAAGCAAGTAGGCGCTCCAGTAATCGGAGAGCCAAAAGATCACCATTTGGGAATTTTTGGGAGAATGGAACTGGTTGCTTTTTTCGCATGCTATTAAGATACCTTCTAGCCTTCTAATTTCTAATATGTAAAATTAAGACTAAAAATTTATATACAAATGGACAGGGAAAGTAAAATTAAGGCAGAACAGTATTCATTACAACATACCATAAGGTGTATGTATCTTGAAACATAATACGGAAATATTTTTTTATTAGCGAAGACTAGAAGCTTAGAATTAATCTAATTAAACCATGCTTCCTTTCCTTTACCTTGAGAAAATGCTCAAGAAATAAGGCAAGGAAAGAAAAGCTAAACATGAGGAGGCTAACTTGGTGTCATGTATTCAGGTAATTGCAGAATGTCACCTCAGAGGGAGAAAGAACCGAATTGTTCAAGTAAAAGATAACTGACGAATAACAAGAATCGTATCAAAATCAAAATAATAAGAAAGAGAGGAAGATTGAAAGGGAGAAAAAACAAAATTTGAGCAGCACCCAAGAAGAGAAACAATACAAGAAAAAAGATCGCATAAAAACCAAAGAAAGAATGAGGAGAAGGAACCTTTTTGAGAGGATACATGGAAGAAGGTTTGGGTAGGAACTTTGAGAGGCTTCAATAAAGAGATATCAAGGTGTTGGTAGAGAATGAGGTCGAATTCGTGGTCAGGATTCGGAATAGAAGCCAATTGAGCGCGCAAATCCCTCACGAAGTTAAATTTTCTACAAATTGCATTTAGAGCTTTCTCCATTATCAAAACTTGCTCTCTCAAATACGCATTATTCGACATGCACACAAAATCATTCACCTGTGATTTAAGGAAAAAAAATACATCAGTTATTTATCCATCTGGCATAATAAAATGAAGAGTTAACTATCAATTTGGTTCTCCAAAGATTATCATGTCACCAATTTGGTCTTCCAAAGAATTTTGCCACCAAATTAGTCATCCAAAGATTACCTTGTCACCAATTTGATCCTCCAAAGAACTTTGTCACTAAATTAGTCCTCCAAAGATTTAAAAGCCTACCAAATTAGTCCTCAAATTAGTCTTCCATTATGGACCAATTTGATATATTTAAATCTTTGAAGGACTAATTTGGTATACTTACACATCTTTAAAGGACTAATTTGGTGACAAAGTTCTTTGATGGACCAAATTGGTGACAAAGATGATTTTTGGAGGACTAATTTGTGGCAAAATTCTTTGGGGGACTAAATTGGTGACAAGATAATCTTTAAATAACTAAATTGATAGTTAACTCTAAAATAAAATTATAAGAGAGAGAACAGAATATCTATGGTGCCCAAATCTCTTCATATTTAGAGGCTATGAGCATTGAGATGATGCCAACTAGTTGAAGTTCTTTTCTGGACACAACCTTCATGGAGAGGAACCGATAACTCTCTTATAATTTGAGGGAAAATAAACCAAATCAGTTATTTCATCAATCTGAATAATAATTAAATCATTCGATAGAGAATAGAATAATTGTATCTCTGATGCCTAAATCTCTTCATATTTAGAGGCTATGAGCATTGAGCTAATTGCTAACTAATTGAAGTTTTTCTAGACATAAACTTTTTACATTCCAATATAACCTTCAACATCTTAGATCTTTTTTTATTCTAAGATTTTTTAAAATTAATCTTTTTCAAAATTCCTTTTTAAAAACAAACTAGCATTTTCACTTTTATTTTAGAACTATTAATTTTTTCTAAACTTTGTGGTCTTCATTTTTTCAATTTTGAAATGCTCAACCAATACTTTTTTAATTGCTAACTCTACTATTTTTTAAATTCTTTACATTTTTTTACTCTCAAATTTTTTTCTCTCTAATAACTATTTTTAAAATTTTCTTATATTAAAACACCTAGCCTTTTCTATTAAATCTTACATTTACTATCTACTAAATTTTGTTACTCTCAAAAATTTTTCTTTCCAATTGAACTTTGTCAAAATTCTTATTTTAAAATATTCTAGTATTTTCTCTTCGATTTTAGAACCTTTTACGCCTATTCTCTCCTAATTTTTTCATACCCTAAACTTTGCAATCTCCACTTTTCTTATTTTGAAATGCTCCATTTAAACTTTTTCACTTTCTAACGGTAACATTTTTTGAAGCCCTATTTTGAAAATTTTCTATTAGTAAATTTTTTACTTTCCAATATTTTCTTATAACTTGTCAAGACTCTCAAAACTTTTTTCTCTCTAATTAATCTTTTTTAAAATTCTTATTTCAAAACAATCAAACTTTTTACATCTACTCTTTCCAAATTTTTGTATACTCTAAATTTTTTAATTTTCATGTTTTCTATTTTACAATGCACCACAAAAACGTTTTCACTCATTAACTCAATTGTTTTCGGGAACGGATATCCTCGTGATAAAAAACATGATATATCATGTTGATTTTTTCGTGTCCATTGTTCTTTTCATTAATGTTTATATGGACCCAATCACTTAATATGCATTTAATACCTATATGAAATGAGATAAAAACAAAAAAACTTACATGATATATCATTTTATAAAAAAATATGAAGGGATCCTTTTCCAATATTTTCTAAAGTTCTTTGAAAATTTTTTAACCAAAAACTTTTTACTTTTCAATATTTTCTTATAACTTTTTACATTTTTTTACTCATAATTTTTATCCCCAAATAATATTTTTCAAAATTTTCTTATTTCAAAAGAATCTAGCCTTTTCTATCCAATTTTACAACTACTCTCTCCCATGTTTTTTAAACTCTCAGGGGGTGTTTGTTTCCCAGATTACACACCATTCCCGGGAATGTTGGGTTGGAAATGAACATTCATATGTTTGGTTGTAAATAATAAAGAAACATTCTCAGGTAAATTTTGTTCCCAAGAATCTGTATTCCCATAATTTTATGGATTTTCATTCACACATAGAAAGGTGGGTATCTAAATTCCCATGACTTGGATAACAATTTTTTTTTACTAAGTCTCAAAATTACACTCACAATTACCCGCCTAAAAATTTCATGCTCTCTCCAATTTGCTCAACCCTCCTAATTACCCGTAAAAAATTTTCATGTTCCTTTTAATTCAATCTACTACTATATGCTAATTGCTTAATTTACATCAACTCTTTAAATTATTAGTATGAGGTTGGACTTATTTTTTATCATTTTATGGGTTAAAAAATATTTTATATCTTTTTACTGTTTTAAATAAATTACCTCATATACTTTGTAAAACTATGATTTATTTTCTCATTTTAATTAAAATTGTTTAGTAACATATAAAAAATTTAACTGATAAAAGTCATTTTTATTTAATATGAAAAAGTTGAACTAAAATTTTTAATAATTAGTTGATGTTATTTATTTTTTTAAACTAATTATGTTACTAGAAATAGTTTTTACAAGACATGAGACAACAAGGGTATTTTGATAATTACAACTTATATTCCCAGTAATATGTGTTATACACTAAACATACATTTTAAACATTCTCAGGAATTTCATAAAATATTCTCAGGAATAATAATTATCAACCAAACAAGTTATGTTAAAATACCTGAGAATATTATTTCCAAGAATACATTCCTGGGAATGATATTTTCAAACTTTGAAACAAACGTCTCCTCAAGTTTAAACTCATCATTTTTGCTGTAATAAATGCTCCATCAAAACGTTTTAACTATTTAACTTTTGTATTTTCTAAAGTCATTTTTTAAAAATTTTTCTTCCCTGATTTTTTTTTTTACTTTCCCTATATTTTCTTAAAATTTGTTAGATTTTTTTTCTCAAAACTTTTTTCTCTCTAGTTAATCTTTTTCAAAATTCTTATTTTAAAATATTCTAGCATTGTCTCTTTAGTAGTTTTTACGTGTATTCTCTCCTAAATCTTTCATTTTCTAAATTTTGCAATCTCTGCTCCATTCAAAATTTTTTACCGCCTAACGTAAATATTTTCTAAAGTCCCAGTTTGAAATTTTTTTATTACCAACTGTTTTACTTTCCAATATTTTCCTCTAACTTTTCAAGTTTTTTAACTCTCAAATTTTTTTCTCTTTTCAATTAATCTTTTTCAAAATTATTAATTCAATACAATCGAACCTTTTATGTCTACGCTTTCCTAATTTTTTTCATACTCTAAATTTTGTAATTTTCATTTTTTCAATTTTGAAATGCACCACTAGGTTCACTCATTGACTCTACTATTTTGGAATGGTTTCCCTCGTGTTAAAAGACACGATATATCTTGTTGGGTTTTTTTGTCTATTCTCTTCATTAATATTTATTTGGACCCACACACTTAATGTGCATTTAATACATATGATAAAAGCGATAGAAAAAAAACTTATATGATATATAATTTTTTTTAATATGAAGGATTCTTTTCCCATATTTTCACTCTTTGAAAATTTTTTATCCTAAAACTTTTTACTTTTCAATATTCTCCTCAAATTTTTAGATTTTTTTTACTCTCAAATTTTTTTTCTCTCTTGTTAATCTCTTTCAAAATTATCTTATTTCAAAACTATCTAGTCTTTTCTTTTTAAATTTTGAACTTTGTATATCTACTTTCTCCTAATTTTTTAGAACTCTCAAGTTTTAACTCTTTATTTTATTTTATTTTGAAGTGTTTTATCAAAAAAATTTCACTCTTTAACTCTTATATTTTTTGAAGTTAATTTTTGAAAAAAATCTATCCCAAAACTTTTTATTTTCCAATATAATATTTTCCTTTAACTTTTTATGTTTTTTTAATTATTCTTAGATTTTTTATTTTCAATTAATTCTTTTTAAAATTATTTTTTAAATACAGATTAGCCTTTTCACTTCAATTTTAGAACTTTTACTTCTATTATCTATTAATTATTTCTAAATTTTGCAATCTCCATTTTTCCTTTCTTGAAATGCTCAACCGGTACTTTTTCAATTGCCAATTCTAATATTTTTTAAACTCTTTACATTTTTTTTCTCTCAAGATTTTTTCTTTTTATTAATTCTTTTCTATTTTGAAATTCTCTATTAAATATTTTTTACTATGTAACTCTTTTATTCTCTGAAGTTATTTTCTGAAAATTTTATATCTCCAAACTTTTTACTTTTCAATTTTTTTTCTAACTATTTACATTTTTTACTCTCAAAAATTTTTCTCCCCAAATAATTTTTTTTAAACAAATTTTAGTCTCTTCCATACTTTTAAAACTCTCAAGTTTATACTTATCATTTTTTCTATTTTAAATGCTCCATCAAAACCTTTTTACTTTTTAACTCTTATATTTTTAAGTCCTTTTTGAAAATTTTCCATCCTAAGATTTTTTTTACTTTTCTATTTTTTCTTAATTGTTTTAAGATTTTTTTACTCTCAAAACATTTTGCTCTACAATTAATCTTTTTTAAAATTCTTATTTTAAAATATTCTAGCCCATTCTCTTAAGTTTTAGAACTTTTTACGTCTAAACCCAAAAACCCAAAATCCAAAAATTCCCTAAACCCAAAAAAACCTAATTTTTATTTATGAATTGTTTAATTTCAATGATATCAAATAGGGGTGTACAAAGGACGAGTTCGTATTGACTTTCACCTGGCCCTAAATTAAGATCGGGCCTATATTTTGAATCCTAACTCGTCTCTTGACCTGAAGGAACCCGATAATTACCGGATCTTTTTAGGACCAGGTTTATGTAGGACGAATGCGGGTTGACCCGAACATTTATTCAATACTTATATTCTCACGTACACAATATCAATTAAAAAAACAAATAAGCAAACAAAAAGATTGGGAAAAAAACATGTATAACGTCAATAATACGTGGTAAATGGGCAAAAATAGTGAAATGAAATAACTATAGTGTTAATAATATTCATTAACTGCTTATCAAAAAATAATAATAATATTCATTTACAATAGCTACAATTGCATCATTTATATAATGGTTCCCAAGTCAAGTTAGACTTCTACTTCCAAAATAATATATATTTTTGAAGTTTGAATCCTAGACTAATAATGGATAGAAATTAAAGCAATAAAAATTAACATATATAATATAATATATTAATTATATATAAATAATAAACATGTTTATCAGGACGAGCCGGGTGACCTGAGCACTAACCCGAACCCGTCCCTTTTCTTCACGGGTTAGAATTTAAAAGATGGGTTAGTGTCTTTTGTCTTAAAATGGATGGGCCAAAACTGTCCTAACCCGATCAGGCCGGACGGTCTTGTACACCCCTAATAACAAAACCCATTTTGTAATACTAATTTTCATTCAGTTCCCGTTTTTACCATGGCCTCAATTTCTAACCCTAACCGCCTATTCACATAAGCCAATCTTCACGTCTTCGCCACGCCTCTCACCGCCGTCGTCCTCCCCGCCTCCCATTGCCATCGTACTGGCCGCCTCCCACCGCCATCGTACTGGCCGCCTCCCACCGCCATCAGCCTGGCCGCCTCTCACTGCCGTCGACCTCTCCTCCTCTCACACCGTGAAAACCTCTCCTCCTCGCATCTTCTCACGTCGTAAAAACATCGCCTCCTCTCACCTTGTGCATAGCCCAATCTTGACGACGTTGCCACACCTCCCATCACCGTCGACCTCACCGCCTCCTCTCACTCCATCAACCTCGTGTCCTCTCACACCGTCAACCTCACCTCCTCTTGCCTTTGATGAAGATGCTTTTGGAGTCTCTATCCTTTCTCAGTTTCAATTTGTACTAAGGTTTTTCACTTTTTCAATTTGCACGATTTTATTTTATTTTCTTTGATTCTAACCTAATATGCCCATCCCTAATTTTTCACTATTTCAAGGTTTTGATTCTTTGCAGTTTGTTTATTTATTTATTTATTTTTGTCATTGATAAAGCTAAGAGTTATTTACTACTGGACATGCCTTTATTGTTTCCATTCTTGCATACTATGTCAATTAGGGATTTTCATTAGAAACACACATGATTTAGTTGTTTGGTGTTGTTCCTGTTTTATTTTAATTTGCTGTAGAGTTTGATTATTGCTTTAAAACTTTGTTTGGAAATACAGAGAGAGGATTAAGTAATGATAGTGAGATATGGGACGTTCTCTACGCATTTAAACCTTGATTATGCTATGTGGTTAATTTTTCTTTGTTAATCATGAAAAAAGTATTTGTACCAAAACCTCCTTTGTCCTTTCCATGCACCTTCCTAAAGTAATAACAATTTTTCAGTGAAAGCACCTAAGAGAACGTCTTAGTCTACAATAAATTTTAAATCAAGTGTTTTATACATCATGGAATAATGATAAATCAGAATAGACAAACTTT